>CM053593.1:57896519-57964395 GCA_028646575.1 Pseudocheirus occidentalis
CCACCCCACCCTTCCCACCATCATTCCCCCTCTCATCCCCATTCCCCCCTACTCTCCTGTGTGGCAAGATATCCAGTTTAGAGTTTATGTCATTCCTTCCCTAAGCCAAACTTAATGAGAGTAAATGAAAGTAAAGTTGTAACAGTTATCCCTTGCCTCTTTTATATGGGATGAATAATCCCATTTTGTCTCTCCCTGTCTCCTCTCATTCAAGTCCTCTCCCACTTCAGAATTTCACCTTTTAAGGTATCATCATGGGGCTGGGCCAGCCATGGTTCCCAGACTGCAGTGAAGAGTCCCACCTGCTTAGCTGCCTGTAGCAACAGATGTGTTTTCTGTATTTTGGAGAGTTTTGGAGCTTGAAAAATTTGTTTAGGGTCCAATTTTATGGGTTTTTAGGGTGGTTGTGTGGGAGCTGCGGAGCTTTGTTGCTTCCATGCCGCCATCTTGGCTCCGTCCCCCAGTCCCAACCACTATAATGTCAATCCTCTGTATCAGGCAGTCAATAAACATGTGTTAAGCACCTACTATGTGGCAGGGATTGTTCTAAGCTCTGGAGATGTAAAGAAACACATAAAAATGGTCTCATTTCAAGGACCTCACAATCTAATGGAGAAGAACACATACAAAGAACTATGCATGAATAAAATAGAGACAGGATAATTGGACATACTTGTGACTGTTTCTTGAACTCCTCTATTTTATATTTCTGATGCCATATCATTTCTGCTTGCACCTCCGTTGGTCTTTACTCAGATGTTCTCTGCCATATTTTCCTCCTCTGCTTCTTCAAGTTTCTTATATTCTTAAAACCATTCTTCTTTTCCCCAAGACCCCACTATTTTAAGAACTCTTGTGCCTTTTAAATAAGGTATGCCTTTCCAGAGTCATGTTTTAGCCATGGGCCCCATCTTACCAAGTCAAATTTATTTCATTGTATTAGGATTGCCAGTTCTTCTTGCTTGTTGTTCATACTCACTGTGTACATGTGTCTGCGCACTTCTGAAGCTGCAGGCTTTATTGCTCACTCCTTTACTGGATTTTGTCTCCTGTGAATTTCCAGTTGCCTCTCTTGCTATTCTTTTTCTCATACTCTTTCTTATTCTCTTTGGTGTCTAACTCTATCAATATACATAGGTAGTTTTTCCCTCACGTACCCCTTCCTTTTTCTATTTAAAACCCTTTTTATTAGATTTTCAAGACTAAAAGCAAAGACCTATGAACTAGTCCTTTTCCCCCAATTTTTAAAAACATTTTATTTAAAGCTTTGAGTTCCAAATTCTGTCCCTCCTTCCCTCTATATCCTCTCTGCCTTAGATGGTAAGCAATCAAATATAGATTATACATATGCAATTATGTAAAAACATTCCTATATTAGTCATTTTATATAAAAAGACTCAAATAAAAGGAAAAAAGAAAGTGAAAAATAGCATGCTTCAGTCCATATTCAATCAATATCAGTTATTTCTCTGGATGTGAGTAGCGTGTTTCATCAATTAGTTTTTTGGGCTTGTCTTGGAATATTATATTGCTGAGAATAGATGAGTCTTTGAAAGTTGATCACCTGGTTCTGTTCACTTCACTATACATCAACTCATGTAAGACTTTCTAGGTTTTTCTGAAATCATCTTGTTTGCCATTTCTTATAGCACAATATTATTTTATTATAATCATAATTGCTTGTTTAGCTATGCCCCAATTGATGGGCATCCCTTTGATTTCCAATTCTTAGTCATCACACAAAAGAGGTGCTATAAATATTTTCATACAAATAGGTCCTTCCCCCCATACTCTTCTTTGGGATGTCTTTGGGATATAGACCTAGTAGGGATATTTCTGGATCAAAGTGTATGTACAGTTTTACAGGCCTTTGGAAATAGTTCCAAATTGCTTTCAAGAATGATTGGATCAGTTCATAACTTTACTAACAATGCGTTAGCGTCTTAGTTTTCCCACATGTCCTCCAACATGCAGTATTTTTCTTTTTTGTCATATTAACAACTCTGATAATTGTGCAGTGGTAACTCAGAGTTGTTTTAATTTGCATTTCTCTGATCAATAGTGATTTAGAGCATTTTTTCATATAACTATAGATAGCTTTCATTTTTTTGGTCTAAAAACTACCTGTTCATATCACTTGATCATTTATCAATTGAAGAATGACTTGTATTTTTATAAATTTGACTCAGCTCTCAATGTATTTGAAAAATGAGGCCTTCATCAGAGATACCTGTTCAAAAAACAATTTTCCCAGTTTTCTGCTTTCCTTATAATTGTGGTTGCATTGGTTTTGTTTGTAGATAAATTTTGTGTAAGTACATATATACACCTATATTGAATTGCTTATCTTCCTGGTAAGGGTGGGTAATGAGCGAAGAAGGGAAAGGATCTGGAAATAAAAGTTTTAAAAAACAAATGTTAAAAATGTTTTTATGTGCAAATGGGAAATAAGATAGATAGGTATGGGGGAATAGAAATTTATCTTGCCATCCCAAAAAGTCAGAGGTAGAATGAGGGAGAATATAAGGGAGAGCAGATTGGGGGAAGGAGTATTCAGCATAATTGCTGTTTTGGGGTGAGGGTAGGGGGAGAAAATTTGTAACTGAAAATCTTGTGGAAATGAATGTTGAAAATTAAAGCTAAAAATAAACTAATTAAAATAAAGAATTAATTTTTAAAACAGGAAAAAAGAATGAGTTTTTGTTCCAAATTTTGGATCTTTGGATTTTTCATATATTAGATTACTATGGTCATTTAATATAATGCCATTTGTACCTAATCTGTTCCACTGATCTACCACTCTTTTTCTTAGCCAGTAACAGATAGTGTTGGTAATCACCACTTTATAATACAATGTGAGATGTGGTATAACTTCACCTTCTTTTGCAGTTTTTGTTAATTTCCTTTATATCCTTGAGTTTTTGCTCTTCCAAATTATTTTTTTCCTAGTTCTATAAAATAATTTTTGAAAATTTGATTGGTTTGGCACTGAATAAATGAATTTAGGTAGAATTTTCATTTTTATCATATTGGCTCAGCCTACCCATAGGTAATTAATATTTTTCCCAATTGTTTAGATATGACTTTATTCATGTGAAAAATGTTTTATAGTCATGTTCATATAGTTTCTGGATTTGTCTTTGCAAGTAGACCTCCAAGTATATCTTGCTGATAGACTTTGTTGGTAATATATACAAATACTAATGATTATGTGGATTTTACTGCAACTGCTAAAGAACAAATTAAAAATCCCCAATTAGCCACCTAATTGGAAATTTTTAGTTGATTCTCTAGAATTTTCTAAGCACAATATCATATTATCTTTCTTCTCTTATTGTTATAGTTCTAGTACAATACTGAGTAATAGTCATGATAATGAGCATCCTTACTTCACCTGATTGTTTTGGGAAGGCATCTAGCTTATTCCTGTTACACAGAATGCGTACTGATTTTAGATAAATGTTATTTATCATTTTAAGGCAAACTCCATTGATTCCTGTGCTCTTTAGTGTTTTTTAATAGGAACTGGTGCTCTATTTCGTCAAAGGCTTTTTCTATATCTTTTGAGATGAATCATATATTTGGTTTTGTTATTGATACAGTTAATTATGACAATATTTTTCCTAATATTGAACCAGCTCTGCATTGCTGGTATAAATACCACTGCACCATAGTATATGATCCTTGCAATGTATTGTTGTAATCTCTTTTCCAATATTTTATTTTAAAATGTTTTCATCAATATTAATTGGGGAAGTTGATCTGATTTTCTTTCTGGTTTGGTTATCAGCACCATATTTGTGTCATAAAAGAATCTGATGGTACCCCCTTCTTTACCTATTTTTCCATATAATTTATATAGTATTGGGATTGATTTTTTTAAATGTTTCATAGAATTTGCTTGTGAATCCATATTATACTGGGGATTTTTGTTCATTGATGGTTTGCTCAATTTCTTTTTGTAAGACTGCTTCATTTAAGTATTTTATTTCTTTTGCTAATGCACATAATTTTTATTTTTGTAGATATCCATCCATTTCATTTAGATTGTCAAATTTATTGGCATATAATTGAGCAAAATAGCTCCTAACAGCTGTCTTAATTTCATCTTCATTGCTGGTGAATTCATGCCTTTCAATTAGATACTATTAATTTGATTTTCTTCTTTCCTTTTTTTTAAGTCAAATTGACCAGTGGTCAATCTATTTCATTGTGTTTCCCCCCCCCCCATAAAACTAGCTTCTAGTTTTCTTTATTATTTTAATTGTTTTCTTGCTTTCAATTTTATTAATCTCTCCTTTGATTTTTAAGAATTTTTAAGAATTTCCAATTAGGTGGCTAATTGGGGATTTTTAATTTGTTCTTTTTCTAGGTTGTTTTTTTAGTTGCACCCCCAATTCACTAACCTGCTTTTTCCTCTATTTCATTGAGGTAAGCAATTAGAGATGTAAATTTCCCCCTTAGTATTGCTTTTGCTGCTTTCCATAAATTTTGATACGTTGTCTCATTGTTGTAATTTTCTTCAATGAAATTATTGATTGTTCCTATGACTTGTTCTTTGACCTACTCATTTTATTTAAAGATTAGGTTATTTAGTTTCCAATTAATTTTCAATCTCTCTTTCTATTGTACATTATTCAATGCTATTTTCATTGCATTATGATCTGAAAGTGATGCACTTGCTATTTATGCTTTTGTGCATTTGGTTGAGGTTTTTATGTCCTAATACATAGTCTGTTTTTTCTGTAGGTACCATGTACTGCTGAGAAAATGGTAGGCTCCTTTCTATTCCTATCAAACCAGTCCTTTGAAAAAACGTATTTAGCATTTTATTTTTCCTAATTATATGTAAAAAAACATTTTTAATATTTGTTTTTAAAATTTTGAGTTCCAAATTCTCTCCCTTTTACTTTTCTCATCCTCCTCATTTAGAAGGCAAATAATTCAATATAGTTTATAAATGTGTAGTCATGCAAAACATATTTCTATATTAATCATGTTATGAAAGAAAACAGAAAAATTCTAGAAAAATAAAATTTCATTAAGTATGCTTTAATCTGTATTCAGAACCATCAGTTCTTTGACTGGAAATGGATAGCATTTTTCATAAGTCCTTTGGAATTGTCTTGGATTATTGTATTGCCAAGAATAACTAAGTCCATCACAGCTGATCATCATACAATATTGTTATTACTTTCTACACAGTATGTTGTACTTTGCCTCAGCTCATGTAAGGTTTTCCAGGTGTTTCTGAGAGCATCCTGCTCATCCTTCCTTATAGTACAATAGTATTCCATGACAATCACATAGTATGGTATGTTAGATATTCCCCAATTGATGGGCATCCTCCCAATTTCCAACTGCCTGCCATAAGAAACAAGCACTTATAAATATTACATAGGTCCTTTTTTACCTTTTGTTTTTTATCTCTTTTTGGATGCAAGACCTAGTAGAGGCACTGCTAGGTCAAAGGGTATTCATGGTTTTATAACCCTTTGGGCATAGTTTCAAATTGCTCTAAAAATGGTTGAATCATGAATTAATCCTTCTTAAGCAAACTCTATCTCATTTAAGGAATATACTATTACTATATTTTAAGCTATGGTCCAGAAAGCCAAAGGCTTCTCTGAGATACTTTTAAAAATAGTAAACAAATTCTAAAAATTAAAGAAAAATGGATTCAACCTTAATTTATTATCACCATCAATTTAAATTGATTGCATTACTTGTAGTCATGCTTCTCAGGGCCTGTCAGAGCAAAGATTCAGCAGTGGAATATCTTGGCAGTCTGGTGATTTTGCACAAAACACCATATGAAGTATTCAATATTAAAAAAATACACTTGACACACTAACTAGCCATGTGACTTTGGGCAAGCCACTTAACTCCAATTGCCTTCCAAAAGCAAAAAAAAAAAATAGCAAAAAGCTGAGGTTAATGATCTTGACAACATCCCACCAAATACGATTATGTTCTTTCTGAAAAAAGTCACAATGTGCCACATAATTAAGTGCTTCTGGATAGTAACTCCTGAGGTCTATGATAAATACCTTTATTAGATTGTATTGTCTTTTTAAAAACTCCAGCAAGGTAATGGCAATATTTGCCTTTAAAGGTGTAATGTACAGAAGAGTCCCTAAGGGTGTTTGAGGAGTATAGTAATCAGCCAATGAGAAGCAAGGCATTTTTCTTTATAAAATTTTTTTATTAATTCCAAACTTAAAGACACACACACACACCAGAGAAGGGGAACTGGGTCCATAAAACAGAAACTTATTTATGAAAATGATGATGTAAAATACCCTTATTCTCAGTGAATGTATCTTAGCTTCCTCAACCTGCAATACTGAATAAAACAAACACATAAATGGATAAAAGGTCTACTATTTTTGAAAGGTAGAATTACCATATTTTTCATACTAATATCCCCAACTTCCTCACCCCATTCAACTAACCATCATATAGATGAGTATACCTGGTGGAGAAGGCACTGGCTATGCCCACCAACTATCAAGCCCACCTATTTGTAGCAATGTCACCATGAGGGAGAGACAGGAGGTGGCATGTACCATATTCATCAAAACACCACCACTATTCAACTCCAACCCCTTTTTAGACATGGTGATAACCCAATAGTGGAAGGCCAAGAACCTGGGAAATAGCATTTCTTTCTTCCTTCCCCTCCCCCACACCCAACAGAAGTGGTCCTAATCCTAGCCTGTCTTCCATAGCCATCAATAGAATCAACTGTTGTGGTGATGTGACTTAGCTACTGCCTCAGTAGGTGCTATAATCCCTGCTTCCACAGCAACCACAGTTACTGAAGACCCAGAAAAGAATGTTCTCATCCAATGGATGCTGGGGCAGAGCCAAGATGGTCACATAGAAGCAGGAAAGTTCTTGAGCTCCCCCCATAACCATCTCATATACCTATAAAATAAGACTAAACAAATTTTAGAGTTATAGAACCCACAAAGTGACAGAAAGAAACAAATCTTCTGCTGAAGGCAGCCTGGCAGGCTTACAGGAAGGGTCTGTCACAGAATACTAGGAGCATAGCCAAATCTCACATGAGTTCTGGGTTTTAGCCCCAGGGCAGCCCTGAACAGCAGTGGCTAGAGTGGATTACTGGAGAGTGGATTACCAGCAGCTGTGGTGGTTTCCAGAAATATCAACTCTTGATGCCAAAGACAAAGTAAAAGGTCAGTGGAACTCTCTTGGAACCATATGGAAAAAGAATTTTAAAAGCTCACTGAAAAGAATAATTCCTTCAGAATTAGATTGGAGCAAAAGGAAGTATGTGACTTTATGAGAATTAAGATACTATTAAACAGATCCAAAAAAATGAAAAAAATAGAAGGCAGTGTGAAATACCCCATTGGGAAAAACGACTGACCTGGAAAATAGATCCAGGAGAGATAATTTTTAAAGTATTGGGCTACCTGAAAGCCATAATCCAAAAAAGAACCTAGAAGTCATCCTTCAAGAAATTCTTAAGGAAAATCGCCTTTATGTTGTAGAACCAATGGGAAAAATAGAAATTGAAAGAATTCACTGATCACCTCTTTAAAAATATCTCAAAAAGAAAACTCCTAGGAATATTATAGCCATGTTCCAGAGTTCCCAGACCAGGGAGAAGCTATTACAAGCAGCCAAGAAGAAACAACTTGAATATTGTGGAAACACAATCAGAATATCACAGGATCTAGCAGCTTCTACATTAAGGAATCAAAAGGCTTAGAATATGATATTCCAGAGATCAGAGGATCTAGGATTAAAACCAAGAATCAACTACCCAGCAAAACTGAGTATAATGTTTCAGGGGAAAATATGGTCGTTCAATGAGGTGGAGGACTTTCAAGCATTCTTGATGAAAAAAAAAACAGAAAATTTGACATTCAAATACAAGAAGCAAGAGAAGCATGAGAAGGTATAGAAAAGAAATCATAAGGAACTATAAACAACAAAAACAACCCCCCAAAGTTGAACTATTTACATGCCTACATGGAAAAACAATAATTTTAACCTATGAAACTTTTCTCAGTATGAGGATAGTTGGAGGGAATATAAGTGTGTGTGTGTGTATTCACACATATATATGTAAATGTATATTTAATATATAATATAAATACATATGTATACATGCATATACATATCTATATAGGAAGGTATATGTGCATATGGATGTGACTGTGTGTATATATGTGTGCAAATATACACACAGAGAGGACACAGGATCAATTGAATAGGAAGGGATGATATTCAAATGGTGAAATTGAGAACTGAGAAAGGAATACAACGAGAGGAGATGGGGAGATACAGAATGGGGTAAATTATTTCATATAGAAGAAGCAAGGGATAACTGTTAGGTAGAACAGGAAGGTAAAAGGGAATGAGTCATCATTACTCTCATTGAATTTGGCTTAGGGAGGGAATGATATACACACTAAACTGGGTTTCTTGCCCTACAGGAGAGTAGGGAGGGAAGGGGATAAGAGGGGGGGGATGATGGAGGGGAGGGCAGATTTGGGGGAGGGTAGTTAGAAGCACACACTTTTGTAAAGGGACAGGGTGAAATTAGAGAATAGAAGTGGGGTGTGGGATAGGACAGAGGGAAATCCAGTAAGTCTTTCACAATATGTCCACTATGGAAATTTTTTGTGTACCTACAGATGTACATACAGCCTATATAGAGTTGTTTATCTTCCCAGTAAGGGTGGGTGATAAGGGAGGAAGGGAAAGAATCTGGAATTCAAAGTTTTAAAATCAAATGTTTAAAAATATACATAAGTATTTTTTTTACATGCAACTGGGAAGTAAGATATAAAGGCACTGGGGTATGGATAGCCATCTTGCCCTGCCAGAAAGTTGGAGGGGGTATGGGGGAAGATACAGGTGAGAGCAGATTGGGGGAGGGAGTATACAATGAGATTGCTGTTTGGGGTTGGTGGGTAGGGGAAATATGGGGAGAAAATGTGTAATTCAAAATCTTGTGGAAATGAATGATGTGAACTAAAAATAAACATTAAATTAAATTTTAAAAAAAGAAGAAAAGAAGAAAAATAAATAAAAATAAAAACATGGATCTTTAAAAAAAAAAGAATGTTCTCATCCTCCAAAATCCTTGGCACCATCAAGTGATTCAACATCTGAAATGGATACAGTTTTTTTTAAATCAGTGTAAAGATATCAATGGCAATACATGATTATTTGCTTTGTTGAAGAAGGGGTCTTTCTGACTTTGAAACCTCGTATGTGTATTATCTCCCCCATCAGAATATGAACTTTTTAAAAGAAGGGACTGTCTTGCTTTTCTATTTGTACCCGCAACACTTAGCATAGAGCTTTGTACATAGTAAGTGCTTAATATTTTTCATTCATTCATTCACTCACTTAAATTCCTATTTCAGGACCAATTTTGCCTATAACTAAGTAATTATGGAGCATCTGAGAAGTATTTGGATATTCTTGTTAAATTTACCACTGTGTATGAAGAAAATGAACCTTTTGTAGTCTCCCACAAGGACACAAATGTAATTATTTGGAAGTTAGTATTTAATTTCTTATAATGCATTGCTGCATTCATTCTTCTAGCACTGAATAGCCGAAATATTTTAAATGGATATTTTAAAGAGTACAACACTTAAAAATGTAATTACATTATGATAATTTCAAAATTAATCACCACATTCATGTCATATATCAGAAACTCTAAATATGCATCAATTTCCCAGAATATTTTAAATAAAAAAATCTCATAGCCACTTCAATAACACATCTAAGGATAGAAAAGCAATGGGCCATTTTTTTTTGCAGAAATCATCTGCAACATCACATTATTTCCAAATTACTATCTAAAGAAATTTATTAAAGGTAGAAGAAATAGAGAGGGTGAGGAGCACAGTTAGAAATTAGAAGAAGAAAATCAAAAAGAGGGGAGAGAAAATCAGGAAAAAATAATATCAACAAGATCCCAAAGAAGAGAATGAGGCCAAGTCTGAATAATTTAAGTAATCATCTTTACCCTCTGCTTTGTTTTTGCTGTGCAGACACGGTTTGAGCAAACTCTGTTCCCAGAAATCACCCCATGGAATGGAAAGGCTAGGTCATTCTTGCCAAACTGTTTGGGAATTGGCACTGAGCAGCAGTCAGACTTAAGCTGGCAATCTGTGATGATATCCTCTGGGTTTTAATACTAGTTATCTTTGGACTTTCATTTGGTAAAGCTTCTATTCATGTTCACACAAGGTCTTGACTATGCCTTCTGAATTTGTTGGCCCCTTCCATTCAAAGGAAAAATTCAGTCTGCAAATACCAATATGCTCAGTGGGTAGACATGTTTTAAAGACTGTGTGCTGATAAAATGAGACCTCATTTGTTCAATGGAACAATTGACCTTTCTCAGCTTGTCTGGTACATAAAAGTTGAGATTTAAGTAATTGAAACAAATTCATAGGATTCATGCAATCACTCTGTTTCTTCACTTCTACAGGAAGAGAGGTGTGGTGAAGTTAATTATAATATAATCACATAGCCCTGTAAAATATGTATTAAAATCTAATATGTAAAAAAAAGAATCAATGAAGAGGTACCATTGTATAGAGAGGGAGAATTGGCTTCAAATCACAAAAAAATGAGTTCAACTCCTATCCCTTATATATACCAACTTGCAGAAATCCTGGCAAGACAGTCAAACTTTCTGTGTTTTGAGTAAATCTCTAATATTCTAAGTTTCCAGCAAAGTATTGACTTACATCAGTAGAGGTAACTTCCTCATTCCATTCCAACGTATTCACAGTCCTAATACCTATCTAAAAAACAGTACAATGAATTAAAATTTCTTTACAATTATGTAGTTTTACCTTTGGGAATTTCAATGCTCATACTGTCAAACATTTTCAGTCACTCATGCAAATCTCCATTAAGATTCTTTATTCACTTTTTCTGTCTCATCACCCTGTTTTCATCAGGCTGTTTTGATTCTGCGTTTTCCCCCCATTTTGCTCTGTTTCATAAAGGCCCTTCCTGATTCCTTCATATTCATCCTACTTGTTGATTTCATTTTGCTATCTGATTATATTAATATATCACAATTTACTTAAACATTCCACTGTCGTTGGACATTTAGGTTGTTCCCTGTTTTAAGCAATTACAAATACATTGCTATAAAAATCTTTGAAGGGATAGACTCTTTTGTTTGTTTTGGATAGTGCTGTCAGGGTACGTTCCCGGTAAAGTTATAATTTAGTCTTATGGAATGATTATTTTTATAAGTTCCTGCAAGTGTCAGCTCAAATGCTCCTTCTCTGAGTCCTTTTTTGATTACCATACCCATCTGTTAGCACCCTTAGACAAAAAGATCACCTTGCCTTTATTTTGTATATTCTTATATATGCAAATGTTGTCATTCTGGTAGAATATAAACTCATTGAAAGTAGGAGTCATTTCACTTTATCTTTGTATTTTGACCGCTTTGAAGACTTCTGAGTCATTAGCAGTCACTTAATAAATTCTTGTTAAATGATATTGCCAGGTCCGGTTCAAGAACATTTTATGAGAATACATTTCTACCATTAATTACTGTATGTGTCAGTTTAATTCACAACTTCCTAGTGTAGACTTGTGTTACTTTTAATTATTTTGGGTAATTTGATGAGTGCTGAGGAAGAATCTCAATTTTTAAAAATTTGCATCCATATGATTATTATGAGGATGAATAAATCTTTTTCAAGTGCTTTTTAACAATTTGTGTTCCCTTTTTTGAAACTTGCCAGTTTTGTCTTGTTTTGCCTCCATCAGACTGGCAAAGATGACAAAAAGTATGGAAATAGTTACTTTGGGAGGTGAAGGGAAATGTCAAGTACACATGCATTATTGCTGGAATCGTGAATTGGCTAAACTTCTGTAAAAATATTTTGGCATGATGCTAAGATGATGTTAAATATACCCTTTTAATCAATCAATAAATCAATAAGTATCTTTTTTGCTTTTTTTTGAGGAGGGAAGGAAGGCAATTGGGTTTAAGTGACTTGCCCAAGGTCACACAGCTAGTAAATGTTAAGTGTTTGAGGCTGGATTTGAACTCAGGTCCTCCTGATTCCAGAGCTGATGCTCTATTCACTGCACCACCTAGCCACCCCCAGTAAATATTTCTTAAGCACCTATGTGCCAAGCACTGTGCTAAGCACTGGGGGTAGCAAAAGAGGCAAAAAAACAGTCATTGCCCTCAAGGGGCTTACAATCTAACAAGGTAGACATTATGCAAATTAATATAGGAAACAAACTATATACAGGAAACATTAGAAAATACCAGAAGGAAGGCAGTGGAAATAAGAGGAGGTGGTGAAGCCTTCCTTTCATGCAGAGATTCCACTGATAGTCAAATATTCCAAGGAAGGGAGAAAGAAAACATCCATCTACAGAAACAAATTTAGAGTAATATTGTTTTTGGTAATAGAAAATAAATGGAATCAAATAGATGTCCATCAATTGGGGGAATTACTAAACAAATTATGGCATATAAATATAATAGAATAGTATTATGTTTTAAGAGATGAGAAATATGGCAAACAGAGAGAAGCACAAGAAAACTTAAAGGAACTGATGTAACGTGAAGTAAACAGAAAGAGGAAACCAATCTGTACAATAGTTTCAACAATAAAAATGGAAATATCAACAAAAATAAAATGGAATCTTGTCTAATTATAATAAACAAGTGTTTCTGCTAGAAGAGGTGAGAAAATGTATCTCCCTTTATTCATCAGAAAGCAGAGGACTATGGGTGTGAAACAAGGCATAGCCTGCAGCTCTGTTGATTACATTTGCAGAACTGGCTCTTTCCTCTTCATTATTTATCCTTTGCTACAAGTGATAACTCTGTAGGCAGAGAAGAGGGGAAGGATGTATTTTGAAATGAAGATAACATAAAAAACAAAAGAGAGCAATTAGAAAGGAAATAAAAAAAAAGAAAATTGTCTCTGCTTATTCTTTCACTATTTAATTTATCGTAGACCAGGAGTAGTTTTTGTAAGATTTCTTTAACAGTTTCTTAAATATTTTAGATGTCATACTTTATCTCTCATATTTATCATATAATATTCCCCCAATCGGTTCTTTTTTCTTTCTCTTTCAATCTTATACCCTTCTATTGTTGTTTCAACTCCCCAGTCAGTCTGCTTTTTCTTGTTACCATGTAGAGTCCTGTGAATAGGATCTGTGAGAGTTTCATCTTTTGTGTTCAGTGACTGAATCAAATTAATCATGTCTTCTTCTTCTCTACCTCAAAATATTTCTCTTCTCTAATCTATCTTCTTTTCTTTTTATATCAAAGGAAAAAGCACAATGTTGTGGGGGAAGCCCACTGAACTGGCAGTCAAGAGACTGGGTTTCTAGTCCTGGTTTTCTCATTAGGTAACTTTGGAACATTTGGCAAGTGCCTTAACCTATGGGGGCATTGATTATATTATTTAAAAATTTTTAAAAATGGGGCAGCTAGGTGATGCAGTGAATAGAGCATGGGCCCTGGAGTCAGGAGGACCTGAGTTCAAATCCGACCTCAGACACTTGACACTTACCAATTGTGAGACCTTTGGCAAGTCACTTAAGCCCAATTGTTGGCCTTACCCCCTCCAAAAAATAAAATAAAATAAATTACACTAGGCAACCACCATGGTCTTTAGAAACAAACACTGATGTCTATAGGTCTTCTTATTGATATCAGTCCCTCTCACCATTTCTAGAACTTCACTCTTTTTCTGTCTGAGATTGTCCTTCAATGTCCTATCAGAAGTTTTTTATTCTCTTCTGTATGCCTGCTAAGGTTCCTCCCATTTTGCCCAATTTTTCACTTAATCCTACTGTCTCCTTGAGTAATTGTCCTATTTCCCTCCTCCATTCAAATGCAAAACTTCTGGAATGCTCTATAACTATTGCTTCCACTTCTCTATCAGAGAGAGGTTCCTGCAATCTTACTTCTGTCTGTCACTAAGGACACTGCCCCCTCCATTCATTAAAAATCCTAGTTGTTCCTTATTACCTGTAGAATAAAAATAAACTTCTCTGTTTAGCTTTTAAAGCCCTTCACAACCCGGATCCAGTCTATCTTTCCATCCTGTGGTATATCACACCTCCTTTCTGAATTTCATAATCCAAGCTGACCTTCTATTAGCCCGTCTCACACAGTACTCTATCTCTTACTTCCTGCTCATTTCCCATGCCTAGACTATACTCTCTCCCCCTTGCCTTTACCTCTTCCTTCAAGAAACAGTTCAACATCATGTTCTAAATAGCCTATTTGGAACTTCCCTTCAACTGCTAATACCCTCTTTCCCATAAACATCTTGCCTTTAATTGCCTTATATTTATTCTGTCTATATTTTTATATATGTTTTCAGTCTGCTGAATGTTTCATTATTTGTGTACTTGTACAAAGACCATAGTACTACAACCTTGCATTTGCATGCTTAGCTTATCATGCCTATAATATTCACCCTCCTCACCTCTGTATCTCGCAGTCCTTAGCATCCTTTAAGGAAGTACCTCAATGAAGTGATCAAGGGAGTGATCATTGAGATTGAGTGCCTCCTCCTACAAGATGTTCTTTCTCATCCTTCCCAATTTTTCTGTTCTCTGGCTCTAGGTAGCTAGGTGGCACAATGAATTGAGCTTAGAATTAGGAAGTCCTGAGTTAAAATCTGGCCCTAACTTTTACTGTCTGTGTGTGGCCCTGAGTGAATTACTTAATCTCTAATTTGTCTCACTTTCCTCAAATGTAATATGAAGATAATAGCAGTAACTACCTTTCAGGGCTATTGTAAAAATCCAAAGAAATAGTAATTGTAAAGTGCTGAGCTTAGGCCCTGGAACACAGTAGGTGCTTAGTAAACGTTCCCCCTCCACCCTTTCCTTTGGAAATTATTTTGTATTGTTTTGCATTTATTTTGCCTTTGTTCATCTGGATATATGTCGTATCCTCCAACAGAATGTTATATTCTTGAAGTTAGGAACTATTTAATTTTTGTTTTTGTATTCACTGCAGTCAGACTACAGTAAGAAATTAACATGTACCTCTTTAATTGAATTGAATCTGTATTAAGATAATATATGGATACATTATACAAAGTAGTGATCACTCCAAGTAGCCCTGAGGCTTTCAGGAAGAAACTGGGTAGGATATCTGGCTCAAATATGGTATCATGGGGAACTAGCTAGGGGTGCTATTTGGAAGTTTTTCCCTTGAGGCCCAGAATTTAAGCTTACATTGCCGAATAAATGAGAGCTCTAAACTCAAGGGAATTCCAAAGACAGGGGGAAGAGCTCAGAAGAGGAAGATGAATTTGTCCCTGAGATCCCAATTTGTTGCAATTTCAAACATTTTATTTAGCCCCCAGGAAAGAGAAAATGATGCATTGCAACTGTCAAGTAAAAAAAAAATACAAGTACTTCACTTTCTTCCCTAATTCTTCCTTCTTTTTTTGAGGAGAGGTGAAGGTACAAAGTACTAATTTCAGATCAAGGTAATGAGGAAAATCATTTGAAATTGAAGTAAATAATCACAATTAGTTTGATGGTTGATGGCATCTTGCAAATGTAACCATGGACACCATGAAATAAGGGTGGTAGTCATGGAGATATTCAACACCCTCAGGTTCTCAATATTTTGTCTTGAACAATCATAATAATCAGGTGTAGGTGTAAATTCGCATGAGAAGGATATCAGAAATAGTCCAATGGACAGACAGAGTGATTAGATTGAGGTCGGCCAACTGATGAAGGTGAATTTCAATATATAAGCTCATAAATTCATAACTTTCAAAATATTAATGCTTTATCATCCATAGGGAGTTCCTGAGTATAAAATACTCCTGTCTACACAGCGATCCGGAGGTAAAATATTTAGCCATTACACTGCTACTGGGATATTTGTCCAAACATTCTTAGGTTCTTGCCATGGCCCAATCAATCAATAAACATTTAGTAGGCATCTGCTGTGTGCCAAGCTATGGGGATACAAAGAGAAAGGTGTCCAGGAAGAAGAAATATCCAATGAGCACCTTAATTCACCAATGAAGTTATACAGAGCAGTTAGCCAAATTTACTGAGAAAGGCAAGGAGTAGCTTTCACTGTTAATCGTGAAGAACCAGTGTGGTATAATGGAAAGAAATTAGTGAGCTTGAGCCACACTTCTGGCACAAATGGGCTGTGTGACCTTGGGAAAGTCACTTCCATCTTCTGGATCTTTTTCTTCCTTTGAAAAAGAGGTGGTTGGACTAGATTATTTCTTTTTTAAAAATAAATAAATTTATTTATTTACTTGTTTACATCATTCATTTCCACTAGATTTTGAGTTACAGATTTTATCCCCATCTTTCCCCTAACCAACACCTCAAAACAGCGATCCCACTGTATAACCCCTCCCCCAATCTGCTCTCTCCTATGTCCTCCTCCTTGCCCCTCTGACTTTCTGGTAGGACAGGATAGATTTCCCTACCACAGTGCCTGTATATCTTAATTCCCAGTTTGATATAGTTAATAATAATTATTATTTATATATGTATATATATGTGCGTATATGTACATATATATACAGATATATTTTTAACACATAATTATATAACTTTAAATTCTAGATCCTTTCCCTTCCTCCCTCATCACCCACTGCCGCTGGAAGGACAAGAAATTCAATACAGGCTGAACATAGTGGGCATATTGTGAGAGACTGATTATGTGTCCCTCCTTCCTATCCTGCCCCCCTTGTTTATTCTCTACCCTGTTCCTGTCCTTGTCCCTTTACAGTAGTGAGTACTACCAGCAACCCTCCCCCACAATCCTCCCCTCTGTCATCCTACCTCTCATCCCCATCCTCCCTACTCTCTTGTGTGGCATGATACCCAGTTTAGAGTTTATGTCATTCCTTCCCGAAACCAAAATCAATGAGAGTATGGTTGACTCTTTCCCGTTTGCCTTCCTGTTCTTCCCCTCCGTTGTAACAATTATGCCTTGCCTCTTCTATATGAGATGATTAACCCCATTCTGTCTCTCCCAGTCTCCTCTCATTCTAATCCTCTACCATTTCAGAATTTCACCTTTTAGAGTATTGTCCCTTCCTGTGGGAGGGACAATATCAATTCAATTGATCCTGTGCCCTCTATGTACTCATACACACACACACACACATACATACTCAGATATGTGTTTGTACACATATATAAACCCTCCTATATAGACATATGTGTATGTGTGTATATATATATATATATATATATATACATACATTTGTATTCCCTTAAGCAATCCTCATACTGAGAAAAGTTTTATAAGTTACAATTATCGTTTTTCTACATTGGCATGTAAATAGCTCAACTCTGATAAGTTCCTAATGATTTCTTTTCCATGTTTACCTTCTCATTCTTCTTGTATTTGAGTGTCAAATTTTCTTTTCAGTTCTGTTTTTTTTAGCACAAATGTTCGAAAGTCATCCACCTCACTGAATGACCATATTTTCCCCTGGAAGATTATACTCAATTTTGCTGGGTAGGTGATTCTTGGTTTTAATCCGAGCTCCCTTGATCTCTGGTATATCATATTCCAGGTCCTTCTATCCCTTAATGTAGAAGTTGCTAGATCCTGGGTTATCCTGATTGTGTTTCCACAGTATTCGAATTGTTTCTTCTTAGAAGCTTGTAATATTATCTCCTTGATCTGGGGACTCTGGAACCTGGCTATAACATTTGTAAGAGTTTCCTTTTGGGGAACCTTTTTCAAGAGGTGATTGGTGAATTCCTTCAAGTTCGATTTTGCCCTCTGGTTCTAAAATATCAGGGCAATTTTACTTGAGAATTTCTTGAAGGATGCTTTCTAAGTTCTTTTTTTGATGATGGCTTTCAGGTAGTCCAATAATCTTTAAATTGTCTCTCCTGGATCTATTTTCCAGGTCAGTGGTTTTTTTCAAGGATATATTTCACATTGCTTTCTATTCTTTCATTTGTTTGGATCTGTTTAGTAGTATCTTGATTTCTCATAAAGTCATTTACTTCCATTTGCTCCACTCTAAATTGGAAGGAATTATTCTCTTCAGAATGCTTTTGAGATTCTTTTTCCATCTGGAAAAGTTGACTTTTTAAGGGATTCTTCTCATCATTGGCTTTTTGGTCCTCTTTTGGCATTTGAGTTAATCTATTTTTTAAGGTGTTATTTTTTTCAGTCAGGTTGTTGAGTCTCTTTTCATGATTTTCTTTCATCATTCTCATTTTTCTTCCCAATTTTTCCCCACTTCTCTTATTTAGTTTTCAAAATCCTTCTTAAGCTGATCTATGGCTTGTAAGGCAGTCTTTATGTTTCTTGGAAGCTTTTGGTGTGGGAGTTCTGACTGTGTTGTCTTCTTCCCATTCCATGCTTTGATCCTTTTTGTCCCCAAAGAAGGAATGTAAAGTTCAGGTGCTGTTCTTACTTTATGTCCTTTGCCTGCTCATGTTGGCAGTGAATTACTTGATTTTTTTAGCCCTGTTGAACTCTGCTTCCATGGGGGAAAGCTCTGTCCCAAATCGCTGGGGGTTTTGCAGCTGCTGGAGCTACTGGGAGGCTGCTGCAGCTCCCACCAGCTTTGGCTCACTGAAAATGCACCCCAGGACCACCACCCAAGATCACCATCCAAATCCAGGCTGTTCAACACAAGAGCACTTAGCCTCTGAACAATTGCTTGGTCCCCCTGCAGTCTGCAGATCAGGAGCTCTGAAGCAACAACATGGAGGCAGCCCCAGGGCCACTGCTTCTGTCACTTCCTTGCCCTGAAGGCAGTTTGGCCAGACTGCTTTTCTCCCCCAAATTTAACTGAGTGCCACTGACCTTTCACTTAGTCCTTGTTTCTTATGGCTTGATAGTTCTGAAAACTGCCACAGCTGCTGCTGATCCACTTTCCTGAAGACTCCAACTGCGACTCATCCTGGCTGCCGTCAGGGCCAAGCCATAGTTTCAGGATGGGCTGGTTTTGGCTCCCAGTGCTGTGATGAGCTCTGAGCCCTTCCTGCCAATCTGCTTTCAGTGGAAGAAGTGGGGTTTTTTTTGTATTTTTGTGAGTTTTGGAGCCCTAAAAATTGTTTAGAGCCATATGTCATGGGTATTTGAGGTGGCTATGTAGGAGCAGCAGAACCTTATTTCTTCTGTGCTGCCATCTTGGCTCTGCTCCTCAATTAGATTATCTCTGAAGTCTCTTTCACCTCAGACATTCTGTGCTTAATTGGGAGGGAAGTGATGTTATATTCATGTTCTCTTTCAAAAACAGGAAACAGGGCTGTAGTGAAGATGGCCAAGAAAAGGCAGCTACTCACCTGAGCTGTCCCCAAAATGCCTCTAAACACCTTTAAATAATGCCATAAAATAATTCCTGGAATATCATAACCCACAAAAGGATGAGGTGAATTGATTTTTTAGTCACAGACAACTTAGAAGGTCAGCAGAAAAGGCATGTTGCCCTGGGTAAGAGTAGAGTGAAGGACACAGCAGTGCAGATAGACCCCCAGCAAATAAGGAACAGTCCTTAGGAGCCCCTGATTCAGTAGCAGAAGCAACAGTGGCTGCCAGCAGACAGTAAGGGGCTTGAACAACTGATCAGAAGGAGATTATAGGGATCTCTTTGCAGCTGTAGTGGATCAGGGACCCCCATCATAGTTCCAGGGCAGAAAAGAGTACTTGTGGTCACTCACAAAACAGAGTACAGACTAAGAGAGTAGTAAATACATAGTTTCTTAGATCATACCACCTTGGAAGAACTGAAAACTTACAAGTCCCTTGAAGTATCTTAGAAAACAGCTTACACAAAATCCCTGAAGTTTGGGACAATGCACCCTCCAGCCTGGAAGCAGAGCCCAACTTTACCAAAGAGATAAAAGTCAAGAAATAGGTTGGAAAAATGAACAAACAACAAAAATTTCTGACCAGAGAAAGCTACTATGGAAACAAAGAAGATCAAAACACACACTCAGAAGCAGATAACAAAAATCAAAGGTCCAACATCCAAAACCTCCAAGAAAAATATGAATTAGTCTAAGGTCATGGAATAACTCACACAGGATTTTGAAAATACAGTAAGAAATGTAGAAGAAAATTAGGAAGAGAAATGAGAGTGAGCCAAGTAAATTATAGGAAAAAACTCAACAGTTTGGTTAAAGGACACACTCACATGCATGCACACATCCACGCACACACACACACACACACACACACACACACAAGGGCAAATGGTAAAAGAAATATAAAAAGCCAATGAAGAAAATAATACTGTGAAAAGCTGAATTGGCCATATGAAATAAGAGGCACAAATCAGTAAAGAAAAAAAAACTTTAAAACCTAGAATTGGCCAAATGGAAAAGGAGGTAGAAAAATTCACTGAAGAAAATTATTCCTTGAAAATTAAAGCAAATGGAAGCTAATGAGTTTATCAGAAATCAAGAAACAGTTCTTAAAAAGCTAATGAATGAAAAAATAGAAGGCAATGCAAAATATCTCACTGGAAAAAAACAACTGACCTAGAAAATAGATACAGGATAAATTATTTAGAAACTATCAAACTGCCTGAAAGTTGTGATAAAAAAGAACCTCAAAATGATCTTTCAATAAATTGCTAAGGAAAACTACCCTGAGATTCTAAAACCTTAGGGTAAAATAGAAATTGAATGAATCCACCAATCACCTGAAAAAAGACCCCAGAATTAGAACTTCCAGGAATATTATAGCCAAAATCTAGAGCCCCTAGGTCAAGAAGAAAATATTGCAAATAGCCAGAAAGAATCAATTTAAGTATCATGGAGCCACACTCAGGATAACACAAGATTTAGTAGCTTGGTTAAAGGAACAGGGGGCTTGGAATATGATATTCCAAAGGGCAAAGGAGCTGGAATTACAACCACGAATGACCAACCAAGCAAAATTGAGTATAATTCTTCAAAGGAAAAATGGATATTCAGTGAGATAGAGAAATGTCAAACAACTCGTGGAGAATAGACCAGAGCTGAATAGAAAATTTGACTTTCAAATACAAGACTCAACAGAAGAATAAAAAGGTATACAGGAAGGGGAAATTATAACCTTAGTAAGGTAAAACTGTTTACATTCCTACATGGGAAGATGATGCTTGTAACTCATAAAAATTTTCTCATTAGTAGGTCAGTTAAAAGGAACATTATATATATATATACATACATATACACAGAGAGAGAGAGAGAGAGAGAGAGAGAGAGAGAGAGAGAGAGAGAGAGAGAGAGAGAGAGAGAGAGAGAGAGAGAGAGAGAGAGACAGAGAACACAAGTGTGGGTTGAACATGAAGAGATATAAAAAAAAATTAAATTAAGGGATGAGAAAGAGGAATGCCCTGGGGTGAAAGGGAGAGGTAGAATAAGGTAAACTATCATATATAAAAGAGGCAAAACCAAGTTTTTAGAGAAGAGGGAAAGATGAGGATTTGGCAGGGGTGGAGGACTGAGTGAATCTCTCTCATCAGAACTGACTCAAAAAGGGAATAACATATATACTCAATTGGATACAGAAATCTATCTAACTCTACAGGAAAGTATGAGGGGAAGGGGGTAAGAGAAAGGGTGAGGGGTAATAAAGGGAGGGCAGATTGAGGCAGGTGATAATGAGAACCAAAACTTTTTTGAGGAGGGACTGGGTGAAAGAGAGAGAGAAGAAATGGGGTGGGTGAAATAGGAAGAAGTGAAATACATTTAGCAATTGTAACTGCCGGGGAGGGGGGGAAATTGAAGCAAAATTCTCTGATAAGGGCCTTCTTTTTCAAATATATAGAGAACTGAGTCAATTTTGTAAGACTATGAATGAGTCATTCTCCAGTTTAGAAGTGAACAAAAGATATAAGCAGGTTTCAGAAGTAAACAAAGCTTTCTAATAGCCATATGACAAATTGCTCTAAATCATTATTGACTAGAGAAATGATAATTAAATAAATTCTGAGATACTTCCTCATACTTATTATATTTGCAAATAGGACAGAAAAGGAAAATGATGGATGTTGGAGAAGATATGTCAAAAATTAAACATTAACGCACTGCTGTTGGAGTTATGAACTGATTCAACCATTCTTTAGAGTAATTTGGAATTGTCGAAAGGGTTATAAAACCATACATATCCTTTTAATTTAGCAATGCCACTACTATGTCTATATCCAAAAAGAGAGTAAAAAATAGGAAAGGAACCTATAATGTACAAAACCATATATAGCAATGCTTGTCGGGTGGCAAAGAATTGAAAACTGAGAGGGCACCATCAATTGTGGAATGGCTGAACAAATTGTGCTGTTATTGTAATGTAAACACTATTGCTCTATATATGAGCAGGATGTGCCCAAGAAACCTGGAAAGACATATGTGAGCTGATGCAAAGAGAAATGTACTGTGGACAAAATAACAGCAATACTGGAAGATGAGATCAGCTGTGAATGACTTAGCTATTCTTGGCAATACAATGATCCAAGACAATTCTGAAGGACTTCTCATGAAAAATGCTGTCCATCCTCAGATAAAGAACTGACAGTTTCTGAATACAGATTGAAGGATAGTTTTTTCCTTTCTTTTTTTCTCAAGGTTGGATATTTTTTGTCTATGTTTTATTTTACAACATTATTAATATGGAAATATTTTTACATGACTACACATGTATAACCTATATTGAATTGCTTGCCTTCTTTTTTAACATTACCTGGCACTTTATTTTTTATTTGTATTCTCTTTTTTTGTCTTTATTAATTTGTTTGTTTACTTTTAGTTTACAAAATTCAGTTCCACAATCCCTTGAATTTCAAATTTTCTCCCCTTCCCTCTCCTCCTCCCCATGACAGCATGCAATCTAGTATATGATCTGCAAGTATTTTCACATTAGACATTCACATTAGGTTGTAAAGAAGGATTGCAACAGATGGAATAAACAATGGGAAAGAAGATACAAAACCAAATGAGAAAAATAAAGAGAGCCAGTAATTTGCTTCAATCTGTATTCAAACTCTGTTCTTTCTAGTTCTTTCTCTCAATATAGATATCTCTTGCCATCATGAGTCTTTTGGAGTTGTCTTATAACCTTGCATTGTTGAGAAGAGTCCAGTCTATCAAAGTTGGTCATCACACATTCAATGTGTCTGTAATTGTGTACAATTTTCTCCTGGTTCCACTCTTCTCACTCAGCATCACTTTGTATAAGTCTCTCCAGGTAAATATGAAGTCCGTCTGCTCCTTATTTCTTATGGTACAATAGTATTCCATTACATTCATATAACAAAACTTGTTTAGCCATTTCCCAATTGATGGGTATCCCCTTAATGTCCAATTCTTTGCCACCAGAAAAAGAACTGCTATAAATATTTTTGTACAAATGGGTCTTCCTCCCACTTCTATGATCTTTTTGGAATACAACCCTAGAAGTTGTATTGCTAGGTCAAAGGGGTATTTATACCCCTTTGGGCATAGTTCCAGATTGCTCTCCAGAATGGCTGTATCAGTTCACAAGTCTACCAACAATGCATTAGTGTTTCAATTTTTCACTTTCTCTCCAGCATTTGTCAGTTTCCTGTTTTGACATCCTAGCGAATCTGACCAGTGAGATGTAGTACCTCAGAGTTCTTTTGATTTGCATTTCTCTAAACAATAGCGATTTAGAGCATTTTTTCATATGGTCATAGATACCTTTAATTTCTTCCTCTGAAAATCGCTTGTTCATATCCTTTGACCAATTATCAGTTGAGGCATGACTTGCATTTTTATAGATTTGACTCAATTCTGTGTATATTTAAGAAATGAGGCCTTTATCAGAGACACTGGTTGTAAAATTTCTTTACCAATTTCCCACTTCCCTCTTAATCTTGGTTACATTGGCTTTGTACAGAAACCTTTCAATTTCATGTAATCCAAATTATCCATTTTGCATTTTATAATGCTCTCTAACTCTTATTTGGTCATAAAGTCTTCCCTTCTCTGTAAATCTGACAAGTAAACTATTCCTTGCTTTCCCAGATCACTTACAGTTTCAGTCTTTATACCTATATCATGCACCCATTTAGACTTGATTTTGGTATACAGTGTTAGATAATGATCTATGTCCAGGTTCTGCCATACTATATTCCAGTTTTCCCAGCAGTTTTTGTCAGATAGTAAGTTCTTAACCCCAAAATTGGGGTCTTTTGGTTTATTAAACATTAGATTACTATAGTCACTGACGGCTGACTCTTGTGTACCCAATCTATTCCACTGACCCACTACTCTATTCCTCAGCCAGTACCAAGTAGTTTTGATGACTGCTGCTTTATAATAAAAATCAAAATCTGGTATGGCTAGGCCACCTTCCCTAGCATTTCTTTTCATTAATTCCTTTGATATTCTGGACCTTTTGTTCTTCCAAATGAATTTCATTACTATTTTTCCTAACTCTTTATAGAGCTAGAGCTAGTAACTTTTTGGTAGAATGATTGGTATGTCACTAAATATGTAATTTAATTTAGATAAAATTATCCTTTTATTCTGTTTTCTGCCTCTGTTTTATGAGAGAGGTTATCCCATTTCATATTCACAATTATGATTACTATCCATGTCTTTCCCTCCATCCTATTCCCTCCCCTATTTATATTTTTGTTTCTTCCTTCTCCCTTCCCCTCCTTAAGAGTTTTCCTTTTGACTGCTGCCTCCCTCAGTATTCCCTCCCTGTGACCTCCCCTCTTTACCTCCCCTTTCCCATTTCTACTACTTCCCTCCCTTCTAAGCCCCCCTTTTTATCTCTCCCTCACCCCTCCTACTGCCTCTATTATAAAGAGTTTTTGTGTCTTTTCACATTGGAATCTTAACTGATTATGTTGATCCCTCTTTGAACCAGAAACAATGAGAATAAAGATCATTTGATGTTCACCTGCCTCCCTCCTTCCCATCTACTATAGTGTGTTTTTCTGCCTCTTCATGTTGTATAATTTGCCTTTTTCTGCTTCATCCTTTCCTTTTCTTCCATTGTAATTCCTTTGAACCCCTTAATAAAGTTTATTTTAATCATCAGATTGGTTCGTTTATACCCACACCCTCTATCTATGTATATCCCCTTCAAATGTTTCAATAATCATATAAATTTCAATATTGACAGGTATCAGCTTCTCATATAGGGATGGAAACAGTCAGCTCTTATTGAATCCCAAGTTATGCACATGTGTGCATGTGAGTGTGTGTTTTCCTTGTTTACCTTTTTATGTCTTTCTTGAATCTTGTAATTGGAGACCAAATTTTCCATTGAACTCTGGCTTTTTCATCAGGAAAGTCTGAAAGTCCCTTATTTCTTTAAATGACCATCTCCTTTCCTGAAAGATTATGCTCAGTCTTGCCAGGTAATTGATCCTGGGTTTCAGTCCTACCTCTTTTGCCTTACAAAATATCCAGTTCCTATCCCTCTGATCTTTTAATGCAGAAGCTGGTAGGTTCTGTGTAATCCTGGCTGAAGTTCCACGATATTTGAATTGTTTCTTTTTGGCTGTTCCCAGTATTTTCTCCTTGACCTTGTAATGCTGGAATTTGGCTACTATATTTCTTGGAGTTTTCAATTTGGGATCTCTTTCAGGAGGAGCCTGGTGAATTCTTTCAATAAATATTTTGCCCTCTGATTCTAAGACTTCAGGACAGTTTTCTTTGAGAATCTCTTGGAGGATGTTGTCCAGGCTGTTTTTTTCATCATGGCTTTCTAGTGGAACAATAATCCTTAGATTATCTCTCCTGTATCTGTTCTCCAACTCAGTTGTTTTTCCAGTGAGATGTTTTGCACTTTCTTCTAATTTTTCAATCTTCATGTTTTGTTTGACTGACTCTTGCTGCATCATAGAGTCCTTAGCTCCACTGTGACTGATTCTAATTTTTAGTGAATTATTTTCCTTGGTTAGTTTTTGAAGCTCATTTTTTAGGGAGGTATTTTCTCCAGTTAGATTTTGAGCCCCCTGCCCCAGATTACAAATTTTACTTTTTAGGTATTTGTTTTCTTCAGTGAGATTTTTTTTTCCAATTTGGTCACCGTAGATTTAAATGTATTTTCCACCTCTAGATTAAAATGTATTTTCTACCTCTCTAGTTTGGCTTTTAAAATCTTTTTGAGCTCCTCCAAGAATGATTTTTGGGCTTGAGACAAATTCATATTTCCTTCTGTGGTGGTCTCAGATGTGGATACAGAGTCTATGGTGTCTCCTAAAAGTGATTCTTCTTCTCCACAATAATACGATTCAATCATCTTTGGTCTTCCCTTTGCAGGTTGCTTCTGGCCCATTTTGATTGCCTATTTGTTGACCTTTAAAGTGTATTTTTGTTTCTGGGATGCAGGGGGCTCTGACCTATGCTTCTCAAGCTGGGAGCTAGGTACCTGGTTGTTGACTTTGTGTGCTGTAACCTCTGGGTGTCAAGACTGAGGTAAAGGCCAGTGTTTCCCCTGAGTTAAGGAGGGGTGGCCTGGCTGCTTCACATTTCACCCTCTATGTCTCTGGGCTACAGCTCAGGCAGGCTCAGCAGCTGGCAGCCAGAAAAGCTGGTGTCTGAAGATTCCCTTGGTGTTGCTAAAGCCCACTTGGACTTGTGTTGTTAGTGCTTGCTGGCTCCACCAACTTGGGCTTTGGGAGGTCTTGCTGGTCAGCTGAGGTGGGGCTTGTTGGGATTCCTCCTGCCCTTTACTTCAGACTCCTTACTGCCTCAGTTACACCCTTTCTCTGTGACTCCTAAGCCTGAGGTTATTTTCGATATTTCAGGATTTTACTCTGGGTGGGACATTTATCTCTGAGTTTTCTGGGTCAGGAATGGGGAATCAGAGGAGCTAGGGATAACTCTGCCATATTGGCCTCTGAAAATTCACATAGGTGATTTCCAGACTTTCAGGCTGTGGGCTCATAGCCCCAGGAGAAGCCGCTGTTGCTGCTGTAGGCCCTGCACTCTCTCTTACACAGTACCAACCAACCAATCCTCTGTCCTGATATGAGACAGCTGAGAATGGACTTGGGTGAGTCTGTTGGTTGGGGCTCCTACTCACTCTGCTGTACTCTGCATTCTTGTCACCCCTGTGTGTTCCTTGATCCCCCTTCCCAGACCTATGTGGGCACTTTCCTGGGAATCTGCCACACTCTGTCTCCAAATTGATTCTGTCACTTTAAAATCCATTCAGATTCACTTTTTAAGGTTTAGTGACAGAATTCTTGGAGGAGCTAAGAAATGTTCCTGCTTCCATTCCTCCATCTTGGCTCATCTCTCCAAATGTAATCTTCATGAGTGAAGAGAGCATATTTTTTATTTCTTTATATCTCCAGCAGATAGTACAATGGCTGGCATATAACAAACCCTTAAAAAAGGTTTCTTGTTGCTTTTGGAAGATGGTGAAAAGTGTGTTGGTCACAAATGGAGCCTGGAGTTACCAGGCTTTTTTTTTGATCTGCCTGATATGCTATTAGTAACTAGGCCTTGATGGGCAACAGAACCAGTCAAACCAGAGACTATTGGGACCTCTAGATTGGAGATGCTGGGGATGTTCAAGATGGTTCTTGCAGTGAGCTGAGGAAGTCTGAACAGGTAGAATAAAGGTCAATCATCAAAGTTCTCAGCAGGTCAGTAGGTAGTATCAAAAAGGTCCTCTGATAGACATAAATTGGAGGGACTTATAATGTACAATACAAGAGAAGTAATGTATTATGAACCTACATAGTATTTATGTTCCAGATTGTGGATTGCATCTATAACATTTATTTAACAAAGTAACTGTGAGACTCATAAAATAATTCATATAAAACAAGTGTTGCCAAACTTAACATGTTATATCATGTATTATTAATTATAATAATAATTATTATTTTAATAAATATTTATCAAGCACATGTTACATATAAAGCATCCTGCTTTGGGGAGGGTATTAATCAAATCATCAAGCAATTAACAAGTGCCTTCACTGTTTAAGTTATTGTGCTAGGAATGAGGTCAACCAGACTGGTTTATTTGAGTGAGAGCAGGGACTATCTTAGGTTTTCTTTACATCCTGAACATTTAGTATAATGCCTGACAAAAAGTAGGCATTTAATAAATGCTGTCAACTATTGCCATTCTCCAAAGATGACATTTTGTGTCCAGTCCTTGTATCTTGGCTTGTTTGTTTCCCTTTCCCTGAATCACTCTCTTCATGAGGGCTCAGCAAAGGATCATGGGATCATAAGTTTAGATCTTGAAGGAACCTTTGAAGCCATTGAGTCCAATACACTCATTTGACAAATTAGCAAACAAGCACAAAGATTAAGTGATTTGTGCATGGTCATTGAAGTGGAATCCCTCCACTTCACTGGAGACTATGGCTATGGTAAATAACATTTACATACTTATATAAACAAATATCATAGCAGTCTGAATTAGAAACCACAGAGACCATCTAGTCCAGTCTATACCTAAATGATGAAGAGGATGATGAGAAGCAGCAGGAGGAGTTAGAGAAGGATGGTATAGTAGCAAACATTTACTGTTGTTTAATTTATTTTCAATTGAGTTCAATTCTTTGTGACAAATTTTCAGTTTTCCTGGCAGAGATACTGGAGTTGTTTGCCATTTCCTTCACCTCATATTAGAGAGGTAGATGCTGAGACAGACAGGGTTAAATGACTTGCTCAGGGTCCCATAGCTAGCTGGATTTGAATTCAGGTCTTCCTGAGTCCAGGCCCTACATTCTATCGACTGTGCTACCTCACTGGCCCAGCAAGTATTTATATGGGATTTTAATATTTGCTAAGTGTTTTTACATGCATTATTTCATCTGATCTTCACAATAACAGTGTAGTATCATTTCACATTTGACAGATGTGAAAACTGAGATACAGAGACTGAGCGACTAGTCCAGGGTCATATAGATAGTAATAGTCTGGGATGAGATTCAAACTGAGGTCTTCTTCAGTCCAGCATTCTCTCCACCATATCGCACTGCCTCTGTTGGAAAAGACCTCAGAGAACATCAAGTCCAGTTCATATATGAAGAAGAATACCTCTACACTGAACCTGATAAGTAACCATTCACTCTTTGCTTAGAAATCTCCAATGAGAAGAAACCCACTACCTCCTGAGGGAGTTGATTCCTCCTTTGTATACCAATCAGAAGGATTTTTTTGTCCTCCTTCCTAATTTAATATTTTAGGCTTTATAAAATGCTTTGCAGTGGAGGATTCTGGAAAGATGGTGAAGGAGGTCAGAAAATTCCAACCTCTCCAGATTTCCCCTACAAACAAGATAAAATAGTGTATCAGAGCTGACATTGAATGGAAAAAATAAATAAGAGTAGGGACAGAACAGTGATCCTCCTGGGACAATAAGAGAAGATCTGAAGAAAAAGCCCAGGATGAGTTTCGGTCACTGTGAAAAATAAACACCTCTAAGCTAGTTCCACTTAAAGAACAAGCTGTGAGTGCCTTTGGGAGGCTTTCTCACCCGCACTCCCAGGAACATTTGCCTCCTGGACCAGTGAGGGAATTGGGTATCTATGCTGAGGAAGATCAAGAGAACCTCTGCTGACAAGGAATGCCAGATTCAGCTACGCTGTGGAGACAGGGCTGGGCAGGGAAAGAAGGAAACAGCACACATCTGGCAAGTCCAGAAGCAGTGGGGTAAGGCACCACTGACTGTGGGCACTTACTGGAGGTTGGAGGTTATGTTTTCAGTTCCAGGCCAAGGGAGAGAACAGAAGGAGGATTTGAGGCTAGTGGCACCGTTCCCCATATACCACTTCTAGAGATGATTAGAAACAATAAGTTGCTAAAAATAAAAAAAATATGTGCAAAGGAGAAAGAATTTAACCATAGAAAGTTTCTATGGGAATAGAGAAGACTGGTGTTCATCTTCCAGTGAGGATACTGAAGAAAAGAAACCCTCTTCTCCCCGAAAGGGTAGCATCAAATAGTAACCTGCCCAAAAAGAATACATAGAACTTTAAAAAGACTAAAAATCAAATGAGAGAGATGGAGGAAAAACTAAAAAACAAGCAAACAAACAAACAAATAACAACAATCCAAGAAAAACAAGAAAATTATGAAACGAAAGTCAACCAATTAGAAAAGGAGATCCAGAATCTTAAGGAAGAAAATGACTTCTTGAAAGTCAGAGTCAGGCAAGTGGAAGCCTGTAAAGTTCTAAGAGATCAAGAAAAAATAAAGCAAAAATAGAAGAAACTATTCAACATCTCATGAAGAACAGAGGAAAAAGAGTAAAAATAAGAATAATTGGAGTACCTGATGGCTATGATCAAGAAAAGGAATCTCTATACAATAATACAAGAAATAATTGAAGAAAATTGTCCTAAAGCATTAGCATGAGAAGGAAAAGTAAAAAATAGAAAAAAAACACCAATCACCACTTGAAAGAGATCCTACAAGAGAAACCCACAAGATGAGCATATCCAAATTCTGAAACCCCCAGCTAAAGGATAAAATATTATGAGCAAAAATAAAAAAATTAAATATGGTGGCACCACAATTAGAATCACACAAGTCCTAGCAGTGGCAACACTAACAGACTGCAGGTTTTGGAACAATATGTTTTGAAGAGCAAAATAATTGAGGTTCTTACTGAAAATATCATACCCAGTAAAGTTCAGTATAATCCTGAATGAAAAAAAATGGACATTTAATAAATTGTCAGATATTCAGGATTTTGTTTAAAAGACAAAAACAACAGTAAACTTGAACTTAACAGAAGATTTGACATACAAGAGCCAAAACAAATATAAAATACATACCAAAGACTAATTACAAGGGACTCAGTAAGGACAGCCTGTTTACCTTTTTTATGAGGGAATATAGAAACAGATGTCTAAGACCGTTGTTAGTAATTAAGTAGTTCATAAGAAAGATTGGGGTATACCTGAGTATGATATGATTTTAAAAAGTAAAACCATTTAGAACCGCTATAAAGAGTAATTATCTCATACAAATGAAGCGTGAGGAGAAGAACCAACACAGATGAATTAGATAGGAGAAGAGGGCTGGTAATTCTAGAAATCTACTTTCATCAGGAATGGGTTCAAGAGGGAAAAATACATACATACATATATCTATATATATATATACACACACACATACACACATATATACCTATATACCTATATATAACTATACCTATACATACATATATATGAGTATAAAAGTCTTCTAAATTCAGAAAGAAATAAAAGGCTAAACCGCAGTGGTTCTCAACCTGTGGGTTCTGTTCAATTTGTAACAATGAAAATACATCCTGCATATCAGATAGATTCATAACAGTAGAAAAATTACAGTTCTGAAGTAGCAACGAAAATAATTTTATGGTTGGAGGTCACCACAACATGAGGAACTGTATTAAAGGGTCACGGCATTGGGAAGGTTGAGAACCACTGGAAGGGGACAGGGAGAAGGGAGAGGATGAGGGAAGAATCTTTAGAGGGGAAGGTAAAGGAGTAGATAAAAAGGGGGTATTGGAAGGTGTTTAGATTTAGAGGGATCCTTGAAGGCAGAGGTACATTAAATAATAGAAGGGCAAGGTAGCACATAGAAGTAAAACAGGGGAGTCAGGAGGGACTAGTTAGCTAGTTAGACCCAGGTCAAGTCACTAAACTTCATTTTCCTCATCTATAAAATGTGGCAAATAGTATCACCTACCTCACAGGGTTGTGTGAGTGTCTAATGAGGTTGGATATACCTAAATGCTCATATATACCTATAATGCTTAAAAACCTTAAATAACTAAATAAATTATAACTATTATTATCTCATTTAGTTCATGCAATAAACTCTAGGTAGGAAGGATTGCAAAAAATTATTGACCCCAGAGATTAAGAGGCTTGTCCAAGATTACATTTCACTTGACTAGCAAATCTGGGACTCTGAACCAGATCTTCTCATTCCAAATGGAGTAACACCTTCACTGCTGACTAATTAAAAAGCATTTATTTCATGCTATTTCAGGCATATAATATAAACCTACACCCCACCCCATCCCACTACTACACACACACACACACACACACACACACACACACACACTCAATGTACATAAAGTCAATGGACTTTAGAAAAGGAAACATTAGCAACTCAAAGAAGTGGCATCAGTATTATTTTCTTTTTCCTTTTCACATGTGACTCATTGAATCAACTGTATGCTTCTTGAGGGCAAAGAAGGATGTGGGGTGTCTACATTCATTCAGTGTGCATCGTTCTGCAACCTTCCCAATAAACATTAAAGAGTAAAACTGTATTTTAATTGGTCTACTTTAGAAACATCAGATGAACTTATTCTGCTAATTAATTGGCTGATCTCATATTTCACTTACTCTGTCAGGTTATTATTTCTCCCTTTAGGGCTCTAGAAAACACCACTGACAGTTCGAATATTTCTTCCTTAATTATACAGACTTATATTTAACATAATCTTATTGTAATTATTATAATATAACTTTTACTGAGCACCAGGCATGTCGTAGGAGCAGCTAAGAAGCGAGCATTCATCTTGTCCCCTTCCTAACTTATACTTTGATTCAGTGTTCAACACTCAGCTGAAGGTATACTTCAGCTGGCAGAGGACATTCTCCAATTAGGTTTAATTGGTGAGGCATTAAACCAATCTTATGTGAGTGGTCCATAAACATTTTATAACATTGGATCAGGCTTCTTTTCCACCAGCCAAATATTATTCAGTCAATTGACCTAACCTATCTCCTCTGATAGCTTCTGTACAGATTAACTTCAGATGTAGAAAATGCATTGAAATAATCATCTTTTTGCCTATATTTCTGTTTAAAAACATATTTACTTCCCTATAATATGCATAAAACTTTGTTTGTTACTCTTTTATGCACTGATATGTCATTTTTAATGTAGTTATTTGTGCATATTTCACATGTGTATTACATTTGTGTATATGTTCATTTCAATCAATTACAAGATGTTAACTATATGAGAGCAGGGCTGGTTCTTATGATTAACACAGTCTCTAACACAATGATCTTCACAATGCTTACCTTCGAATGAAAGATTTCAAACTAATTATCACCTAAATTATATGATTCAAGCCTCAGTGTCAAAGATTGGGTTGGTTACATTAAAATTTTCCATCATGCTTCCCAGCCAAGATGGATGAGAAGACTTGCTTCTCCTCGACATCTATGTCTTTATATCTTTTCTCTATACATTTATGTCAAATATACTTATTAAATGCTTTTCCCCATAAATCTTTTCCTTTCTTAATACATTTATTCATTTATATATTCATTAATAAAGAATAATGAAACTCAAAATGCCAATGCTAATCATTATGAAGTAAGAAATAGTTTTTTGTTCTTTGTATTTATTTCACTAAGAATCAGTTGAAAAACTGGGGATGTTTAAGTTGAAAAAAAGAGATTAAAAGTATGTGCTTGTGGGCAAGAGAAGGTGTGCATGATAGCTGTTGTTAAGAATCTAAAGGACTGTAGGAAGCTAGGTAGCACAGTGTATAGAGCAACTGGCCCTGAAGTCAGGTAGACCTGTTCAAATCCAGCCTCAGACACTTGCTAGCTGTGCAACATTGGACAAGTCCCTTAACTACAACTGATTTAAAAAAGAAGAATCCCAAGGACTTACATGAAAGAAGACTTAAACTATTCTCAATCAGTAAGTCAGTCCACAAGCATTTCCCTTAAATTCAGGGGCGGGGAAACTGTAGCCTCCAGGCCACCTGTCACCCTCTAGGTTTTGATGTATGGCCCTTTGACTGAATCCAAGGAGAAGCAATAAGTAGCAGTTACCAAATTAGGCTAAAACTCTCCCAACATTTAGAGGTATTCAAAAGTGGGATGGGCTGCCACAGGCAATAACCAATCACCCCTCACTAGAGACCTTTGAGCAAAGGCTGTATTACTACTTGCCAGCCATGTTGTAGTTGGAATGCTTATTTTTCCTATATTGATTAGATTAGGATCTCTTTCAACTCTGACATTCTGTGATTCTCTGAACATTACATGCAATGTGAATACTGTATCACAATTCTGCATGTGTTGAAAGTGTTCAATAAATATTTCTTAGTTAATTAACATTCCCTTATCCTGTAACTTAAAATCAGTCAAACGGATCTATGCATCTGTGTTTCCCATGACGGCTCAACATTTTGATGGATCTGTGATCTCCTGAAAACAGATATTGTTTCCACTGAAATACATCAGAACTTATGCATGATTTCTCCTCCTGGGTGACTTGAATTCATGCCTTCCTATCAATTCCCCCTCACATGGTGAAAATTGTTCTCTAGGGCTTTCCCTAGGTTAAGAATAAGCTATTTGGGCTGTCTGTATGTTATCCTTCACTCTTGCCACACCCTTGAACAACTGATAGCTTTTATTTTACCACAAGCAGGAAAGTTGCCCAGTGAGTAGCACAACAGACCTGGAGTTGGGATGCCCGAGTTCAAATCCAGACTTTGATACTCACTAGATAAGTAACCCTATACAAGTTATTTAACCTCTATCTGCCTCAGTTTCCATCTCTATAAAATGGGGAAAATAATAGCATCTATTTCACAGGGTGGTGTAATGGGAATGGGAATTTTAAGATCTTCCTTGCCCTTTAATAGGCCTGGGGGGAGGGCAGTGAATTTGAAGACCTCCCCTGCTTTGAAAGTAAACTCTACCCCCAATAGGCTGAATGTCATCACATGGAGCCTGTGATAGAGGGGATTTGCTGAAGCTTGGAGCAGAGCCCCCAGGAAGCTTTCCTGCTGTGAAGATAAACTCTGCCTCCTGATAGGCAGAATATAGTCACATGGAGCCTGTGGTGGGAGGAGTTTGCTGAAGGGAGTCAGAGCCACAGAGACAGTGGGAGAGAGAGGTGCTCGGGCAAGAAGAGAGAGAGGTTTGTGAGTAAATATTGATCTTGTATTGATGTGTGGAAAGGCTGAAGGATGCTGTGGATCTCAGTGTTATTATGGCTTTTTAACATCTTTGGCACTGTGATGGAATCAGCTGACTGGTTTCGGGACTCAGTTTTCTGATGTCTAAATAAAAGCTTCAATTCTGTCCTCTATGGAGAGTTTGATATATTTTGTGATTGAATGTCATGCAGTATTTATAGTAACAGTCTTGATCATGATCGTAAGCGCTGTAAATATTGCATTGACACTACAGGTGGTTGTGAGGATAAAATAATACTTGTGAAGTGTTGTGCACACTTTAAAGTGCTATATGCATGTTAATTATTGTTATTTCTTCCATTCGAGTTCAATTGTTAAAAATTATACATCCAACGAACATGAAATAGAGGAAAAATTTAACACCATCAATAAAGGCTGAAAAATATGAATCTGAAGACACATACATGTCAACGTGGTGGCAGGATGATGGTTCTTATGCCTCTGCTTTTGGATTAATTGTCTAATCAAGCTAAACTTCTTTGATGGCCCATGGCCCTTTGCTAAATAGTCCCTTCACTTGGCCTTTAAAACAACAGGTATTAATTGTTTACTTTTTTATGTCATGGACCCCTTTGATCAAGTCAAATTCTGGTGAAGCCTATGGATTCTTCTAAGAATAAGCTTTTTAAATGCATTCTCATTTCCCACTAGCTATACTGCTTTTGTACTTTTTTGTACTTCTCCATCATGCCATCATGCCCCAGGAACTCCATCACTGAAAAATATCCTCAATCTCCAATATTCTATTGGTCTTGGGACTTATACTTGATCAGAAACCTCTGATTGGAAGGCAGAACCATAAGTTCCAAAACCTCTATTATAAGAGAGGGTTCAGGATAGTCATCTCACAACTTGCCATGAGATGCACTGCTTTTAAACCTTTCCATCAAGCCCCTGGCCAGGTTAGCTTCATCCCTCTTTTCCTCCCTTTAAAATTTCTTTTTGAGTGTTGTCTTCCTTTGAGGGCAGGTACTGCTTCTCTTTAATTTATATTCGCATCCCCAATATAAAGAAGGCATAATGAATACAGTATATAAATTTATATATGTATCCCAGTCTCTACCTCATAATATGGACTACTTAATAAATATTTATTAACTGCCTGACATTAAAGAAAATACATAGGATACAAAACAGAACCAATTATTCCAAAATATCATTATCAAAATTTTAAGAAGAGCAACAAATTAGTTCATAGATCCTAGGTTGAGAACTTCTGTTAATTCAACTGGCCCCAGAGTCTAGAAAACCTAAAACAAATTGATTATGTGATCTCAAGATAATCACTTAACAATTCATTGCTTCTGACATGTCCAACAAGTGCAGATCTGCCCTGCATCAATGTTGGCAGAAGAAGGTTCTTCATGGGGACTTTACTATTTTAATGAAATCACAGGTCCAGGAAGAAAAGAAGGAGGGGAAAGGGAAGGGTAGAGAAGGGGAGGGGAGGTCATAGTATTTCAAAGATTGGTGATTTTGTATGTGTACCCTGACCCAACAAAAAACCAAAACAAAATAGAAGCTGGTTTTTGGATGACAGTCACACAAGTTTGTTAATGGGACCCTAGTCAAAGTCTTTCCATCTTGATTAATCTACCAATTTGGGAGCTTAATTGGCCAAGTCCTTTGGATCCACAGCCACTTCCATGTCAAAAGAAACCATTAGAGAAATCTGTTTTATGGCTTTTGTGGACTGGATTACTTCCTCATAGATTTAGTGAGACAGTGGTTTTATAAAGGTATATCATCAAATCCCCCAACTGTCTGTTTGAACATGGACTTCCTTTTCCATTTATCCCTCTAACCTATGTATTGTTTTCCTTTATTTCCCTTGATCAAAGTCATGACTACAGACTTTATTTTCACATCTTATGATATGAAACAGAAGGGACGAAATTAGCCATGGGTCAAAAGACAGAAGCCATTGTTGAGGCAACAGAAAAAGAATGTAGGGGTTCAGCCATCACATAATGAATTTCAGATGAGAAAATTGACAGAGCAAGGGAGACCCTCAGGGAATCAAATAACATATTTAAAGTAATTTGCAGGCCTGAAAAGGCTACATAAATGCTAGCTATTACTATTGTAATTATTATTTCTAGTAATCCCTGACATGACAAAGAAACCAGAAGTTAACATTGTGTTTGATGTCTATTTTTCCATTTCATAATAAAGAGAAATGCTTATGAAAGCCCTCTCTGAAAAGAAGCAGGTTGGGAAAACTGGTTGGGATTTCAAAAGGAATAGTTCAGTTAATCTGTATTGCAGATAGATTAGAATGACAATACTCCTGTGTCCAAGTCAAGGTGAGCCTTAGATGAGACCACACAAATCAAGAGGACAGGCCGTTTAATACAGTTCTGAGCCACAGAGGATTGCCTTATGAGAACCACTAGCTCTGTCTCTCTATCAACTTTTGCCCAGGGACTTGAAAGTATATAACAGACATTACCAAAACTCCCTGTGAGCTGGGGATCAAGGACAAGTATTATTTTACAGATGGGAAACCTGGCACACTGAAGCTGTGAATAAGCCAAGGTCCCATCACCAATTGATAGCCCAGTCAAAAACAGAATGCAGGTAAAAATAATAACAGTTCATTTCTTCTTTTTTTCTGACCATTCTTCCTAATCATTCCCCTGATGGATCAGATCCCATTTCCCAAGGCTTGTTTTAAAGGCCAGCACTTCATTATCAGGGACCTCCCCTCCCTGTCCTCTAGCAGGCTCTCCATTGTTCTGAATGAAGTTGTTTCTATTCCAGACACCATCAAGGGGGTGGTGGGCTAAAAGAATGAACTTATTAGCATGAAATATTTTCAGACAATGAGGCAACTGTCCTTGAAATTCACCCACCAGTTTTCATGGAGATCTTGTTTTTGGTCTTTTCCCATACTGTGGATCTTCAGCCTTGGGGACTTGATCAATCCAACACATTCTGCTGATTATCTATTAAAACAACAGAACATTCTGCTGGGTTCTGTAGGTATATAAGAAGTATTCAACAACGGCCTGTGCTCTAAGGGCCCTCCTCTACTTAATCCATAGTAGGTGTTCAAAATATTTTCACTTTTTTTTCTCTGCAAACTAGTGCCTTGCACTTAGCAGTGATTAAAAATGTTTGTAGGATGGAAACACCGAATTAATAATTGACCACATTTATAGAGAACTTTGTGATTAAAAGAGAATTTATTTCATCCTATGAAATAGGTATTCCATTTGTTTTTTTTTCAGATGAGGAACATATAATCCAAAAGGACCCAACAGAATATACGTAGTATCAGAAATACAAAGATATAACTGACTACAAAAGGCAGTCAATATATGATTGGTTCACATTCTGTGGTGTAGACAGTCAAGGACAGGGGAGTTCAGAAGGTGGAGCAGCATGGTTGAGCAAAGAAGACTTTACAGAAGCGGACCTTATTCTGCTTCCTGAAGTATTTGGTTTGTCAGAAGAATGGTAGGTACAGCCAAGCCCATCCTCAGAGTAAAATCACTTCCATACAATTGTAGCATATTATGAAAAGAATGTTGAACTTGGAGTCTGAAAGCCCAGGGTTTGAGTTTTACTCTTGTCACCTGATAGCTGTGTGTAGCCTTGACTTACTTATAAACTATCTAAACCTCAGTTTCCTCAGCTATAAAATGGTATAATAATATCCACAATATCTACCTCAGAGTATTGAAGAGGAAGGAGAAATGAGTGCTCAATGAAGCACCAAGAAGGTTATAACTGTGGCAAGGTAAAATCAAATATATAACTCTCATTAAAAAAATCAGTGAATACCTACTTGGGTCCTTTTATTTTCTGAATACTTCTATAAAGCGTGCTTCTATCTCCCTATGATACTAGCATGCAGGAAAACAGAAAGAACATTTGGAGAGCTGAAGTTAGGTGAAACAAAGAGGTGGGATGGGGAGGGGCAGAGCAGGGTGAGTGAAGAAGGAAGGGAGGACAAGGGGAAAAGGAGAGCAGAAGGAGAGTTAGCTTCGTATTGTTATTTTTTGCAATCTTCAGTTCATTGCAGGCTACAGGCCAACTATGCTGGCCTAATTCCTATGGAACTATGTTTCTCTTTTTATATAATCCCAGTAGTTGCCTATGTTTCTATATCAATATATACACGTGTATATACATATAATCTCATACATGCATGCTTATGCATATAAAGGTGTATAAGTATATATCTACCCATCTTTTTGTCATCTTTCTGCCTACCTATTTCTCATATACTTAAACAATCTCCGATGATATTTGGGTCTTTGAAGTACTCAGTTTTTAAGAAGACTTCTAGGTACTAATTAAGCTTTTCCTCAGAGTAAAATCATTTCCATGCTATTATAGCATATGATAAAAACACCCCTCGACGTTAGATGAAAATTGATGGATGGATGGTTACATGGATGATTGGAGAGTCACATAAGAGAGAAATATGGAAAGATAGGTAATGTGGAGAAATATCACAAAAGATGAATTTATAGATGAATAGGCAAATGGGGTAGAAAAACAAATAGATAAGTAATAGATGGATAGAAATGACAAAGATGGATAGATGGACAAATAGATAATATGTAGGTAAACTTATATGAATTTTTGTTGAGTTTCTGCTCTATTCATTATGTGCTCTTTATTCACAGCTCTTCTTTTTTTCATCCTCAGTCAAATAATTTCTCCTTGTGTCTTTAGAATTGAAATCGTAAGAGCTTCTCATCCATCTTGGCGCAATTTCCTCTGCAAAATAGTTGAGCAGCGGCGTCAAACGATTAGAAATGGGGGCCGCTAAAGAGTTTGTAAAGATCTCTGCAGGTCACATATTGATTTAGGAAGCCCCACACATGTACATATTTATTTTTGTCCTCCTTAAGATACTCACCCATTAAACAGATAGGAACTACATTTTCCTTTGGTTTGGGCTGCACTGCGGAGTTTTATGGGACCTATGCAGCCGGTGACCAACTGTTTGAATCTTCTGTATTAGACCATTAGATCCTATATGGTCTTTCTCTGAACCTTTTGAAATTTCTCCCAAACTTTTGGGACTGTTTGAGTTTCCTTTCCTTGTCTGACATGACTTCCATGATAGGACTTGGTGTGTTAAGAGAGTGGAGAATCTGTCTTAAAGACAGGAAGCAAAAGGACATCAATGGCTGGCCTGGCTCAAGAAAGGTCCACTTAATCAGTGGAGGTCCAGTTGTCAAGCACACGTCAAGGATCTATGTGGATGGAACTGGAGAATGCTGGCTCTTCTTGGGTGTCCCTTTTCCCCCATGGAAATGTGCTCTGCTCATGACTTTTGCAGAAACTGCCTTCTGGTCTCTTCATCATCCTATTTGCCCTTTTTGGAAGCTCTCCAACAATTCAACGTCTTTAAAATGTGGCATCCTGAAAAGAACAATAGATTATAATCTCCATGAGAGCAGTGACTAATTTTTTCCCTTTATTTTGCCCAGTGCTTTGTATAGTGGCTGGTATATAACAAGCAATTAACAAACGTTAGTTAACTAACTGAGAATTGCTTGAGAACAAAATTTTGCAGTTGTATTTGAATAAAGATAGACCACAGTGGCCAATTCCAGCACCCAGGGAAGATTCTATCCCCGGATTAACCCAGATAAACACTCAGAGTAGGGATGGTTTCATTATTTCCATGTTGATGTCCATCCAAAGCAGATGTGTCTGACACAGCTGCTGGCTCTTCACCTTGGTAATGAGTCTTGGGTTCCCAATTGAGGGCCTCTGATAATGTGCAGTTTAAGAAACAACTGAAAGAGCATGGCATTCTGTGATATAAGTGACATCAACCAATTTTCATGTTATTTAAAACACATGATATGCCATTTTGGTAGTACTTCTGGCTCACCAATCTGTGCATGGAAATGATGCTGGAGGTGAATGTCAAGTATGAGCTATCAAAACCTCCTAGTGATGTCCCCAAATTGCCTAGAGAGCAGCTAATTAGGTTCAATGTGCCAGCTCTGGAGGGATTTTTATATTATTTTGGGTGACCCAAGGCTAGAGACTGGAAAGTGGGATTTAATGTAGACAAGTGTTAAATAATGTCTCAAGGAGAGGGACCTGTATGGGAGAGCTCAGTATAAGAAATGACAGAATTGGGGGCATGAGAAACCACATAGTCTTATACCACTGACAGTGGAGCTAGGCAAATTTTGCAGAGAGAAAATAGTCTCTTTGGGACTTTCCTCATTCCCAAGGTTGCCAGAGGCGTGTGATTTCTCTAGTTGAATGGTTAGGATACTATGATGTCTTCAGGAAAAATGCTGACTGCCAAAGAAATTCTTTAGGGAATAGGTTAGGGGTTAAAAAAAGATGGGGGGGGGGGAAAGCCTCATGCTAATTAACTTAACAATGGGGAGGATTGCTTCCATTGCTTCTCAAAGGGAATAAAGAGGCCACAGGTCAATTTGGGATCATCATGCTTGACCTCAGTGCTTGGCTAATTTCCTTCTGCCACCAACCAAGGAGGTGAGTCTGGGTTTGAGGTTCACCACCTTTACTTTGCATTTCTTCTGTAATCAGTCAAATAATAAATAAGAATTGTATTTAATGTCTATTATGTGCCAAGCTGTGCTACATACTGGGGATACAGAGAGAAAAATGCAACATTACTCCTAATAAGTTTACCTTGTATGGGGGGGTACAAAATGTATACAACTCTCTCTCAAAGTACAAATATACATATGTATGTACATATGAAGATAGGTAACTATACATGCATGTACACACATAGGGACACATCCACCTATATACACACATGTGTATTGTGTGTATATACACAATACACACACACATGTACACATAGATTGAATCTGTGTTTTATTGGTATAGGGAAGTCTTAGATAAGGATGTTCTCCTACCAATGACAGCTCTTTATTCTCTCTATCTTGTTGCCCCTCTCCCTACAAAATATATCTAAATTAAGGCAATTTGGGAAGAAGGTGGGGACTAGGAAAAGCACAATGTAGAAAGAGGAAGCTTGAACTGAACTTTGAAGCAAATGAGAGATTCTAAGAGGGAATAGGGAGAAAGAAGTGCATTCTAGGATAAATGTGTGCATCCATTTGTGCAAAGGGATGGAGATATGTGTGAGGAACGGCAAGGTCAATTTGCCTAGCCTCCAGCTTACTACCTTTCTGATGCTGCTCAAAGAAGCCTCTTGGTTTCTTTATCACTAACAAGGATATGAACTTTGTGCTCTGTTTACTTACTCGACACTCAAATGAAGTAATGGTTTATAAAAGCACTTTTGCCATAGAATATGCAAAAGACTATGCAATAGAATAATATTATAGAGTGAGGAGACCAGAAAAATACATACATATGTACATATCCATGCATGTATATAATTTCATATTAAAATTCTCTATGGAAAGAATTGCCAGCATTAACATTTTCTCATGGATCCCCTATTCACATCATCCAAAGAATCTTATCTTTAGAGCAGAATGGGACCTTCAAGGCCATCAAGGCTAACTCCTTCTTTTTCTTTTTTGTTTGTTTGTTTGTTTTTTTGCTTTTTGGAGGGCAGTTGGGGTTAAGTGACTTGCCCAGGGTCACACGGCTAGTTTTTGTGTTAAGTTTCTGAGGCCAGATTTGAACTCAGGTACTCCTGACTCCAGGGCCGGTGCTCTATTCACTGCGCCACCTAGCCGCCCCTAAGGCTAACTCCTTCTTACAGCTAAGGGAACCGAAGCAAACAAAAGTCACTTGTCAATGTCACAGAGATAGTAAATGTGTGGGGTAACATTTGAACACAGGTCTTGAATCCAGACCCAGTACTCCACCACACTTTCATTCAGGGAGGGCACTGTTATACCATGTAATTCATGTTGGAAAAAGCACTGGCTTACTGCAATGATCTCATCACCCCATTATGGAGATTTCCTTGTATTGTACAAACAGAGTTTCTACCCACGGTTCCTGGTGTACATTTCTGGTCCCCAGAGGAGATCTAAGAAACCTCAGCATCTATCCTTAAACAACCATGCTCTGAACTATTCTAAAATTTCTTCATGCTTTTTGAGTCATAATTTTTCTTTAACAGATTTTTAAAAACAGCTTCCAGAATAAACATGGCTTGTTATAGTAGAGAAGGTATGGGAATAAGAGTTGAGAGTGCTAAGTTCTTGTTGTGGGGCTAGTACTACAGCTTTGAGGCTGTGGGTGAATTACTTCACTTAACCTCTTCGGCCTCTGTTTCATCTTCTGTCAAATGAGGGTATTGGGCAACATAAATGCTAAGATGCCTCCTGGCTCTAAAACCCTGACTTTCTAGGATCTCTACACTCATCTCTACTTTCATCAGCCATTCTTTTCCAGTGTTACCACTTGGGGCTTTAAATCTCTCCTTATGCATCACCGTTATCCTATTTCAGAGAGGAATCTCATCTAAAGTCTCTTGGCCTATATCTTATCTAAATATAGTATTGGGGCAGGAGGGGGCATTGAAAGTATAATCAAATAGCCTGGGTTCCAGTTTGGCCTCTGGTTGATCTGTTTGATCTGTGGCATTCTGCATCTTCCCTTCCAATTCCATCCCTTCCAATTTCAAAATCATGAGAACTGGCTGCTGCTTCCAGTGTTTAGCACACTGCCTAGCATGTACTGGGTACACAATTAATATTTGTGGACTCTGACTTCTATTGGACTCATGTCTTCTGTGCATTCAGTCTCTTGGTACAACTTCTAATAAAATGTTGGGTTCTATTTCTGGTCATTTAGTGGCAATATGTCTTTTTTATTCAGTCCATATTTTTTTTTCTTTCTATTTTAATGATCATGTTGAACATTAGGATTCCCTTCCCCCTTTTGTTAGCAATGTTTTAGATTAGACTACATTGATTAGATGGGATTTGGCTGACACAGAGTCAGTTTTTTTCTTTATTTCTTTTTTTTAATTTATTGACTTGTTTATTTACTTTTAGTTTACAAGATTCAGTTACAGAATCACTTGATTTTCAGATTTTCTCCCCTCCCCCCCATGAGAGTCAATTCTTTATATCTGTGACTGTAGCTTTATGGAACAGATCATTCAAAAATCTTCATTTCCCCTTTTCTTCATCATTCTATTCATTTCCTTTTACTCTCTAAATTCCCATTCTCATGCCTAAATAAAGACACAGTACAATGAAGCTCTAAAAGTATGAAGGCAGCAGGTGCTGCCAATAGCCCTGATGAGGGTAACAATCTTGTTTTCTCTTTGAAGATGCCTGGAGGGAGTAGATAAAAGCAAGAAAACCCAGAACTTTGGGGCTTCTAGTTGTAAGCTGGCCCTTATATTGTGGTTCCAAAGCTGATTACCTTGACAGAAGAATTAACAAGAAAGCCAAAACCACTTCTTAATAGTAAACTGTACGTGTGTGTGGATGCATGTGCCTGAGGAAGGCTTATAAATTTGGCTGCCCTTTGAGGTTTCCCAAGTCTCAGGCACACGAAGCACCAATGAATTGAGATGATTTATGACTCACTTGCATCTGTGGGGACTACATCCTTAACCAACCTCTAGGGCCCTTCTCTGACCTTAGTTGTGTTCATATCTGAGGTTGTAGGACTTAAGAATCATGGTGTAAAAGTAACTCTGGACTATGAAAGGTTATGCCATTGTATCAGCAAAGCTCTGGCAAGTTCCTTCAGCCCAGAAAGATGTTTTTTTCAAAGGCCAGTTAATAGATTGTCTATTGCAGAAGCACCATTCTATTTAAGTTGGAAAAAGCTCATTGCAAGAAAATTTGGACACAGGGTGAATATTTGTCTTGGGAAGTTTACAACGACCGTCTACACAACTGTGGAGACTATGGTTCATGCTGGAAATGGAGATAGTACCCACAAAACTGAAATCATAAACTAATATTTCAAACTATTGAAACATGCAGTTCTTAGATGGGAATGAGGGGGTGGAACTAGAAGGCCATTTATGTATATACAAATGTATTGCTACATTTCACATGGTTGCAGCATCTCTGAAATCATCAGCAAATCTACAGTAGCAATTGCACAATTCTGTGTTTCACAGCAATGGTTGTATGATCCATTGTGGCATGAACCATTGGTATGGTCATGTGTGGCTCCATACGATCCAAAACATGAGCTATCATTTGTCACTTTGTAGCACTATTTCTCTAAACCTATCATGTCCCCCTCACTTCCCTTTTAAGTCATAATGTCATTGGTAGGCTTGGGATTTGCAAACATTTTAATGATATTTTCACTGGTAAGAGAGTGAGATCCAGTGGTATATTCTGAAGTTTTCAGTGAGTTCACAGAAAGAAATATATCCAGCCACATACAGTGCATAAAACTACAGTCTGTTTCTCCTCTAATTGGTAATAAATGTAAATGTTTAGTTATGCCTGGCTAGGGAGCTATGAACAACACATCTGTCTGACGGTTTTTTCTATCTTCACAAGGACTGCAGCATTTATGCCATCTGTAGCCTGTGTAGGGAGAGAGACAGAGAAAATGTGAGTCAATCAGGGCACAAGAGAGAAGGGTAGAGAAAGAACTGAGAAAGAATGGTAAAGGAAATTAGGAGAGTCAGGTTAATGCCATTTTAAGGTTTCTATCCAGGATCTTTCCAGTCTCTGGCTGGAGATCAGGGGCTTAGAAATAATTCTACATATATAGAGAAGTCAAGCTTCAGGAATTCTGCCTTGATTATATGCTGACCTTTGAGTTTGGCATTGATGGGCACCTTTTATCTCTGTTCTATGGAAATGAGTTTTGTAATCCCTTCTGCAGCAGCCTGGCTCCCTCCTGGACTCTGGTCTCCTGGCTTCATGCTAGACTTTATATTTTGACTAGGACAATGGTAACTACTAGTACTACTACTAGTAGTACTGCTGCTTCTGTTGTTGCTGCTACCACTACTACTACTATTACTACTGCAACCCAATGGCTTACATGAATGTTCTATTCAGTTACAAAAGTCATTTATCTATCTCTGTAGTAGCACCTAGAACATTAAATTTAAAAGAATAATAGTAAGAAAACTTGTCCAAGAACTATTTCTATTTGAACTCCAGAGGGAAAAAAAGATAAAAACCAAGTGATAAGAACCACAAGAACCTTTTTCCCCCTAGATGTCATGGTGTGAAACATTCGTACTCACCAAACTAGTGGAATAAAAATCTCTCAAAGTATAGAGACCTGCCTAATGGAATAAATGAAAATCACTTAATGACTGATTGAAATACATATTCCTTTGTTATTTTTTTGGATGCGTAGAGATAACTTAAGAATCATAGTTCTGCAAGATGAATATGACAAATCAAAAGAAAAAAATGAGCACTACAATGCAAGAAGTAATATAAGAAAAGAGCCCAGAACTTCTTAATGCAGAACAGAAAGCACTAATCAAAGAATCCGCAGATAGCCTTAAGGAAAAATAAAATTCAATGCTTGAAACTCCCAGATAGGGAAACTTAACAATTCCAATGATAAACAGCAATTCAATAATAAAAACAACAAGAAAAATGCCTCCAAATATAAAGTTAGGGAAATTCAAATAACCTGTTGTCCTGCCTGCCACTGGAATTGTCACAAAGATATGCTCAGCAAGTCTAAAGGAGATAAGCTCATATTTACTTTTATTTAATGTCACAAATTAGTAATCTTATCCACCCATTTGATAGATCAAGGAACAATTAATTATAAAAGAATAATATTAGGAGAGTGAGTCATCCCAGAACTTTTAGTATATTGGCCTCCATCAAAAAAGACAAGGAACATGATTATAATCATCAACAGCCACCGTTGTCTGTGAAAAGGAATGTCAGAGGTCAGTCATTGCTTTAGAAATAGTAAATTTAGATATATTTTCCTAAAATTTAAGCCTAAAGATTGGTAACAGATCTCAGTGACTCAGAAATTAGTAATAAGGGAATCAAAGAAGTGCTCTTAGTATGCAATAGAAGATCAGCTTCTTTACTGATAGACAGGATGAGGATGAGTGTGGTGTTTTCATGCTTAGATTAAATATTAAGAAGACCAAAGGTCCCCATCAAGGGCATATCTATGTAGGAATTGTATGTAAATGAGATCCAACAAATATTTATGAGCAATAGAAAATGTGTTATTTCAAAAGTAATTGGGTCAGGAGTCTCTAACTGGAATCTAGGTCTTTCAGCAGAGCACCCCCTCAAATCTGCAATGTGCTTGTAGGCTTGACCCCTTCTTTCTCTCAGCAGAGACACCTTATGAAAGGTTGGGCCCTGGGGCAACATAGTCACAAGGGAGAGTCTCTAATATATTACAATATTAATGTATGAAATAACAAGCTTTCTCTCTTCATGCTTATTATTCCTCATGATGCATAATGAAATTATACTTAAATTAATTTTAAAATAATAACGAGGCATTTCTTTTGTTCCATTTAAAGGGAATTTTAAAAATGCAAAATGTGTTATGTCTGGAACTCTCAAACATTCTCAAGGTTGATGGGACAGTCTCAGACAGTTGCTGTCACAGAGGAGCAGACTAGTCTGTCTTAAAAGAGTCATAGTCACAGATTTGTGTGTACCTGAAAACTGCTCTTCTCCCAGTCATTAGGGAGGTATTAAGTATATGTAGATGTCTAGGTGGAAGAAAGACAGACACAGTAGGCAACTGCCGTAATCACCTTTCCACTGGTCAGTCAGTGTACCAGGAATGACACAAAGTCATATCTACATCAATGAAGTCTTCTGGGGCTTTCAAATAATGAAATAATACCCTTGCTATGCCCCATTTCCTGGGTCTGAATTGCTCTTCACCAACAACCGAATTTGACCATAGTTCCGTGATAGTATCCATCATAACTACTTTCAGATGATTTACTCATCCTCTTCCTAAAACCTCCCTAACTTTTGGTTTTCCAGCATGCCCATGGTAATCACACAACATAACATGGCTACAGCCAGTTCCACCATTTTCCTCCAAACCATGGTATTTACAGTATTCCTTTTTTGTGATATATTTCCCTACCAGTACTTTTAACTCAAGGTATTATGGTTAGGACCATATCCTTGAAGAAAGTTCCTAGCCAGAGAGATTTCATAGATGGCTCTAACTCCCTTAAATTGCCCTCTAGGACTGTACACCTTTTAATTAATCAAGTTGGACTACTCACACTAACCCTAATCCTGAATTCTTCCACAAACTCTGAACTGAATATTTCCCTTGATCTTAATCACAAAAGGGAAGCTAATTTCTGAAATTTCTTTAGAAATTTAGAAGATATTGCCTTGAATATGGAAAGCTAGGTGAATATTCCCAAAGACTGGCAAACCTAGCTCATATGTCACTGGGTATAGTCCCTGAGTGACCATGAATATATCTGAATATCTGTTATCTGCATGCCAGGAAAGTCTGCATACCAGAAGATGTTTTTGACCAAAGAAGGAAGTTAAAGTAAAGGAAACTTCTGGGCTTGGTATCAGGAAAGACCTGAGTTTGAATGCTGCATTTACATTTTTCAGACATTAGAATGTAAGCTTTTCATGATGAGTTTTTTTTTTTTTACTACTTGGCTCTCATGACATATAGTTATTATTTAATAGATGTTTTTTAATCATTTGTGTGACTTTGGGCAAGTCACATAATCTAAAACTCAATTTTCTCATTCACAAGATGGAGATAATATTTCATGTAATGCCTAACACACATGCTTTTTACAATGACAAAATGCAATGATGTGCACAAATCATTTTAAGCATTTAAAGCATTTTATCAATGTCATTCATCTGTTTACTATCACCTAGACCTACTTTCCAAGTTTTTAAAACAGAGCTTTGTTTTTCATTACTCTCTTTGTTGCTTCCCTTGCTTTTATGCTTACGTTAATGTTTGCTAGATGGCCCAGATTACCCTTTAAGATGCTGTTTATAGTTTATAAGTGCTGGCATTGGTAAATCTCTGGCATGTTATCCAGGCATGCAAGTGAGAAGAATTTTCAGAGAGTGGAATCTATCACATCTCTCTTTGCAAATATTGACATTTAAGAAAATGTACCTAGAACGGCTGTAAAGACATGGTGTAACAGAATACTGTTCAGTATTCTTATTTATATGGTCTGTGTGCCAAATGACTTTATAGAAAAGACCATATGGGAAGTAATGGCTGATTCCATGGTCTCTTCCAAAGACTTCTCCACAAATTAGCTGTAAACTGTTGGGTGTTCTCTATGATGGTTTATACATGCAAGTTCCTACAAGTGAATGACTTTCCCTTGGTGTCCAGAATGCTGTATGTGTAGTGAAAGGCAGCTTAAAACATGAAACAAAATTCCATGGTCCCAAATAAAGACATAGTGCTGTGAGAATGATGGTGTTGATGGGCAAATGGCTATGAAGTCAAGACCTACCTGACACCAACAACTAAAAGGTACTACTGAAGTCATCAGAGATCCCAAGAATGAGGTGAAGATATAGTGTCATAAATTTAGAGCCAGAAGGCATGTTAAAGACCCATTAGGATTAGATCAACGTCCTCATTTGACAGAAGAGGGAACTGAGGCCAGTAGAAGTTCAGTGACTTATGTAAAGTCACATAAATCGTAAGTCTCACTAAGAAGTGTCAATTCACTAGCAATGGAAACTTCTTTAGATATGATGCCATACTTCCATGCCCAAGACACCAATAGGGTGGTAGATTCAATTCTTTCATTTTTTTATTCCTCCTAAACAGTCAATACTAAGGCATTGTGGCGAACAGAAGCATATAAAACAATTTTAAAAGTGACTAACATAAGTACTTTGGCATGGTTTATGCTGTAAGCCTGAGAAATATGTTTTTCATCAAATCCACGTAGCCTTCCTGGGATTTGTGATAGAGGGAACCTGATGACATGATTCTGTATAAGCTTCACAAGCTTAGATTCCACCAGCAGGGGATAATTCACTAAAATATGTTTTGGGTTTAACAAAATATCCTGTGAACCTCCTTGTTTTCTAGGACTGGAGGTGCTGAACAATTTCCCTCCTGACATGACTAGTCACTAATGGCACAGAGCTCCAGGGAGTGCAGGTATTGTTATAACTTGAGTGGCATTGAGGTGGTTTTAGTCAAATCACTAACTCAAATGTTAAGGTAACTGTATGCCCCTCACAAATTCAGCTTGGTATAGATCCATACTCCTTGAATTCTACCCATCATACTTGAAATAAATTGAAATGAGTATTCTGGATTATGATATTCAGATCTCAATAGTTGAAACAGGAGTGTAACACCTCCCTTTTTAAAAATAATATTTTATTTTCCCCAATTATATGTAAACACAATTTTTAATGTTTCTAAAATTCTGAGTTCCAAATTCTTTCCATCCCTCCCTACTCTGGCTAATTAAGAAGGCAAGCAATTTGACATAGATTGCACATATGTAGTCATGAAAAATATATTTCCATATAAGACGTGTTGTAAAAGAAAACATTGAGCCCCCCAAAACAAAGGGAAGAAAGCAAGCTTTAATCTGTATTCATACTCTATCAGTTTTCTCCAGGAATGGATAGCATTTTTCTTGATAATTCCTTCAGAATTGTCTTGGATCATTGTATTGATGAGAATAGCTACGTTATTCACAGTTGATTGCTTATAATATTGTTGTTACTGGTTCTCATGGTTCTACTCATTTAACTTTGCATCCATTCATATAAGTCCAGTTTTTTTCTGACAGCATCCTGCTCATTAATTCTTATAGCATAATAGTATTCTATAATAATCACATGCTACAACTTGTTCAGCCATTCCCCAGTTGATGGGCATCCCTTCAATTTGCAAGTCATTGCCACCAGAAAAGAACTGTTATAGATTTTTTTTAATAAATATAGGTCCTTTCTGCTTTTGTTTTTTATCTCTTTTGTGATATAGACATAGAAATGTCATTGCTGGGTCAAAGGGCATGCATAGTGTTATGGCCCTTTGAACACAGTTCCAAATTTCTCTACATAACAGTTGAATCAGTTCACAACTACACCAACAGTGTATTAGTGTCTCAGTTTTCCCACATCCCCCCAAATTTGTCATTTTCCTTTTCTTTCATGTTAGCCAATCTGATAGGTGTGAGGCAGTATATCATGATTGGTTTAATTTGAATTTCTTCAATCAATAGTCATTTAGAGCTTTTTTTCTATAGTTAGTTTTGATTACTTCATTTGAAAACTGTTCATATCTGTTGACCACTTACCAACTGGGGAATGGCTTTTATCTTTTTATAAATTTGCTTCAGTTCTCCATATGAAAAAGGCTTCAAACAGATAAAAGCCTAAAAAGAAGGCTTCATCAGATAAACTTATTTCAATTTTCATTTTTACAGTTCTATTTATTTTATTCTATTTTCTCACTCCTTTCACCCTATTCCTCCTTGAAAGTGTTTTCCTTCTGAGTATCCCCCCTCCCCAAATTGCCTTCCCATTTATCAATACCCCCTTCTTTTATCCTTTTCCCCTCCTTTCCTGTACAGTAAGATATATTTCTATACCCAACAGAGTGTATATTATTCCTTCCCCCTTTTTTGAAATAGAGTTGCTTATGCCAACAACCAGGAAGGTCAAAGTCAACTCTTCTTAGTATTATTTTTAATAGATTATTGTAAAGCCTGTGTCTCTCACTCATATGATTTATATATTTGACTGTAGTGTAGGTAGGGGATGGGTGATGACACGTCTCAGACAATTATAATTTTTCAGTGGAGGCAATTAATCATTTTATTCCTGGTTGCAGACTTGTGGCAAGTTATGGAAATTAGTGGAACTACTATACCTCCACCTCATAAGGGGTCATGAACAGACGTGAAGTGGAAATATTTATGAAATACAAAATTCTCCTGGCTATCTAAGGTAGTTCTTTCTTAGAAAAACGTGTTGTTTGTAATAGTAGTTGTTGTTGTTAAGTTGTTTTAGTCATATCTGACTCTTTGTGATCCTGTTTGGGGTTATCTTGGAAAAGATACTGGAGTGGTTTGCCCTTCCCTTCCTCTCTCTCTTTCTCTCTCTCTCTCTCTCTCTCTCTCTCTCTCTCTCTCTCTCTCTCTCTCTCTCTCTCTCTCTCTCTCTCACCAGATGAGGAACTGAGGCAAATAAGTTTAAGAGCCTTTCCCAGTGTTTCACAGCTAGTGTCTGGGACTGAATTTGAATTCAGGTCTTATTTACTCCAGGTCTGACATTCTATCCACTGTGCCACCTGTCTGCCCCTCAGAAAAACTATAGCAACCAAAATTCTATTTGATACTAGTGTTACCGTGATTTGGTCAAAGCCACCTCAGTAACACTTAAGTTCTAACCATACCTGCATTCCCCTAGGGTCCTCTGTCCTTATTGACTTGTCATATTAGGAGGAAAGTTGCTCAGAACTCACCAACCCCAGTCTTAGAAAATGAGTTTTTATTGTGGTCATTTACAGTATGATTGTTTATATTTAGGGGACACTTCCCATTTCCTTGATTTGACTTCATTCTGAAACAACAAGATACCCTAGATCCTAGAGTCATCATAGAAAGGAATTCTTCCCCAGTCCCATCCAATTCCTCAGCAGACTTCTTCTGACTAGAATATCTTGCTTCATTCCCAATTATCCTCATTTCCTGATTCTGTTCATGGGAAATTAACCAATTGGAAGGTTTTTTTTAAACTATGGTATTTATTCCTGTACTTAGGAGTACTAAAATGAAAACAAAGACCCTGGGGGGGGCAGTGCTGATCCTTGCTTGTCCTGAATGCCAGCAGACTGGGGCTTTGTTTTTCCTCCAGGACTTTTTCCCCTTATGCTATTAAGTCTGAGTTTCTATTCTTTCTCTAGTGCAAATTATGGAAAAAACAGGGATGAGAGCAAGTCAGGTGATTTCAGTGCTATAGACAATTATTAGATGTGGAAACATCTCCAACCAACACCAATACTTCCTCCACCAATGACTTTTTAATGTTTTAAAATTATTTTTAATTTATGGAATAAAACAAGCATTTCCATAATATAGTATAATAAAAAAGATGATTGCACATGAAACTGCAAACCTATTCGGTACAACTTGGTATTCCATTTAAATATATAATAAAGTTATCATCTAAATTTCTTTTTTCTTTTTCCTTTTTAAAAAAAATCAAACCTTCTCTGCGACTTATACTCTGTGAGAGTTTCCTGAAAGATTAACTGTTTGTTGAGCGTCACCCAGCCAGGATGTGTCAGAGACATGACTTGAAACCAGGTCTTCAGGCTTCAAGGCCAGCTCTCTATCCTCTAGGCCTCTGAAATCTCACTTAAAACGGTTTGACCAGTGCTTCTTCTTCCTAATTCCAAATCGCTTGGAACTTCCTACACTGATTCAGGTTACTTGTCATATTCTTATCTTCAAAGTTCCTGAATCATGTTTTTGATTAAGGACTCCCAAATCCAGCCAATATTTTAAATCACCTATATTCTTTTATTTGTAAAAAAAATAGTGCATAATAAATAGAAAGCAAGTATTGAAGTCAATAAGACCTGGGTTCAAGTTCTGTCTCCAGAAATATTGGCTGTGTGATCTTGGGCAAGTCATATAACCTCTTAGTGCCTTAGACACCTTTCTCATTTGGAGCTATAAAATTTATTTGCTTCAGGAGAGAGCTTCCTCAGCTGGAGATTCCCAACACCAATGCAATCATACATCCGGTCCCTGACTACCATCTTGGGGGTGGGGGTGGGGTTCTCGTTTTCGCTTGGGGAACTTCCCAGGTGGAAGTAATAATTCCTAATTTTCTTATCACCAAAGCCACCCAAGACTATTCTGTGTGAAGATGCTAATTTACATGGACAGAAAAGGTTCATATTTGCTTCTGTCACTCTTTGAGGGTAAATGGTGATATAATAGGAGACTCAGGGGAGGTCAGGGTTAAAATTGATTGAAGTATTGGATGAATGGCCATGGTGAAAAGAATAAATGGTGACACTATGTAGCTATACAAAGTAGGAGATGATCTGTCCCTGTAACTCAGTCTCAAGAGAGACTGAAGAAGTAGAGCTCTCAAACAAGCCTAAAGGTTTATGGTTTAGAATCTCAAACAGTTGTCATTTCAAATATATAGCCTAGGGTATTTCAGTAACACATTTATCATCACGGATTTGCCTGAATTAGAAAAAAAAACTAGCTATTCTCTAGAAACTGTAGGGTTACCAATGTTAACCACAACAAAGAACTGTCCAGACAAAGAGAAAATACAGAAACAACACAGAATTACACTGGGCATCTTCACACAGGTTAGTGTCCTAGAAATGAAACATAGTAACATATCACACTAGAGACATTTCCTAGGGAGCCTAAAAATACAGGATCTGAGAGTTGGAAGAGGCTTCAGCCCCCATCTAGCCAAATTCATACATGAAATGAATCCCTACCATAATATAACAGAAATGTTAGTCAATCCTCCTCTTACAGAGAAGACCTTCAAGTTGGGGATTTCTATTACCTCTAAAAGGAGCTTACATCACTTTTGAAGAGCTTATTTTTTTTCAAAAAAAGTCATTATCCTTCTATCTCCCAGTCATACTATTTCATATTTAGGAGACTTACCTGTGTTGGAATTATGTACCACGAAAGCACTGACAAAATGATGGCGGTGCTTTCCCTCTTCCCTAAATTGTTTTGCTGCATGTGCTTCCCATTTGCCCATAATGATCACAAAATACATCCTACCTGTGGCCAGCTCATTGCTCCCCACTTGTGGTGATGACCAAGAGAGTTGCTAACAAAGTTGCAGGATAAAAAGTAAACCCACATAAATCCTCATCATTCCTATATATTTCTAATGAAATCCAACAACAAGAAATAGAAAGAGAAATTCCATTTCAATAGACATAAAATATGTAAGAATGTACCTGCCAAAACAAACCCAGGACCTATATGAACACAATTACAAAACACTTTTCACACAAACTCAGATCTAAATAAATGGAAAAATATCACTTGCTTGTGGCTAGGTCAACCAATATAACAAAAGTGACAATTTTACCTAAATTAATTTATACATTTAGTGCCATACCAATCAATCTACCAAAAAATTATTTTATACAGCTAGGAAAATAGTAACAAAATTCATTTGGGAGAACAAAAGGTCCAGAATATCAAGGCAATTAATGAAAAGAAATGCTAGGGAAGGTGTCCTAGCCATACCAGATTTTGATCTGTATTATAAAGCAGCAGTCATCAAAACTACTTGGTACTGGCTGAGGAATGGAGTAGTGGATCAATGGAATACATTGGATGCAAAAGACTCAGTAGTCAACGATTATAGTAATATACTGTTTGATAAACCCAAAGACCCCAATTTCTGGGTTAAGAATTCACTATTTTACAAAACCTGCTGGGGAAACTGGAATATAGTATGGCAGAAACTGGATATAGACCATTATCTAATGTCATACACCAAAGTCAAGTCTAAATGGATGCACAATCTAGGTATAAAGGCTGATACTGTAAGAACTGAATTGCTTCTAGGGAAGCAAGGAATAGTTTACCTGTCAGATTTATGGAGTAGGGAAGACTTTATGACTGAACAAAAGTTGGAGTGCATTATAAAATCAAAATGGTTAATCCTGATCACATTAAGTCTGAATGTTTCTGTACAAAGCTAATGTAACAAAGATTAAGAGGAAAGTGGGAAATTAGGAAAGAATTTTTACAATCAGTGTCTCTGATAAAGGCCTCATTTCTAAAATACACAGAGAATTGAGTTAAATCTATAAGAATACAAGTCATTCCCCAATTGATAAATGGTCAAAGGATATGAACAGGCAATTTTCGGAAGTAGAAATTAAAGATATATATAAGCATATGAAAAAATGCTCTAAATCACTATTGATTTGTGAAATGCAAATCAAAACAACTTTGAGGTACCGCATCTCACCAGTCAGATTGGCTAAGATGACAAAACAGGAAGATGACAAATTCTGGAGAGGATGTGGAAAAATTGGAACACTAATGCATTGTTGGTGGAGTTGTAAATGGATTCCACCATTCTGGAGAGCAATCTGGAACTATGCCCAAAGGGCTATAAATAATTGCATACCCTTTGACCCAGTAATACCACTTCTGGGGTTGTATCCCAAAGAGATCATAGAAGTGGGAGGAATATACATATGTACAAAAATATTTATTGCAGCTCTTTGTGATGGCAAAAAACTGGAAGTGAAGGGGATGCCCATTGATTGGGGAATGGCCAAACAAGTTGTGGTATATGAATGTAATGGAATACTATTGTGCTATAAGAAATGGGAAGGAGATGGGAAAGAATTTTTACAAGTGTCTCTGATAAAGGCCTCATTTCTAAAATATACAGAGAATTGAGTCAAATCTATAAGAATATAAGTCACGCCTCAATTGATAATTGACCAAAGGATATGAACAGGCAGTTTTTAGAGGAAGAAATTAAAGATATCTATAACCACATGAAAAATGCTCTAAATCACTGTTGATTAAGTTTCCTGTATTGTTATGCTTAATGTCTATTGGTCACAAATGTACTCACAAATTATCTGAAACTACCAAAACAAGACCATAGATTGAATAGTTCTCAAATTCCAACTCTTGGCATGCAATGAACTGTTTTGCATTAAGCAAGATAAAACTACAGGTAAAGGAACAAATACTCTTTCACCTGGAGATTTGCTTCCAGATATCATATCCTTTAAGGGTTGATCAGCTCTCTGTTCCAAAATGCTAGATGTTGACAGGTGAAGAGAAAGAAAGAAGAATAGAGGTGCATTTCCTGCCATGGCAAAATGGCATGGGAAGTACATGGTGCCTTTTGTCATTTTAATTTCAAATGAATTCTTGCTTAGGAAGAATGCATAAGGTCAACTTTGCACATTAGTAAAATACTGTCATTACTATTGCAAGGCTTCTTTTCCTTAGGCCCTCCACAGAGTTCATGCTTGGCAGCATTTCCAGCTGAATTGTATTGATCTTTGCCCACATCAGGAAATGTTTGACAAAGAAACTCACGGTGAGGAATAAGAAATGGACACTACACATTTTATATGATCACAAAATATTTGGACAAGGTAACTGTGTTTGCAGCCAAAAATGTCTTGGAGTGGAAATAACTCTTCATTTGAAGGAAGGAGACCTGGGTTTGGCTCTCTCTGCTTTGACTCTTATTACCTGCATGGTCTTTGACAATTAAATTCTCAGAATTTCAGAGTTGAAAATGACTTTAGTGACCATTGAGGCCAACTTTTACTTGAAACATATTTTTTATTCCAACCTTTACTTGAAGGCCTCCATTGAGAGGGAGCAAATTATCTTCCAATACTGCCTATTCCATATTTTGATAGCTCTAATCCTGAGGAAGTTTTGACTTCTTTCCAGTCTAAATTTAATTCAGTTGGGGAAAGTTTCTTTTTCTACTATGTGTGGAAAACTCTAACAGGTGCTGAGCACAATACAAAGTTTTATGAGATATGGCCCCTTCTGCCATGGAGCTTAAGGTCATGTGCATTATTGGTATGAGTGCATGAGAAGTGCAAACAAAATTCTGTGAGCCCCAAGATGAAAATGCAACACAGAAGTAGCTCTTTGCCACTTGGAATGATCCCTGATTTCATCCATGTAGGTATTTATTTCATTTTCAATCAATAGTCTCCCATGCGTTCTTTTACTCTGCACATCTTGACCATTTCTTAATGTTTAGTGTTAGTCTACCCAACAGTCTAAAGACTTTCTCTAGCTGCTGCTCCTGCTGTTCCTGTTTTGGTGACTAATATCTCCAGAATACTAGGGTACCACTTGGACTGTCTATAATTCTGAGTCTATGACTGGCCTCATCTCCTTCTCCAGTCATACAAAGCCTTAATGATACCACCCCCAAGAGTGGGTCAAGGTTGATGCAGTTTTCTTAAGTACACCACGTAGCTTATTTAAATTTTATAATTTTGCTCCTCTGATTATATTGTACCATGACTTATAGCTTTATAGCATCACCTAGAGAATATTGGTGCTAAAGGGCAGGACTTTTGCACGTGCAGTTTTAGACTCTTCTAGATGCCATATTCCTCATCTATAAAACGAAGGGATTAGATGGAGTAATTGTGAAGTCTTTTCTAATTTTGAACCTGGTGTTAACATATTGTATTTAAATAACATTTGTTTCCATAATTCTATTTGATCTTAACTCTGAGTGGTAAAGCAACTGTTATACTTCAATGATTGGCAATGGTTGCAAGACCTCTATGATTTTATTAGTGATCTCAATGAACAACTTCAATAGTATTTTCTTAATCCTCATATTTCTTGATTCCTCTTCAGCCTTTGACATTATTATTACCCTCTTTTCCTAGATACTATCCACTCTTTAAGTACCTTTCTGGTTCTCCTTCTTGTCTGACCCCTCATTTCCAGGGTTCTTTGTTGGACTTTCCGACAGTTCAGACCTACTAACCATGGGTATCCCTCAACAGTCCTTCTTGGGACCTTTTTCCCCCTAAACATTCTTGCTTGGTATAAAGCCAATCATGAGCAGCTTTTCAGAGGACTGCTGCTGTGAAAATCTTCAAGGTTCTGATTATACAGTAAAGTGAACTCTATTTATTTAATAACAAACTAAGACAAAACATTCACAGAAAATCAAAATACAGCATTCACCATGTTATAGCATAGCAACTTATCACTGAAATGGCTTTGTAGTTTTCACCAAAGTGGTCAAACAGTTTTAAACAAAGTACATTCATGTAGTAACTTAATCATTCTTAAGGAGGCAAGCCTCTTTAACTGACACAAAGTACAGAGGTCAAAAGGTCTCCCCACCTAGGTCACATTGTCTTAATCTCTTCAATCAAAAAGTCTTCTTTCTCCTTTCCAGTCATCTTTAATTAATCCTTAATTAATATTAAGTCCTTAACTCAATCATCTAATTTGTAACGGTCAAAGTTCTCCACCCCTAGTAAATCACGATATTCTCAGTTTGCATTAAATATCAAAGTAGATGTCTTCTCATCTTTATTGGAAGCTGGCTCTCCCCTTCCTTGGTTCCCCTTCCATGGTCCAGCTCCTTGTGTAGTTCTTGTTCCATACTGAAGCTCACAGCGCCTAATTCACCTCAAGTCATTCATCGTTTCTGTTTCTGGGAAGACAAAGCTTCACAAGGCCACAATAACATTCATACATTATTGCTGGCATTCTCATCAATTCACTTTCTGCCTGTGAAATCAACATAGACCCAACAACAAGATCTGAGGAAGCAGCACAAATTGTTAGTATAGTCCCAGGACCTCTGAAAACATCAGCAAGATGCTCCTCCAGGATTTCTCTCAACATACGACAAGAAAATCCTCTTTCAGGTCTTCTGAACCAGCATCAAGTTCCCAGGGCCTTTGTAACAACAGCACCATCCTCAATCAGACAAATCTGACAAAGTAACATTAAAACAGACAGACAAAGTACTGATACCACAGTCATGCTTTCTTCCAGTTCTCCTCTCTTCTCCCTTCTCTGAAGTTCTCAATTAAGTTCTCAGAAGAAGTTCTCAAGAGAAATTCTGGCACCACAAGTTCTGTTCTCCATTCTGTTCTCAATTTGTATCAGTTATCAGAAGTTCTCAGGATCCTGGCAGTTGTCTCTCTCCTTCAGCAATTCTCATTCCTGGCAGTTCTCTCTCTCTTTCCGGCAGTAGGTGCTCTGCATCCATGATACTCGTTCCCAGAAGTTCTGGTCTCTCCCAGCTTGGGCTTTTCCTTATACGCAGTATTAGCTCCTCCCTGTTCTGTCTTTTCTTATTACAACAGGAAGTTCCTCCCACTGTGGGATTCACAAGTTCTGGGTCTTGATACTTAACACAAACATGAACTTGGAACTAAGTGCTAAGTGCCTGTTTATTTTCTATACAAGGGAATCTTCAAATTCCATTACTATTACACTTGGTGATCTCTTCAGCTCCAATGAAGTCAATTATTAGAGCTTTAATTTGTCTTCTGACAGCCAGTCATGTATCTCCCACTGCCTCTCAGACATGTAAAACTGGTGGTCCCTTAGACATCTCGAACTCAATGTGTCCAAAACAGAACTCATTAACTTTCCCTTAAAATCCTTCCTTATTCCCAATTTCTATGTGATTGTTGAGGTTACCGCAATCCCCCATTCACTCAGGCTTGCATCCTAACCTCTTCACTCTCCTTCATCCCACATATCCAATCTATTCAATCTGTTGTTAATCTCTAATGCTTTTTACCTTGACAGTATCTCATCTTTATTTTCCCTTTTCTCCATTCATACTGGTTCCACCCTAACAGGCCCTCGTTATGTCATGTCTAGACTATTTCAGTGACCAGTTGGTAGATCTTCATACCTCAAGTCTCTTCTTACTAAACCCAAGTGCCCCCAGTGATCTTCCTAATAGGCAGTTCTGGGCTATTTTGCTATATCCAATCATCTTTTACCTCCTGAACCAGATATAAATTCCTCTTTTTGGTTTTTAAGATCCTTTACAACCTAGGCCCTTTCTACCTTTACAATCTAGCAACACTGGCCTCCTTGCTTTTCCTTGACTACAAGCCTTAGAAGTACTATAGAAATTCTGGCTATTATGATTTATTATTATAATTTTTATCACATATGACATCTACTACCTCGTTTTGTTTTCATAATCAAATCCCCATGCCTGAATTCTTCTCCTTCCTCTCTTCTGATTCCTGTAATCTCTAACATCCTTCAAGACTCAGGTCAAGTACTCCCTGCTGTGAGGCCTTTTCTGATTCTCCTTTGTTGTTAGTGATCTTCCCTAACAACATCATACTTTTTTGCATATTTAAAAATTAATAATTTATATTTACTTAAGCACATGATTTACCCCCCTTAGCAAGGTGTAAGCTCCTTTAATGTGGGGATTGTTTAATTTTTGTCTTTATTTTTCTTGTACCCAATATTTCTTGAATTGAAATGAATTGAATTCTGACTCTTCTATTTATTCCCCTATGACCTTGGGCCAGTTAATTAACCATTTTGACCCTCAGTTTTCTCAATTGTAAAATGAGGGAGTTATACTATGTTATCTCTAAGGTTCTTACCATCTCTAAATATATTTTCCATTGTCCTTGCCAAGAGGGGCAAAATCCTAATTCTACTTGACAGCAGAGCTTTTAAGGACCTCAAACCACTGACTGCCAGAACACAATACAGGCACACTCAAGGGAACGGGGAATGACTCAGAAGGTGCTGTCAAGGATGCAGCTATCTTACCTTGTGACTCAGTTTGGACACTGCCCAAGCTTTTGGTATATTATATACCTAAGACCTGAAGTAGCTTACAGCATATCTAACCCATAGAAAATTTCCCCAGGGGCAGCTATAAAATCTCTCATTCACAGAAGTCTTTAAAGTTTGGAAAGTACTTTACAAATATTATTTTATTCTCATAGCAATCTGAGGAGGTAAGTGCTTTTATTATCCCAGTTTTGCAGACAAGGAAACTGAGGCATAGAGTGGTTAAGTAACTTGCCTGGAGTCACATAGCTAGTAACTGTCTAAAGTCAAATTTGAATTCAGCTCATCCTAACTACAGGCCAACCACTGTATTCACTGAGCTACCTATCTATTGGAAAGAAATACAAATACTGCCACATATAAAAAGGTACCCAGGTAACCAGGTAACAGATAAATTTCATCTAATCCTCCTTGCTTGCACTCCTCAGAAAACACATCAACTACCATAGTAGAATGAGAACACCTACTGCCATTCCACAGGCCTGAACTCTTACTTTTCTACACTGATTCCATCACCTACAAGTTGCCTTAGAGTAGCCTTTCCTTAAGGTTATTAGGGAAGGGAGAGTGAAGGAATAAGAATTTATGTAGATGTACCACGTGCTAGGCACTGTGCTAAGGCACTTTTTAAAAAGTATCTCATTTGACATTTTCAATAACCCTGAGAGACAGGTGCTATAATTATAACCATTTTATAGTTGAAGAAACTGAGACAAGCAGAGGTTTTGACTTGCTCAGAGTCTAAGGTCTAAATCCAATGTTTTTCCTATCCCCAACTCTTTAGGTCATTTGCTTTCTTTTCAGTCAGAGAATCTGGGTTTGGGTTCTCTTCTTTCTTCCCCATACTACCTGTGTGACCTTGAGGAAACCATCCCATTTTCCTTATCTGTACAATGAATGGGTTGGATCAGGAGACACTCAAGATTTCTTCCAGCCCTAAATCATAAGGCATTAAGGATGGTCTCCAGTAGTAAAGGCAGCCCACAGCAAGTCACAGAGTCAAATCTGCCTCAAAACTGCAAACTTCAGTGTCTAGGTTGAGTCAGTAGTAAAACAGAAACAAGTGCCCTTGTTTCAGAAAACTCTCCCAAACACTTTTCATGAATAAATTAGCATGGTTTTCTAGTTTTCTTTAGTGCTTAGTACTTGAAAGAAAGATCTCAATTCTCAAAAAATTCGCTGCCCTGAATCACTCACATATTCCTGAATGACAAAAGGATTATAATCAGAGTCCTGGGTGACCTGTGCCTGGTAACATCTTAACATCTCAAAAAAACTGGTCTTTTTCATCTCATTTTTGAAAATTTGCCTTTTTAAAGTTGTTAATTTATTAAATTTTAGTGTCTTTATTCTCATGAACAAAAATGTCTTTCCTGATTCAGTATTCAATAGATCTTCATCTTTAATTTTATTTAAATTCCCAGACATTTACATGACACATGCTGCATATAAACATGATAATAATAAGGATGTTGAATCTCAGGAAATAACAATAGCCTGCATTTATAGAGTGCTTTAAGATTGTCAGAAGTGCTTTACATGTCTTACCTAATTTATCCTCACAGCCCTGGGAAGCGGGTGCAGTTAGGCATGAGAAAACTGAGGCAGACCAGATAAATGACTTGCTTAGGGTCACCTTGCTAGTCAGTATCTCCAACAGATTTCCTGACATCTGAGTTAAGCAATATAAGTAGTGTGATAATACAAATATAGTGATCAAGGCTTACACTCCAGGAGAGAATTTTTTACAAAGCAAGGCAAATATAGATTTAAAAAACAACTTTAAAATTTATTTAGGTTTCATTTTAAGACCCTGTTTCACAGAACGGGGGAATAGAGTTTCTACTAGGAAAGCAAATTTCTGGTGGAGAGAGTGGGGGAAAACGCATTACTGTTATATAACTTTAAATGACTTGCTAATAAATCTTTCATCCCCTAAGTAGGCTCTTTTTATTTATTAGGGAAGATTTTATATGAATAAAGGCCACTGGATCCCCAGGCAGAGAATGCCCTGCTAAGCAGTCCTTTAAGTTTTCATCCAGACCTTTCCTAATACTTCCATAAGCACTGCCATTTCCAAGTCCAAGGCATTCTCAGCTGGTGGAATTTGTTCATGGAAGCTATCAGAGGCTCCTCCTGCCAAGGTCCCAGCATGTCAGTAACAGCTGAATTATAAACTGTTGAATCCTGTGGTAAAGGGGGAACACCAAAATCATCCCAGTAGGAGGTGAACCTTGGCTAAGGCCCTGAACAGAGAATTTGTCTATTCCAGGTTGTATCATTTACCCCAAACCAGGTAGGCCACTCCAAGGATGTCTCCTCACCATAAAGGCTACTCTTGACAGGTTCATTATGAAGGCTTCTGCCTGGGTGTTAAGGACATTAACTTAGGGGAAAAAAAACAACAACCCAACAACAATGCCTTCTTCCTTTGCCCCTGCAATATAAACTGGGGAAATAAAGTCAGACTTGGGCAGCAGAAATATTATTTGGAGATTCTGATAGAACTGCCAAAATCCCTTTATGAGATATTCCTGGTATTCCCTAAACACAGAATCTCATTCCAGTAGCTGCTTAACAAGCCTATGTATTCCCTACCTCATGCATTACTGATATCAGTTCCTCTAAGGTCAAGATTACTCTCCATGGTGTGCACACCTATTAGGATCACACAATACTACTACACCTGAAAATATGTAAAAGGGCTCAGAAAATATCATGTAGAGTAGAGCCATCACTGCTTCCAAAGAGATTTGCATTTTGAGTCAGGAGGAGTCAGTTGAAATCTGGGCTCTTCCATCTAATAACCTGAGTAAACTTAGTCAAGCCACAACCTCACAGCTCGTTTCCCCATTTGTTGTTGTTGTTTATCTGTCATTTTCTAAGAGAACTGATGACATCACAGGTGATATCTTGATTAGTGCATGGATTGGATTTGAATGAAATAGAGTTAAACAAAGTTATCAGCCTTACTATCTCTTTCCTAGAGTCACCAGAGTTTAGTGGTGAAACAAAAGTCAAGACAACTGGCAATGGCCTAGGATGCAATGGATAATCCAAAGACATTTTTGATGTCTGACCAAGCTCTAAGTTTTCCATAATGCCTGCTTCTGTCACCTTCATGGCCCACTGGAACAAACTGCTCACATCTGCCCATTTCACCCTGGGAAGTCTTCACTGCTTGGGGTAGATACCCCCCCCCCCAGCTCTCTGATGGATTTGAAGCCCATTGGTTACCTTCAAGAAGGTTTAGTTAGTTCTGTCTACCAAAACAACTGACCATGGTGTGGATGCTGTGCACACAGCAGCTTCTTGGACCTACAGGTGAGAGTTGGGTGGAGGTGGAAATCAGATACAAAAAGCAGTCCTGAAAAAGACAGCAGACCTCACACCAGAGGCACTAGACTTCCCTGAACACCCTCATTTCTAGAGGTTGATGAGGCAAACTCTAAGGTCTCTTACAACTTAAAATCTAAGTGTACTGAAGCACTACTACGTTATTATTTGGTCCCTTATGTGCCTGAGACCTTAAATAGCTCATGGTGCAGTCCAAATGTATAAGACTCCCTTTGGGGACACACACAATTTGAGTAATGCCAAAACCAAGGCAAAAATAAAGCCATTGAGGTAACCACATTTCTTTATGTCGTACCCTTCTGCCAAATAAAAGGAGAAAACAATCCCTGTCCTCCAGGAATTCACATCCTAGTGGGGGAGACAGCATGCAAACAAGGATGCACATGCAAGATGTATACAGCATAAAGAGAAGGCAATCATAGAGGGAAGACACTAAGACTGAAGAGAACTAAGAATAAGATAAGATGGACAAGAAGACTTTAGCTGATCCTTGAAGGAAGCCAAGAAATCAAGGAATTAGAAATGAGAAGGGAGAAAGTTCTAGGAATGGAGGGCATCCACTGAAAGTGTTGGGAGTTGGGAGATGGAATACTATGTGCAAGGAATAGTGAAGAGGCAAGTGTCATTAGAGATAGAGTATGTATAGGGGAGTAAAGTATAAGACTAGAAAGGTACAAAGGGGCAGGTTATGAGAGACTTTAAAAGCCAAAGAGAGAATTTTATATTTGATTCTGATGGTAATAGGGAGCCACTGGAGTTTATTGAATTAAGGTTGTGTGTGTGTGGGGGGGGGCAGGGGAGTGATGTGGTCCAGCTTCTGCTTTCATAAGATCATTTTGATAGCTAAGTGGAAGATGGATTGGAGGGGGGCATTTGAGAGAGGGAGATGAAACAAAAGATGGTGCAGGGACTGAGCCTTGAAAAAAAGCTATGGATTTTAAGAAATTGAGGTCTCAGGCTAGTAAAAAGCCTATAAAACACCAGGGACATGGAAAGAAGACTGAATGTCAAGTTAAGGAAGTATCTATTGGGGAAGCAATAGGCTATTTTGGCTAGGATATAGATTGAGTGGAGGAGAGCAATACGGAATAAGTATGGAAAGGTAGTTGGGAGCAATATTGAAGATGGTGCCAAATGCCTTCAAAAATTTGTATTTTATCATTAAAGCATGAAGAAATCATTAAAGAATTCTGAGCAGTGGAGTGATATGGTAAGAAGTTTGTTTTTGGAAGTAAAGGTGATTGTGGGAAGGATGGATTAGAGAAGAGTGTGTATAATCAGGGAGACCAATTAACAGTGATTTCAATTCTCCTGGTGAGAAAGTCCAAAGACTACAGTACTAGAGTAGTACTAGAGTACTAGATAGTCACCTGATGAAGACCCCAAAAATAATTTACTCTGGAATTTCACTCTATCTCTTGATTTCACAAACTGGGAATAACTTTTGCCACTGAAACTTTTCCTCTGATTGGATGGTTCCTCCCAGATCTTCCATTTTTGTTCAATAGTTATGAAAATAGTTGCTCCCAGCCTGCAGACTGCACAGGGGGCAAGCAATCATTCACAGGCTAAGTGAAGTGTTCTTTCCTTGAGCTTCCTGCATAGGATCATGGTCTTGGGTAGTGGTCCTGGGGGGGCATTTTCAGTGAGCCAAAGCCAGTTGGGGCTGCAGCAGCACACTAATGGCTCTGGCAGCTGTGAAAACCCCAGTGATTTGGAACACAGCTTTTCCCTTTGCAAGCAGAGTTCCACAGAGCTAAAAAAGACAAATAATTCACTGGCAACATGAGTAGGAAAAGGAAGCAAAGTAGGAACAGTAACTGAACTCTAGAATCCTTTTTTTGGGGACAAAAAAGGGTCAAAGCATGGAATGGGAGGAAGACAACAGAGTCAGAACTCCCACACCAAAAGCTTCTAAGAAACATGAAGATTGTCTACAAGCCATAAACCAGCTTAAAAAGGACTTTGAAAACCAAATAAGAAAAGTGGAGGAAAAATTGGGAAGAGAAAAGAAAATGATGCAAGAAAATCATGAAAAATGAGTCAACAACCTGACTGAAGAAAATAACACCTTAAAAACAGATTAACTCAAATGGCAAAAGAGGCCCAAAAAGGCGGTGAGGAGAAGAATGCCTTAAAAAGTTGAATTTCCCAGATAGAAAAAGAATCTCAAAAGCAGGCTGAAGAGAATAATTCCTTCCAAATTAGAGTGGAGCAAATGGAAGCAAATGACTTTCTGAGAAATCAAGATGCTATTAAACAGATCGAAACAAATGAAAAAATAGAAGGCAATGTGAAATATCTCCTTAAAAAACTGCTGACCTGTAAAATAGATCCAGGAGAGATAATTTAAAAATTATTGGACTACCTGAAAGCCATGATCAAAAAAAGAACTTAGAAAGCATCCTTCAAGAATTTCTCAAGGATAATTGTCCTGATTTTTATAACCAGAGGGCAAAATAGAACTTGAAAGAATTCACCTATCCCCTCCTGAAAAAGATCCCCAAAAGAAAACTCCTAGAAATGTTATAGCCAAGTTCCAGAGTCCCCAGATCAAGGAGAAAACATTACAGGCTGTCAAGAAGAAGTAATTTGAATACTGTGGAAACACCATTAGGATAAACCAGGATCTGGCAGCTTCTACATTGAGGGATCAAAGGGCCTGGAATATGATATTCCAGAGATCAAGGGATCTAGGATTAAAACCAAGAATCACCTATCCAGCAAAATTGAGTATAGTCTTCCAGGGGAAAATATGGTCATTCAGTGAGGTGGAGGACTTTCAAGTATTCTTGCTGAAAAAAAACAGAACTGAACAGAAAATTTGACATTCAAACACAAGAAGTATGAGAAGGTAAACATGGGAAAAAATCATGAAGAACTTATCAACGTTGAACAATTTACATGCCAACTGGAAAAACAATAATAGTAACTTTTGAAACCTTTCTCAGTATGAGAATAGGTGAAGAGAATACAAATGTATATGTGTATATATATATATATATATATATATATATAATGTACATATGCCTACATATATGTCTATACAGGAGAGTATATATGTGTATAAATATATATCTGAGTATGTGTGTATATGAGTTCATAGAGGGCACAGGATCAATTGAATAGGAAGGGATGCTACTTTAAAAGGTGAAATTCTGAAGTGGGAGAGGATTAGAATGAGAGGAGACAGGGAGAGTCAGAATGGGATTAATCATCCCCTATAGAAGAGGCAAGGGATAACTGTTGCAATGGAGGGGAAGAACAGGAAGGCAAAAGGGAAAGGGTCAACTTTACTCTCATTGAATTTGGCTTAGGGAAGGAATGACATAAACTCTAAACTAGATATCTTACCACATAGGAGAGGAGGGG
>CM053593.1:57964895-58017027 GCA_028646575.1 Pseudocheirus occidentalis
AGGGCAGGGTGGGGGGAGGGTTGCTGGAAGTACACACTTCTGTAAAGAGATAGGGACAGGGTAGAGAATAGAACAAGGGGGGGGTGGAATCAGAAGGAGGGACATATAATCAATGTCTCACAATATGTCCACTGTGGAGATGTCCTGTATAATTACACATATACAGCCTGTATTGAATTGCTTGTACTTCTGGTGCATGTGGTTGATGATGGAGGAAGAGAAGGAATCTAGAATTTAAAGTTCTATAATCAAGTGCTAAAATATATGTATATAATTATTATTATTAGCTACATGCAACCGGGAATTAAGATATACAGGCACTGGGGTAGGGAGATTCATCCTGCCCATCCAGAAAGTTAGAGGGGGGATGGAGAAGGATATAGGAGAGAGCAGATTGGGGGAGGGCCTCTACAGTGGGATCACTGTTTTGAGGCTCTGGGTAGGGGAAAGACAGGGATAAAATGTGTAACTCAAAATCTTGTGGAAATGAATGATGTAAATAAGAAAATAAATAAAATATTTCAAAAAATAAAAGAAACAGGAAAAAAAGTTTATTCAACAACATGTAAGTATCATCAACTGTTTCTGGGTTTGGGGTACCTGATTTCTTCCATTTGCTTTCTTTTTTCTTTTTCTTAAAATGAAAACTAAAATAGTTTTGATCATTATTACTTTGTACCTTAACTTGAGATCTGGTACTACTAGTCCCTCTTCAGTACTAATTTGTTTTCATTATTTCCCTTGAGAGCTTTGACTGTTCACTCCTTCATTCTTTTTAAATCAAATTAAGCACTAATTCATCTATTTTATAATTTTTTTCATAAAAATCAATTCCTAGTTTTATTTATTCAATGCAATATTTTTTTACTTTCAATTTTATTAATCTTTCCTTTGATTTTTCAGCATTTCCATTTTGGTATTTGATTAGGGATTTTTTTTTCTTTTCCTCATTTTCTTAGTTATGTGCCCATTTTATTTATCTCTTTATCTTTATATATATATGTATATATATTATGTATAAAAACAAATAATATATATTATGTATCTAACATATAATATACATTTATATATCTTTATCTATATTTATTTCTATTTTTCTCTCTTTTATTGTTGTATATGTTTAGAAATACAAATTTTCTCCTAAGTACTGCTTCGGCAGCATTGCACAAATTTTACTATATTGTCTCATTGTTGTCATTATCTTTAATGAAATTATGGATTGTTTCTATGGGTTGTTCTTTGATCCCTTATTCTTTAGGATTAGCTTATTTAGTTTCCAACTAATTTTCACCTATTTCCACAGCCCTTTATTGAATATGATTTTTATTGCATTATGATCTGAAAAAGGTACATTTAATATTTCTGCTTTTCTGTATTTGTCAGGTTTTAATGTCCTTCTACTACATGACCAATTTCTTTGAAGGTGCTATGTACAGCTAAGAAAAGGAAATATTCCTTCATATTTCCATTAAATTTTTGTTAGAGGCTAATTATATCTAACTTTTCTATGATTCTGTTCATCTCTTTAACTTCTTTGTTATTTATTTAATGGTGTGATTTTTATAGCTTTGAGAATACCGACTTGAAGGCCTTCAGTAATATAGTTTTACTGTCTCTTTCTTTAGAAATCTGAATGCTCTGTCACCTTGCTCATATATATATAGTATTGATGTTACTTATTGTCTATGGTTCCTTTTAGCAACATGTAGTTTACCTGAATATCTTTTAATTAGGCCTTTTTTAAATTTTGCTTTGTCTGAGATCATTGTTGCTACCCTTGCCTTTTTCCTTCAGCTGGAGCATAATGGCTTTTGCTCTGGTCCCCCATTTTAACTCTGTTTATGTCTTTCTGTTTCAAGTACGTTTCTTTTCTAAAACAACAAACATATTCTTGGATTCTGGTTTCCAATATCTAATCATTTCTAACTAACATCTAATATCCTGATATCCTTTTCCGCATAGGTGATTTAATTCCATTCAAGTTCACAGTTATTATTGCTTACTAAACATGTCTCTTTATCCTTTTTTTGGGTATTTATTCTTTAACGTTTATGTTAATCTTTCTTTTTCCCTGATCTTGTCTAAAAGTCTCTTTTGCTTCTGACCATTGCCTCCCTTAATCCACTTTCCTTTTTATCACCTTTATTTTTTTCCTCCTATCTGGCTATTGGATAAGATAAACTTTTGCCCAACTGAATACACACACACACACACACACACACACACACATTTTCCCCCTTTGAACCTATTCAGATGAGAGTGAGGATCAAACATTGCCTGTCCCCCATTTCCCCCTCTACTATAAAAGTTCTTCACTGTGCACCTTATATATTGGAAAAATTTCCCTATTCTTCTTCTCTGCTTTCCCTTCTCACAGTGCATCCTTCTTTCTTACCCATCCATATATTTGTGATCATATTAATATAAACAACTCACATCCATGCTCTCTGTCTTACGTGGAATCCTATCATAATAATGAAAAGTTCTTAAGGGTTATACGTGTCATCTTCCCATGTAGAAATGTAAATAGTTTAACCTTATCAAGCCCCTTATGATTTCTCTTGCATTCTTACTTTTTTATGCTTCTTTCGAGTCTTGTACTTGAAAGTTAAGTTTTCAATTTATCTTTGGTCTTTCCATCAAGAATTATTGAAAGTTCTTTATTTCAATAAATTTCCACTTTTTTCCTCATAAGGATTATACTTTTTTCTGGGTAGGTTATTCTTGATTGTAATTCTAGGATTTTTTTTTTTGCTTTCCAGAATATCATATTTTAAGCCCTCCACTGCTTTAACATGATAGATGCTGAATCTCATGTTATCCTGACATTTGAAAAGCTTCTTTCTGACTACTTGCTATGTTTTCTCCCTGATATTTTCTCCTGGGAGCTCTTGAATTTAGATATAATATTCCTGGGAATTTTCATTTTGGGATCTCTTTTAGGAGATGTTTGGCTGATTCTTTTTACTTCTATTTACCCTCTGGTTCTAGGATGAGGGTGGTTTTCCTTTGTAATTTCTTTAAATATGATGTCTAGTTTCCTTCTTTTTTTTGGCTTACAAGTAGTCTAATAATTCTTACATTATCTCTCCTCAATCTATATTCCAGGTCAGGTGTATATCCAATGAGGTATTTCACATTTTCTTCTGTTTTTTTCTATTCTTGTTATTTTATTTTATACTTTCTTGATGTCTCATGGATTCATTAGCATCCACTTACTCAATTCTATTTTTTCAGGAATTATTCTTCAGATTTTGTACCACTTTTATCCATTTGGTCAATTTACTTTTTAAGGAATTATTTTCAGAAGTGAAATTTTAAACATCTTTACTATTTGAGCAATTTTTTAGGTTTATTTTTACTATTTTTGTCCCTTTCACTAAACTGCTGATTATCTTTTCATAATTTTCTTGCATCATACTTATTGACTTTGCCAATTTTCTTCTACTACTCTTATTCAATATTTGGTATATTTTTGGTAAATAGTATTTTATTTTTCCAATTGCATGTAAAGATAGTTTTCAACATTCATTACTATAGGATTTTGAGTTTCAAATTTTTGTCCCTTCCTTCCCTCTCTCCCCCTCCCCAAGATGGCAAGCAATCTTATATAGCTTATATATGTACAATCATGGAAACATATGTCCACATTGGTCATGTTGTGAAAGAAAAAACAGAAAAAAAAGGAAAAAACACAAAAAGGTAAAAATATTATGCTTTGGTCTGCATTCAGACTACATAGTTCTTTCTCTGGATATGAATAATATTTTCTATTATGAGTTTTGGAATTGTGTTGGATCATTGCATTTCTGAGAAAGCTAAGTCAATCATAGTTGATCTTTTCACCATGTTACCATTACTATATACATAGTTCTCCTTGTTCTGCTCACTTTATTCAGCATCAATCTGTGAAAGTATTTCCAGGTTTTTCTGAAATCCACCTGCTTATCATTTTTATAGCACATTTTATTTGATTAAAAATTTTTTTTTGCTCCTCAAGGAATTCTTTTTGTGGTTTTAGATAGATACTACTTATCATTTTGTGGAAAGTTCCATTTATTCCTATGCTCTCTAGTGTTTTAATAGGAATGGGTGTTGTATTTTGTCAAAGACTTTTTCTGCATCTATTGAGATTATCACATAATTTTTATTTGTGTTTTAACTGATATGTGACCAATACTTTCCATATCTTTTTTATCTGTTACTGTTCTTTCTCTCTTCACCTAGTATTTTCTCCTATTTTCTTTTTTCTTTTAATTTCCCCCTTAGCATCTGTCTCTCAAAAAAAGTTCATTTCCCTTTTGACTCTTACCTCTTTAACTTTGTTTTGGAGTTAGGTTTATATCTTACATTTTATTTTACCCATTTAAGTTGGAATTTTCTTATATTTACTCATATCTCCAGCTTCCTTTCCTTGACTATGACAAACTTCATGTAAGTACTAAACTTTACCTCCTACTAGACTTTTGGGTGGGTTGTGCAGATGATTTTTCCTGTGTGTGTATACATATTTAATTTATTTCTCTATATAATTTTTATATATTTCTATATTTAAGATGTGGTCTAGAACTCAGATGATACCTTCCTAACCTAATGTCTGTTTCTCACTCCTCCCTTTCTCTTCTAAAACCCTTGCCTTTGACTGCCAACAGTATTAAACACCACCCATGCCCCTAAGGTCTTCAGTTTCTTGAAGTCCTCATTATTCTAAGTAACGCTTTTAGAATTCTTCTGGAAGTATAATTTATGCCTATGTGAATCACCAGAAGTGAGTAATATTCATCTGGCTCGACAAATCTTAGGAAGTATTTTATCATTTCTATGATACATGCCCCCTAAGAGAACAAACTTTCTACAGTTAGAGGTAGCACAAATAACTGCCATAGTAGTCAACAAGTGGTCACCAATTACTACTATCTTTCCTTTCATCTTTCCAGAGCTTTATATCCTGGCTTTCACCTAGGGGCACTTGTGAATACGTATCACTGTTTCTTAGAGGAAAAGCTTTTTCCCCCTCCAAATGCCTAGCTCCCTCCCCTTCAGGAAAAGCCTTATACCTTTTATTTGCTAGCAAGTACTCTATGATACTTTGATTTCTCCTTTGTGTGATATTCATGCATTCTCCAACCTCTGAAAGGGTCAGGATTCCTATTTTCAGATCCTATTTCTTCTTTGTTTTTTACGCTAAATTCCTCCTATATTTTGTTGTTGTTAGTAACACACTCATTCTCCTTGACAATTTGGAAAATAAAGAGATATTATTTGAGCCTCTTTATCTTTTTTTTTCAAAGAAGGGAAATCAACCTGAACTTTGAGCATAGCTAGTGAGTAATTTGACCACCACAGACACATAAACATTATCCATTCTGTGATAGGCACTGTCAATTTCTCCCTGTTCTCCATACTTTCTGGAAGTAAAATCCTTGACCTCTTAAAACTTTTTAGCTTTGACAGTAAATATCCATTGCTGGTGATTATTGTAGTAACAGAAAATATTGATGAAAGCAATCTAATTGGCATTAGGAAACATTATGAAACCCTGGGCAAGAGAAAGAATTTTAGATGAACATAGCTCTCCTTTTCAATCATCACTGCTGTCTATTCAATATAGGGACTTAAGAAGAAACTGATATTTGGGAAGTGGATTCAATGAGTATAATTTGGGTCTCAGGGAAACAGTTTAAATTTTAAGAGAGATGTCCAAAGATGTGACACATTTATAGAAAATCGTCAAAGATATTTGTCTGAAATTTTTTTAATCTAACCAAGAGGAATTATTTAAAATGAGAAGAGGAGTGAAAAAAAATGACCTACATCTATTTGCTAAGCAATAATACATAATTGTCACACTCATATGTTATAGCAAATATAGGGTAGGAAGGAGAATGGCAGTGCAGAAGAACCACATTTCACAGAAGGGAACAGCAAAGAGGGGAAAAATAACAAAAACCATGGCATTAGACAGCTATATAGAAATGTGCAAAGTGTGGTAAAAAAAAAAACAAGATGAAGTAGAGATTATTGCAAGCTTGCAAATTTAATCTGACAGGTACTGCTGAGACTTGATAGCATGGAACGTATGATCAGAATATCCTTTATTCAAAAGACGGAGAATAGATGAAAGGGACAATGAAGTTCAGTGTATATTAAGAAGATAAATTAATGTGTGAAGAAGTCCAGGAAAAGGAGGAGTGAAGAACAGGGATATTTATTTGAGAGTGTACCAACCTAGGAAGAAATGAAAGTGATATTTTCAGATTAATATATTCTACCAAGGGTGGGCCACTTGTGGCTTCATGGCTACACGTGGCCCTCTAGGTCCTAAAGGGTGGCTCTTTGACTGAACCCAAACTTCACAGAACAAATTCCCACTTGTGACCCTCTAGGTTCTCAAGTGCAGCCCTTTGACTGAATCCAAACTTAACAGTACAAATAAGAAGATTTTTTTTTTCTGTGAAGTTTGGGATTTAGTCAGAGTTGCACTTGAAAACCTAGAGGGTAGCCTGGAGGCCACAGGTTCCCCACCCCTGCCCTAGACCATCTGAAGATCGCCAACTCTTTGTTTCCTTTTTTACTAAAAGCAGAATTAACCATTTCAGTCTTCAAAAGGTTAGGAAAGCAATAAAGAGAACTGTTATTTGAGCTATGCATCTTACCAACATGGAGGAATAGATGCAGAATTTTAAAATAAAGGCAAACTTAAGAGCAAGAAGAGTATGGGAATAAGCATTCATTTAACATCCTCTAAGCTCCAGGTACTATGCTAAGCCCCTTAAAAATCTTAGCTCATATGATCCTCACAACAACACTGTGATATAGGTGCCCATTTTCCAGCCAACAAAACTGAGGCTGACAGAGGTTAAGTAACTTGCCCAGCCAGGGTCACAAAACTAGCCAGTGTCTAACTGAATTAATCTTCCTGACTATAAGCCCGTTGATCTATGTACTTCACTATCCTGATGCAAGGACAAGGAAACTCCTTCACTGTCCTGATGCAAGGACAAGGAAACTCTCTCTTAGAACCTGTAGTATGAAGGAAAGACAAAGCCAGACATTGGCATGCTCCCTATGATTTAGAGAGAGTATATTGATCTTGCTTGGAGAACAAATAGGAATCTGCAGCTTAAAATTCTCCAGAGGAGGCTATCCTAGGTAAGACCTGAAAGTCCCAAAGATCAGATTCGGAAGACAAATAAGATTTCTAGGTTGGAAGGAGAGAAGAAGCTACTTAAAGACACAAGTGTAAATGAAGGAGGAAACCCAAAATTAACTCAAACTTTAAAAAGTTATTTATAGAGAATGTAAGCAAGAGAAGGGAAAAAATGACTAATACAGAAGAGTAGCATGTTTCTGTTAGATTAGTTTTAGGAGTACTAAAACTCAGGATGAATCAAGGCTGTTAATGAATGTCAAGGACAACGAAACAGATTCTGAAAACTATTTTGAAGTTAACAGCCTAGGACCACTATCTGAGTAGAACGGATGATACTTATGTTTTTGTTGAGTTGTTTCAGTCTTGTTCTACTCTTTGTGATCCCAGATGGGGTTTTCTTGGCAAAGATACTAGAGTGATTTGCCATATCCTTCTCCATAGCATTTTACAGATGAGGAAACTGAGTCTAAAAGGATTAAGTGACTTGCCTAGGGTCACACAGTTAGTAGGGGTCTGAGACCAGATTTGAACTCAAGAAGATGAATTTTCTTAACTTCAAGCTTGGCACTCTATCTACTGTACCAGTAATAATGCTGCCCATGTAGTAACGGGTAACAGAGAAAAGGCAGAATTAATCAATGCTTAATTTACCAGTTGCCAAAAAGAATTATGCTATCTGTATTATTAAAATCATTTTACAGATACAGACCTCCTAAGTGTGAAAGGCAAGATTCAAACCTAGGTATCTCCTGACTCAGACCAGCATTGTGTCTGTTATATTCTTCATCCTCTGAAAGGTAACAGAAGACACGGATCAAGAAAAAGTCATTGAATTTGGTGGTTATTTGGTCAGTAATAAGCTAGAAATGAACAATGAATACATTAGTAGAGACATAAGGACTGAAAAAAATGACCAGGCAGGAAGAAAGTCAAGGCACTGACCATCAAGTGAGTATAGATTATTCCTTCTAGGGGGTTGGCAAAGAAACAGATGAAAGATATCAAGTAATAACCTGAGATTGTAGCAGGATCTAGAGTAGGACATTTCAGGAAAACAATGTGAACATGTTTCCAGAAAAAGAAGAAATCATTAGATGAAAAGATAGAAAATGAGAAAATATAATAAAAATGATTAATAGGGTATGATATGGGTGAAGAAATTTTGTTCTTTGTAATTACGAGGAAGGATGAAAGGATGGACATTGATATGAACAGTTTTTAAGCCATGCACAAGGCATGTTGGATTTCATGAATCAACTTTAATGTCCTTAGTAAAGGAGGAGATAGGATCCCTTCTAAGGCTGAGTGAAGATAGGGAAATAGTAGGAGGACTGAGGAGACAAGAAATTTGAAATAGTTCTACAAGGGATACAATGGGGAAATGAAGAGGGTTACTATATACTACTGTATATTAATTTAGGGTACTGTTCTGGGTAGTTAGAACATATTTTAGTGTACTCTAGACTTTTTGTGATTACTATTTGTGATACTACTCAGTATTTTTCTGAAGTATGTGGATAAAAGTGAATAGGGATATCAGGGGAGAAATTCAGAACTGGATATTTTCAGAATTGGAATAGCAAAAGGACAATGGCAAAAAGGATTCAAGAGTGGTGGATAGTAGTTTGAAGTGGTGCCAAAAAGGAAAAAAAGTCTTTTGGAGTGACAACAACATATCACAGAAAAATGTGATCATTTGGGAGAACAAATGGATCAAGATATTGAATGTCACATTAAGTGCAAAGAGCAGGTTTGTGAGTATTGGGATAATGGGAGAAGTGAAGGATAAGAAATTTTGACCACAGCAAAGAATTTCAGAGTTCAGGACCTTGAAAGTGAGGCACTTTAGTGTGATAATGTGATCTCAAGTTAGACTACTGTGGGTAGCTGCAGTGTAGTGAAGCGGAGGATCATGGTAGTTTCCTCTCCAGTAATCAACACCCATTGGGTTCACTCATCTGATCAGTTCTAAAACTACGTAAATATATTATCATACAGGTTACATAGTCCTCTAACTTGACCAGAATAATACCATGTAAGAATATCAGATGTCCAACTATAACCCAGGCAATTCTATCTAAAGAGTTTGCTTTGGAATGAATCATTCTTTTTAATATAATTTTATTGATACTTTCTATATCACCAAAACTTCTTCCAGTATCCTTCACCTCTCTCACTCTAAGAGCCATTACATACAAATATATATATATATATATATATATATATATATATATTTTTAAAATCAGTCAGTTGTGCTTCACCAAGGTGTATCTTGGGTGGTGGCTATTAGAAGTGGTTGCAGTCTGTTTGCATACCCAAAGAAGGTGGCAAGTTACCACCTGGAGGCAAGTAGCAACAGCTGCTCCACAATAGCTAAGGTGTTAGACTTCAGAAAACATCATGGAACTTATTGGCATTGGATCAATGCTACTGTGCATGATCAGGAAATTATCTCTCATTAGTAGGCATTTCAAATGTTGTCTTGTCCTTTCCTCCAGGGCAGGAGAGTACCTAATAGCATTGTCTGCCTGCTGGAACTGAGCTACAACTATTCTGTGGTGACCATAGCCTTAACCCTCAGGAAACATGGTCATATCTGTCAGCAACTGCTTGATGCCACTGTAATATGACCAAACAATAACCATTCATCAAAAGACATTTCTCATGGGGCTTTGTAGGTGCCATGACAAATGATTACCCTGTCCAAGAAAAGTGGGTAGTGACAATAACGACAATGGCTGTCATATATCAGGGAAGGGCCAGAATCAGCCACACTGCTCATCCACCTTCTCACCTGTCATTTCCTCCTGCTCAGCTGCCACTGGTGCAGTAAATGAGGTATCAGGCAACAGTGTGGGAGGCTCAACCATTGCAATGATTATAGCACTGGCAATTCTGTCCTTAGCCCCGCGATTACCTGAAAATAAGCATTTATTAAACTCCTACTGTGTGCTAAGTGTTTTATAATTATTTTCTCATTTGATTATCACAACAACCCTGGGGGAGGTAGGTGCCATATTATCCCCATTTCATAGATGAGGAAATTGAATTAAAAAGGTAAAATGACTTTGGCAGGGTAACATACTTAGTAAGTGTCATATTTGAATTTAGATCTTTTTTTCTCCAAGTCCAGTATTCAATCTACTATCCCACCAGACAGCTTCAGATTATAATAGCCTCAGAAAACCCAGAGGAAGTGGCATTCTTGGTATTGCCATTGCACTACTGGATAGATCACTTGACTGGGAATCAGAAAGACTCATCTCTATGAGTTCAAATCTGGCCCCAGACATTTGCTAGTTGTGTGACCTTGGGCAAGTCACTTAATCCTGTTTTAGTTCCCCCATTTGTAAAATGAGCTGGAAAAGAAAACAGCAAATCACTCCAGTATCTTTGCCAAGAAACCCCAAATGGGGTCAGGTTGAGTCAGAAATGACTGAGATGACTCAACACCCACAAAGCAATGGCACCCACTTTGAATGAACACCTTGCTTTCTTCAATAATGAGGTGCTGCACTCAGCAGATGTTTCCTAGTGGGCATGTGTTCAGCTAATGCTCTTTCCAGATTTCCAAAGGGCACTATCATTTTCCCTACCCCTCCTTATCTCTGGGTCCTTCACTATTGCCATATGCCTTTCTACTGTGCCCTCCAAATTTCTGGGCCCTCTCAACCATCTCACTTTGGGGGCCTTAAGAACCATTAATCCTTTTCATCTACCCTGCATCTGGATCCTCCTACCCATTAGCTCATGAGCTCATTGAGAGCAAGTGCTACCTTAACTTTTCTGTTTCTATCCTCAGCTCAGCGTAGAGCTTGGCACATAGTAAGCACCTTTAATAAATGCTTTTTCATTTGTTCATTCAATTATAAGGAATTAGTTTTGTATGCTAACCCTTCTAATGAACTTGAATTCCTTTTTCTGCAGCATATGATGATCTGTGTCCTGGAAATCTATTTTTATGTTTCTCTCCAATACTTTAATTTTGGAGTGTTGGGAATTCACTTTGGTAATAAGGTCTCTTGCTTACAGATATTGTGTTGTCACTCAGGCACAAATCCAACTGGCAAAGTTCTCACTAACATTTTCAGGGTTTACTTTCATAGACCACCTGCGCAGGATCCTTCTTTTTTCTGTTTCCTTATCATTAAGCAGAGGATTCAGAGCTGGAAGGGGCTTTAGATATCTAAAACAATTCCGTCATCTTCCTGATTGGGAAACCCAGACCCAGAGCAGTTAAATGATGCAAGTTACATGGATAGTACAGTTATCGCTTTCATATAACAGGCATTAGGGGCACAGCACCCCCAAGATCTGGAAAATTCCTACAATTTTTTGGACCTCCCTTCATACAAGAGAAGTCTAAATTATTATGGCATTAAAAATAACATATTTTTCTATTATACAACACTATACATAAATTTTGTGCATTTCTGAGTTTCTAACTTTTTTTCTGTGTCATCTGCTGGACCTTTCATGTCATCTGTGAATTCCACAAACTTCTCTAAAATTCTCATTTAATTTCTTATGCCAACCCACAACGTATCAAAACCTCAATGGGGAAAGTCATAATGAAGGGATAAATGTAAATAGAAAATCCAAGATTTCAACACCTGGTCCCGTGGCTTCAAGTTGCTCACTCTTCCCCATGTACTCTGACTTGCTACAAGTCAGAGGTTTAGTAATGTAGAAGAATGGTCTGGATCAAGTCTTTGATGGTTGTTCTCTCTTAAACATCTCTACATCTCTTCACAGACTGTCATGTTGATAGGTTTCTCTGTCTGTACCAAGGAGCAGTGATTAGAGATATTATTATTCTATAATATTGGTGAACTTAAGTCACTGTTGCCACGTTGCCTGGTGCAGTGGACCTCTCCATTGTCAAACTGACAATTTCTGAACTATTGTATAGAGTTGAAGCCAAGAAAAGCTGACATTTCCTAGCTGTGTGTTCATGGCCAGGTCATTTGAATTATCTGTAACTTACTTTCCCTCTTTTGTAAAATGATCATAACATCTGTGGTACATGTATCACAGGGATGTCAAGGCTCAAATGAATGTTTCAAAAGTTTGAAGGGTTACATATACTTTAGTTGTAGTGATTGGTATTACATCATCCTAAAACAAAGTTGGATTCACAGCCAACGTCAGTCGCTGAGCAGGAGAAAAAAATAGGCTTCCTCTGGAATTGCTATTTCTAATAAGAAAAGGACAGGGCTGGTGGAATCCCAAGAAAAACACAGCCCAACCCTCTTCCCACATAAGCTATGACAGGTTTGAATTTGCAGCCTCACCTCTTTCAGACTTTTTTATTGTCATGAGTATTGTCTGTGAAAACTCATGAGGAATACTATTCTCTAATCTATGGGCTCCTCCAGGCAGTTAGTCAGTGAATAAGCATTTATTAAGTACTTAATACATCTCAGGTCATGTGTTAAATGCTCAGAATACCACAAAAGGGCAAAAAGCAGCCCTTGCCCTTATGGAGTTCACATTCCAATGGTGAAGACAAGATGTAAACAGCTGTAGGTAGAAAATATATACAATTCAAATGGGAGTCATCTCATTCTGTTTGGGGTAGAAGGGAGAGACTACAAAAGAACTCTTGCAGAATGTGGGAGTTTAGCTGAGTCTTGAAAGAAGCCAAGGAAACCAGGAGATAAAGATGAGGAGGGAGAGCCTTCTCTAGTTTGGGGAACAGCCGGTGAAACAGGGTATTGGTCTACAGAATCCACCACTACAGAAGTAGTGGTGACCTCTTAGAAAGGGATGAGTTATCTGCCAGTTACTGGATGAAAGCAAATGAGGAGAAACCTCCCACCAGGCTCCTAGGGAGGGGAACCAAAGAAGGTACAGCTCACCATCTAGGATCCTTGCTGTCATGAGCCACGGTTTATTAATTCCTTAAGCCTCCATGTAAAGGACAAGTATTGCAGTTCCAGGCCAGAGCTGGAACTAATGAAGCCAGATGGGACCATCTCTCACTTCAGAAAGCTTCCACATTCCCAAGCTCTAGGACCTTTGCCCTTCAGTTACAGGCGAATTGCCTTTCTTATTCTCGCTGCATTAGCTTAGCTCACAATTTGGCATCAGGGTGGGTTTGTTTGCATGTTTCAATATCGGTGACCAGGGAATTCAATGGACTTTTAAAGCTTCATCCATTCCTTCTCCCCACCATTCTACCCAAGTCTTTTTGTAAAAGTATATGGACCTTTGCCAATTCCAGAGAACAAGCTTGTCAGATTATGAATCACTGAAGAAATGGGAAATGGAAATGTGAAGGCAGGCAAAGGAAAGAGTTTCTCTACAAGAAGCAAGACTGATTACTCAATTTGAGCTCACCATTTTTAGGGGGGGTTTCTATGTCACAATGGGAAGATAGGTTTTAGTGCTGGGCCTTGAGTCCGAAAGGCCAGAGTTCAAATGTGGCCTCAAACATATACAAGCTCTGTGTCCTTAAGCAAGTGCTTTAGCCCTGACTGCCTCAGTTTCAAAAAAGCTGGAGAAAGAAATGGCAAATGACTCCAGTATCTTTGCCAAGAAAACTTCGAATGGGGTCATGAAGAGTCTGACTGAAAGAACTACACAACAATACAACATATCACAATAGTGTGATGTTGGTATGTGAAGCCTCCTCAGAAAATCACTTTCAGGTAAAAGTCAAAAGCTTTTGGTCCTTCATACAGTCACTTGGGTTCAAGACACAGTAAGAAGTCAAAGGTGAGTGGGGGTATTTATTTTAAGAATATGGCAAAATTTGTCAGTTTCTACCAGTTTTTCTCTATTTTCTGCCCATTCTTAGCCATTGTGAACTTATTGTTTGTCCTTCATTTCAAAGAGGACCAATGCCATCATGGGGTGATTTCTTGATGTGGGCATGAATTGGATTAAAGTGAGACAGAGTCACATAAAGTCAGAGAAAGTCTTCACATGCTTGGCACAGACATCACCCTAACTCACCAATGAATTTGAGATCAATTACCCTCAATTTTGTTTAGCCCCTTTCAAAGGCATCACCATTCTTCCAATTCCTTAGGTTAGTGACCATGGAGCCATCCCAGCTTCCTCACCCTCCTGTATCCTGGATATCCAATCAGTCACCATGTCCTGAAAATTCTGCTTTCACACCTTACTCTGTCCCTTTCTCCTCATGTAGTCCCCACTCAAGTTCGTGTCCTCCTCATGCTTTATCTGTACTATTCCAATAATCTTCTGCTTGATGTACCTGCCTTATATCTCTCTCCTCCTTTACATAAGTGATATTTCTTAAAAATAGTTCTGACCATGTCACTCCACTGCTCAAAATATTTCTAAGGCTCCCTCTTGCCACTAGGATGAGATACAAACTCCTCTATCTGTTATTTAAAGGCCATTTTCAACCTATTTATCTAGACTTATTTTTAAATTATTGCCTCTACAATTTGGAACCATACCCAAAAGGCAAGCAAACAGTGCACACCCTTTGATCCAGCAATACCACTGCTAGTTCTGTATCCCAAAGAAGTCATAAAAAATGGAAAAGGATCCACGTGTATAAAAATATTTATAGCATTTAGATATAGCATATATAGATATAGATATAACACATATAGATATAGCATCTATCTCTGTGGTGGCAGAGAATTGGAAATTGAGAAGATTCCCGTCAATTGGGAAATGACTGAACAAGTTGTGATATACAAATGTAATGAAATATTATTGTCCTATAAGAAATGATGAGCAGACAGATTTCAGAAAAACCTGGGAAGACTTACATGAACTAATGGTGAGTGAAGTAAGCAGAACCAGGATGACATAGTACACAGAAAGAGAAACATTGTGTGATGATTAACTATGATAGACTTAGCTCCTCACAGCAATACCATGATCCAAGACAGTTCCAAAAAGCTCATGACGTAAAGTGCTAACCACATCTAGAGAAAGATCTACGGAGTCTGAATGCAGATAAAAACACTATTTTCACTTTCTTTGTTTTTTTTCCTTTCTCATGTTTTTTTTGTCTTTTGTTTTGACTCTTCTTGAATAACATGACTAATGTGAAAGCATGGTTAACATGATTGGATATGTATAACCTATATCAGATTGCTTGCTGTCTTAGGGAGAGGGGAGCAGAGGAAAGGAGGGAAAAATTCAAATTCAAAATTTTACACAAATGAATGTTGAAAACTATCTTTACATATAATTGGAAACAAATAAAATACTATTAAGGAAAAAAAACTGTATTTCCTCTATACATAACATGCAGTCACCCTGCATGTAAACTGTCCTTCACCCCTATGTTTTAGCAAAAGCTGTTTATCACACTTACAATGCTCTTCTTCCTCATCTCTGCCTCCTGTTATCCCTAACTTCCATCAAGGTTCTGGAAAAGCACTACCTCCTATAATACATAATTCTCCCCCTCCCCCAATTTCTCCAATTGTCTGCACTACCCATTACTTTGTATGCATTTTGTGTCTAGTTGTACAAGTGTTGTTTCCCATTGCAGAATGTGAAGTCCTGGAACACAGGGACTATTTGTTTTGGTCTTTATATCCCTAAAGCCCAACATGGAGTAGATACTTAATTAATATTGAGTTGAATTAAACTGAAAATGGAGGAATTTACAAATCCAATAACCAAATTGAAATAGGAGCTGAAGCAATGAAATATGGATTTTGAGCAATAGAGATAAATGATAGGAGGCTGAAGATGACATTTTTCCTTCATATAGTAGGTGATGAAAGGTGATATTAATAGTTAGAAACCCCAGCACTGAAGATGGCAGGAATTCTAGTGAGAGGTAGCATTGACCAAGAACAAGGAAGACCTCAGACCAGGAGGTGATACTGATGCTATTTTGAAAGGAAAGGGAGTAACCCCAGCTCCTGGTTTGGTGCCTGACACATACTAAGACCACCAATACTAGAGAGTCACAAATTAGAGTAGGAAAATCTAAAAAAATCTCAAAGTTGGAAGGCATCTCCAGCTGATATCTGAATAGCAATCTCCTCTACAATGTACGTGACAAGTGGTCTTCAAGATTCTATGTAAAGAGTTCTAGGGAGAAGGAAACCATAACACCATGGGGCAACTCATTTGGAAAGTTCAAATTGATAGGAAGTTTTTTTATGATACTGAAATTAGTCTATCCCTCTGCCACATTACACTTTGGTATGGTACAATGGATAGAGCATTGACTTCTAAGACAGGAAGACATGGATTTAAGACCATGATGGCTGGGTAGCACTGGTTAGTCAGTTAAACTCTGGCAATTCCTAGGCCACCTCCAGTTGTCCTTCTCCAGATGACTCTGGAGGAGAAAGTGAGACTGTTTGTTGACTTTGTACAGCCCTCCCTTACTTAAATCCAATTTACTTACATGGCATGGTGTCACCTGCCTAATGTCACGGTCCTCTTCAAGAATGAAGGACAAACAACAACAACAATCAATTGTAATAGCACCAGTGTTTATTGATGGAGAGGGGGAAAAGAAGGAATTCTTTACACTTAGTTAGATGGAAAGACCTTTCTGTCACCCTGGTCCCATTACCTGCCAAGTAAGATGGGACAAAATAGATATACCAAAGAAGAATTGTAGGAACTAAAATGACAGGACCCATTTCTTTTCAGTTTGTTTATTTTACCTGCTGGAAATCATAGTTTGTGTAAAATCAGCCACCAACATGATGCATTCAGGTCAATACACATGGCGACCCACAGAAATAAATGAAGACTCTCAAAAATCATGTTTATTACATGAAATCAGAGCAGGCAGGGGAAGAAACAAGCAGGAAATAGCTTAGGGGAGTGAGAGACGAAGCATGTGAAGGAGTGGAAGATTTGATGATGTGATGCAGTGACAAAGGGCAGAAGAACAGAAGGAGAAGGAGACAGACCACATTTCTTTTCTATTCTGCTAAACCATCCATTCATCTCCCGAGGCAAAATGAATTCTAAAAAGACAGTCTATTTTAAACTCAGTCAAATTCCTGATGGTCTTCCTTCCTAGCAAGGAAAACATCACATGGCCATTGGCCTTGTGACTGATTGTTAACCAGATCTGGGTCTTTCTGGGTTCAAATGCCCCCTAAGATAGTTACTCAGTGACTCCTTTTGAGTCACTTAATTAATCCTAAACTTAGTTTTCTCATCTTGATAATGGGGATAAAAATACCTGCACTACTTCCCTTATAAGATTCTTGTAAAGATTAAGTAAGATGATATAAAAGGTGTAAATTGCTTTTCACTTCACGAGTCTCTATATAAAGGTCAATATCATTATTATGCTCTAAATATCATTACTGTCTTCCACCCCCATTCTTAGTTAAAAGAATTAGAGGATCCCAAGATACTGAAGGAAGAAATGAAGAGAATGCAAGTGTATTGGGACTGGCCTGGCCTTACTCAGAAATAGAAATTAAGAGAAGTTTATTATCAGAGCCACACTTTTTCAATTTCTTACTTCTTCCCTGCTTCATTGGAATTAACACACACACACACACACACACACACTACCTAATATTTCCCTACTTCCATTGTCATTGCTCTGTTTTTCAGTCATGTCTAACTCTTTGTGACCTCATTTGGGGTTTTCTTGGCACAGATAATGGAGCGGTTTGCCATTTCCTTCTCCAGCTCATTTTGCAGATGAGGAACTGAAACAAACAGAGATAAGTGACTTGCCCAGGGTCACATAGCTAGTAAGTGTCTGAGGCCAGATTGGAACTCAGGTTCTCCTGACTTTAGAGACATTGTTCTATCCACTATACCACCTAGCTGCCCTAACAGGAATGTTTACAGGACATTGTCATAGCCTATCTCTCTACAACATTATACTCTAGCTAGCATGATAGAGAGCAGCAGCATCAAGCTCAGATTAAAACTGTGGCTATTAAACCATCCATAAGGATTGCCACAGGTTGGCATATTGAAAGCTTTAAAAATGCAATGGTATCTATGTTTATTATATTTTAATTCATTTTGTTAAATATTTGTCTATTACATTTTAAACTAGTTCATGTAGCACTTAGGAGTTTAGTTGGTCTAAGTTGACATCTCTGACATGGAGAACAGAAAGCTAGCCTTGGGAATTTCAGAAAAACCTGGAAAGAAGACTTACATGAACTGATGCTAACTGAAATGAACAAAAACAGAAGAACATTGTACACAGTAACAGTAGCATTGTACAATGATTGACCATGATTGACTTAGCTCTTCTCAGCAATACAATGATCCAAGACTATTCCAAAAGACTCATGAGAGAAAATGCTATCTACATCCACAGAAAAAACTGATGGAGTCATAATGTAGATCAAATTATACTATTTTCACTTCTTTTTGTTGTTTTTTCTTTTGTTCTGTTTCTTCTTTCATAGCAAGACTAATGGGGAAATACTTTTTACGTGATTACACATGTATAACTTTGCCATCTTGGGGAGGGAAAAGAAGAATGGAGGGAAAAAGATTGTAACTCATAAGCTTTCAAAAGATGAATTCTGAAAATTGTCTTTACATGTAAATGGAAAAATAAAACAGCATTTTTTAACCTAGCCTTGAAGCTAGGAGGACCTGAATTCTAGTCTTGCCTATGACACATAATGCCTGTACAAACCTGGGGAGATGACTCAAATTCTAGTGCTCTAAGAAACTCTGAAACTCTGAGTTTCTGAAAAAGCAATGAAGTAATTGTCTTGCAGGAAGTCTCCTCACCCAGAAGTCCCCTACATTAATGAAATCACAAGTCCTGTCTCTACCTAGTCTTTATCCTATCCAGGTCTTATTCCTTTCTGAACACTCTTCGGCCATCCCCAGTTGTTCAATTGGAGGCCCAGGTAGAACAAATGTAATCCCATTTTCCCATGACAGTATTTCAAATATGTCAAGACAGCAACAATCATTCCCACCCCTGTCTTCTCTTCCTCCTTAGTCATCTCTTCTTGAGGTTAACCAATCCCTTCACTGCAGATTAGGCATTTATATACAGATACTGTATCCTGGGAGCAAATTTACAGTCCTAGGGAGAACTAGAAAGAACAGTATAAGTCTCCACCATTGCACAATCAGAAAAGTCAGACAATCTATGAAACCGAAGGCAATCACTATTACCAATATCCTCAGCAAGGCCATTAATCTCTCTCCCAATCTGAGGCTACTGAACCTCTGGGCTGGTGTTGTGTTGGTCCGTGATATTTTGAGAGTTAACTTTCGTATTTTGGAAAGAAGAAGAGAAAAAGACCAAGGCCAGACAGAGTTCTAGCAGAGAATTGTATTTTTCATCAGGAAGATCTAAGTTTAAAATCAGACTTGGATACTAGCTATGGGGTCATTTAACCTCTGTTTGCCTTAGTTTTCTCAACAGTAAAGTGGGGACAATAAGTTCACCTACCTCAGAGGGTTGTTGTGAGGACCAAGTGACATTATATTTATGAAAAGTTCTTAGCACAGTGCTTGGCATGTGGTAAGCACTATCTAAATGTTTTATTTCCCCTCTCCCATCTCGCTAACTAGGGAAGTTTACCAGATAGAAAAAGCATTTATTGAGAACTTAACTGTGTGCCAGGAATGATGATAATTGCTGGGAATACAACAGAAGGAAAAAGTAAGACAGACCCTGGCCTCAAGGAACTTCCATTTTAATAGTACAAGATATCACATAAAAGGGACCTGGTAGAGAGGGAAGTCTGAGAAGTAGTTTCAAGAGCTGAGCCAGGTTTAGAATGAGTATGGATAGTGTTGGTGCTTTCTCCAATGGAAATTCATGGGAAGAACTCACCAATCAGAGGAGGAGACTGTAGAGGTAGAGGGAGCCATCATGAGAAGGATTGGCTCTCCCTGTTTGCCTGGTTTGTGCTCCCCATTGTCCTGTGTAGTACTAAGAAAGTTTTCTACATTGAGCTATGTAACCCAAGCCCTCCAAGTCTCAGTTTGGTTTTCTGTTAAATGGAGATAATAATGGAAATTATATTGTAAACTTGAAAATGCTACAGAAGTATGAGCTACTGCACTAGCTAGTACTAGAGGTAGATCATTGACCACTGTGAGATTTGGTTTCCTTGTTGGTAAATTAGGTATAATGATGCCTCATACATTGTTGTGAGTGAAAGTGCTTTCTAAGCCCTATGGGGTTGTACAGATGGGAGCCATTGCTGTAATTATTTTTGTGAGCATAGCAGACTGGCTCAGGTGCTTATTTAAAGAATTCCTCATTTTGAACAACAAAAATCATGATATAGGCTTTTGTGGTACTCAATTTAAAGTCTGAAACTCAATTTTAACAGGAGATAGTCTTAAGTCAAGGGAATGAGGTTATCATGGTAGTATTTTGGTCATTAGCAAGTGGAAGGGAAGGATTTTGGTTTGGAGGCCTAAAGAGCCCTTGAAATCATTCTACATGTCCAACCTCCTCACCCATCCAATAAGGTCATGCATACAGTGTGTGCAGATCACCTAGCCAAGAGAGTAGAGATATCTGAGAGCTCCAGCAACTGACACTAAGAACCCTTTATTGGGCTTAGAGAGAACAAAGGGAGGAAGAGAATGGTGGTGATTTGATGATGACTAATCATCATACTTGAGAACTTTTATCTCTGTTAGAGACAGCTACTACTTCAAAAATACATCATAGACACAAAGTTCTTTGGCAGAGGAACAAATGGTGTTTTTCTTTTTCTTTTTAACCGGGAATATTTTTCAGTGATTCTCCTACGAAGCCAAATTACCATCTAGAACACTGTCAGCAGCACTAGTCCTAATGCTATCTATATGGGTAGTATCCTTAGGTATAAACTCTATTCAGGACATTTGTCTGCCATATCATAGTTCTACACATCACATGAAAACTACCACAGTGGAGATTACTATATGGTTACAGTGGATAGTTATGAGATATTTGAAGAAAAATTTTGCCTACCACCAGAACCAAGAGAAGTGATACCATTGAATTAACCTCATCAAAAAAAATTATCAAGCCAGTTGATAGGCCTCCTCATTGCTGATGATTATTTCTGTGTCAACAGCCAACTCTCCTCATTGAGTGTACTGACATTGAGCCTATACTTTGATTGTGGTATGATTGTCTGGCAGGAGTATAGAATCACATGGCACATAGAACACTGCCCCTGCAATGATGGACACCCCATTACATTTCTCTTTAGCGTATGAGATTCATGTGCTTTTCCAAGAGAGAAGGAAACCAATTACCACTTCAGGACAAGGTCATCTCATTATCTTTGTTACCTTGAGAGTAAAGAGTTATTGTGGGGCTCTGATGATCTCCCTTTATTCTTGGAGTTAGGTTATGTACAGATCGTTGGTGATCTATAATGAGTCTTATCTCAGAAATTCTTGTTTGAGACAGAATAACCTGAAAGAGAGGGTATCTAAGCTTATCAAATTAGAAATAATTTTTTCATTTTTATAAAAACAAAAAGAATGCAGATGTAAGGCTGAGATATTCTGAGACTTAAATCTGCATTCATTTTGTTTGTAAAAATAAAAAATATATACAATTATATATAATATAATATATATTATAATATATAATAATTTATATGATAAGTAAATATTTATAAAAACAAAATGAACACAGATATAAGGCTCAGTATATATACATATATGTGTGTTTATATATATGCAAAACTTACATCTGTATTCATTTTGTTTTTGTAAATATATACACATATATGTGTATAGATGTACTATGTATGCATACGTATACATATGTGTATATGTGTGTGTATGTATTTGTATGTATGTAAGTATGTAAGTGTATAGTTTAGAGAAGAAAGATATGGTGGGATGTGTATAGCACAGTTGTTACCTTTACATCATGGATAGAAAACAAACAAGAGGATACAAAGATTCATGTATTAGTTTCACTCATGTTGGCACCATTTTGATCAATGAGTCAGTATCCCTACAGAAAAGGGCAGAGATATTTAACTGAACCACCAACCACCAATCTAAATAACTTAGATACCAGAAGACTGATCCTCAACAAAACAAAAAAACAGAAATTCAAGGTCATTCAGCATGTGATGAAAAGAACAAGATGCTGCAGGATTATGTGATGAATAAAGAATGATGCAGAATGTCAGGATTTACAGACACTTTGGAGGCATGCTGTCATATGAAAAGATATTGGAGAGGACTTATAGCAAAGATGACAAAAAATAATTGGACTCCCCAGTTAATGGCAGTGGAGTCCCATAGGACCATTATTAGTTGTTCGGGATACCATGAACTTGATGGGATGAGGTAGAGATCTGGGTACTTAGCTAAGGATAGAAACTAAAACCTCAGCATTGTTAGTTCTGATAATTAGCTATTCTACAACATTCAATTTAAATCTATGAGCATTTATTAGGTGCCTTCTCTGTGGAGGGCACTGTGTTGGGGTCTGGAAATATAAAAACTGTCCCTAACTCTGAAAAACTTTCATTTTAATGGAAAAAATAACATGCATACAGATGAGTAAATACAAAATGCATACTAATTAAATAAAAGGCAATTTGTGAGGAAGACATATTGATACCTAGAGAGGTCAGGAAAAGTATTGCTTAGTATATGGTACTTGAAGTGTGGGGTTCCAAGAGGCAGAGGTGAGGAGAGAAAGAATTTCAGGCATCTGTAACATATATGGAAGTAAGAAATGGAGCACCTAATATGGGCAATAACAAATGGGAAAATTGGGATAGACCATATGGTATGTGAAGGAGAGAATGTGAAGTCAGTTGAGAATGATCAGACCCAAGAGATCTTAATGGTGAGAGCCATTTAAAGGCAAGTCCCTATTAAAGTGGCCCACATTTAGCCATTTTCCCAATGATTTCCATATAGCTGAGTCTAGTCAATGAGGGCCAAGTCCTAGAAGCCCAAAGAGAATTCTCTGTCTGATGCTGGCCCAAGTAGAAGCTAGAGTAGTTGGCTACTGGTCACAAGTAATGGAAGGACCTGCCATCACCATCAGAGCATGGACTGGGTATTCACTGACTATTTCATGTCTACTTACTTTGTGATGAAGAACAGCTTTTTTATTTTTTGACCAATAAGGTGGAAATGCATACAAAAGGCACCAAACAGAGGAATTCTCTCCTTGCTGGTATAAGCACAAGGTATAAGCATGATTCTTTGAGGTTTGGAAGGCTACTGGGAGGGCATGTCCCTCTCCCCACACTGGTATGTGAGCAAATGACCTCCTAGACAAACTTATGTCTGGATTGAGCTTCCTTCTGTTTCTGTCCTCTTTCCTTTGGTGCAGGGTCTTTTGAGGTCTTCAGAGGTCAGGAAAACTACCAGGGGTCCAGTGATTGAAGTCCATATTAACATTTATCAGTGACTAATCCTGGAGAGATGCCAGCCATGAGGAGCAACTGGCTTGATGCAGGCCGGCCATGGATCAATTCAGCAGCTAAGACACTGTTCTAGAAGCAAGCTAATGACTTATTCATTGGCTATGATCTTTTTGGAAATGAAAACCATGGTGTATATGTTGGTAGTAACTGCTTTAAGCTTGGCCTTGTTCTCATCAGAGTAATTTGTTAGAAGAGTGTGCCTCATTTGGAGGTGAGTGGGGCAGGGAGAAGAAGGAGGATTCTTTTATACTTTGGCTCCTAATTTAACCATTCAGTTAATATTCATTTAGAAAACCTCATTGATTTTAATTGGTTGAAGATCTCATGGGGTCCTGCACAAAATGAAAAAGGATACAAGCCAAAAAGGGGCAATGTCCTAGACACAGGCTTGCCTAGGAAGCCATTTACTCCTTAGTTGTTGTTTAGGGCAGGTAGGTGGTAGAGCACCAATCTTAGAGTCAGGAAAACTAATCTTCCTGAGTTCAAATCTGGCCTCAGATACTTACTTAGCTGGGTGACCCTGAGCAAGTCACTTAACACTCTTTGCCGTAGTTTCTTCAACTGTAGAATGAACTGGAGAAGGAAATGGCAAATCACTCCAGTATCCTTGCCAAGAAAAGCCCAAATGGGGTCATGAAGGGTTCGTCTAAACTTTTATGGGCAAGTGCCTCCAGATATGCTCAAATTTGGTCCATAGATGAGCATAAAATCACATATAGGCCAGGGACTGTATCAGTTCTGTGCTTAAGTCTCCAGACCTTAGCTCAAGTTTACAAAATGTTTTCCTTACAGATACTGTTATTTCTTTATAAATGCTTGTTGATTGATTAATTGATTGTATACTATTCCAGTAACTTCAGAGAGCAGGTTGGAAACAGTTTAATGAGAATTGCATTTCAAAGTCCTAAAGGAAAGTCGTAGGCATTCTGAATTTGACTTCCTTGTGCTGACTGTCTGTTGATTAGATACTATGGTTTCATTCCCTTGTGCCACCTGCACTTTGGAAGGCTCTTCAACATTAATTTACTTCAGGAGAGAGGAGAAAGTTCTTGAGAGATTAGCACTCCAAGACCCATGGCTGAATTTCCTCAGTCATCTCATTTCCCTGAGCCGCGAAGGGAAGCAGAACAGTAGAGGAAGAGATGCACAGATGCTGTTCAAGTGGTTACTCCCTTAGAACATTCAAATCTATCCGCACCAGGAGATCCAAGCTTGCTGCACTGTGCTTAATTTTTTCATGCTCCAAAATTATCCAAAATACATACATACATATATACACATATACATATAATTTCTTTTCTCCCTGAGAGTCCCAAACTTCTCTTTTGGCAGCTTGTGAGGGCCAAGTTTGGAGAGGGCTCTTTCTCCTTGCTTTTTATACTTAGAGTAGCCTGCAGGTGTGCAGGGGAAAAATAGGCAATTGCTATAAAGTGACTTATAAACCTTAAAGAATCAGAAGCAGAACAAGAACTGTGATTTTCTTAACCTATCTCTGGCTTAGTAGATAAGTCCTTGGGAGTTGCCCAAGGCACACAGAGGTTAAACTATGTGCCCAGGGTCACAAGTATACTGGGTATTAGAGGCAAGCTTTCAAGCCAGCTCTTTCTGAATCCATATTTGCAATCACTGTATGAAGTATGAAGTATTATACAAATGTGGATTGTTATTTGGAATTATTATTTTATTATTAATATCATTATATAATATAACATTTATTGTATTTTAAATATTTCTATCATAACACATTAGATTACTTATACATTTTATAATATAGTATAATTATATTCAACATTATTCTATAATATCATTAATGTACTAATATACAAACAACTCTATGATACAAGTATCTGAGACTATGGTTCCTATAATCAGCAAAGAGATGGCCAGAGAGGTAAAAAAAAAAAAGATGATGATGATGACCCTCCAAATCAAAGGACAACATCATGAAGTGTCACTCTCTGTACTTGAAGTTGACAAGAATGGGATTAATTGTCACCTGCCCTAACTAGTGATTTGGAGATAGCTTCCTTAGGAGATTAAGGTGCTTCCCTATGTGAGAAAACAAATGGGAAAGGCTTTGTAAAGATAAAGTGTAAGACGAGAAAAAAGGTATTATTTTTATTGCTATTAGAATCACAAGATCATAGGTTTATCGATTTACAGTTGAAAGGGATTATAGAGGGCAGCTACCATAAACTTCAGGTTTTGAAGAAGTGAGTCACACAGAGGGTAACTGACTTACCCTTGTCACACATAGATTAAGGAGCTGAGTCAGAATTTGGACCCAGGTCCCCAGACTCAAGCTCTTTAAGAAGAAGTGGGTCTCTGCAATTCCCATTCTGGGTTGGACCCTCGTTATGCTGATTGGTGATTGCCTCAGTTATCCACCACATTTGGGATCCACTCCAGCTACCTTTCACCTTACTCCCTGGTTATCTCAACAACCACCATGCCTCTATGACACTGCCCATAGATCTCATCCACTGCTCCTACCTCCAATATTTCCAGTTCTAGAACTGTAAATTAACTATCCTCTTGTCTAGCTGGTTCCACACATTAACCCTGTAACCTTCCCAACCAAAATACTCCCTCCCTAGGCATGATAACCCTATGTATTTTGCCTTCCTCTATTAGAATATAAGCCCCTTGCTGACAAGCACTTATTTGTTTCTCTATTCATATCCCAGGTTCATAGCACAGAGCTTGGCCCCGAGTAAGTGATAAACTGTTGTTCCTTCCTTCATTTATTTTTCTACTTTTTTTTGGGCAGGCAGGGCAGTTGGGGTTAAGTGACTTGTTCAAGGTCACACAGCTAGTAAGTGTTAAGTATGTGAGCCCAGATTTGAACTCAGGTCCTCCTAACTCCAGGCCCAGTGCTCTATTCACCGTGCCACCTAGCCACCCCCTTCATTCAGTTTTTAAAAATTTCATTGGAATTCTTTGGAAATTTTTAAACAGAGGATGGATGGGATTAGGGCGCTAAAATCCCTTCCCTTTACCAAATTATGTGCCTCTGTGGCTCCAAATCCACAAATTTTACCTTGTCCCATGCTACATTAATATTATGCTATTTATAAAGTAATCAAAACAATACATAACTAATGGAAAATTATAATCTTAAAAATCATAATATATTCTTAGGCTGGGGCACTTGTCATGATAAAAAGGATGCTTCCTTGCTAAATGAATTTTACAGAAAAGTAAGAAATGGAGGATTAGAATTTGTTCATTTCCATTCAGCATTGTCTATGTTACTATATTTGGCAGAGAGGCATATTCTAGTCATTAGGAAGGAGTAGGAGCAGAACGAATAGGATGGGGATAGTTTATCAGGCTCTACCACAATTTAAATGAAATATCTCTCAAGGCCATCCAACTCCCTTGGCTCTGATTCCATGCTTATCAAGCAGCCATTTGATTATGGATTCACTTTCCCAAGAACCTTGATATGGGAAAGGGATTCTCTGGATAGAGGACACATGCATCTCAGGCACTAAGTAAGCATCTTTTCCAAAGCAAACGAATACATTGACATTATTGATAAAGGAGTCTTTTCTGAATTGGGAGGCAACAATTCAGCAAAACAAGTATTGCTGAATTTGGTGTTAGTTTTAGAAGTTAGAGTTGGATTTAGATCTATTAATTTGGCCATTTACTACCTGTGTGTGACCTTGGACAAGTCATTTCTTGGAATCAGAGGAATTGGGGATTGATAGGGATTTCAAGGGCCCTCTAATCCAACTTATATGGGAAAGATATTCTTATTATCTAACTTCAATGTGCTTCAGTTTCCTCAATGGTAAAGAGAAGGGGTTGGGCTTTATTGTTTAAGGGCTTTTTAAAGCTATAAATGTATATTCTATATTACTAAGTGTTTGGTTTACCTGCAATAAATTCTCTAGAGAATGCCTGAAATAATGTTATTGTTGTTGTTGCTGCTGCTACACATCGCTTAATTTATTACTTCATTGAGGTGGGTACCCTGTTGTTCAAAGGTGAAACTCACAACCCATAAATGCATTGTTATCATGTCTTCCTCTTATCTATCCCCTCCCATGACCCCTCCATAGGGAGTTCACTCAATGTGAAAAGTATTTTTAACATTACATGGAAATGAATGCAATACTAAGGTTTATTTAGCACTTATCCCTCTCTCTGACTACATGAGTAGCCCACATCCTTTTCCAATTATTCATCTCCTTGATTACTTATACAATTTCTGGTATGAAAGTCATGATTAGGAATCATCTCTCTATACATACTATGTGTATCTCTGGTACCCTTTCAGTAATATGCAATCTTGATTCTTCTGAGTTTATGATATTCCATAATTCATGGCAATATACCATCACTGCGAGAACATCAGTATTAGAAAGATTATTTCCAAAGACCATCTTGATATTATTTAAAGCATTATGTCATCTTTGATTCTTGGTTCAGTTTGCCATTCATGTGAAGCTTCTTTTCAAGATGTCTTGACCTCTTCTGAGTGTTTGTGAATCCAAAGTAATCTGTTTTTTGATACAATCAACTCAGTGTTATTGCAAATAAGGAATATCTGGAAGATCTTTAATCTTCCAACTAGATTTTGTGCTTACTACTATCTATGCCAATGAAAAATGTTTTGAGGGAACATATGTATTCTTATTCTATGCTTTGTCTAATAATAGTGATCTGAGGATTATTGAATGAAAATGATTTTATTATTATACCTGTTAAGAAACCTGATATGCCTGTTGCAGTTGTTGTTGCTTGTCTTTTATTTTTGAACAGGACTAATGACATCATGAATGATGTCTTGACTTGTACAAGAATTGGATTTAAATGAGGCAGAGTTGCTCAAAGTCATCAACCTCTTTCTTCCTGAGTCATTGAAATCCAGTGACAGGACAAAAGTTGAGATGTCTGGTGATGGCCTGGGATGTAGTGGATGACCTTGGCACCTTTGATACCCGATGAAACTCTAAACAAAACATATATGTACATATACATATGCATTATATACACACGAGTACATGTTTATTTGTGTGTGCAAATATACACATACGTATGTGAACATATGCACACAGGGAAGACACCTTGTTGAAGATTAGACTCTAAAGAGATTTAACTCCATTGAACCAATTTTATAAGTCAACAAATAAGAAACAAAATATAATCATGTATTCTTTATAATTCTCAGTCTCAGTTAATTGTGATTATGAAGATATAGGTTGCTATAGTCACACAATCAGGAAGAGTCATTTTCAGCATGGTTCTTCAACCTCAAAAGAAATACATAGGGATCAAATATAAGAGTAATTAAAATTCTATCAGCAAGCTCAGAAACTAGAAACACCACAAAATTTAGATACTTCATGGAATAACATTTTATTTTCTAGACTAGATCTGCAAAAATGTAGGGAGCTTCTGGTGAGGAATTTCCTCTACCAATGGTGATAGATATCACTTTTCAAGTGATAGTACTAGAGTTGCTTAGGACATAGAAAGGTTATACAATTTACTCAGGATCACAAAGTCAGTATATATCAAAGATGAAACTTAAACTTAGGTCTTCCTGAATCCAAGGCCAGCTCTCTAGTCAACATGGTATACTGTCTAAAATTAACATTTCTTCTATACACTGATATTATCAGTAATTAAGAAATTTTTTTAAATCTACACAATTCCTTGTATGTGACAATTACGGTCTGGAAATCTAATCCAAGGAGGAATAAAGCATAGAAAAAGGTCTATAATTTAGTATCACCAATTATTATTAGTATAAAAACTTTAAAATAAATTTCTATCAAAATGACTACAACTATATATCCCAAAATTGGTCACAATGACCAAGTTACATTTATACTGTTTATGCAAAGATAAGTCAAAGTTAGCAAAATAACCCATATAATCTGACTAAAAACAACAAGGAGATAGCAGGTAGACTTGGAAATAGGAAGACCTCAGTTTGAATCCAATTTAGACATTTACTAACTGTGAAACTCTGGGCAATTCATGGAAGTTCTTTCAGCCTTTGGTTTTTTATCTGTAAGATGGAATTAATGCTGGACCCTACTTCACTAGATTGTTGTGAGGATCCAATATAAAAATATATATGAAGTACTTTTCAAAGCTATCAGTTATTAAAAATAACAGCAACCCCCCAAAACATGATTATGCCAACAAATGCAAGAGGAAAAAAAAGCTTTAATGAAGTCTAGCTCTCATGCTGAAAAGACATTTAGGCCTAGACATAGAAGGCCCATTTTTGATATCATAAAAATATTTGTCTAAAACCAAAATCCAGCATTAGTTGCAGTAAGAAGCAATAGATCTGCCAATAAATACAGTTTTAAAGCAAAGATACTCTCTATTCCACTCTCATTTAACATAACTCTAGAAATAACATTAAGGTAAAAGAAACACATTAAAGGCATTAACTCTAGCACAAAAAAAGATGAAGAATCCATGTCTGCTTATTATAAAATGACTTGGACATTTGCAGAGTATCAGCAAATTGTTTATTGAGACAATAATGCCTTCAATAAAATAGCAGAAAACAAAATCAATCACCCAAATGGGTAGTATTTCTATAAAGCAATAACAAAAACTTGGAGATAATTGTCGAAAGGAAAATATCATTCAAAATAACTCTTAAATTCATGAATTATGTTATAGTCAAGCTATCAAAATATATTCAGTTGTGTGTATGTGCACAATACACAATTGTTCAGCACTGTATTACAGAATAAAGAAGACAATTCAAGAGATATGCATTACTCATGATTGGATTGTGCCAACATAACAAAATTGATTGTGTTACCAAGATTATTTTACAGATTTAGTAATATTTGAAACTACAAGGTTATTTTATAAACCTATACAAATCAATTATATTTATACATAAATAAGTCTAAAATTTCAAAAGAAACAAAGAAAACCACATAAAATTGAGGGAAAAACAGCACTTGTGGGTCTCTAATTATACACAGTTGTCATTTTTAAAATTTGATATCAGTTCAAAAATAGAAAATTAGATGAGTGACCTAAAATCCAAAAGCAAAGATATTAAAAGCTAAATACCAAAACCCAATTTTATGTAAACCAAAGAACAGAAATAATCCAAATATTTCTTTCTTTGGGTAGACTGGTAAGAAGTTTGAATCCCTCCCTTCCACCAAGAAACAGAATCTTATTCCAAGTAGTCTAATTATACTCAGTGTAAATATAAAATGTCCCATCACTTTAAAAATATTGGGGGAGGGACAAGAGAGAGGGAAAATAGAAATGTTTTCTTTTAAACCTAAGTTTAAGGGAAGAATTATTTTTTAATTTGTTATTTATTTTAAATATTCTTTCGTCTTTAAATTTTGAGTTCCAAATTCCCTCTCTCCCTCCCACCCTTTCCTTACTCACTAAGAAAGCAAGCAAAATGATATCAATTAATTATACATGTGAAATTATGCAAAACATATTTCCATATTAGCCATATCACAAAAGGCAAAAACATTAAGAAAGTGAGAATTATACTTCAATTTGCATTCAGAGTGCATCAATTTTCTCTCTCTCTCTTGAGTAAGATAATATTCATCATGAGTTATTTGGAATTGTCTCAGATCATTGTATTTATCAGAGTAGTCAAGTCTCTCACAGTTGATCATTACAACACGGTTGTTACTGTGCACAATGATCTCCAGTTTTTCTCACTTTGCATCAGTTATATAGGTTTTGCCATGTTTCATTTTTCTAAAGCACCCACCTCAACTTTTCTCATAGCACAATAATTCTCCATCACAATCACATACCACAATTTGTTCAGCCATTCCCCATATATGAGCATCCCTTAGATTTCTAAACCTTTACCACCACAAAAAGAGCTGTTATAAATATTTTCATACATATATGTTCTTTTCCTTTTTCTTTGAGTTCTATGGAGTACAGACCTTATAGTGGTATTGCTGGGCCAAAGGGGATGCACACTTTTTTAGCCCCTTGTTAATACCACTAGTGCTCTCTTGGCCCTGGAACTGTGATCACAGCCACTGCTGCATTGTCACCAATCACCAGTGCTCCTTGTTTTACTCAGTCTTTCTGTAGATTTTGTTATCCCAGAATTCTTTCAGAGGCTTTAATATTGTTCCAAGGGAATGAATCTGGCTTCTCTCTACCATCTTGGATCCACCTCTGTAGGGAAAGAATTCTCAACCAAAAAGTGTTAAAGGAGATATCAAAGAGGATAACATGGACAATTTCAGTGATATGAATTTGAATTTTTTTGCATGAACCAAATTAATGGTACTTGGAATAGATGAGATACTTCCAATTTTGGTGAGGCAGTAGAATCTTCTGAAATATCACTGATAACTCTTACAACAATACATTGTGTATGGGATCATGAGATCATAGATTTAGAGCTGAAAAAGACATTGGAGATTATTGTCCACATACACACAAACAGTACTAAAATTGTACATACAGTAAGGAAATATTTTTAAAAGTGCCCATCGTTTGGGGATTGGCTAAGCAAATTGTGGTATATAAATGTAATTGAATGTTATTAAGCTATAGGAAGTTATGAATGCAAGAAATCAGAAGAATATGGCAATACTTTATGAACTGATAAAGAGTAAAATGGGAAACAAAGTTCACAATGATGATAATAGCATAAATGATAAAACAAACTGTATTCTGTATAATTATAATGACATTCTCTTCCAGTACAGGAGGTGAGGAATTGCATCCTTTCTCTGGAGAATGCAAAAGCCTATCTTTTCTCTTCACATATTTTTCTTTAATATATATGTGCCGAATTTTCTCATAAAAATTGGTAGAAATGACCAAATATGTACACACTTCAGTAATTCTTTGTGTCTACATAATTTTCTTTCTTTGGTCATATCATTGTTCCCAATCATCATGAATTTTCTTTGCTATGTTTAATAGTCCATTATGGTCATAGATCACTTTGAATACATTTTCATTTGGTCCTTACAGTAACTCTGTGAAGTAAATGTGGAAATGTTTTCCAGAAAAGCAAACTGAGGCTCAAAGGGATACACTGACTTACCTAAAACCACAGATACCATACTCTATACTATAATTTTCTGATATAACAACAAGTGCTCTTTATATTATACAAGACTATCTCTGAAGCAGCCAACTGATTTTCTTTTACATTAAAATGACTCCCTATAGAAAGATTGGTGCTAAGATGGTTAGAGTATCTCAGGAACTTCTGGTAACATTAAAAGGAATGGCCCTGGATTCAGGAGGACCTGAGTTCAAATCCAGTCTCAGATACTTAACACTTACTAGCCATGTGACCTTGGGCAAGTCACTTAACCCCAATTGTTCTGCCTTCCCCCCTCCAAAAAAATTTAAAAATAAAAGGAATGGAATAATAAAGAAAAGTATCATTAGTATCATAAGAAGGGATAGTTGCTTACTCCATTAGCATATCTACTATGATAGGAACAGTGAATAGAGAGGAACATGGAACAATATCATCCAGGCCCTCCTGTCTTCTCCAATATGGAAAATATTCAAAAGCTTGCATTTAATTTCCCAGGGTAAATACTTACCATTTCTATGACAGATGTTCAGTCAGTGGGAATCTCTTAGGTACAAAAGAAGCCATCTGTCTTCTCAATAAGCACCTATTGTTAGGAAGTCTTTGGGGCTCTATTTAGCATTTGGACCTCTCTGCCCCCTGTATTGAATTGTTTGGAACCACCTCCTGGATCTGAAATGGAAAACTTGGAAAGGGATAGAAAGGGTCTCAAAATGGTGAGAGCACAGGAAACAAACTTATCATATTTTGTCACAACCTACCATAAAGGTATTGGGCAGAAAATGGGTGATGGGTTACACAAATGCTCTAGGGTCAATGAGACCAGAATGAGTGAGACAGTGCATCCATTGCTGGGTGGGCCCTTCAGAGTCTGCAAATTAAATGAGTTTGTTCCAATGGAATCAGGCTACCAAAGCCATAGAAATGATTGGCATTGAAACAGTAAGGAGAAAGTCTAAAAGTCAAATAATGAAGTTAGAAAAGGGGAGATATTGAGATGTAGATTAATTCAAAACTAGATGAACTGGTAGCTAACAATGCAGATGGGACAAGGCAGAAAACTAAGTGAGGAGACAAAATTAGGACCTAGAGAGTCAGATGGGGAAGAGACTTTGCCCAGGTTGTGAGGCAAGAGAATATGTTTCCTGATACATTTGTCCCAATAGCAATTGGTTGTTTTTTTAAAAAGATTTTCACAGATGTGAACAAGTCAAAATCATTTCTTAAAAACTGACTTTGTTGGAGTGGCTAGGTGGCGCAGTGAATAGTTACCAGTCCTGGAGTCAGGAGGACCTGAATTAAATCTGACCTCAGATATTTAACACAAAACTAGCTGTGTGACCTTGGACAAGTCATTTAACCCCATTGGCCTTACCTTCCCTCATCCAAAAATAAAAAGAGCAAAAATTTAAAAATTGACTTTGCCATTAGTTTGTTTTACCTTATGTATCACTTTACCAGAGACACCCAGGGGTAAGGTTGAGGAAAGAGGAAGAAAAGAGAGAGGAAAGGAATATGAGATAAGTACATATCAGGTTCAGAACCAAAGAAAAACTTGTTTTGCTGATTGACAACGGATATTTGTGACTTTGATAGCATAGAAGAGTGCAGATTTTGGATGAGGTGAATTTAAGATCATGGTGGAAGAAGAAAATGGATCAATTATATTGTGGGAGGCACCCACCTGGACTGGGCTGTAAGTTGACACTTAACTCTTGTCACTTGTTCCTTTATTTGTGTGAGCACACCTATGCCAGTTCCACTCTGCAGGATGCTTCCCCAATGTAGAAAAGGAGCAAATGTTTTACAGAGAGGGGTTGGATGAGGCAGATGCCAATTAGATGTAGAAGTTGGAAGTACAGAAAAAAAGGTTCTAGAGAATGAACAGGGTGGAAACACCAAACAGGCAGAAGATGCCAGGCAAAAACAGACACATCCTGCTTCAAATAGCTTGGCTGCCCCCAAACAGGAATTTCTCTAATGACCACAAAGGGCCTCTGCATTGCTTCATTTTAATAGCAGATAGGGGACCTTGGACTAGTGAGGGGAATAATTGCTTCCTATGCTTTAAAGAAGCAAACTTGCTGGGATTTGGCAACCGGACAATTGAAGTCAAAGAGATGAGTTAGCAGACAAGTATTTATTGAACACCTGTTATTTGTCCAGTACTGTGCTGAGTGCTGCGGGAGCACAGAGAATAGTGACAAGTTATTCCATTTCCCTTGAGGAAATGGCTTTGAATTACTGCATGAGAGATTTAGGGAAGATATAAGGAAGAACCTCCTGGCAGGAAAAGTTATTAAATGCCAGATTTGCTTATGATGAGGGGAATTGAAGAATGCTCTCCTCCAGAGGACTATAAAGGCAAAATGGATGCAAGTGGGTCTGGAATGGTTTACGTGTAGAACTACCCAAAAACAGAGGGATGAACTTCTGGTTTTGTGGATCTATGAATCATTTAGATATAAAGTCACTAGAGAAACAGCCATTTTATATGGATTTCTTTTCCTCAGAGCAGACTAAGCTAAAGTCTAGCAACATCTTAGTAATTGGGGAGGAACATTTTAAGGCTTTTCTCACATATAAGAAAAGAGTCTAATACTCTAATATGTAAGCATAATATTAATTTTGATGATAAAAAGAACTAAAATGTCATGTCGGGAACATGGGCATCTCTGTGATACAAGAACTATTCAGCTATAAACTGAAAAGTTGGTGGTTTGAGTCTAGCAAGAAGTGCTTGTCATGAGCAAGGCTGATTCATCCAATTTGTTTATCATTTGTTTTGGAAGGGGCCAAGCATAGTGGATGCAGTGCTGTAATTAAAGTCCAAAAGGTCTGGGATTATCCTTGGGAAATGCCATTCTTCCAGGTTATAGATAAGAAATTTTGGACTAGAAAGAGGCTATAAAGTCTAGTTCCTTTATGGTCTACATGAAAAAAGTGAAAACCAGAGAAATGAATGACCACCCCAGAGTCATACAGTTTCTAAATATCTGACATGGGATTCACACTCCATACTTTCTGGATTGTGTGTTGCCAGACAATCAGCACGGTGAATCGTCATCATTATTCAGAATAATAATTTATTTATAATAATGCCAAGGTCTTGAATCCTAGAGAGAAGCTAAGAAAAAGGCAAAATGTGCAGCAAATAAAAACTTGCCAGAAAAATCAGAAGAAGAAAGGGTAGGGCAGATTTTACCCTTGTAGGAAGCTCTAGAAAGAAAAAAAAAGATTCTGGAAAGAATTTTATACTATGAAAGCTTGACTCCTTTCATCTCAGGGAGACATTATAGTGTAACGAAACAAGGGAGACTATAAAAGGGCCAATAAAATATTAAGTAGGCAGGAGGAAGATCTCTGAATTTTAAGATGTGTTTATGGATATTTGACCATGAGGGTTACAGCCCTGCAAAATGTGATATCATTAGTGCCATATGCATTAAGTTTCACATGTTTAATATTGCATGTAGTTATTTGGATACACTTACATCTCTTCAGTAATTACTGGCAATGAAGCAAAATATTACCAGAAAAATATTTTTATTTTATAAATGTTTGGAACTTTTAAAAAACACATATAAAAGCCAAAGTGTATGGTGAATATCAAATGTGTGCAGTTTTCTATTTATGTAAGAAACAATTTGGCTTAATCATGCTCTGTATTTTTATTTCACTTACTCTTTAAGCAACTCACAATAATGTCATGGTACTGTTAAACCATTTTGTACAATGCCTATGTTTTGGTAGTATGGGGTAGGATGGAGGTGGTCTAATATTAATTTTGCAATTGGCAAAACTGACACATGAAGATGGAAAATCATTGACAATGTATCAGTGCTGTAACTCCTACACAGGATACATAAGGCCTCTAAGAAATAAGAACTCCAAGGATGATTTTTCTATATTCAGTCAAACTTTGCTATTCCCTCATCCCTCATGGAGACTCAAACCATAGAAAACTCATGGAGCTTAAAAATTCCTGTTGGGTCAGATAATACAGCACCACCATTGGCATTACCATGTTGGAGTCAAGGTACAGTGTGTCCAACTGTGATGTGAAGTATTAGAGAACTGAAAATGACCCCCTTCTCCCAGAACAGAATCTGTAATAAAAATCCCATACCCTTAGAATCTGAAAATCCTTTTAAACTTTTCATTCAATCTACTGCACTAACACCCATTCTGAGCTATCCAGGGTCCTAGAATCTGCCTAGATGGTTCCTTATTATTTAGTCCTCAGTTTTGTTGCTAGTAGCTCTGATATACATTTTGTCTTGAACTGTGTCCACTTTTATTACTCTGACTGTGACTGCTCCTATGTATGAATTTGAGTCTATGCCCATAAGTTGCCTAAGTTACAACACACCTGCTCAAACAGGTCATATTTCTTCATGAAGCTTGGAAAAATGTCAATCACAAAAGCCCTTGTCAAATCTACCTCAGATGGCAAGCATTTGCACACAAAATTTAACTGAAAATCATAATGCATAAGGAAACTTCCCATTATATCAAGCAATATTTTCTCATTACACTAAACATGAAATCTTCACAGATACTAGGAATATTCATCCTTGCACCATGGTTAGAGTGTTAGCTTTAAAATCAAGACCATTGTTTAAACCCTGAATAACTTAAATTCCCATTGCCCTGGAAAATTCTCTAAGACTATAATTTATAAATGAGTTGTCAATCTGCAAAGGTGGCAGGAGTTTCAAATGATATTCTAGAAGACAGGAGAGGAGGAAGGAAGTAAGAGAGGGAGGAAGAAAAGAAGAAATGAAGGAAGGAAGGAAGGAAGACAGGAAGGAAGGAAGGAAGGAAAAGAAAGAAAGACATCTACTCTAGTTAAATTAGCTAGCTCTGTTTTTAAATTTATCCACTGTTGCCTCAATGTAGCTATTTCCCTAAATTGGGTAGGAGGGGAGAGAGGTTCCCACAAAAGAATCCCATGTAGGAAATCAAGGCAGAAAGGGGTTATTCTGTAGGCTTCATAACCTATAAAAAAGAGGACATCCATGTGGACATAGTTGAAAGGAATCTCAGACATGCTGTAGTACAGTCCATACTTGAAGAATCCTCTTTATGACATACTCAGTTGCCATTCAGACTTTGCTTGATCTCCAATGAGGAAAAAACACACTTCTTTCTGAAGTAGCCTGTTCCATTTTGAGGTAATGATAATTATAAGATAATTTTTCCTTGCATCAAATCTAAATTTTAATTTCTGTAGCATTCATCTATTGCTCCTAACTTTTCCCTCTTAGTTTAAACAGGAGAGCCTAATCTGTTTAGCACACAACAATTTTTAAAATATAAAGACAACTATCATACCCTCTGCCTCTTGCAAAAAAGTGGCATCCAAAGTGAAGAGATTATATATTACAGATATGTTAAGACTGAATATGTAACACATAGTAAAATTATTATGTCATTTTCTTATTCCTGAATATTGTGCCTCACAATTCATCTTAATTAGCCTTCTTGGCTGCCTTTCCCCTACCAACCTTTCAAACCACCAGGAACATCTGAAATGCCTCAGCAAAGACTTGCTGGTGCTATCACTTTCTCTTTCCTTCTCCTCCTGGAGTTCACCTCAATATTTTTTTTTCCTTCCCCGTTCTGGTCAGATCCTAAATTCCAATCCCTCCCCTTATCAGAGGAAACCCAAAATCCTTTCTCTACACTGATATTGAATCAAGAACACCCTAATATATCCTATGAACAACCTGATCCTTCTAGGAGACTTTTAGTCAATCCCTAGGACCTTGGGAACTCTATCTACTTTGCACCTGAATTCTTCTACATATATTGACTTCCCCAATTAAACTATGAATTCCTCGAGAGTAGGAACTCATTTTTAAAATTATCTCTAGTACTTAACACAACATATAATATATATATACATATATATAACTATATACTATGCAGCATATAATAAGCACTTAGTAAATCCATTTATATATTTATCCTTTGAGCCGCTTGGAATGTGTAGCCCAGTAAAAGATCCAAATTTTTTTTTCAAACTGCTTTCCAACTACCCTTCCCACAATATCCTTATTGGGTTGATATTTTGCTAAAACTTTGTGTTTTCCCCCACAAAATTTAATTTTATTAGATTAGCCCTAAATTCCTAGCCTGTCTACATTATTTTAAATACTGACTCTGTCATCCAATGTGGTAGCAGTCTTTCCCACATTTTATGTCCTCTTCCAATATGATAAGCATGATATCTGTTCATTCAAGTTACTGATAAAAATGTAAAAGTGCACAAGACCAAGTATGAATCTCCAAAAGTACTTCATTAAGAACCTCTATCCAAGCTTATATGAGACCATTAATGACTACCCTTTGGAGTAGCTATATCTATCTATGGCTATATGTGACTATCTCTCTATCTAGACAGGCTATACAGATTGTCCTTTTAACTGTATATCATAATCAAGGCAATTGACTTTCCTCATCAACTTGGTTTTTCCTCCATAGAAGGTGATTTCAAATACTTTGAAACAGATAATTATCTGTGTTCTAGATGATGGTGAAACTAGGACAATGTCACCTGCAAAACACCTAAAGCATCTGGAGGAATTTGTCATCCTTCTTTGACATGAACTTTAAAATGGATGTTCTCCATGGAAGTGGCAAAAAGTTTTGGCATGTATATTATCTCCAGCATGTTGTTATTACTTTCAAGAGCTCAAATATTAGTTGTTGTCCTTCATACTTGAAGAGGACCAAAATGGCATCTCTATGTTGGAGTGAGGGTACCGTATGTCCAAATGTGGCTGATCAGACCAATATAAGCTCAGAAGGCTCTACCACGGGATGGGAGAAAAGAAACTATATAAACATTTGTAGTAAAGATATCTATAAATTTGTGCATCTCACATTTCTTTTGACCTACTGTAAATCTGCTTCACTCATAGAAAATATTTCCTTCATTGATGTGGGCATGCCATGCTGGGCCAGTGTCTCCCATGTAACACAATCAATTAAAAAGTCTTGTAGAGAGACCTTCAGAGTGTCCTTGTATCATTCCTTCTGACCACCACGGGAGCACCTGCCTTCTGTGAGTTTACTGTAAAATAGTTTTTAGGCAAAGATATGTTGGGCATTTGACCAATGTGGCCAGTACATCAGAGATGTACTTTCCATAGTAGTTTGAATTCTTGGCAGTTTAGCTGAAAAAAAAACCCAAACCTCGGTGTCTGTTAACTTATCTTGCCTGGTGATCTTCAGAATATTCCTAAGATAATTCAAATGGAAACAATTTAGTTTCCTAGCATTGCATTTCTCCAGGTTTCACAGGTATACAACAAGGAGGTCAGCTCATCAGCTCTGTATACCTTCAGTTTGATAGGCATTCTAATACCTCTTCTTTCACACACTTTCATTTGGAGCCTCCCAAACACTAAGCTTGCTCTGGCAATGTGTATGTCAGCCTCATGATCTATGTATACTACCAAGGTAAGTGAATTTATCTACAGTATTAAAATTTCTCTATTTCCTGTAACCAATAGTTCCGTATAAGAATGGTGTGGTACTGACTATTGGAGAACTTGTATTTTCTTGGTTTTAATCATTAGGCCAAAATTAGCACAAGCAGCACAGAATCATTCCACACTTTGTTGGATCTCAGCCTCAGATGCTGTGTAGAGTGCACAACCATCTGTGAACAAAAAAAAATAATGTGCCAACTTTCCCTCCACTTTAGTCTTGGCTTTTAGCCTCCTCAAAACAAATAATTTCTTTTTTTTTTTTGGAGGACAATTGGGGTTAAGTGACTTGCCCAAGGTCACATGGATAGGTTGTGTGTGTGTGTGTGTGTGCGTGTGTGTGTGTGTGTGTTAAGTGTCTGAGACCATATTTTAACTCAGAGGATCCTCCTGACTCCAGGGCCAGTAGTCTATTCACTGCACCATGTAGCTGCCCCCGCAAATTAAATAATTTACCATCAATGCAGTAGCTGACCTTGATGCCATTTTTGACCTTGTTGAAGGTGTCTGACAACATTACTGAAAATCTCACACTAAAAAGCATGAGAGCAGGCACACAGCTTTGCTTCACTCCATTGGTAACTGGGAAACCCTGAGAGCATCATCCATTATTCAGAACATGGACAAGCATGCTGTCATGAAATTGATGCAAAATACTGATGAACTTCTCTAGGTAACCAAATTTTGAATTAATTTTCCACAAGCCATAATGACTGACAATATCAAAGGCTGTGACTAGATCATTGAATGTTTTGTACAGACCTCTGTTCTGCTCCTGACATTTCCTCTAGAGTTGTCAGGTGGCAAATACCATATTGACCATTCCTTAGCCCTTTCTGAAACATTGGCTGTCAGATAGATGACCATCTTTCAGGTGAAGGATCAGCTTATTAAGGAGAATTCTGGCAAGATTTTTGCCAGTGATGACTTAGAGAGAGAACACACACACACACACACACACACACACACACACTCTGTGATTGTCACTGAACAATCTATTTCCTTTACATTTATAGACTGACAATGGAGGCATCCTTGAACTCCTGGTGGATAACTTCCTTTTGCCATGTAACCCCCAAAATTTCTAACAGATTTTGTATGAGCAGTAGAACCCCTGCCTTGTAAATCTCAGCTGGAATAGAATTAGCACCCAGAGCTTTGCCACTTGAGAGGAGCCCACGGGCATCCAAAATGTCTTCAATACAAAATTTGTCTAGAGAATGACTGAATTCAACTTGAGGTATACACTCAGTGGCTTTAGTATTGATTGGTGACAGTCTGTTGGGAACACTATGGAAATCTTCAACCCATCTTTCCAGGCTTATGCCATTATTATAAATTAATATTGCTCTATCATTGACAAGTATTTCAGATTCATCATAGGTCTTTGACTCATAAGTACCCTCCAAGATTTCGTAAAAGTACTTTGGAATGTTACTATCATCAAAACACTGAATTTCATTTGACTTATTATTGAGCCAAGAATCCTGCATCTCTCTAAACTTTGCATGGACTTTACTTTTGATGGAGTTAAATACTGCCTTCTTTGAGATGTATGAACTATCCTGCTGGTAAGCCCTATGGAGTTCTCATTTTTCATTTCTAAATTTCTTCATCATTGTTATCAAATTAGTCTCAATGTTTGCAAGTGTTCTGGTCTAAAGGAGTAAGTACAGTGGTGTACACCAATTTTGAAAGTTACCTACTTCTTTTTTATTCCACTGTTGCCAAGCTGTTGGATCATCTTTCCCTCCAAGTTAACAATAAACATTTTACACTCATAGAAGTGTTCTAATCTATTGCCATTAAGTTTTTCGGTCATTGTCTTGCTTTGAGGCCACCACTTTTATTGAATGTAAATACTTACGTTGGAGAGGACAAGTCTATGACCATTCTAGCTTCTGCGTGACACATTGTATTCATCACTTTCACATCCTGTCTCTTCTTACAATGACATAATCTTTTAAACTCCAATGTTTATTGTAAGGATACATTTGCTAAATTTTATTGCATCTGTGTAAATAGAAGACAGTGTTGGTGATGAGAAAGACATGAGATACACAAGTCTTCAGTAGTAAGTGACTTTTGCTGATTCTGTTTCTGACTCCATTCCTCCCAAGGACTCCTTTACATGTTTGGTAGTTTGTGCCTACCCTTGCATTCATGTCACCCAGAATTACAAGTTTGTTCTCATTCAGCACATTGATAATAAGGTTTTTCAGGTCTTCATAAATGTTTTCTTTAATCTCATCAGGATTCATCATGGTGGAGGTATATGCACTGGTGATGGTGGTGTAGTGCTTTTCTGCAAGTGGCAGAAATTGTCATGAACCTGATATTCACTCCTTTTGGTAGGCATAAAAGTCTACCAACGACTAGATTAGTTTTGACTGCAAACCTCTGTTAGATTCACAATGCTCCTCATTACTACAGACACTCCAGAAAAATTCATATCCAGTTCTGACCTTGGTAAGCTGACTTTCATTTGCCAGCTTTGTTTTACCCAGGGCTGCTGAGTTTTCTTGCAACAAGAACTGTTTGTCTTTCATGTCTACTGGATCTCATATTGTCTATAAGTGTGTGCCATTCCGTGTACCAATGGTGAATGGAATCATCTTTGATAAAGTTTTTGTACATTGTGTGTGTGTGTGTGTGTGTGTTTCAAAAACAAAGCGAAATACCTACCTGCAATGGTAAACAGCCCAGGGTGGGTGAGATATACAATTTTTAGGGCACCTCTTCTAGTCCCTTCCTCATACTAGGATGTGCGATGACTCTTGGACCTGATCACCTGAATGTGGGATTGTGATTACAGTTCCCAGTATATTCACACCTGCTGCTATGTCACTTGCCTGTTGTCATAGGACTCTGAGGTAAGTAAAAATGGTAAAAATGGCATGGAAGATGTCTTTTGATTCATGCTCAAATTGAATTCGTGTGAGGCAGAGTTGCATGAAGTCATCAGTCACATTTTTCTCTTCTAGAGTCCTCAAAGTCCAATGTTGAGAGAAAGTAAAAATTACTGTTGAGGGCTCAGGATACAGTGGAGGACCTTGGTGTCCTCAATGTCAAACCCAACTCTAAGCTCTCCACAGCACCTGTTTCAGCTACATTTGTGGCCATTGGAGCAAATTTGTTCCCATCTGGCCATTCTCCAAGGGCAAGGGGAAAGGGGGAATGTCTTTAATTTAAATGTCTTTAAAGGCAGACACTCCCCTAACTCATCAATGGGTTTCAGATCTGTTGATTACCCTTAACCTGGTTTAGCCTATCTGCCAAAACAATTTGTTGAGTGGACACTGTTCATGCTACAGTTTCTTAGAGCCACGGATGACAGTTGGGTGAATCAAATGAATACAAAAGGTAGTGAAAAGTTCTTGGCAGCCCTCACACCAGAGGTACTAGTCTTCCCTGAACATACAATATCAATAAGGTATAAAGGTGGAAAAGATATAAAAGGTATGGTAACTATATCATAAATTATTAATGTTAAAAATGGACAATGAAGAAAACATGAGCTGCTGACAAAGATAGCTACTTTCTTTTTTTAATATGAATTTTTTATTTGTTTTCTTGTTTACATCATTCATTTACATAAGATTTTTGAGTTACAAATTTTCTCCCCATCTTTCAACTACCCCCAACCCCAAAACAGCTATCCAACTGTAAAGCCCATCCCCCAATCTGCTGTCTTTTGTGCCCTCCTCCAAAACTCCTCTAACTTTTTGGTAAGACAGGGAGGGTCTCCCTACCCCAGTCCCTGTATATCTTTAATTCCTAGTTGCATGTATTGCAGAGCTTTACATTTTAGATTCTTTTGGTTCCTCCCTTGTCACCCACCCCCACTGGAAGGACAAGCAATTCAATACAGGCTGTGCCTGTCTAATTACACAGGACATCTTCACAGTGGACATATTGTGACAGTCTGATCATATGTCCCTCCTTCCTATCCCTCCCCCCATTGTTCTGTTCTCTACCCTGTCCCTTTACTGAAGTGTGTGCTTCCAGCAACCTTCCCCCAGACCCTGCCCTTCCCTCCGTCTTTCCCCCTCTCACCCCCATGCCCCCTACTCTCCCTTGTGGCATGATACCCAGTTTAGAGTTTATGCCATTCCTTCCCTAAGTCATATTCAACGAGAGTAAATGAAAGTAAAGTTGTAACAGTTATCCCTTGCCTCTTCTATATGGAATGATTAACCCCATTTTGTCTCTCCCTGTCTCCTCTCATTCTAGTCTTCTCCCACCTCAGAATTTCACCTTTTAAAGTATCATCCCTTCGTATTCAATTGATCCTATACCCTCTATGCACACATATACACACATGCTCAGATATGTATTCCTACACAAATATAGCCTCCTATGTAGACATATGTGTAAGTATACATACACACACATAAACAAATAAACACATTTGTATTCCCTTCACCTATCATCATATTAAGAAAAGTTTCATAAGTTACTATTATCGTTTTTCCATATTGGCATGTAAATAGTTCAACTTTGATAAGTTCTGTATGATTTCTTTCCCATATGTACCTTCTCATGCTTCTTGTGTTTGTCAATTTTTCTGTTTAGTTCTGTTTTTTTCAGCAAGAATGCTTGAAAGTCCTCCACCTCTTTGAATGACCATATTTTCCCCTGGGACATTATACTCAATTTTGCTGGGTAGGTGATTCTTGGTTTTAATCCCAGCTCCCTTGATCTTTGAAATATCATATTCCAGGCCCTTCGATTCCTCAGTGAAGAAGCTGCCAGATCCTGGGTTATCCTAATTAATTATGTTTGCACAGTATTCAAATTGTTTTCTCTTGGCAGCTTGTAATATTTTCTCCTTTACCCGTGGATTCTGGGACCTGGCAATAACATTTCTAGGAGTTTTATTTTGGGGATCTTTTTGAAGAGGTGATTGGTGAAATCTTTCAAGTTCTATTTTGCCCTCTGAATCTAAAACATCAGGGCAATTTTCCTTGAGAATTTCTTGAAGGACACTTTCCAAGTTCTATTTTTGATCATGGCTTTCAGGTAGAGCAATAATTTTCAAATTGTCTCTCCTGGATCTATTTTACAAGTGAGTGTTTTTTCAAGGAGATATTTCACATTGCTTTCTATTTTTTCATTTGTTTGTAACTGTTTAATTGTATCTTGGTTTCTCATAAAGTCATCAGCTTCCACTTGCTCCACTCTAATTCTGAAGGAATTAATCTCTTAAGAATGCTTTTGAGATTCTTTTTTCCATCTGGCAAATTCGACTTTTTAAGGCATTCTTCTCCTCATTGGCTTTCTGGACCTCTTTTGCCACTTGAGTCAATCTATTGTTTAAAGTGTTGTTTCTTTCAGTCAGGTTGTTGACTCTCTTTTCATGATTTTCTCACATCATTCTTATTTCTCTTTCCAATTTTTCCTCCACTTCTCTTATTTGGTTATCAAAGTCCTTTTTAAGCTGACCTATGACTTGTAGACAATCTTCATGTTTCTTGGAAACTTTTGGTGTGAGAGTTATGAGTCTGTTGTCTTCCTCCCGTTCCATTCTTTGATCCTTTTTGTCCGCAAAAAAAGGATTCTAGAGTTTTATTGCTGTTCTTATTTTGCTTCCTTTTCCTCATGTTGGCCAGTCAGTTAATTGCTTGATTTTTTTTAGCTCTGTGGAACTCTGCTTCCAGGGGGAAAAGCTCTGTCCCAAATTGCTGGGGTTTTCCCAGCTGCCGGAGCTAATGTGGGGGTGCTGCAGCCCCCACCAGCTTTGGCTTGCTGAAAGCCCTCCCCAGGACCACCACTCAAGACCACGCTCTGTATTCAGGCTTCTCAGTGCAAGAGCCCGTGGCCCCAATCAATCATCTCAGCCCCCCTCCAATTGGCAGACCAGGAGCTCTGGAGCAGCCCAGTTGAGGCAGTTGCTGGTTGCGGCAGATCCTGCCACTTCCCCCACTGCTTCCTTGCCCTGGGGGCAGTTCAGCCCAACTGCTTTTCCTCCCCCAAATTTAGCTTGAAAGCTTGAATTCCACTGACCATCTTCTAAGCCTTATTTTTCCTGGCTTGATAAATGTGGAGATTGCTCCAGGTGCTGCAAATCTGCTCTCCACTAGCCTCAAGCTATGGTTTGGCTCCTCCATACCACCCTGGATCCTGACTGCAATTTCTGTTTTGGGCTGGGCCGGACTCGGCTGCCAGCCTGCATTGATGAGTCCCTCCTGCCACGCTGCCTTCAGTGAGAGATGTGTTTTCTGTATTTTTGTGAGTCTGGAGCCCTAAAATTTGTTTAGAGGCATATTTTATGGGTATTTAGGGTGGCTGTGTGGGAGCTGCGAAACTTTGCTGCTTCTACGCCGCCGCTTTGGCTCCTACAAGAATGATACCTACTTTCTCATCTATATACATATTATTAAAATCTTATTTGTATGTATATGTGATAACTAACATCAATAGACTGGGCTTCTCTCAGCAATATAAGGTTATAGGACAACTCCAAAAGACTCATGACTGAAGGAGATATCCATATCCAGAGAAGGGGATGCAGAGTCTGAATGCAGATTGAAACACACTACTTGCTCTGTTTCTTTTTCTTGTTTTGTTTTGTTTCCTTTTTCCCACTGATCATTCCATCAGTTACAATCCTTCTTTACAACCTGACTAATGATTAATGGGAAGATACTTGTAGATCCTGTATCTGAGTGCATGGCAGATGGTCCCCTTCCTCGTAAGTGTTCCCATATCTTCTCCTATACCTCTCCCAGCCCCTCATCCTCAATTGGCTTCTGCACCCCAATTCTCCTTTCCAATCAGTTTTTTGAACAATGAAATTAGTTAAGCACTCTGGTCAGGACCTCCAATGCTTGCTCCAGGCTCAGACACCTCTTGCTTCCTTTACTTCCAACCTCCAGCACCCAGACACATTCATTTTTGTCACACAGGGGAGATTGGCCAGTGAAATCTAAATGGGTTTTTCCTATTTATTGATACAATTTCATGGCAAGAGCAATTTTCAGAGCTTATTTTCCACTCCATTGAATCCCATGTTACCGCAAATGAATATATTCCTCGGTCAGTGCAATGGCAAAACACAGTTGTAAGTGCTTTATGCTTCATTTGGATAAAGAGTTCAGGATATTACCAAATATAAAAAGAAGTTAAGGAGTATATTTCATTAAAAAGTTGTTTCCCCTGTTAATAACACCTGACGTTCACGTATGATTTGTATAAAGCCAGGGAAGAGACTCATAACTTAAGCTGGCATTCAACAGGCCAATACACTGATTCCAAATACCACCCAAGGAGTTTGAAGCACTTGACACCCTCACTAAGACATGCAAATGAATGCCAACCTGTAGGCTCTTGGGCTTGAAATAAATCATACCAGAGAGAGATAAGGAAGAACCATGATAGAAAATTGTAAATTCTGCCCTTAGCCCTAGGAAGCTGTCTGATGTAGTGCTGGTTAGAGTACTGGTCTTGGAATCCAAAGCCTTGGGTTCAAATCTATAATACATCACTATCTAGCTGTGTGACTCAAGGGCAAGTTATGTAACTTTCTTAAGCCTCCTTTTCTTAATCTATAAAATGGGGAATATGATATATTTCACAAGCAACTTATGTAGTCTAAAATGTTTATGAAGTCTCCCAAAAATTTATTTCAGATCCCTATCATTAAAAAAGTGAACATACCCTTTTTGCATACATAGTTAATTCTACATGTTATATACATGAACCATCATATTAATATTTGTTATAAAGTCTACACAAAAACAATTTTTAAAGATGTGATAAAGATGAAATCATATTGGATCTAAGAATCAGTAAGGAGTCACTGAAATTTGTTGAGGAAGTGAGTGATATGAACAGCTTTAGGAAAATCACTTTGGCAGCTCTAAAGAGAATGGACTTGTTACATTTGGAAATTAAGGTAAACTGAGAGATTATAGTCTTAGCATGATCAATTTATTAGTTAGGCTAGCAATAAACAATAAATAGAATCAATGGACACTGTCAATGGCCAAATACTAGGAGGTAAAGCTTATTACCTTTTAAATAGTTTGGGGAAGTACAAGAGAAAAAAGAACAGAATTGGGTAGGTGGGAAAAACACTGCAATTGGTTACAGAGCAGACAGTTTCATGGAGGTGGGTGCAACATGATTGTCTGGAATTTTGGAATGAGGGGCTCACAACAGCCTCCTCCTTCCCTCATGTGACTAAGAAACGTTCACAGTTGGGAGTCTACCTACAAGGTAAGTAGATAATGGATCAGACTTCTTTGGATAACAAACCACACAGCCTTGAAAGATAACTTAGTGGTATAAATATGCTTGATCAGACTCCCTGGTATCCACCTGCCTCCTTCAAAGGTAACAGAGTTCCTTGACAAAAGAAAAAAAACAGTGATTGATAAGAAAACTAGACTTCTAAACTTTACTCGTTACAGGACAACTGAATTTCTGGACTTAATTCAGAGACAAAAATCATGACATAGGCAGTTAAAGGACAAAATTTAATTGACTATAAATAGGATCAATTGAAAAGGACACAAAATCAACTTGATTACTTTGGATAGATTTTGGAGAAAATGCAGACAGGGAGAACAATTAAAAGAACATTGCAATAGTTCAGAAAAAGGTATGACAAAGGCCTAAACTGTGATGCTGAAAATGTGAAGAATGAGAAAGGGTCAGAGGTTAGAGATGGTGGGAAGTATAAATGGTATGATTTGGCAACTGATGGCAATGTGGGTGAGGAACAAAATGAGTCAAGGATAACATCGAGCTTACAAAGTTACATGATTGGGAGAATAGTGGTGTCCTCAAAAGAAATAGGAAATTCTTTCTAGACGTTGGAGGGGAATAGGAATCTAGTCACAACCCATGCCTGACTTTTCCAACTATGCTGTTAACTCTCTCACAGAAAACTGAAAATGAAGTCAGGGTGGGCTCCTCACTGGACACTGGTACAGAGTTTAACACTATGGTAATCCTGACACAAGAGATAGGAATGAGTAAAGGGTGGGTTTTGTCTGACAGCTGCTTTGGTTGACTGGGCTGCGATCTTCCTGAGGAAATCAAATGAGATAAGATGTGTTGTGTTAGCACTTAGCACAGTGCCTAGTACATATTAGTTAATTACCAATCTTTGATTCCTTCCTTCTTTCCTTTCCTTCCCCACAGGTGCCCAAATCCTGAGGCAGCCACACTGGATGACAGCTGTGAGAAGGTACAGAGTGGAGTGCTGGAGAGAATTGGGGAGTTAAATTGAAGACAAGCCTACAATAAGGGATGGGGCCAGAGAAAAGTGACATGTCTTCCCACCTTCCAGTGGGTTGATCATATATGTCTTGGGGTCACAGACCTTTTGTTCTCATTCCATGTGCCCAACAAAAGGGTTATAGTCCCTTTTTTCTCAATCCATGTCCCCAACTTTGGAAACCACTTGGTCTGTGTCATAGGGTTTTTGAGAAGAGCACACTGTGCTCTTCTAATGTGCTATACATAAATTCACTTTGTGTATGTATGTATACATATAGATACACATATTTATACACATCTGTGTATACACATGTGTATGCATACATGTACATAAATATATTTATATAAGTATATATTATTTTTATATTGCTATTATATATTATATATTCACATGTTTGTATTTGTATATAAGCATATATTATATATAATATACATGTATTTTATATATATATATAATATTTTTATTACTTTTTTCAGACAAATGATATGACCTTTATCGTTAGAGCCAATATTAGTAAAACTGGTGGGGAGGAGGTTTCTAGGTAAAGATAATTGATGTATCAAACTTTAAACACAAACACAATCTAGCTGCAGTACTTCATTATCTCTTTTTAATTATTGATATAGCTTGTTTTTAGACAACAGGAAAGATCCTGAGGCTGGATATATGTATAGATATGGAAGTAATATGCATCAAGATTGTAATTTACCCCATGGTAGGTGATGAGTTCTCAAGATCAAGATAGCATAGAAAAGGAAGAAGGAAACCTTGGTGAACATAGTTATAGGATTGATCTCTAGATGATAAACCAATAAAGGAGACTAAGAAGGAGAGGTTCCACCAGTAAGAAGAGAACCCAGAGAAAATTTATCATGAAAGTCTACAGACAAGAGAGCATAGATGCAGAAAGAGTGGATGGTCAACAGTCTTAAATATAACAAATAGTTCAATAAAGATGAGAGCAGAAAAAAATTGTATTTGGCAATGAAGTAGTCAGTTAAAATTTTGGAGAGAGAGCAGTTTGACTTAGGTGTTGAGATTGGAAGCCATATTACAAAGAATCAAAAAATGAGTGAAGAGAAGAAGTATAGGGAAGTGAGTGTAGATAGGCTTTTAATGAGTTTTGGCTAAGGAAAGGAAGGACAGATATAGGATGAAAGCATGAGGGGATGGTAGGTTCTAGGGGAGGCTCTTATGGATGGGGAAGAATTACACATGTTTGAAGGGAGAATAGAGGGAAACAGTAGATAAGAGGGGCTGAGAAGTAGAAGTACAGATGTTTGAGTTTGCAGTGGGATGACAAAGATGAAAGGGGATGATATCAAGGGTACAGGTAATGATTTTGCCCTTGTCAAGAAGAAGGACCACCTTACTGCCACATTGACAGAATGAGGAAAGGAAGAGGAAGTGGGAAATAATGTCTAGAGATTTTGAGATGAATAGATAGGGAAAAGAGGAAGTTCACAACAAATGGCCTTAATTTTCTCAGTAAAGTAGCAGGTGAGTACTTCAACTATGAGAGAAGGAGGAGGTGGGTGTGTAGGAGGTTTGAGGAGAGAAGAGAAAATTTAGAAAATCCTTTGTGAGGAGTAAGGTAAAGAATCAATTAGGGAAGAATAAGAGATACAAGATCAAGAACTAGTTTGAGATGCATGACAACGATACAAGAGATCAGAAGAGCATGGGCAAGAGTTGAATGGGCTAAATATAGGGTCAATGTTAGAGGTCGAGGAAAGTAGATTCAAAGCAGATCCAATGGCCTGGAGCAGTTCCAGGAGGTGGAAGGACTGGAATCTTGATGAGGGCAAAGAATTTTTTTCCAGCAATGGTGAGGCATAGGAAAAGCAATGGCTAGGCAGAGAAATATTGCTTTTTAATTAGATAAATGGAACATTGCTCTGTAGTAGGATATTTCATGTCCCTTATATGGCAAAAATACATTAAAAATACATTTCATTATATGGGATAATGGGAGTTTTTTTTAAGGATAACTAATGTCAACAGAGTTTTACAATATAACAAAGGTAGCACACAGAAAACAATATTTTAGGGTGGGGCTTGAGCACAAGCTCCCCATCATTCCCCCTCCAACAAATGGGATGCCAAAATCTTGGGATAAGGGGCAAAGGTCTCTTCTTCCATGGCTACTTCCTGCTGAAATTGGATGTAGAGCTGTCCCTGTCCCAAGAGGTCCCATTTGAGAGGTCAGCTCCTTAGCTGGTATGTGGAATGTACTTGATGCCAGGTCCAGGGGTGACACGTCACAGTTATGGACAGTGGGTAACATCCATCTTAAACTATCATGCATTCACAGGCAGAAGGTATCAAGCCTGCAGAAAAAAATCTAGCAAACCAGGTAAACAGACAAGAAAAAAGGTGACAATAACCAGAAACAAGGTACACATAGGATCAGCCATACTTCTGGAGTCCATGAATTTACTACTGTATCCTTATTCACGGTAGAATATATGAGTTAAGGGCACAATTTTGTAATCATTTTCTCCTGAATGAATAATAGTTAAACTTAAACTGTATTTATTCCTATCTTCCTTATAGCAAATTGGTATCTTTCTTCAGGTAAATTCAGAGTCATGCCTTTCAATATATCTATTCCAATGATGTATTCAGGAATTGGTACATTGACCACAGTATATTCTCTCTTAGGCAATTGTCCAATTTTCATTGTTATTTTAACCTGTCTTGCTGATATTTCAGCCCCTCCAAGTCCTGTGATGGTAATAGGAGCTCCATGTTTAAATTTATCAGGGTTTCCATAGATAAGTGAGGCCTCCACCCTGTATCGATTAAAGCCCTTGTTACAGTTGTTGATCCATTCTTCCAATATATTGTCAAACCAATATGAGG
>CM053593.1:58017527-58035411 GCA_028646575.1 Pseudocheirus occidentalis
TGTAGCTCCTCCCTGTTCAGCCCCTTCCTGTTAAGGTGTGAATTACTCCCAAGGAGTTAACTGGAAGTAAGGAGCTAAGCCTTTACTAGGTGCCAATAGAAAGGGGCATGGAAAATCTTCTGATTTCATTAACATTACAAGGGATATTGAAGCCCTATAATATAAGGGCAGGACCTGGAGAGGACAATTCCAAGCCAGGTGCTAAACTTCTTAAGAAAACAGGAAGAAGCAAGTGGAAACTGGTATAAAATGGTAACTATTATCTGGATCAGGTGGAAAATATTGATAATGCAAACTTCAAAAGAAGTCAAAGAAGTATTATGACTTCCCCTACAGAACTGATTTGTCTAGGGATATGAGTTAAGTGAAATGATTATAAATTTTATATATTTATACTAATTCCCTATAGATCAGTGGTTCCCAACCTTCCTAATGCCTCAGCCTTTTAATACTCATATGTGGGCTTATCTGCACATGGGCAGACCTGCCTGGAGACAGATAGAGGAGCAGTGTCTCAGTTCCTAAGCCCATCAGAAATATGTGTTTTCCAACTGATCTTAGGTGACCCCTGTGAAAGGGTCTTGACCCACAGGTTGAAAACCACTGCTATAGATTTTAGCAATCGTATTTACGAAGATACTTAATGAATTTTTTTCTACAACCTATAAATGTTCTTATTTTAAATGCATTGATATTTTTGTGCAAAAGCTTTTAATTTTTTACCAATAAGATGATTTGATTTGATTTTTTTAGAAATCTCATCCATCTCATGTCTAGCTTTGAATTTGTCTTCTATTTATAGATGTAAAAAAAAAAAAGAAAACAAAAACAGAGCCTTCCTATATAGCCTAAGAAGGAGAGGAATACATTCTAGAAAAGAATATCTTATTTTAAAAAGATGGAATAGATAATATATACAGCAAAATAACACTTTATATTAAGAAGACAAGCTCAGGTAAAGAAATAGAGAAATCAAAAGGGAAAACTTGGTGAAGAGCAGAGGTGACAAATACACAGCTACATGTGACCAGGAAACTCCTAAGTGTGGTCTGAACCAGACTAAAATGTAATTGAGAAATATTGAACAAAATCATTTTAAAACACAAGAAAATATGGATGGCATTACATTTTAGAGCTAAGTTGGTATGTAGTAAGAGGGAATCTTTATGTAGGTTTTAGTGGTCTTCATATCTATTTGAGATTGATACCTCTGATGAAGAGCATTTGGGTGAAGATACATAGAGGCAGAATTAGAATCAATATTGTTCTTGATATATAATAGACTACTAGGTCGCCCAGTGGACAGAATTCTGGGCCTAGAGTCAGGAAGATACCTGAGTTCAAATCTATCCTCTGACACTTAATAATGTCCAATGAATATTGGACAGTATTCAGTTCCCTCAACCTATGTTTGTCCCAGTTTTCTCAGCTATAAAAGAGAGAAAGAACTGTGACTATGTCACAAATTATGAGTATCAAATGACATAAAATTTATGTGGAACCACTTATTGTAATGCTTGGCACATAGTAGGTGCTTAGTAAATGCTTTCTTCCTTCTTACTGAGAGATTGCTAAAACAGAACAAAGAACAAGATGAGTTCAGGAAAAAGATTAAAAGTATGGCACAGGGGCACAATATAGTGGCGATGAGAGAATCCAATTATCTGGACATTTGCTGGCAATTTCACACTACTTCAAGCAGAGTTATCTAATAGTTTCCTGACTACCATTAGTGATTATTTTATCCTTCAAAAGTTGAAGCAACCAACTAGGGGGACCTCCATCCTGGAATTGATTTTTAGCCAAAATCAGGGAACTGGTCCTGGAGTAACAGTAATTTTGCCATCTTAGAATAATTGATAGAGAAGGGGGACAATGGAATGTTCTATATTTTAGGAAAGAATTCCCAAGATAAGAGGAAAGAGATGCAGGATCCCATAGACTATATTTCTATGGGTAAAATAATTCCAGAAGGGTTGCAGAGCACTAAATAAAGAATTCCTAAAGACACACAAAAATACCTTTCCAATGAAGAAGAAAATGAGAAACTTTTATCAAGAACAATTTGGAGTTATAAGGAATTCATCAAACCATATTTTTAAAAAGACATATACAGAAAATGTAAACAATAGAAAATAAGAAAGGATGAATATAAAAGCATGTCAGTATCAGGAGTGTTAATGCTGAAAATTCAAAATGTCAAGGCATGATGAAGCAAATAGACAAGCTTGGCTGCTGCTGTTGTTGAGTAACACTGGGTGGGAGGAAAGGAAGGAGGATCAAAGAAGTGTTAGGACCACTACTCGAAGAGGATAGGATAATGTAAGAGAGAAGGAAGAGTAACCCAAATCTTTGAAGTGGAAAAAATGGAGCAGAGTCCTCCAAAAGTGATATAATGGCTAAGGTAACAAGGGTGTTTGAGAACATCTAGTGACTTAATGAATTCAAGTCCCAAAGCTAACACAATGCAAATAAAAAAAACTTATAGAGATTTTTGCTTAACCAGAGGTCGATGAACTTTAACAGCTCAAGAAGAACAGGAGAGGTAGTACATGCTGGGAAAAGGACAAATGTTGTTCTGGTTTCAAAAATAAGAAAAAAAAATGGAGTCTTAGAACTATAGGTCAATGACCTTCACTTTAGTTTCCTAGCAAAACCATAGAATAAATTCAGCCTAAGCTAATTTTCTTTTTTGACCTGATTGCTAGACCGGTAGCTCAGAAGAATGCAATAGATGTGGTTGGCAAAATATCTGATAAAGTCTCTCATGCTATGCTTGTTAATGAAGTAAATACTTGTTGGACTCACAGTCCCAAAATTAGGGTGGCAACCTCTTCAATGTTCTAGGGTGTATCCCTGAGGATTTCTGAGTCTTTTTCTAATATCATTTTCTTGAAACCCCAAATCCCCATTTGCATTCCCCCTGTTGTTAGCTGTCAGTGATTAGTTCTCCAATTCTATTCAACTTTAGAACATCAATTAAGTTTTGCAATGAAATATTTACTTAAAAAATACTCCAAGCATGAAAGGAGAAGACCCCCTTTGTGGGGGAGAGCCTAAATAAGTTTGGTCTCTGGGTTCAGTGATTTCAGTTGAAACACATTTTATACAATTACATCCACCAAAAACACATTCTAGTAGATGACTCATCATACAAGCTACCACCAGGCTGGATCCTATAGATAAATGGCTACTTACCATGCCTTAGAGTATTGACACTGCAAAATCTGCTGTGGGCCCTACTATTAACCTTTGGGTGACTTACTCTCCTGATATTTTTGAAAATCACAAAGTTGTAGCCCCTAGATAAATCATCACCATGCTAAACAAAAGAACAAATATCAAGGCACACAACTGGGGCCATTTTATCGACCACATGTTGGCCTAGGCTGGTGGGGGCTCAAGGCCCTTCTTTTTACCATATTGTCTCACTTTTTTCATCAGAAGATTAAAAGCAACAAAGGGTTAGAGAAAGAAAATAAATCAAACCAGGAAATAGTAATTGGATTGAATAGTGCCTTGTGAATGCACTCCCAGTTCCACCTGCAGAGTCAATGAAAGATATTTTTCCTTATCGTATGGAAAGGGAACTAGAACCAGTCATAGGCTATCTGTTCATGCACCCAAGTTTCTTCAAGAGACTTATATTAAATGTTACCATAATTCTCCTGGAATTGGTTTCCCCAGATTCTTTCACATGAGAAATTACATCAGCAGCACTCTGTATATACTCATAAGGACTGGGCTAGATAGCCAGTCCTTCCTTATGCTATCAAGATGGAGAGATATCAGCCAGAAAATAATTCATTGAGGTAGATTTGGATCTGACTGATTGCTTGGGACCAATGTACAATTAATAATGTTCAATATATACCTGGTGGGAAGATTGAACTAGAGGTCACAGGTCACAGAGATCTATACTTGAGTTTGTGTTGTTTAAAATTTTTGTTAGTAACTTGGATAAACACATAAACAGAATACTTATAAAGTTTACAGATGGCATGAAAATAGGAAGGAGAAATAATACACTGAAGGACAGTGTTTAAGTAAAAAATTGCTGTGAAACAATGGACTGAACCCAAAGGAAGAGAAGAAATTCAGTAGGGATAAATGTAAGGTCTCATTTTCTGCTTTATTTTGTTACTGCTTTGGGATATTTCAGAACCTCATTTGTTTCATGGGGAAAAATCTTTGTAGGCTGCTGTCTTCATTTTTAAAGAACAATTTGAGTAGTACAAGGATTACTTATTTTTTAAACATCTGATAAAATTCAAATTCAAGTAAATACATCTGGACTATTCTTGCAGGGTGTAGAGTTGATATGTTACTTGTTCATGTAATGGTAATGTAATTTAAATTTGAACATCCCTTTGTACTGGCAAAGGCAACAGATACTTAGCACTTAGTAGTTAAGCAAGCCTCTGTTAACGAAACAGAAGGTATGAGTAACCTGTTGCTGATACAATAGGAAGGGGCTGAACATGAAGGGGCAATACTATATATAAGGAAAATTCCCAGAGAGGGAGACATAGATCTTCTTGGAGCAAGCTCCATGGAGGAAGAAGCTGCTGCCACTGGGGAGGCTGAAGAGGAATTCCCTCTCCCCCCCCCCTCCCCGCACACACACAACAGGCTGGAGAGAATTATTTTGATTTTGAAAACCTGGATGGAGTGATTTTGACTCTGGGAACCAGTTGAAACTTCTGCTGAGTCTGAGGCCCAGCCAGAGCTGCTGAGGCTGCTGAGGATTTCTGAGGGCCATTTGGAGCTGCCAAAAACTGAGGAAGCATGACTGTGATGATCATATTTTACATGAACCTATTGGTGACTTTGTTAAGCCTGATCTTCCCAGGAACAGAGATTGTGAAGAATTTGAGATGGACTAGACACTGTGAGCTCTAGTGTGGAGCAGGAACTGCAGATAGCTGGACAAGGACCTGAGAGCTGTCTGCCTTTTAATCCAGATGATAGTTTGGTGAATCCAGGTAGGATCTGGGACCATGGAAAGGGATCCAGGAAATTTGAGAGACCACCCTGAGTCAAGTTGAAAGAAGACTTTACTTGGATACTGTGTACTTAGTGAGAAGTTGTAATTTACTAGTGACCTAGAGGTGGAGGGTCTGTGTATTTTCTAATGATTGAATAGTGAATGATGAAGGATGATTGAATGGTTGATTTGATTGAATGATTGATCGACTAAATGATTGTACTAAGTGAACACTGATTGAATTAGTGGCTGATTTGTAACTTAATATGCCCCATGAGTGGAGAGCTTTGACTATTGTATTTTGTGTCCTTTAAGGAGGCCAATCTCCTTAAGGATGATTGAATGATTTCAATGACTGAATGATTGAGTCACTGATTGTTCTTTGTTCAAAACTTTGTGACCACTGTGGTGAAACTATGTGGCCATTTTCTATGATAAGTTGTTATGAATGCTGTATTTTTATTATCTGTGATAAGTTGTAACATTGTGAATGCTGTACCTTGATTTTCTGTGAATGTTTTGCTATGATTTGTTATTGAATAAATAGAGTGTTCACTCTACTGTGTAATCAGAACCTTAAAACTGTTCACAGTATCATTCTTCTGGAAATCTGCTTATGCATGGCATTACAGTTCAATGTGTCTAGATTAGGTTGTTTAGATTGTGAATATATTATTTTGTTTATTTATGTGTTTTATCTTTACGTCAATATTCATTCATTTAAAAACTTCAGTTTTGGTGGCATATGATTACATATAATAGCTTCTGATAATGTTATTTCCTCTTCATTTTTATTTTTTAACTCTGTTTTCCCATTTTATCTTTATAACTGCATTTACTTCTATTTTTGTCATTTCAAAATAGGAAATGGTTTTTATTATTCTTTTTAAATAAAATGGCTTGTTACATTTATTGTAAAATTAGTGGTTGTTTTCTAATTTATTTAACTCAAACTGAATTAAATTAATTTTGGAATTATTTTTCTTTTTGAGGGTTCTTTTAGTTGCATGGGCTTGTATTTATCCTGTACTTTTATCTTCTTTTCATGTATCCAGTGGTATTTCCCACCGAAGGCATCTTAAGCTATGTTTCATAAATGTTAGTACATTATTTCATTTTTTTCTCTTTTTCTTGTTCCTCAGTCATTTCAGTCATGTTTGACTCAATGATCCCATTTGGAGATTTCTTGGCAAAGACACTAGAGTAGGTTGACATTTCCTTCATTAGGTCATTTGACAGATGAGGAACTAAGACAAACAAGGTTAGTGACTTGTCTAGGGTCACACAGCTAGAAAGTGTTCATTCTCTTTAATATGGCTTTTTATTACTCCTATGACATTTTCTTTCAGCAAACATCATTTAAAATCTATCTTTCATCACCTTTTTGGTTGACCAAACCTCACTTCTGATGCCTCAATTTTGAGAAATTTCTTCTTTTTTTTTGTCCTTCAATAATTCAGAATGTTTCTGAGTAATCAACCTTCATGTCATGAGTCCTTTGTTGTTAATTGTTGTTTAGTAATTGGTCTGATCATGAGATGAAACTTGTACAAAATCTTGTGTCCAGTTTGTAGCATTTTAAAATGCAGTAATTATCTAATTTTTCTCATATTATGATGACTTGCTTATTTTTTATTTTTTTACTTTGGTTTTTGGAGTTTCTACTTCAATAGCACTACTCACCTTTGTTTCTTTGATGAAATGACTAAATGTCTGTGTCTTTTTGAAGATTCTTAGTTTTCATGGAGATGTATATTCAATGCTGTGCAATATGTTATTTTATGGCAAATGTTATTTACTTTTGATTTACTATATTCCATTTGATTTCTTTTCTTGTCATTGTTGAGCTATTATGAGTCATTTGAATTGGTGATTACTTGATATTTGAACTTCTTATTCTCTCTTTGAAAAAAATCTCTCTTTGATCCTAGCTCTCTGGAACTTGAAAATTACATTTTTGAGTGATTCAAACTTTTGGTTTCCCTATTATGACATTCTATGGAATCTCACAATGTGTATTTACTCCTCTCTTAGCAATAATTTCAGGTAATTTTGTATCATTTTCTGAAAAAGATAATATTTGGATCCTTTGTTTAATGAGAGTTTTCTTGAAGGGCAATGATTTTCAATTTATCTTGCCAATCTTTATTTTCAAGGTCAGTTTTTTTTGGTTGTTAAGATCTTAAATGTCCTTTTATCCTTCTGATGTGCTTTTTTCTTGCTGAAATTTGTTGTTTAGCATGTTAAGTTTCATGTTGTCTCTTTGTCATTCTTTTTTCTCAGTATTCCAACTGTTTTGTTAAAATTTTAATTAAAAAACAGTCAGTTTTTACAAAGTCTTAAGTATGAGCTCTACGATCCTTACATATTCTTTCAATTATTTCATTGTTTCTAAACAATTCTGTGGAGCTTTGTAGTTGTCACATTCTCATTTCATTTGGATGTTCTTACCATATTTTTTCTTTCTTCTGGGAATTTTAACCTATAATAATTATTTATTGGGTTAGGACCTAATTTTTCTTCACTCAATTTTAGCTTTCATTATGTTTGGTTTCTTTTCATATTTCTTTTAGAAGACTTTTTTCTTTTCTCTCTCCTTTTTATCTATTTTTTAAAAAATTTTTTGCAGTGCTCCTAGGGACACCAAGTTTCTCCTCTGAACAAAGACCTCTCTATTAAATCAAAATATCCTAGCTACATTAGCTACATTGCCTGGCATCACAACATCTCTTAAATTTCTAAAGAATTAAAAGTTTTAAAAGAATTAAAGTTAAGAATCATGCAAAGGACAATGGAGAGACACACAGTTAGCATTACAAGACATAAAATGATACAAATAAAGAAAATATAGGAGAAATGGTTAAAAAAAAGATATATGAATAGAAATTTTAAAATGAAATGGCCTCATGACAAGAGTATGGGATAAATAATGCATCCTCCAATCTCAAAAGCCTAGATAAATACTTCTGTCATATTTGATAGAACTTCTGTGGATTATTATAGGAGAGCACTGAAATGAAAAACAATTTGGCAGGCATGAATGTCTTTGAGTGTTTTTTATTGTTTGAGGGAGTACCTATATTGATGAGACTCAAGAACCCCATAATTGTACTGTTAGAACAAAACTCTGTAATTTTTACTCCATACCATATAAAACAACGATCCATTAAAGTATCATAGTGGCTTTTTAAAATATCATTTAGTGTATTTCTTATTTTGGGATGATGAGGGGGCATCTGGGTATAATCATCATAATTTACTCAGCTACCTTTTGGGAAACCTGTTCTTCATTGTCTCTTTAACAGCGCACTAAGAATAGAAATAAGTAATACTGTCTCCTTTTCTAGATGGAAAACCTCAGGCTCATATCCAGGGCGGGAAAAACTTTTAAAAAATTGATATTACAATTAACCAAAGGTTGTTCCAAACAGAAGTTCTCTTTTGTTTCACTCTGCAACCTAACCCCACACTCCTATTATCTCTATAGAATCATCCAAATTGTAATACTCATCATTTTAAAATGAAAATCTATTGTACTATATCTATCTATCTATCTATCTATCTATCTATCTATCTATCTATCTATCTATCTATCTATCTATCTATCTATCTATCCATCCATCCATCCATCCATCCATCCATCTATCTATCCATCCATCCATCCATCCATCCATCCATCCTTCTATCCATCTGTCCGTCTATCCATCTATCTGTCTATCTGTCTGTCTGTCTGTCTATCTATCTATATCACTTCAAGTACAGACTAGCATATATAGACATACCTTAATCTCTGATTTCATTTTGACACAGTTTAACATATGATTGGATTTTCCAGCTTAATCTGTTTCAAGCGCAAGTTTGGCTTATACTCTTTCATTTAGTTCTTAGTCTCTAAAGCATATTAATTTTTTTTTCTTTTTTATGGCTGTGTGCCATATGCAATCTCCAAATTTAGGTTACAGTTATTCTCAAAAGTCACCTTATAGCTGTACTGGATCCAGACGTCTACTGAACTTGCCTTAAATATCTCACACATTTCTAACCCTCTTCAAGTTCTGGAAGAATTCTTTACTGCCACATTACCTTGAACTTAGGCAAGTTCCTGTATCCTCTCCTGATTTGTTTGCTCACCCAAATCTCTAAGTTGAACTTTTACTCAAATAATATGACAATTAAAAATCCATGAACTTTACATCAATGTCATACTTGTTTCAATCAAACAAGGTGATATAACACTGATAGGGCCTAGATCTCATCACAATGAACACAATCTAGACAAACCATCCTTGTTTCAGTAAGATACTCATACCTGGAAGACTACTTAGAGTTAGGGCAGAAAGCAGGCAGTTCTTGTTCAGAGATCAACCATTATTCTAGAATTCTTCTGTAATATATACCTATCTAACCGAGAGGGCCTATTACCTCTGTTTTCTGCCGGGAAAACCCAGCAGAACCATCAGAGTCTACAATCCATGCTCTCAGACATGAACCTAATTGATCCTATTGAGGAACAATTCCTCATAAATAGGTGTCATCAGTCCCACTAGTTCAGGTCAGTGACTTGTTTTGTTTTGTTTTTACCCTCATTACCCACAGAGACTAACTATAATTATTCTATATTACTACAGTATTATTACTCTGTAATGTTGCCCTTCACTTTTTGAGTCATTCTAACTCTCTTGGTCAAAATACAGTGCCAGTTCAAAAGGTTCTAACTAATAGGAGTACATATAGCCTATCCAAAGGGTGAACTAGAGAATCACAGGCAACATAGAAATGGAACTACCTGAAGTATATGGTACCATACAAGAAAGGTGCTGGTTGTGGATTCCCACAGTCTGTAACTCTGGATTATGCCCCTGAGAAAACCAAGCAAAGTGACTATTGAAATCATCAGCATGAGAAAGGCTTTTGACTCTAAGAAATATACATACATACATTTTTATATACATGTACGTGTGTATAATATTTCTAGGTTATTTGCCTTGGGATTAAGTGGTCACTGATCAGAACATGGTTACAATTCAGCTATCTTCATGCATACTTGTCACCTATTCTAAGTCTGTGCCCTTGCTTCCTCCATTGCTATGATGGCCAATGTTATTGAGAGTGACGATATATACGATATGGCACATATGTACCTGTGTGTGTGTGTGTTTTGCTTCCTTACAGTTGTCTTCCTTGTAAAGCCAGAGGATGTTTACCCGTTGAGAATCACTATAATTTTGAGCTGGTGACATTGTCTACTTTTCTCCTAATATTCCTGTTCACTATTCCTGGGTCTTGTCCTTAGCTTGATCCCTGATCTATAACTTTTTCATATATTTGAACACTGTGCCTATTGGTACCTCGTATATTGGGCCTCAGAATTTTGAACATATACTTTAACCTAGCACCTTCATGTTGAGCATGTTTCTGGCTCTAATATATACCTGGTTGGGATATCTGAGTGTTGGTCCCAGAAGGTAATATCAGACCTTAAACTTTGTTTGTGGGCTTGAATCTGCTCTCACAACCCAAAATCTATTCTCTCAGTCTTGGCCTCCATTGTGGCCATTCCTGTCCATCCCTGCCCATAACCTAGTACCAATATGAAATTCTGTATTGATATCCTAGTCTCTGCCTGGGCTTGCTCTGGGTTTAGCACATCAGTGTGTGTATACCTGTGTAGAAACTGAGTGTTTATGAAGCTATGGCATCAGGTCTAGTCAAGTGTTGATCATCTGAATTGCATGATTTGAGCATCCTTCTATTTCCCATTTTAAGAGAAGGATCTTTGAAGAGACTGAGTTAACCTAACAGTTAAACCTACATGATTATAGAGGCAACTTTTTCTCCTTCTTTCAAAATGAGTATTTTTGTTGGGATGGTAAAGAGCCTGGGCAAATGATTAAAACAATTATAGGTAACGTCTTTGAGTATCCAATCCAAATTTCAGTGACAGCCCTTACTACTCTTACTTCTCTAGAAGAGACAAGAAGCATATCCCTGCCCTTTTTCCAGTAGTTGGAAGAGGAATTGATAAACATAGATAAACACATCTTTTCATCAACTTAGGTATGACTGCCGTTCATTATCGGGAAATTAGAAAGTACTGCACTTGATTGGCTAGTACCTTTGATGAAATATGGGTAATTGTTGCTAGAGGACTATGGATGCCTTGAAGAGGAATTCTGGACTATATTCAGGTACTCTCAATGGATATAAGATGCTAAAATTTCAAAGCTGGAAATTGAACAGGGATAGAAGTATTACTCAAGTGAATAATGAATTCTACCAGTCAAGAGCCCTTTGGGGTTGGAAGGAGGTAATGTTAATATGAATTTTGGAAAGGCTTTGAGGAAGTACCTTCGGTACTAATTGTCAGGGCGTTGAGCTCCAGCATCCATTCATGATGAAAAATGGGTACCAGGTGTGCTCATTCCACAATTTCTAATTTAATTTTTCAATTCATTTCAACACATTTATAAAGCACCTAGTATTTGCAAAAGGCTTATTGGTTTATTAACTGAATTTTTAAGAGAAAACTCCAGCCCGGTCCAGAAAGAAGAATAAGTAGAAAATGACTTTCCATATATATAACAGGTCTTTGAATACTGGGCAGTGACACCTGGATAATGTGATGGATGACCAAGGACAGTTTCTTGAGTAATGTGTGATGAGCCTTCCTTATCCATTGTGTTAATACATTATATTAATAATAATTATTAATGCTTATAAAGGGCTTTAAGGTTTAAAGCCCTCTATATGTATTATGTAATCTGAGACTGAAAACAAACTTCTGAAAGATGTTCTATCATTATTCCCATTTTACAGATGAGGAAACTGAGGCTGGTGGAAGCTAAGTGACTTGCCAAGGATTATTTGGCTAGTTAATATATGAGACAGGATTGAAACCCAAGCATTTCTGATTCCAAATAAAGCATTCTAGCCACTATAGCACCCACCTAAAAGACATATTAAAATCTTCACAACCTGTATAACACTGACTCACTCAAAGAACTTGGGTTCAAAAAGCAAATTGTGGGATGTGGAGCAAATCACTTAATGCCTTTGGTCTTCAGGTTCTTTCTCTATAAAATAAAGGGACTAAATTAATGGATGGCATAGACTCTTTTGGGGGCAGCTATGTGATGGAGTAGATAGAATGTTGGACCTAGCGTCAGAAAGATCTAAATTCAAATCTATCCTCACTTGCCAACTGTGAGACCTTGGGCAAGTCACTTAACCCTGTTCGTCTCAATTCCTTATCTGTAAAATGAGCTGGAGAAATAAATGGTGAACCATCCCTGTATCTTTGCCAAGAAAACCCCAAATGGGATCAGAAGAGTTGGGCATGATTGAGCAACAAAAATAGCATAGATCCTCCCTCTTAGCTTTAAATTCTATAATCCCACAATCCTATGCCCTCAGTCACTTAATAGCTGTATACCTGTGGACAATTCATTTAACTTCTGCATACCTCTGTTTTGTCATCTGGAAAATGGGGACAATAAGAAAACCTGCCTCCCAGGGTTTCTGTGAGGAATAAATGAGATAATATTGTAATATTTGTAGTTTTTGCAAACCTTAAAACACTATATAAATGTTGATGATGGTGCTGCCTTAAGCACTTATCATGTGCAAGGTACTGCTTTAGGTGCTGGGGATACAAAGACAAAATGACAGTCAGTCCCTGTCCTTAAAGAGCTTACATTCTATTAGGCAAAATGAACCATATGAATCATAGATCTGGAGCTGGGGAAGAGACCTTAGACGAAAGCCTCTTCATTTTACAAATGAAGAAACAGAGTCACAGACAGGTCAAGCTACTTGCTCAAGGTCATAAAGACAGTAAGTATCTGAGGTGAGATTGGAACCCAGGCCTTTCTGATTTAGTCAGTGCCCTGTGTATAAGGTAAACTGACTCATTACTATATTACATGCTTCACCAGGAGAAGAAGATCAGCATGTGAAGGTAGAACAGAATCTCAGTGTTTATTGGCAAACCAACTGGTGAACACAAAATGTAAAGGATCATAGACCTAGAGCAGCAAGGCACCTCAGAGCCTATATAGTCCAGTCTTATTTTACAAGTGAAGAAACTGGGGCCTGTAAAAGTGAAATGACTTATCCAAGGCCATACACTGGTGGAGTCAGACTGAATAAAGTAGGAAAAAGCAGTTGTGTAGAGCCTGGAGTTAGATTTACTCTTTTAATTCAGAGGATTTTTTTTTTATTTTTAGAGAGCTCCCGCTGTCACCTCATTTCCTTCAAGTTCAACCATAGAGAAAAGGAGGAAAGGATGTACTGAAGCATTCTCTTCTACAAGAGAAGCCTTGTCTAATTTACAATGCTGCCAATGACTGGAATTTGGTGCAGAATTTCAAAAGAAGTCTCTGAATGCCTCTGGCCTCTGAGAAGTCATTTGTGGGCAGAGAAAACACTTATTTCAAAAAACAGGAGTAAATGTGAAGGCAAATAGGGGAAACCGATACAGAGAAAGATATTACTTTTTCTCCCACTCACTGACTTTTGTTACCCTGCCCAGTTCAATTAAAACAGCCCCTAGAAGATTTCAAAGTTTTCCACACACCAGACCTAGGGAGAATATGAACTCTTCCAGAATGCTAGACTTGATCTGGCTTCTTAAAAATAACATAGAGACATTTTTAATCAACCTTCCTAAATCTTCAGCTCTCAAGGGAAGCTGTTGGATGTGGAATATTAGCAAAGTGAGAGTTGCTAGAACTCAATTTATGATGCACTGTGCAAGCTCAGACCAATGTCTTCATTCCTCTGTGCTTCTCTTGTAAGGGAAGAGAAGTGATTTGCCTGTATTGAAATGAGATAACATATGTAATTTTGTTTTGCCACCTTTAAAGTGCTATGTAAATGCTAGTTAAATGCTAGCTGTACTTGAAGGTAATGGAAATCTAGAATGGATATATAATCTGAATGAAGCTTAAGTATTACTTAGAGCCCATCCTTGGAGATTTTCACACAACTCACCCAAAATGAGGATCAAAGGGAAGGAAATAAGCATTTAAATTACACCTATTATGTGCCAGGCACTAAGCACTTTATAAATATTATTTCATTTGATTCTCACAAAAAACCCTGTGAGATTGGTGCTGTTATGATACCTGATCTTACAGTTGAGGAAAATAAGAGGTGAACAACTTGCCCAAAGACACGCAATTAGTAAGCACCTGAAGCCAAATTGGAACTCAGTTCTTCCTGACTCCAGATCCAGCACCCCATCCATACTACAAGCTGAGAACTGACAGTCAGACACCTTCATAAACTAAAGACCACTGTGTACTATATTTTCTGAAAAGAATAACCTGTATTTTTTTTCTTATCCCTCCTTTGCCTTTGAAGATATAAAATACTGCTTTCAGCTTCTGTGGTTAAATTACATTGTCAGCTCCCAAGGGAGGAGACACATTACTCTGTATCCTAGGGAGTTCTTTAGTATCCTGCTAGGTCTCCAAACACTTGCTAAATCAGCAGGCAAGTTCTGAACAAGAACAGATAGTTGCTCTTGGATTCTGAGAATTTCTAAAATTGTATTGCTGAACCTCTTGGACAGAAAGTGTAATAGTCACTATACAAATTGTGAGTGTAACCTCAATGAGAACAGGAAGTTTACATTGGTCTTCTGTTGCTATAATCGGGGATTCAAAAGATAGATAAATAGATGGATGAATGGATGGATGATAGATTGATAGAGACTAATTGGTTATTTGATTAATTGGGGTACAGTAACTCCTGAACAAAGAACTTGAAGGCACAGATCAAGCGCAAAACTGGAAGGATCCATTGAGTGAGTTTAGCAACCAGAAAAACCTAGTCTATTGTTCTAAAGATTGGGAGTTTAGAGAGTGGTTTATATGGTTTTACAACAAAGGGAGGCAGGAGAAGGCAGGAGAATATGTAGCAATATAGGGAACCTGGGACCAGGATGTTTGTATAAGCCTTGTCCATTTGGGGCCAGAATAAACCAGTCTGAGTCAGTCTTTTGGTTGCTGCCATAGCAGAGGTGTTCCAGGTTCACCCAGTGGACACTGCAAATAATCACCAGTATATCAAACTTGAGCAACAACTCATCCTGCCTCCTGATTGGCTAATTTTGATTCCCTGGTTATTTCAATGTTGCTTGGATAATAAGGGAGCTCAAACAAATGAGGTGATTAGTAAACTCAATATTCCTTCCATTTATATGAGAGGGAAGGAGGGAGAGAGGGAGAGAGAGACACACACACACAGAGAGAGAGAGAGAGAGAGAGAGAGAGAGAGACTATTATTAAGAGTTGACCATTGTCAGGTTCTGTGGTAAGCACTGTGGATGAAAATTCAAGCACGCAGGATACTTTCTTAGAGAAGCTTATATTTTAATGGGGGAACACAATGCATAAATGGGAGAAGAAAATAAGGGGTGTACACATGGGTGTGGAGATGGCCTAGAAAGTAGGATCAATACCTAGCTCCCATAAATATAAAGCCAAATCTCACCTATCTAATCTGGGTGACCTTGGATTCTGTCCCTGGAGGGAAATGAGACTGATGACTGAAGCATTGCTGATACAGTGAGAAGACCAGGAAGTAGTATGGAGGTCTGACTCAGGGCAAGATTTGGCAAAAGCCCTATCACGTGTTCCAGGGGAAGTGGGCAAGGCTGGGGTGGGGTAGGGAACAGAGATGAGGGGGTTGGTCAAAGTGTAGATGATACGGTATAATAATGACCATGGTCAGGAGCTCTGACTTGATTGCAGTTTAAATACAGTAATTGAGAGAAGAACCCAAAGAAAATTTCCACAGGCACCACAAGCATTTTATCTTTCCTCACAAGCTTAGTTCCAAGTAAAGTTCTTCAGGGCTAAAGGGTACCTTAGTGAAAGCACAATCAATCAGTCAACAAGCATTTTTAAGCACCTATTATTTGTTAATATCCCCTTTTCGTACATCTTTTACAGAAAGCCTTTCCTAAATACTCTTAATTCCAGTGCCTTCCTTCTGTTAATTATTTCTTATGCATTCTGTTTATAACTTGCTTGAAATTTTTTGTATGTTGCCTCCTCCATTAAATTTTAAGCTCAGTTGGTAGAGAGCAGAGATGACAGAATAAAATCAGGAACTCGCTGAACTCTCCCAAATTTCCCATCAACAAACTTTTAAATAGCACGTCAAATTGAATTCTGGAGTGGCAGAAACATCAAAAGCTCTAGGTGAAACAATTTTCTAGCCCATGACAAGGTAAAAGTTTAGCAAGGTCTAACTCACCAGGGTAATGGTCAGGCTTGTAGTGCAGTGCAGTGCACCCTGGCAAGCCAGCAGCAGGCGTTGCAGGCAGCTGTACCAGAGAGTAGTACTCTCAAAAGTTCTCAACCCATAGACAGTAATGTGTTGGAAAAATGGTCAAAAAGACATTACAGGTCACTAGCACTATGCGCAGGATCCTGTTACATTGTCCATATAGAGTTCCAGAGCAAGATCTCAGGGCAAAGAGGAGCACTATTGCACTAACATTTGTGGCTTCTGGGGAGGAAGGACCCTAGTCAGAGTCCTGGGTACAGAAGAGTGTTTGTGGTCATTCAGAAACCAGAGAACAGGCCAGGAGAAGTGTGACATCACCTCACACTACCTTAAAAGAACCAAAAACGTATAAACTTCTAGTACTGGCTCTGAAAACAGCAGCATGCAAAGCCTAAAGATAGGTTCAGTGACCCTTCCACTACTGACAAAAAGTCCAACTTTAACACAAAACTAAAAGTCAAGAAATAGGGTGGAAAATAAATAACCTGTATATATAGTTACTATGGTGACAGGAAATATCAAGACACACACTCAGAAGACAAAGAAGTCAAAACAGCTACCTGCAAGGCCCCAAAGAAAAAAGCACATTGTTCAAAGGCACCAAAACAATTTCTGGAAGAACTTAAACATGGTTTTTAAAAATCAATAAGAGAGGTAAAGTAAAAATTCAGAAAAGAAATAAGAATGATGCAAAATATTTTAAAAGATTCTACAGTTTAGCAACTGTAAACAGGCACCAAAATATTGAGGGAATAACCCTTTCAAAATTTGAAAAATGGTAAAAGAGGAACACAAATTCACTGAAGAAAAGAGCTTTTTAAATAGTAGAATTTGCCAAATGGAAAAAAGAATATAAAACCTACTGAATTTTAAAAATCCTTAAAAATAGAACTGGGCAAATGGAAGCTAAAGACTCTGTGAGACATCAAGATACATTTTTTTTTAAATCAAAAGAATGGGAGGGGTGGAGCCAAGATGGCGGTGTAGAAGCAGCAAGGTTGCGCAGCTCCCACACAACCACCCTAAATACCCATAAAATATGACCCCAGACAAAGTCTAGGACTCTCAAACTCACAAAAATATAGAAAACACATCTCTTGCTGAAGGCAGCTCGGCAGCAGGGACTCATCTCGCAGGCCAATAACACAGTCAGAACTCCCTCACCAAATGCTTTCAAGACACTTGAAGAATGCCTATAGGTGATAGATCGACTGAAAAAGGACTTTGAAAAACAAATTAGAGAAGTGGAGGAAAAATTGGGAAGAGAAATGAGAATGATGCAAGAAAATCATGAAAAGAGAGTCAACAACCTGACTGAAGAAAACAACACTTAAAAAAATAGATTAACTCAAATGGCAAAAGAAGCCCAGAAAGCCAATGAGGAGAAGAATGCCTTAAAAAGTTGAATTTGCCAGATAGAAAAAGAATCTCAAAAGCATTCTGAAGAGAATAATTCCTTCAGAATTAGAGTGGAGCAAGTGGAAGCTAATGACTTTATGAGAAACCAAGATACTATTAAACAGTTACCAAGAAATGAAAAAAATAGAAAGCAGTGTGAAATATCTCCTTGAAAAAAATGATTGACCTGGAAAATACATT
>CM053593.1:58035911-58068216 GCA_028646575.1 Pseudocheirus occidentalis
ATAGAGACTTTCCTTGTTTTGAAGATTGTATATAATATTGTGAACTGTTGAAACTGTGAACATTGTACTGAATAAAGATTTGTAATGGAATAAACAGAGTGTTCACTAATACTGTGTAATCTGAATCTTAAAAACTCTTTACAGTAGCATTCTCTTAGAAATCTACTGCTGATTGGCTTTACAGGCCCTGAAGATACAAATATAAAATGAAACAGCCCTTGTCCTCAAAAACCTTATATTTTATTGGGGGAAGTGACATGTAAACATGTGAGTTTGATGGGTTTCCAAGCTCTCCATCTGAGAGATACCATCTCAGGGGATTAAGAGATGTGCCCGACCCCCATTATATAAATCTACATGCATATTTATAAATACAAAGCATTTTTGGAGGGGTGATAGGTAACAGCAGTTGGAGAGATCTGAAAAGAGATCATGTAGGAGTCCTGAGTTGAATTTCCAAGGTAGCTAGGGATTTGAAGACACAGAGATGAGAAGGGAGTGCATCCCAGCCATTGGGGACAGCCTATGCAAAGTCACAGCAATTGAAGATAGGATGTCACGTATCAGGAACAGCAGGAAGACCTGTTCAGCTGCAGCAAAGACTGCATGAAAGGAAGTAACATATAATAAGCTTGGAAAGGTAAGGGGAAGTCATGCTGTGATCGTATGCATATAAAACTTCTAGATGACACAAAGCAGGGAATTGGTAGCTAATGAAGTAGATGAAAGAGTTGGGAACCAAAAAGATCTTGACAGGCTAGCAAACTTGGCCAGATATAATACTATGAAATTAAATAGGGATGAATAGAAAGTCCTCCTTTCAGCTTCAAAAATACAACTGCACGAGAATGTGGCTAGATAATAGCTCACAAGAGGCAGTATGGTATATGATAGGAAGAATGAAAGAGTCAGAATCAGGACAGAATTTGGTCATAAGCTCTTCCACAGACATTGCTAGCTATGTGATCAAGGCTAAGTTATTTAAATTCTCTGAACTTTGTTGTTTTCATCTGTAACATTTACTTTACAATACTGCCATGAAGATTAAATACATTAAAGAATGTAAAAGGCTTTGCAAACCTTAAAGATGTAAGAATGTCTTATTAGAGGCAGCAGTATTGGAGTTAATATTATTATTATCTACATTAATATAGGGGAATTATGAGTTTTTCCACATTTTTATTATTAGTAGCATGTGGAAAAGACCTGGAGGATTTTAGCAGCCTGTGAGCTCAAAATGAATCAAGTGAAATATGATGACCAAAAGAATGACCAACACCTTCAGCTACACAAATGAAGCTAAAGTGTTGAGAATGAAGGAGATGATTGGTCCATGGTAATGTGCAAATTGCATCTGGAATAATATTCTTTTTTCAGGGAGTTATATATTTAGTACACTGACTACCTGTAGCACTGATAGAGAAAGGTAATCAGAATAGTGAGGAGAGTAGAGACAATGCCAAATGGACTACCAAAGAATTGGAAAATAGTTATTTTGGAGATGCAAGTAGTTAGGTGGCGCAGTGGATAGAGTGCTGGACCTGGAGTCAGGAAGACTGGTCTCCCTTAGTTCAAATCTAGCCTGCAATACTTACTAGCTGTGTAACCCTGGACAAGTCACTAAACCCTGTTTGCCTCAGTTTCCTTATATGTAAAATGGGTTGGAGGAGGAAATAGAAAACTACTCTAGTATCCTCACCAAGAAAATCCCAAAGTGGGTCACAAAATATAAAACATGGCTGAAAAATGACTGAGCAGCAACAAAATCTTGGAAATGAGAAGACTGGCAGGGAGATTGGTGAATGGATAGATATTATAGCTCAAAAAGTGCCTATGGGGCTCTCAGATAAAAGAAATATTCTACTTATTCTGTTTGGCAATGGAAGGCAAGCCTTGAAAACTAGAAGCTTTGGGTGGAAGATGCAGAGAGACTGACTTATATTGGATGTATAGAAAAACATCCTAACAATGAGTGTTTTCCGGGAATAGACTGGGCTGCCTTGGGAGGTAATAGGTCCCCTTCACTGAAAGTCTTTGAGTATGAAGGATTTCATCATGGAAATCTTTCACGAGTTTTCTAATAAGATTGATGACTGTTTTTTTCTCTCTTCCCCAATTCTTTGTTGCCAAAATTATCTTCCCAAAACATGTCTTCCCATTTCACTCTCATCATAAAACTTCAATGGCTCCCTATTCCTTATAGGATAAAACATAATCTCTTCACATTTAAAGTCCTAGAGAATTTGGATCTGGATTACCTTCCATGCTTATTCCATGTTACTCTCTTTCACCTGAACCCCCTAGGTAAATTAGCCTTTGCTGTTCTCTAAATGGGATATCCCATCTCCCACTTCAGTATTTTCACATAAATTTCCCCTCATTCAGAAACACACTCTCCACATCTCTACCTCTTAAAATCCATAGCCTCCTTTAAAACTCAGCCCTTGTATCACCTTTCACAGTAAATATTGCCTGAGTCCCTAATTATTAATGTTCTCTCCCCTTCAAATTATTGTTCACATATTTATCTTTATAAATGTTTCATTCCTCCACTAGACTATAAGCCACTTGAGGGAAGACACTATTTCTACCCTTCAGCAACTAACACAGGACTTTGCAAATAATAGAACCATAGACATCCCGAGTTCCTAAGAACCTTAGAAGTCACCTAATTCAACTCTGTCATTTTACATATGGAGAAATGGAAGTAAAGAGATGTTAAGCAATTTGCCAAAGATGACACGAGTAACAAGTGACAACTGCAGGATTTGAATCCATATCCGTAGATTCCAAAGTTAGTGGTTCCCACTCCTATGGCATTATATTACCACAACCTTTCCTTAGGACCTTTATAAATGTTTGCTGGATTCCATTGGATTGACTTGGACATTGTGGTAGGGATTACTATTAAGATATCAATTTAAAAAGGTGACCCTGATAGAAGAGTTGTGCGATTCTATTTAAACTCTGAGCTCTTTCCATCTTTTGAGATTCTGCGTTTCTTATTTCACTCTACAAGTGCAACCTAACACAGAGACCCCCCAACCTCTGGCTAACAGGTTTGAGGAGGATATGGGGTGGGGGGCGTCTTTAGCAAAAGGCCACGAAATGGATGCCTTTTACAGGCTGTGTGAAAAGGCCAGCAGCAAAGTTGGATAGCTCATGAAATATCAACAAGAGGCAGCAAACATTTACTGAATGTCTACTATGTGTAGCTCACTATGGGAGGGCATCTCTAAGAATGCTTTTAGTGTATGAGCTCCTGTGGCTAAGTGATCACTGCTACCAGGTTGAAGGATAACTTAGGTAAACAGTTCATCACAGGCCAGATTCTCATCACCTAGAGAAGTACCCCCAGGGAAGCTGTAGGTCTGCTCTAATAGGATGAGTTATGAGACTTCATTTACTCAGACTTTAATTGGAGACAGAGCCACACTTGTTGGCCTTGAAAAGTAATCACCAATTGGAAATTCACTAAATTAAAAATGGAAGGCTTTAAAAAAAGACTTATAAAGGTATTGATTGGAGCAAGTTTTATCACCTGACTGATGGTAATTCAGTCCCAAGTCACTGGAAGCCACTGTTTACAGAAATCTCAGTGACCTGATGCCATGTATTTGTCATGGGATAAGTCAATGGCAGTACACAACATAAAGTGACTTGGAGCATGAAAAAGAGATGGAGGTGGGATGATAAACCAGAGAAACAGTAGTGGGTAGGATTTACCAAAGAAATAAAGAGAAGTGACAGTCAGATGGAAGTAACTACATTCAAATAAAAAAATGCAGAACCCTTAAGGCTGTTCCCTTATATTTCTCTACCCCTTTGTGTTCTCTTACTCTATACCATATGAAGCAAATTGTAAATCTATTAGAAAAACCTGCCTTGCTCTCTGAGATGCTGTGCAACCCCAACATATCCCCTAACTATTCTGCGGCTTCACTTTAGTCTTCTCCCTAATGAGAAGAACAATGTTTACCTCTTCAGACATAGTACTATGTTTGAAAATTAATTTTGATTCCATAGTTACAAGATGTGAGCTCTCCAGAAGGTATTCAATAGTTAGGAAGGAAGGAAGGAAGGAAGGAAGGAAGGAAGGAAGGAAGGAAGGAAGGAAGGAAGGAAGGAAGGAAGGAAGGAAGGAAGAAGGAAGGAAGGAAGAAGAAGGAAGGGAGGGAAAGAGGAAGGGAGGAAGGAAGGACAAAAAGAGGGAAGGGACAGAGGGAGAGAAGGTAAGAGAGATGGAGAGAAAGAGGGAGGGAGGAAGGCCTAGTTCAGGTACAATAAAGTTAAAGGCCTTGCTCATCAGAGCCCAGGGAGGTTCTAAGAACCAGAATGGATTTAGCAGGAATAGATCAATGGGAATAGAAATTCTCCATCATTACAAGTCAATGCCTGATGTATAGGGAGCCTCACAAACTTTTAATTCCTGCCTCCCCTGTGTTCATGTCTGTTCCATTATTTCTATGCAGAATGGTAAGTAAGATAGAGATTTACTAAACTAGTTAGCAAGAATAATTAGTTGGAGCTTCTTTTCCCTAGAGGCATCTCCCTCAGATGAGCAACTCCTCTCTATCATCAGAATTTTATGGTGCTTTCCCTAAGGATAAAAGTTGGTAATTATGGTTGTGATAAAGGCAACTAGGTGGAGCAGTAGGTACAGTGCTGGACTTGAGGTCAAGAGGAACTGAGTTCAAAACCAGCCACAGACACTTACTCGTTGTGTGACCTTGGGTGAGTCACTTAACCTCAGTTGGCCTCAGTTTCTTCAAGTGTAAAATGGGATTAATAATAGCACATACCTCCCAGAGTTGTTGTAAGGATAAACTGAGATAATATTTAAGCGCCTAGCATAGTGTCTCGCTCATTGTAGGTGCTTGATAAATACTTGTTTCCTTCCATCTTTCTTCTGACCACATTGCTGTGTGTATGTTATTCACCTCATTGCATATAGTTGCTTCAGGGACATTGACCTAGCCTTTCCTAGCTCTGAGCAGCCTGTTGTTTGCATCCAAGGACATCTGATGCATGAATGGGACAAAGAGAGCAGTATAAACCAGTCTTAGAGGGTCAAAAGCCCTCTTTTAATGGAGTGGGCCTAATGACATCCAAAAACTCTGACTTGAGCCATTCTGGTTACAATAAAGAGATGATGTTTAAATGCAGAAACCAACTGACTGGCAAGGCTGAGATTGGACAAGGTCACCATGCACCCAAGACTTAATCATCAGTTTTGCAGGTGGAAAAGATACATCTTTCCATTTCACATGTCACAGTGGAGGGCGATCAGGTTCCAAGAAATTGATGCATATTAACCAAACTCACAAGGATTATATTGATAAATTAGATAACATTTGCTGATTTATTGAACAATGGCAGAGATGTTTAGCAACACCACTGGTACTGGCCATCTGCATAGGGCACTTCCTTCTGGAGGATAAGTTCATTACAGGAGACCAAATTACACCATCAGAAGGTTATTTGTTGAATCTACAGTCAAAGAAAAGGTCATTTTCTGTTCTTAACAATAAAACTTCCCAGAATGCTAGCACTAGAAAGAATCTTAGAGATCAAATCTAATCCACTTCTCTCATAGATAAGGAAATTGACAAGAAGAGCAGGGAAATGACTTACATTGCTGACCTGTCATCTAGTCCAATATTCTTTTTTTCCTTTCAAATGTATTGGTCCATGAAGCTAGAGTAAATTTATCATAGGATCAGAGATCCAGATTTAGAAGAGATGTCTAGTGTAACTCATTTTAAATTTAAGGAAATTGAGATCTATTAGGTGAAGAACCTTGGGTCAAGGTCCTTGGCAAAGACCACACGGGGATTAAGTGGGATTTGAAACCAGGTGCCCTCACTGGAGAGGGCAGTCCTCTTTCCATTCCCTTCCCTTTCCCCCACCTCCATGATGATTAATTGTCCTTTGCCATTTTAGGGATATTTCTGAATATATTAATAAATATTACTTATCTCAGGTTAAAGCATACTTTCCCATGGAAAGCTGTAAGAAACAAACTGACCCACCTCAAACTCTCCTTTTTCATCATTCCTTACCAACCACTCCTATCATTATCTTCAAGACTGATATTACAGACTACCTTGTAGCTAATTGGTGGGTGCTAACTGGCTAGTGGCAGTTAGGTGATCCAGTTCATGGAGTGCTAGGCTTCAAGTCAGGAAGATTTGAGTTAAAATTCAATCTTAGACATCTTAGCAGCTGTGTAACCCTTAACTTCTGTCTGCCTCTGTTTTCCCACTTGCAAAATAGTAATAAAAATAGCACTTACTTCCCAGGTTTATCTTGAGAATAAATGAATTTATATCCGTAAAGTGCTTTGCCAACCTTAAAATTCACACACACACACACACACACACACACACACACACTAATTGCTAAGTACCTTAGTCTACTTGCTCAGAATTCAGGAGCACTCTGGTTTGCTTCAACCACACATCCCCACTTGGTACACTGACTGAGGAGTTTAACAAAAGCTTGTCGATTAACAGACATTCATTTGTTTTAAATTAGTTTATGGATATGCTTTTCATTTTTGTCACTCTGAGGAGAATCCTCTCATGACAAATAAATATAAAATCAAACACAACAAATTAACACACTTGTGAAAATGTCTGCCCCATTTTGTACCATTGGTCCACCACCTGTTTACAAGCCTTGCCATTAGCCTTTTAAAGTTGTGATGGACCACTGCAGTAATCAGTTTTGAAGTCTTTCAATTCAACCATACATTGATTGACAAACCACCTCCGAGGGTGAACGAATTCTGCACAGAGCTCACCTCATTCATTTTCCACTGCTTCTTATTTGCTACAATTCCCCAGAATGACATTTTCTGACCTTGTCTCCAAACTTGGCCAGGCATGGCCCATTTGAGACTTGCAGTTCTCATGCATTTACTTATGCTTTAAGGGGGGGGGGGCGGGGCGGGGCAATGTATTTGAATGATTAAGAGACCCACTTAGAGACAAGAATACCAATGCATTTCCGTTTCTCCATCTACTGATTTTCTTTTGCACAAACTGAGTGTCTAAATTCACTTTCCTTTGTAAGCAAAAATCTGCAAACCCCAAAGTATATCAGCATTAAGGATCCTGTTACCAGGATGGTAAATTTAGACCTTGGGTGTATATTTGTAGACTGAGATAAGTGCAGTATTCTTAAACAACTAATAAATTTGGATGCAGGGCAGAAAAAAAATACACCAACTCTTTCTCAGCCCAGATGGCTGGGTACCAGAGCGCTTGAAGTTGGCATTAGCTACAATCTATCAGCAGGTTCTCTGTATTTATAATTTAATATTTACTACTGAAGTATTTCCAACCTGTTGGAAACAGATGCATACAGTTCGGATCCTGAGGACCAGATCAAGGACGGTGATAAGTAATATTGACTTGTGTCAGAACCATGAATTTTGCCTAAAACACAAACACAGGGTCGATTTTACAAGCCCATAGATCAACCCAGCATAATAGTTTCAGTACGGGAGGGGCCTTATTCCTGATTAGAAACAGAGAGAGATTGTGTGTATGTGGTGGTGGTGGTGGTGGTGGTGGTATGTGTGTGTGTATGTGTTTCCTGAAGCTTTGCTGAGCTTTACAGGTGTGTTTTATGAGAAGGAGATGGAGCTGGCTTTACTGAATATACAGGATATATGCTGCATTGAATAAAGTCAGTTTTTTGCTCATTTCACCTAAGGTTGTCTACCTTGGATTGGGAAAATTGGAGAATTCATCCACATTTGAACCCCAACAAGATCATAACTATGGCCCCTGCTATTCTGAAGTTGAAGCCTTTTCTCTGTATTGGTCCCCAGTGTATAATTCCCTGTGCCTTTTAATTTGCCTCCTCCCTTAATGACATAGCCAAGGTTTATAATACAGTAAATGTATAATTAAATGCAGATGATCCGCTACTCCTTGCAGCACAATTTGAAAGTCTGGGGTGACTCCACCAAACGCCATCATTGCCTTGCAGCATAGGATTGTGATAAAGAATTCCATGTTAAATGGGTCAGAAACAAAAGCCAGAGCTGTTAAGTTCAGTGAGGGAAAGAAAATTTGCAGTTTCTGGCACTGCTTCCTGGGGGCCAAGTTTTCCTCTGGGAGTAGCAGAGGTCTGCTGCCAAACTAAATGGGTAGTTGAGGCAATGATCTAAAAAATGCTGACTAAGACCCATCCTTTCACCTGAATTACCTCTGACAGAGCCCAGGCAGAGGACAGGATGGGATACTAGACCTAGCCTCTGGAAGAGCAGAGTTCAAATTGGGCTCAAACACTTTCCAGCTGTGTGACCTTGGGCAAGTCTCTTAACCTCTGTCTGCCTTAGTTCCTCATTTAAAAGAAATGAAAATAATAATAATACCTGGCTGCCTAGCATTATGAGGATCCAATGAGATTTTCACAAAGCACTTTGGAACCCATAAAATGCTATAAAATGCTACTTACTATAATCACTATAAAATGAGCTAATATTTGTAAAGCACTTGGCAAACCTTGAAGTGCTATCAAAATGCTAGCTATTATTATTATAAAATGAGATACTAATTGTAAAGTACTTTGAAATCCTTAAAAATGCTATTTAAATGACAGCTATTCTGTGCTTCCCACTTCCACATAATACAAAGGTATATAGACCTTGGGTTTTGGTACAATGGGTTTCACTGTTGCCCTAAAAGTCCCTGGAATTAACCTGTATCACTAGTTCCAACCAATGAGGCATTTCCCAGATTTTTCTCTTTGTGCCATTCTTAAATATTATCTGAGTGATTGAATGTATTGTGTGTGTGTGTGTGTATGTGTGTGTAAAAAGCACAGCTAAGGTTGGGCTGTATGGAGTGTTAAGGAAGACCAGTAGCTCTGTCATTAGGGCTCACCAAGCCCTTTTCAGGGCTATTTATCCACTTTGGGTGTCTACTTGGTATTTAACTCTCACCCATGGCTCCAAGAAGCTGCAGTATGTACAGCAGACACACTCTCATAAAGTATCTTGTCAGACAGGTTAAACCAGGTAGAAGGTAATATACAGGACTCAAACTCATCAGTGAGTTAGGTGTCCAAGAGTTAGGAGTCCAAGTTAGAGGTCTATTCCAAGCCTTTGAAGACTTCCTCCACTAGAATAAGAATAATTTGTTCCAAAGACTACACAGATGGCTAAATGTGTAGCACTAAGAGCTTGGGCAGGTATTAAAGACACCAAAGTCATCCACTGCATCCTGGACCAGTACAAGTGGTCTTGATTTTTGTCTTGATACTAGACTCCAATGACTGAGGAAGAGAGAACAAGGCTCATGACTTTGTATAATTGTGCCTCACTTCAATTCACACATGGGTCAAGATTTCACTCCATGTTGTCATTGGCCCTCTTAAAACACAAGAACAAACAGCATGCCTATAGGTATATGTGTATGTATATGTGTGTATACATACGTATACATATGTACACTGATAAGCATATACCCACACGTCATCTTTCAATTGTTTTTCAGTCAAGTCCAACTCTCTTTATGATACCGTTTTGGGATTTTCTTCACAAAGATTCTATAGTGGTTTGTCATTTACTTCTCCAGCTTATTGTACAGATGAGGAATGGAGGCAAACAGGGGGAAATGACTTGCTCTGGGTCACACAGCTAGGAAGTGTCTGAGGTCAGATTTGAACTCAAGAAGAGTGTTCCTGTCTCTAAGCCTGGCATCTGTCCATTGAGTCACCTAGGCAACTACATGGTTCAGTGGGGAGAGTACCAGCCTGGAGTTAGGAAGACTTGAGTTCAAATCAAACCTCGGACATTTGCGACCCTGATCAAATGACTTAATTTCTGTTCACCTTAATCCAGTGGAAAAAGAAATGGCAAATTGTCCCCAAAATCTTTGCCAAGAAAACTTCATATTCAGTAATAATGTGCTATGGTTCATAAGGTTACAAAGGGTCAAATAAGATTGACCAACAAACAACATATACACACAAATGTGTGTGTGTGTGTGTGTGTGTGTGTGTGTGTGTGTAGAGAGAGAGAGAGATAAAGAGATTTAGATACATTTGACCATGCTGGACTACATATGTCTGCCTCGCTCTACCTTATAGTACCCCACAACTCTATACCAAGAAATTTATGTTTTCTCATCTGTTCCCGGTAATCAAGCAATACTGGTCATTTGCTTTGATCTGCATTCTGAAGACTTTTAATATGGTTTTCATTTATATTGTTGTGCTTACTGTATACATTGTTCTCTGGGTTCCACTGAGGTCATTTTACATCAGCACATTTAAGTCTTCTTGAGTTTCTCTGAATTCTTTATACTAACCATTTCTAACAGCATCCATTATGTTCATATGTTATGATTTGTTCAGTTGATCCCAAACAATGACCACCCAGTGTTCTTAGGTGGTTTTTTTTCCCAAACAAAAAGATAGGGTTTTTTTTAGTATGTTGTTACATATACACATTTATTTATACATATATGTAAACACTCATGAATCTTATTATATCATATGTATATATGTAATCTGTACGCATGTATATACACACATATGTACATATATACATTTACACACATACATACATGGGGGAGCATTTCTTTCCTTTCTGATATTGACTTCTTGAGATACATACCATGCCTCCTCAACCCGAAAGGATGCTTAGGTAAAAGGGTGTGAAGAATTCAGTGGCGTCTCACATAATTCTAACTTGTTTTTACAGAACAGCTAGTTCTTTTACTATTCCAAAGGAAATCCAAGATCTGAACTCTTGTGACATTTATCCACAGACTTACAGATTTGATTGTGACAGACAGACTTCAGTCTGCAGTGTAGGGAAAGGTTGATTGCCTGCATTATTCAGAACATGAAGAGTAAAGAGATGTATTTATTAGTCAATAACTGTGTGCTTTTCAGGTCTTAGTAGTGATTTCCTCTTACTGATCAAGTTTCACCAGGAAACAATCAGCAAATAGAAAGATTGCCTCATTATGCAAAGTGAAATACAATCTGCCTGTAGAAAAGAGGATCATGCGGAGACACTAGCTGAAAAGACTCTGTCTCCAATTAAGCTTCAATTACAGAGCTGTGCCTTAGTTGAAAATCCATTCTCCAAAATGGCTTATATTTCAAGGGGCATGGTCAACATAATAATAATTAGGATACCTTGTTATTTTCTATAGGTCTTTTACAAAGAGCTCAAAGCACATTCCAGACATTATCTCAGTCATTCTCCTAGAATACTGGTGAGGAAAGGGCAGATATTATTGCACTAATGTTCTACACAGCAAATCATGGGCAAAAATGTTTTGCACAGAGAATCCACAGGGGATTATTTTTAGGGCTGGGCAAGGAATTGGACCCAGGCCTCCTGAGGTGGGTGAACCATTCTTCTCTTCCTACTCCATTATTTCATTATTACCATCACCACAAATTAATGACATATCTTCATTTTAGGATTTGGTATTCAGGATATGGTAATACTCTAAGAACTAAATATCAGATAAAAAATAAACATGTATGACTCTGTGAACCCATTTTACACAGTCACACTCACACACACACATATATATTAATGTAGTAGTTCCAATATCATAAATACTTAGCAGTTATCAATAAAACATTAAGATTGTGCTGGAATGAAAACAGTAGCTAGGTGGCATAGAGAGAGTGCAGGCCTTGGAGTTGGGAGGACCTAAGTTCAAATGTGGACTCTTATTTAGTAGCTATGTGATCCTGACAAAGTCACTTAACACCATTTGCCTCAGTTTCCTTACCTGTATAATGTGCTGGCGAAAGAAAACTCAAACCATCCCAGTATCTTTGCCAAGATAAACACAGTTGGGGTCACAAAGAGTTGGACGTGCAGAATGCCATGCACCGGCAGATTCCTAAAAGAATGCTACTGTGAACAGCTTTTAAGGTTTAGATTACACAGTATAGTGAACACTATGTTTATCCCATTACAAATCAAGGCAAACATTCATTACAAGTCAAAATATAATAGTCACAACATTACATTTTATCACAGAACATCACAATATAGTGTTTATAACAGCTTAACATTAGAATGGCCACACAGTTTTCACTACAGTGGCCACAATATTTAGAACAAAGAATTCAATCAATTCACAATACAATAATAAAACTTCCACTCATGAGGAAAATCATACATCAACTCAATCAGTCATTAAATACCATCATTAGAAAACCACACAAACCCTCCACCCCTTGGTGTCCAGCAAACCTCAGTTTCTTCCAAGGGGAGGTCTTTTCTTCATCTTGACTTGGGGTGGGCTCCCTGATTCCCTGGATCCCCTTCTATGGTCTCAACTCCCTCCTGAATCCACCAAACAGTCACCTGGATTTAAGGGCAGACAGCTTGTCCAGTTCTTGTCCAGTCCTCAGAGGTAGACAGCTCCCACGTCCTTGTCCAGTCCTCTAGGCAGTCCCTGGTACACACTAAAGTTCACAGGGTCTGGCACATCTCAGAGCCTTCACCACTTCTGTTGCCGAGAACTCAAAGATCAGCCAGATCACAAACCAACAAAGGCTTATCTCGGTCACGCTTCTTCAGTCCTCCAGCTGTTCAGCTGACCCTAGGACCCCGGAGAATCTTGACTTTCCAGGAGGCCTTCCAGGCAAGCCCTCTCAGCCTCCCAGGAGGCCTTCACCAGATTCTGGTCTCAGGAAAACTCCATCTCAGTTCTCAATCAGCTTCCAGATACTGGGAAAGCAACTCTCTCTCTCTCTCTCTCTCTCTCTCTCTCTCTCTCTCTCTCTCTCTCTCTCTCTCTCTCTCTCAAACTCCAACTCACTTCTTAAGCCCAGCAGCCCAGCTCCCAGATTCTGGGATAATCCTGCTTTCTCCAAAGGGAACCACCAGGAGGAAGATACTCAATTCTGTCTCTTTGTGTCTAGAACTCTTCTTATACACACACTGGCCTCCTGTCTCAGCCAACCCCCTTCTGCCTCTGAACTTCAACAGAGGACAGAGTTCACACCTTCCATACAGAGCTCACACCTTCCATACTTAGACCTAAGTTACTAAGGGCTAAGTATCTGCTAAATTGATTGCTGACTATTCAACTAAACAACAACAACAAAGAACACAGCTACAAGAATTAATGTGAATTTGTAGATAAAGGACCAGCCCTGAAGTCAGGAGGATCTGAATTTAAATCAGACCTTAGACACTTGACATTTACTAGCTGTGGGACACTAGGCAAGTCACTTAACCTCAATCACCTCACACCAAAATAATGTAAATTTCAGTTGTCAAGCAATGGGCATTGATTATAGGATGATAGATTTAGAGATGGAAGAAACCATAGGCTCATAAAGATATAGATGAAGAGACTGAGGTCTTGAGAAAGTAAGTGACTAATCTAAGGTCATACAGGTAGAAGAAGGTGCCAGAACTAGGATTTGAACCCACATTCTCTCACTCTAAACCTAGCATTCTTTCCACTATATCAGGCTAGCCCCTGCAAATTAACACAAAATCATAATGGATATCCATAAGTATGAATTTATTTTGGGGATGGTTAAGAAAATGGGGAGAAAACCCTCTGATTTGGGGCTCATGTGCAATAGACTGCCTATTCCTTATACATGTCCTAATTCTTCTTGCCTGAACTCCCATTCTTATCTCTTTTGGAGACCTTTTAACATCTGGAAATTTGCATTATAGAAATGGCTTTGTTGGAAAATTCTATGTTACATGTTTAGAGGGTTAGGGTGAAGAGGGTATAGTCAGAGTGGCTAAGGAATATTCCTTGCTCACTCTCTACTATTTCCTTTTCTGCTGTAGGAAATCAATCACACAGGCCTGGCTGATCATCTACCCTTCCCTATCTGTCACATGACCCTTGACAATATCATTAAGCTATCCTAATCAAACTAAGGCATTCATAAATCAAACAAGGCAAAATGAAGAGGGGTTGGCATAACTTTGATGTGCCATGTACCAAGAAAAGTGATGTGTTGGCCCAATTAATCCCATCTGCTTCCTGAAGCAACCAGAAGGTCATCACACCTAAGACTGAGATTTTTGTTCAGTTGTTTTTTGGTTATATCAGACTCTTCATAATCCCATTTGGAATTATATTGGCAAATATACTAGAGTACTGTGCCATTTCTTTCTCTATCTCATTTTACAGATGAGAAACAGAGGCAAATAGGGTTAAGTGGCTTGCCCAAGTTCACATAGGTAGTAAGTATCTGAGGCCAGATTTAAACTCAAGAAGATTCTTTCTGACTCAAGGCCTGGTACTCTGTCCACTGAGCCACAAAGACTGAGATATCCAGTTGAATTCAGTTGTATTTTTCCCCCTCAAGTGGCTGATTCCCAATGGTATATTTTGCCTTGAAACCATTTTTTCTCCTTGCCCCATTCCTTTGTGGTGTAGCTCTTGGATGTCCCAAATTATTTGTTATGGATTCCATTGTGTGAATTAAAATGTACTAAACAATGAAAGTCAATTTCTCTTAGCATCCATAGTATCTACAACAGATTGGAAAATTCAACAAATATCAGGGCACAAGAACCATGAATTCCCTACCTAGATCCCCACACATACATACTCACACATATTAATCTTAAAGTAAGTGGTTTCAGGACAAATAAAAGGATACATTATTAAATAAAGAAAATGGTAAACTTAAGAATTTTGTTATACCAAGAGGCAGCATGATGATAATCTGATTGCAGAAGATTTTAGATAGATTATAAATCCCTAATTTTTATCTTATGTGATCATCTCTGTTCCATGTTTACTCAAGAACTCTTCCCATGTACATAGTTAAGAAAAGATTCCTTTTCTCCTCACATTCTCTTATTTGTTTATGATTCAAACTTTTATATAAAGATTGGAGTTTGTCACAGTATATGCTTCATGGCTAAATTCTCCAAGGTTGCTTTCCAGTTTTCCCAGCACTTGCTGTTGAATGATGAGTCCTTTCTCCAAGAAAACCTTGGTAGCTTTTGCTTGTTGATGGATCAATCAAACACTACACACATGTGTGGCATAGTAGATTAGAGTGCTGGAATCAGGAAGGTTCTCTTCCTTAGTTCTGGCCTCAGACACTTTTTTTTTGCTTTGTGGAGGGCAATTGGGGTTAAGTAACTTGCCCAAAGTCACATGGCTAGTAAACGTGTCAAGTGTCTGAGGCCAGATTTGAGCTCAGGTCCTCCTGACTCCAGGACCAGGGGTCTATTCATTGTGTCAACTAACTTCCCGCTCAGATACTTTTTAGCTGTGTGACCCTGGGTGGGTCACTGACCCATTTGCCTCAGTTTCCTCATCTATAAAATGCATTGGAGAAGGAAATGGCCAACCATTCCAGTATCATTGCCAAGAAAACCCCAAATGGGGTCACAAAGAGTTGCACAACTGAACAATTACAAAGTGCAAGTGTATTCACTTGCTTATCGGTCTTCTATACCTACTGATTGATGGATAAATTTGAAAAAAGAAATTTTATTCTGCACCAGATAATATTGAGTACCTCTTTTTAGTCCAGTATAATTTGAGATATTTTATTGTCAGATCCCTTTCTTTCGCACTTACTCTTCATTATTTCTCTTGAGAATCTTTACTTTTTGTTCCCCTAGTTTAATTTTCTTCCACTAACTTACATTTGTGTAGTTTAACAAAGAAAATCTTTAGTACTTTGATTGGTGTGGCAAAGAATTTGTAAATTAATTTAAGTAATGTCATTTTTATTATAGAGGCACAAAAAGATCAAGTTCAATTAATTTTTCTCCAATCATTTGTTATCATTTGTTCCTATAAAGAGTACAAGGATAATACAGTTATACACAAGTAATTCCTATATATGACAGGATAAGTAGATACCTAGATATTTCATACATTCTTTAGGAATTTTGATTGAAACTTCCTTCTGTCTCTTTCTGCTAGGGTTTGTTGTTAGTATATAGAAAGACTAATGATTTTGGAGGTGTATTTTATAATCTGTTACTTCCCTGAATTATTTCTAATAATCTTCTAGTTGAGCCTCCAAGTTCTCTAGCTATTTCATAATCTGTCAAAGCAATAATTTTGTTTCTTCATTACCAGGCCAATTCCATCAAGTTTTTTTTCTGTATCTTATTTCTAGAATCATATCAAATAATAATTGTGACAATGAGCATCTGATCTTATTGGAAAGACCTCTAATGTTTCTTCTTTAGATATGATAATAGCTCTTGGTTTTGAATAGATGTTATTTATACTATTATTGAAAGGTCCATTTAATTCAGTCAAGGGAAAATATTAATACTCTGCCCTGCATTTTTGACACAACTCTCGCAGAAATAATTTCATTTAACTTAACATTGATATAATATCCAAGTCATTTCTGGCTTAGAGAGATGTCCTAAGTATTATAATTTCCCCATACTCTCTGACAAGTCTCTGCCTCAGGATAATTTAGGTAAGATTTGTATAAATCCTAAATAAAAAAAAATACATGCAAAAATATTTTCCATTTAACGTTATAGAATAGTTGCATAACCAGCAACTCATCTTACTCTCTCTTAAACCAATGCCTTTGAGATCCCTGAGAAAAGTCACTCTTACTCTCATTGATTGGTCAACAATAGATCCCAGGCCAAGTCCCACTTGGTTATTGTTTAGGCCCTAATTGGCTCAGAGTGAATGCTAATAGTAATTGTGTCTGTTTTTGGCCAGGAACTCTAAGGGTTTGTTTGGCCAAAAAAATTTTGTTCTAAATCCTGCCTTCAGAAAAGTCTGAAAAAGTTCCTTTATTAGATCAGAGAATTATGATTTCTTGTATTTTAATTTTTACTGTTTCTTAAGATATGCTTCCACATTTTGCTTTCTAGCATTTTAAAACATAAAATAACATTGTATTTTCTTTTAAATAATATTTTATTTTCCCCAATTATATGTAGAATCTATTTTTGACATTTGGGCCCCGTTTTTTAAGTTTTGAGTTCCAAATTCTCTCTTTCCCTGTCTCTCTTTTCTCCTCCCTAAGATGATAAGCAGACTGATACAGGTTAAACATGTACAACCATATAAAATATTTCCATATTAGTCATTTTGTGGAAGAAAACTCAAACAAAAATAGATGAAAGAGAAAGTGAATAATAATATTTCAGTCTGTATTCAGATGCCATCAGTTCTTTCTCTTGAGATGGATAGCATTTTTCATCATAAGTCCTTTGGGACTGTCTTGGGTCCCTGTGTTTCTGAGAATAGCTAAATAATCTGCAGTTGTTCATCAGACAACATTGCTATTACTATGTACAATGTTCTCTTGGCTTTGCTCACTTCATTCTGCATCAGTTCATGTGAGTCTTCCCAGGTTTTTTTGAAATTTTCACATTGATCATGTCTTATAGCACAGCAGTACTTCATCACAATCATAAAACACAACTTGTTCAACCGTTCCCTAATTGATGGGCATACCTCAGATTTTTAATTCTTTGCTAACACAAAACAAAGCTGCTAGAAATATTTTTATGCATTAAGTCCTTTTAACTTTTCTTTTGATCTCTTTTGGATACAGATCTAATAATGGTATTGATGGGACAAATGGTGTATATACACACACACACATACACACACACTATAGATACTAGATACTTATCTAAATAGATAAGATCATTGCCTTTACTTCCCCTAAAGAGCTTGGTAAAGGTCCATATAAGGCAGTGGTTCTCAACCTGTGGGTTATGTTTAATTTGCAACAATGAAAATACCTCCTGCAATCAGATATTTACATTACAATTCATAACAGTAGCAAAATTACAATTATGTGTAACAACAAAAATAATTTTATGGTTGGGGGGGTCATCACAACATGAGAAACTGTACTAAAGGGTCACAGCATTAGGAAGATTGAGAACCACTGATCTAAGGGAAGTCACCTCTTCTTTATGTCATGAAGGGAATAACTGAAGTCTCATCCAAGGAAGTATACTCTATCCCATATTTTTCATATAGAAATAGTTTGATATGATGTCATCTTTTCCCATTTGAGTAACAACTTACATAAAATTTGAGATAATTGGTCTTTTAATTTCTTATAGAATTCACCTATAGATCCATCTGATCTGAAGGTTCTTTCCCCAACTTTTGGGGCTCATTTTTAATCTATTCAATTTCTTTCTCTTAGATTGAGTTACTTAAATTTATTTATGATTCTAATAACCTATCTTTAAATATATACTTTCATAAATATTTACTCATTTCAAATAATCAATTTTTTCTGAAATATAACTGGACAAATAATTGGAATAACTGGATATATAACTGGAAATAATGGCAAAACAACTGGGAATATAGTTCTGAATAACTGGAAAATAATCTCTAATAATCACCTTAATTTATTTTTCATAAGATCATGGATGTAGAGCTGGACAAAACTAATAAGACCTTATCCTTTTCTAGATGAATAAGATGAAGTTCTTGAAGGTGAAGCAATATGTTTTGGTCATATGTCAAAAGTATCAAAAGCAGTATTTGAAATGAGGTCCTTCAACTACATAGTCCTTACCCTTTCTACTTTACTATGATACATATTATGAGCTTTACTTTTTAGTTTTTATATAGGAAATTTTATTTTACTCTTTTTTAATGAATTTGCTATTTGAAGCATATTTTAATTTAAAAAACTTTATTTCAGCAATCAGTTCATTGGACCATTTATTTTTATTTTTTCTCCCTTGCTTTCAGAAATGTCTATTTTGTGTGTTTAGTTTTTAATCTTTAGTTATTTTTATTTGTGGATTTTCCTAGATTTTTAATGTATGCAATTAACAACCATAACTATGAATGTAAGCAGGATGAACTACCCAGAAAATGGAGTAGTACAACAGAATGGTTTAGAAAGGAGAAACCAACAATAAATGGCTTTTGTTTAAATTCTGGGTCCAATTTATTGATATGTACTTGATTTATTTTTTATGAAAGTATATAAAGGTATAAATTTTCTCCTAAATACTTGTTTGGCTATATCCCAAAAGTTTCAGTATATTATCTTTTCATTTTTTTATGAAATTACATACTGTTCCTATGATTTGCTCTTTGACACAAAAATTCACTAGAAACAAATTACTTAGTCTCCATTTGTCTTGATATTTCTGAATTTTAATATCAATTGGACTGTAGTCAGTAAATGATTTACTTAATATTTATGATTTCCTGTATTTGCTTATTAGATTTTTCTGCCCTAACACATGGTCAGTCTTTGTAAAGATGTCATACAGAGCGGAGAAATATACATATTCATTTTAATACCCATTAAAAAATCACCAGGGATCTAGCATATCAAGCTTTCCAGAAATTCTATTTGGTTCATTACCTCTTTTCTTTTTAATCTTTTTTGTTAGATTTATATAATTCTGTAGTGTGTTGACGTCCTCAACTCTTAAAGTTTTACTATCAATGTCTTTCTGTAATTCAATTAACTTTTACTTTATATGCTATGCTACTTGGTGAACATATAGTAAGCATTAATATTTTATTCTTATATATGGCATCTATGGTGCATAATGTAATTCTTAACTTATAGCAATATCTATATTTATCATCGCCCTACCTGAAATCAGGACTGCTATCCCTATTTTTGTGCTATTTCAGATGAAGCGTAATAGATTTAGATCCATCTCTCCAGTTTAACTCTGTGTGAATCTTTGTTTTATGCATGTTTCTTAAAAGCAGTTTGTTGTTGGATTCTCTTTTCTATACAATTCTGTTATCTTATTCCATTTTCTGGATAGTTCATCCCACTTACAGTCATAGTCATGGTTATTAATTGCATACTTCCCTCCATTGTATCGTTTTAAATACTCTTCCCCACCCTGTGCCCTGTGCCCAGCAATATTTTAGAAATTTATGACTTAAATAGCCTGATCCCACTCCTCTGCCCCTCCTCAATTCACCCAGGTCAGATCATGATTACTAGTTATCATACCTTCTCTCCTTATGATTCACCTTTTAAGCCACTTTCTGAAGTTAAAAGTTTGTTTTGCTACCATGCACCTTAAATCAACCCCTTCTTTCTTCTCCGTGTCCTACATGCTTACCTATTGACTTTAATGTTTAACCAAATGTTTTGCATTTGTGTTCAAGTTTCCTTTCCTTGCTTCAGACAAGAGCGAGTTTCATGAGAGACCTTTCCCACCATCTTCTCCTCCAGGTTTGACTATTCTTCCTAAACTATGTGAGCTAATTCTATGACCTCTTGTTCTACCAGCCCAGTGCTATGCTCCCACTGGTTTCATGTCCTAGTTCACAGTTCTGACTTCCTCCTTCCATGCCTTGTTTCCATACAGAATTCCAGATGCTTCTATAGAACTTATTAGGCAATCATGTCCAAGATGCAGGAAATTTTTACTATTTCTCTTTATTTTTTTAATCATTCTACCTTCTGGTAAAATTTTTCAAATATTGCTCCAGGATTTGTGGTAGAATTGATTTCCTCTAAAGCTTTTCTCTTAACAAAAGTCCATTAGCTTCCCTTTTGCATGATACAATATTACTTCACTGTCAAACTAAATGAAAGGTTCCTATTTTGTTTTCCATCAATTTTCTTTCTTCCCATTCCCAGTTTCTTTATTCCATACCTTGGTTTTCATTAATTTATTTTCCCTTAAAGTGCCTTCTTCCTTCTATCCCATAATTAGTGTTGCTTTTTCATGAGTCAATCCCTCAAGGTTCTCACCCTTTCCTTTTGTTCTCTATTCTACAAATAACTGCCAACTCAGTTCTTTACAATTCTGTTCCTTTAAGAAGGAGGAGCAAGTAGAGGACTTGTTCTTTTACTTCTCATTCATCTCCTTTTACAGTCTCCTTCCACTTATATGCTCTATCTTCTGCTTTGGTACAAATGTCCCCATTAAGGAATGCCCTAGAATTCGAGCTTAAAAGAAAAAAACAAAAGCTTATACTTTGTCTATTAAGTACTTTAAACAATCATATGACAAAAATTATGCTGCCATTTGACCCACTGTCATAAGTAATGTTTATTTAGATTGTATGTCAACCTACCTGGGGAGAATTCTGGGGACATGATTTGCATCTGTCCTTCATCAACAAATAGAGTTTTACTGAAGCTCCTGGACATAACTTAGTTTGGACATGTCCAGGATGGCTCCTAGACAATAATTTCTCAGAAAAACACTGTAGTGCTAAGTCCCTATCCTGACTATATAAGGGATGGGATCTATTATTGTGCTATGGGCAAAAGATTTTATTAATATTTTTAGCATTGGGCTGATCACCCATCAAAGTCATGGACAAAGTTTAGCTGTAAGAAGATTATCTATTTCTCACTGGACTACACTCTCTAGAGACCTCTTTAACTGATGTCTCCACCATGTCCCCTGTGAAGGATACCTCTCCTGCTTCCCCCACTTTTCCAGTTTCATTTGGTGTTTCATCTCCTCCCACTGGATTGGAAGTTCCTTGAGGGCAAAGGCTATTTTTCATATTTATATCCCCAGTGCTTACCACAGTGCCCAGAACATGGTATATGCTGAATGAATGTTTAGTAACTCACTTATTAAGGAATGAAAAGTTCCTTAATATGTTCCTTTTACCAGAAAACATTGTGCTAATTGCCTCAAGCCTGAGAACTACAAAGTCTGCTCAGTAAAAGGCAAAGTTGTATCAAAGAGAATGATTCAACCATTCCCTACCAGAAAAACAAACTGTCTGAAAAATACAACTTGTTCAGACTTTGATATTTATCTTGATGGACAGCCTAGTGAATTAATATGCTAATATGTATATGTGAAACAGGTGTTGCAGATGGATGAGCTGAGCTCAGAATTGAGTAGGAGGAAGAGATCAGGCCAACTCAAATTTCTAACACTGAACTCTGCTTTCAAATAATCCAAAATTTCGTGCTGTCTTGGAAGTCTATCTGTTTAATACTAATAGAATACTAGAACACCATGATCTTAGAAGAATGGAAATTACCAGTAACCCAACAGCAATGGAAAGATGTATAGGGAACATATGTAGGTGTCACTAAATTATCCAAAATTATTTGAATGTAAGATATTGTATAAAAGAAATTATACAAGATATGTAATTAATGAAAAGAGGAGACGGCTGTCATGCAATTCAGTTCCACAAATAATAAATATGTCAGTCATCATTGGGTACACGAAGATAAAACAAATCAGTCTCTGTCATCAAGGATCTAAGTAAGGATTACAACAAGGATTTTCCTGAAGGGAAACAAAATGCATACAAATAAATAAAGAAAAAACAAAGAAAATGTCTGGGTTGGGGAGGTACAGATTTAGTGTGAAGGTTAATTTGTTAACAATAGAACAGGAATTACAGATGGAACAATGAAATAGTAAGGAAAAGCTGGAAAGGAATACCAGACAGATAAGGCTAACATAATTTTGAAGGAGCAGGAAGTTGTGATCAGGGAATGGAGTTTGGCTTTGACAGCTTATAAATCAGAGCCAAAGAGATTCTTAGTGAAATCAGAGTAATAGATTGTCCTTCCCATCATATAATAAAGGAAACAGGGTTGAAGCAGAAGCGTGGATATCTAGAAACAACTCTATTTGATATCTGAATCCTTGGGTCAGGTCTTAGGTCTTAGCCATGTCAGTTCTTCCTGATGACTCATTTCTATGTTGAGTAAAATATCTCCTAATTTTTCTGAAATCTCAAAATGATTAAAAAGTTTTGCTCATTAGTACTCATCGGGGCAGTGAGATATAATGAATTACAAGATGGTTCTGAGGCCAGGAAGACCTAGTTCAAGTCTTGTTTCTGAAATATTTTGGCTGTGTGACCTTTGACAAGACATTGGACCTCTTAATATAATAGAGAATCCTCTAAGCCAATAAGTTGCTGAAAAAATGCTGACTTGCACTGGTAGAAGGAGTTTCTTCAGGTAAGAATTCCTATGTCCATAAGTTATGGATAGGGTTGAAAAGCTTCCCTAAAGGGTTGGCATATGGAAAGGAGGATAATGAAATTCTTTCTAATCCCTATCCTTAAAATCTAGGAATTTTAATTCTTTAACCATTTAAAAATAATTTTGATAATATGTGGATTTCTTTATAAATCAAAATCAAATATTTATTAAATATTTAAGAAGGCACAAGATTTTACTAGACATTGAGGATAAAACATTAACAATTAGTTTCTTGTCCTTGAAGATTTTATAATCTAGTTAATGAGATTAGATTTAGAATATAGACAAGAAAGTAGTACTTAAGTACTGAAGAAAGGACTTGAAGAATTACAAGTAGAAAAGAATCTACACTAATCAGGGAAAATCATGAGCAAAGGATGGAAAAATGATCATGAACAAGGCTTGACTGTATATCAATGAGAAGGAAGGAAGGGTGGGAATGTGTGCATTTTAACATCTACTACATGCCAGGCACTGAGGTAAGCACTTTACAAATATTATTTGATCTATACAATAACCCTGTCACACAGATTCTATTATTACCCCCCATTTACAGATGAAGAAACTGAGGTAGATGAAAATTAAGTGATTTCCCCAGGGTTACACATCAGTAAGTGTCCAAAGATAAATTCTTCCTTATTCCTGATCAAGGACTCTCCATTTTACCACCTAGTTGCCTCTTACATAACCATACCTACCAAAAGCGTGCAGCTGGGTAGGAAATTAAAATCTATTGGAGTTGACTAAGTAGGAGAGTGATTTGGAAGATTAAGTGCTGAATGGAGGATGGACTGGAGAAGGGAGAGACCTGAAGGAGACCTATCAGAAGGCTATTGTAGTAGTCTAGATTTAGCTGTGTGAGTGGAAGGAAAGAGTTACATATAAGAGAAGGGAAGGAAAAAATGAAAGAACTTCACAGGAGATGGGATATTTGGAGGAATCTGAGAGAAGAGTTGAGGACAACATCAAGATTGCAAGCCCATGTGACTGAGAAGAATTTGATGCTCTTGACAATAATCAAGGTCAGAAGAAGGGGCATTTGTGAGTGAGGCAGATGAGTTTTGTTTTGAATATAATGACGTGAGAGTTGGGGAAAACTTCTGAATAATGTGACATGAAGAAGAGGGAAGAAGAGGCAACTCTCAGAAAATACCCTGTTTGTTGTTTTGTTTTATTTCCCCCCAGGGAAGCAAGACAAGTTCAATGGAAGAAAGAGAGTTATGGAATGCCTGAAGATGGATGGAAAGGTTGAAAAAAATCTGTTGTGGTGAGTGGAGTAATGAATAGGTTAGAGAAATGTCAAAGTGTTGCCTTGTGGCAGTGAGGGCCCAGTTGAGATTATATAAAATAAATTTGTGATGGATGCAATTAGTGTAGTTTTGTAATTTTCTCAAGCTTTGTTCAGGAGAATGTGAATAAGAGCAAAGACAGTAAATGGGGATGTAATCCAAGGCTGAGTCTTGGCAGAACAAGATCAGAGACAGATTAAGGTGGGGACAGGGATTTGAGTGTAAAGGACAGCATAGAGTGGAAGTGGTTCTCCAAGGGGTTGAAATAGGGAAAGGCAGAGAACAGAGCTGGTGCAGGGGTGAAACCTGGGAAAGGACTCACAGGAAAAAGGTGGTGACAGCAAAAACGTCATAAGGGACAACATGAGACAAACCTTAGTGCTTGCTTTTAGGAGAAAAAAAATGGACTCTAATGAAATAAACAAAGGGCCAATACAGATGCCCTTAGGGAGAATACAGCCTGAGTCAAAAGAGGATAGGAGTAGGGAACAGACTTAATGCACTGCCTGCCCCCACACACCAGAAGGGGAAAGGAAGTCAAGTAGTTGATGTGGCTTGGTGTTAGGCAGCTAGGTCTGTCAATCAATACAACAGCGGGGCTGTATTGAGTCAGGAAGAGCCTAGTTCAAATATCTCTATGAGTAGGGGACTTTTAAAAAAAATTCTTTGTATTCTCAGTCCCTACCTTACTTCTCAGCACACAATGGATGATTACTAAATATTTGTTGGATAAAGGATAAAGGAATCAGTCTTCCATGTTTGTGTGCCTGGGATAGGAAGAGGTTATAAAACTGGGTAGGTTAATAATAATTCTCCATCAAGCAAACCTGTGGGGTTCCAAAAAATCTGGGTAAAGGCTTGAAGCAGCTTTAGAAATTTCAAATGGGAACCTGCCTTTAGCTTCCTGCTGGTGGGTGTGGTGCAGCAAAGATGAGAGTAACAATTACTGTAAGCCAATTTTGACGCTTGTCTCTTTTTTATATGCCTGTCATCTTGTATTCAGTGAAGTTAGACTGGTTAATTTCACTGTGCACACACTATCATCACCCTACTCGGTTTCCCTTTGGTTCTTACTCAGCAACCAGAGCTGTAACATTCAAATCCATCCTGATAGGAAATACCTAAAGATGGAAGAAGTGAGGAGGAGGAAAAACCTTTGGCTCTTAAAAATTTGTTGATGCTTTTCTTCTTCATAACAGATCTGTAGCATCCTTTTAAGACAAGACCTAAATCCTTGTCTTGACAGCAGCCCTGAAAAAGCTCCTTTACAAATATTTGTCTTTTCCATAATGACCTGAGTTAGCACTCAGATTGTGTTCTTTGTGTATTGTATTTATGGAAATGACATGATCTGAAGACTGGATGCTTTATGGTTGGTAATCTGTGTCTTGTTACATGGGATTTATGAGACCTGGGGAGGGCTACCTTCATCAAAAGCCCAGATCTTAGAGTACAGAATATTGAACGTGTGCTCCATATCTATGTTAGGGAGTTCAGGATGCATTGTGCCTGGCTGCTAAATTGGTTCTCTTTTCTCTTAACCCCCTTTGTTAAATATTCTAGGTGCAAGATAATGCCCTATTCTCCATCAGTGTCTGAAGGACATGGCAAAAGTTGTGGATAACTGCTTATATATTTCTTGCCAACTTCTGGTCTTTTTGGTGGTTTGGAATTAAAACAAACTGGGCTTCACTTTCCCCATTTGTGAAATGAGGTTAAACCAGATGATACCCTAGAACCTAATATAGCATCACACAACACAAGAAACTAACATGATGTAGTTCTTTCCTTTGCGTCTTTGCATCCCCAGTGCCCAAGCCAGAACCTGGTGTACATTATACATTTAACAAAGGCCCAATGTGATGCTCAATGAAGCATTGTGTGCAGAGTGCTATGGTAGGCCTTGAGTGATGCCATGTTTAGATAAGACATGACCTCTGCCCTCAATGAGTTCATAGTCTTGTAGAGAGACAATTATGACACCAGCTCAGAGAGCTAGAATATATATTATTAAGTTATAGGGGTGTTGGAAGCTAAAAAACAAAGAGCTATGTGAGATCTGGGGGGAATGGTCAGGATAATCAGGGGCCTCTCTAAGTTCCTTTCTATGCCTTATATTTTATAACTCTATGTACTGTGGTCAGGACAGAATGCAGTCCTCACTATTCCATTGACTTCGAGCACTATCATCCTGTCTGCCATATAAACCAGGTAGTCTATGTTCCTATAGATTTCTGGTTGTGAAATTAACCCATTTCCATAGGCCATAGCAACAAAGACTAGAGACCCTACATCACTGTCCTAAACGTAGGTATAATCACCATGACTTTGCAAACTAAAAAGCATGCAAGGGTTCAGACCAAAAGGCTATTTCTTTTGTAAGTGTCATTACAAATACAATCCTTTTTCTTGAAATCTAGGTCATTCTGGAAGGCTACATGGATGAAAGGACATGCAATGGAATTGTGACAAGAGACTTACAATGTCTTCCCTCTATAGATTCCCTGGGAAAGAGGATTTGAGAGGTTGAAAGAAGGAATGCTAGAGGGGATATGGTCCCTGAAACACCGACTACCCTTTTGTACAGTATGGTATTCAGCCAACCCCACAAATGAGAGTGAATTCCATGTCCTTGTAGTGATAACCACCTTCCTGTTAGCCTCTCACCATCCTGCACTTAGCAGTTTCATCAAATCACACAGGGGCAGTGACAGGCCAGAAGGTCTTTCCTGGCTTATGGACCAGATCTGTGTCTGTTGTCGAGGTCAGACATCATTATCTTAAGGAACACCTGGACACTTTTCTGGTGGCCCATTAAGCATTTTTCACTTTTCCAGTGGGGGTAATAAAAGAGGAGAAACCATCAGTGGCCAGCTGACCTTAGAAACTTTGCCCAGTGATTTGGCATCATGGGAAATTCCTGGAGTTCATCCCATCTCATACACAGTTCTTTGCACTCTTATTCAAAGATACTGGGTAACAAATGATCTATAAATAAAAATAGGCATCAGAAATTTAGTTTTGCTCTTGCATCCGCAAAGCCAGTCTACCTTTATTTGTGTTGTGCTACTTTATCTTTTTAAAGCTATTACTGTACAAATAATATAGTAACATAGCCTGGTGTTTTTTTAATGCCTCCATCTCCTTAGATGGATGTTACCTTCATTTTACAGATGATGAAACTGACACAGTGAGCTTCATTGACTTATTTAGATTCCTGTAGCCCAAGAAGGTAAAGTCAGGACCGTAATTAAAATGTAGACAACTGATTCCCAGCCCAGAATTCCTTTCCATCTGTCCGTGCCAGGAAAGTTGAATCACATATCTAGAGCAAACCTTAGAGGCATTGTAGCCCATTCTCCCTTATGTTATAAATGAAATCTGGTGGAACTAAGTAACTTACTCATGGTTGCACAGGTAATAAACATTAAAGGCAAGGGATTTTCTTTTCTTTTTTGTAAATAGTATTTTATTTTTTTCTAATTACATGTAAATATAGTTATCAACATTCATTTTAAAGAGATTTTGATTTCCAAATTTTTGTCCCCTCCAGCCCCCTCTTCAAGAGAGCAATCAATCTGATATAGGATATATATGTACAATTGTGTTAAATATATTTCCACGTTAGTCTCATTGTGAAGGGAGAATCAGGACAAAAAGGAAAAATGAGGAAGAAAAGAAAACAAAAAAAGTGAAAATAGTATGCTTTGATTTACATTCAGACTCCGTAGATTCCCCCCCATTTGGATAGCATTTTCTATCAACAGTCTTTGGAGTTGTCTTGGATCATTGTATTGCTGAGAAGAGCCAAGTCTATCATAGTTGATCATCACACAATGCTGCTGTTACTGTGCACAATGTACTCCTGGTTCTGTTCACTTCACTCGTCATCAGTTCATCTAAGTCTTCCCAGGTTTCTTTTCTGAAATCTGCCTGCTCATCATTTCTTATACAATAATATTCTATTATATTAATATACCACAACTTCTTTAGCCATTCCCCAACTGAGGGGTATTCCTTCAATTTCCAATTCTTTGCCACCACAAAAATAATTGCTATAAATGTTTTTTCTACATGTAGGTCCTTTCCCCTTTCACGATCTTTTTGGGATACAGGGCTAGTAGCATTATTTCTGGATTGAAGGGTATGCACACTTTTATTGCCCCTTGGGCATAATTCCAAATTGCTCTCCAGAATGGTTGGATCCGTTCACAACTCCACCAACAATGCATTAGTTTTTTTAATTTTCCCACCTCTCCAACATTTATCATTTTCCTTTCTATTATATTAACCAATATGGAGGTGTGAAGTAGTCTCTCAGAGTTGTTTTGATCTGCATTTCCTTAATCACTAATGATTTAGAGCATTTTTTCATATAATTACAGATAGCTTTAATTTTTTCATCTCAAACCAAGGCAGGGAATTTTTAACCAAGTCATCTGTCTCCAGAGGAGACAGAAAGAAAAGAAGAAAACAGTTGCCTTTTTCAGACCTACTATGTGCCAGGCACTGTACTAAGTACTTTATAATTATTAACTCATTTATAATTATTAACTCATTTTATCCTCCCAACAGCCCTGAGATATGTGTTAATATTATTATCATTTTACAGGAAGCTAAAGTAGGGGTTACGTGACTTGTCAAGGGTCATTCAGCTATTGTCTGAGTCCAGCTTTGAATTCAGGTATTCCTGACTTCAGATCTTGCTCTCTAATTTATGTGTAGTACTTAGTGGATTTATGATGTCATCAATCCATCAATCCAAAGCAATGTAGATAATGACCCATTTGCTCATCCTGGGCAATTTTCATTCATGTCTTGCTATGAAGTCAGCACAGTAAGTCCATGTAACATTATTAAGGCCTGCTTTCCTGTAGGTCTTTTAACCTTACATATGGATAGGTATGACAATTGGACTCTTAGTTTATTGTGACCTACTTTTCAATCATACATCTTATCTCCTGGATACAAGTCATCATTGGGAATAATTTTATGCCTCTTTACATCCACCATATGACTTCTCCTTCACCTAAGGACCACCTACAATTTTTATTGTTGGAGAAGGTCACTTTACAGAACTCTTGGCCTCATTATTGAAAAAATATTAGAATTAATAGGGTGGCTTTCTTTGTTTCATGGAATCATTGAAAGTGCTATACAGTTTTACCAAATCCAACCTAACCTACTCTCAGCTAATTTGCATTTAACAATATGCATGTAAATGTTGTTGATGGCCAGGAAGAGAATTTATAAGGTACTTTTAATGCTATAAATTTAATGTGTTAATGAGAACTTTTGTTAGCTATAAATTTTTTTATAATAAAAAGGAAAGGATCACCTAATCAATTACAGATTGGAACATCGAATTTTTTTAATCAAAGAATTAGATTTAATCACATTTGAAAGCTTCAAGATTCTAAATGGATATTTGGATCTTGGCTTTCCTTAGCATTCCATCCATTTAACAACCTTCCTGGTATGTCTGTATTTCATATTCAAGCACTGCTTCCTCTTTCAAAGTCATTCTCACTCAGGAAGTTGTAAAGAGGCACATATCACCTTCGTGTAAGAAATAATATTCCTATAGAGACCTCCAGAGCAAGTTCTTCATCTTTGGAAGTCTTCAAGCAGAGGCTAAATTCAATTCAATTTTATAAATGTTAATTAAGTACCTGCTACATGCCAGACACTGTCCTGAGGGCTAGGGATCCAAAAAGAGGCAAAGGATAGTCCCTGCCCTCAAGGGGCTTACAATCTAATCAAGGAGATGACATGCAAACATATACAAAGCAAGTTATATACAATATAAAAAGGAAATAACTAAACAAAAGAGAAAACACTAGCATAAAGAGCGGTTAGGGAAAGCTTCCTAGATTTTATCCTACAGGGAAAGAACACTGGACTCTAAATGCAGATTGAAGTATACTATTTTCTCTGTCTTTTTTCCTTTCTTGTGTTTCCCCTTTTATTCTAATTCTTCTTTCATAACATGACTAATATGGAAATATATTTATTATGATTGTAAATGTATAGCCTGTATCAGATTGCATATTGTGTTGGGGATGGAGAAGGAAAGGGAAGGAGAAAAAAATTAGGAACTCAAAATCTTACAAAAGGGAATGTTGAAAACTATCTTTACATATAATTGGAAAAATAAAATTCTATTAAGTGGGGAGGAAAAGATAGTGGGATTTTAGTTGGGACTTAAAGGTTAGTAGGGAGGCTAGTAGTTGGAGCTGAGGAGGGGATAGTGTTCCAGCAATGGGGGACATCCAGAGAAAATGTCCAAAGCTTAAAGATGAAGTGTCCTATTCATGGAATAGCCAGGAGGCCAGTGTCATGGACTGACCTCTTGTTGAGGTCATTGTAAAGAAGATTCCTATTCAGAATCAGGTTGACCTGGGTGACATCTGGAGTTACTGCCAATTCTGAGATTCTCTGCTAGCTTTACACAATTTGCATTTTCTGGTTTGGGAGTTAATACTGGTGTAAGAAGACTGATAAGGAAGCAGTCAAATAAATTCAGTGAACATATCTATGCCTCTACAGACAATGGATCTATCCATTGACATATTGCTAGGTAGACGAAAAACAATTTTTTTTTAGTTGGTCAAACAGTATTTATTAAGCAACTACCACATGTAAGGCATTGTGCTAAGTGCTGGGGATACAAAGAAAAGTCTGAAAGACTAGGACTGCCAAAAACAAAGTTATTGTAGTCATTCTTTGGTATCTTCATTGGCTGAAGTTGACCCCCAAAATAAATCAATTCACTAATCTCTGCTAAGGATGAATTTCTAGATGGGGAGTAGCGTAGGGTTTTATAAAAAGGAGCCAACAGGATGCTCTCAACATTGTTTGTCTTTTTGAGGTTGGGCATGGGGAGAGGGAAGGAAAGCCGTTCTTGAAGCAGAGGCCCATGGCAAGCTATAAGAGCTTGCCTAAGTGGCCAGAAAGGAAAAGTCTCTGAATTTCAAGTTCCTGGCTATCTTCTTTTTTTCTGCTAGTTTACTTTCTGAGGACAGGGCATTGATAAAAGACTTCAAAGTAGACTTTACCAGCCCAGGATATGGCAACGAACAGGGCAAAGATGGAATTCCCAGTAGCGAAGTGCCCAGCAGAAGCAGATGTGTTTACTCTAAGAGAATTCCTGCTCTAAGAGAATTCCTGACCCTCAAACTCTTGCTCAGGGAAGTAAATGAACGAACTAAGGGCTGGTTTGAGAGCATGAGTCTGGACTTGGGAGTCAGAAAATGTGGTTGTGGATTTTGCTAAATGCACTTATTAGCCACATGACCTTCTACAAGGTGCTTATCCACTTTGAGCCTCAGCCTCTTAAAAGTAAAAATAATCTTCCCTTTGTCTACATGGTACAAATGTTGCAAGACCCATGTGAGTTAACACAAGTAAAACATTTTACAAGGTATAAAAATATCACCTATAGTTATCATTCTGAAGTTTGCTCAAAACGAGCTCATCCTTTGAACAGTGGCAAGGGATTGTCCTAGGCTGGTTGATGGGACCAATTGTCCATTTTGTTGAAGTCACTCAGTTGCAAATTTTCCCCCCTTCTTTCCCTTACCCCCAAGCCCAAAACAGTGATCCCACTGTAAATCCCCTCCCACAATCTGTTCTCTTTTATGCCCTCCTCCAACGCCCCTCTAACTTTCTAGTAGGACAGGGAGGATCTCCCTACCCCAGTCCTTGTATGTCTTATTTCCCAGTTGCATGTGGTTAATAATGATAAATACATACATAAATACATACATATATATATATAAATACATATATATATATATATATATGTTTGTTTGTTTTAACATTTGACTGTATAGCTTTAAATTCTAGATTCTTGTGGTTCCTCCTTTGTGTGTCACCGACTCCCACTGGAAGGAGCAGCAATTCAATACAGGCTGTACATGTGTAATTATGCAGGACATCTCCATGGTGGGCATATTGTGAGAGGCTGATTGTATGTCCCTCCTTCCTATCCTGCACCCCTCCTTATTTTGTTCTCTACCCTGTCCCTGTCCCTTTACTGAGGTGTGTGCTTCCCGCAACGTTCCCACCCACCCCACCCTTCCCTCCATCATCCC
>CM053593.1:58068716-58099891 GCA_028646575.1 Pseudocheirus occidentalis
TGTCCCAAATCGCTGGGGCCTTCATAGCTGCTGGAGCTATTAGTGGGATGCTGCAGCCCCCCCCACCCCCCGCTTTGGCTTGCTGAAAGCTCACCCCAGGACCACCACTCAAGACCACAATCTAGATCCAGGCCACTCAACGCAAGAGCCCTTGGCCCTGACTGATCACCTCAGCCCCCCTGATATCTGCAGACCAGGGACTCTGAAGCAGCCTAGTGGGGGCCACTGCTGCTTTCAGCCATTCCTGCTGCCACAGCTGGCCTCTCTCTGCTTCCTTGCCCTGGGAGCAGTTTGGCTGGACCTCTCTTCTCACCCAAATTTAACAAAATCCACTGACCTTTCTCTTAGCCTTTTTTCTTCTGGCCTGATAAATGTGGTAACTGTGCCTCCAGTGCAGCCAGTCTGCTCTCCCATAGACTCGGCTTCGCCTGACTGCCCTGGGGCCTGGCCATGGCTGGGCCGGCCACGGCTCCCAGACTGCTGCAAAGAGCCCCACATGCTGAGCTGCCTGTAGCAATGGATGTGTTTTCTGTATTTTGGAGAGTTTTGGAGCTTGAAAATTTGTTTTGAGTCCCATTTTATAGGTTTTTAGGGTGGTTGTGTGGGAGCCATGGAGCTTTGCTGTTTTTATGCCACCATCTTGGCTCCGCCCCTGAAGTCACTCAGTTTTGATAATATGATCTTTCCTGGACACTCATCACACTGTAGCATTTGGAGGGATTATTCCATTTATGGATACCTAAGCCCTAGCTGGAAGTTTCCCTCCTAATTCACCCCTCAACTACTTTTCTGTCATCAGCATGTGCCCTATATTTATTTCTGTGCTCCTGTTATTATAATGTTTATGTACCTGGCCCAGCCCTGTGAAACATAAAAATAGCTGTGCACATAAACAGATGCCCAGGCTCCCTAGGGAGCAAGGCAAATACCCAGAAAGGTACAGCTGTAGATGAAGCAAACTAAAGATTCTTTTAACACATGAACTTCTTTATTGTACTACATGCTGCTTTTCCTTTGCCTAAGGCTAGTCCTAAGCAAAGATGTAGCATAGAAAAAGATTCTTCTCTATTTGCCCTTTCTATGGTCCTCTTCCTTCTTCTCCTGGAGCCCCTACCCTGAAACTCAAGGCCCTTTTGATGTTGACTATAACCCAAGACCTAAATCTATCCAAGCAGTATAATATCCAGTGTTACAAATGTATTGTCTCTTCTCCTGCCATCAAAATTTTATTTGCCTAATTAATACTAAGATATGAATGGCTGATCATTGTTTAATGTGTTCTCTTATAGGTATTCAAAAATATTGGGGGTAGGGAAGGACAGTAATGCCAAGTCTAAAGTCTCAGAGGACAAATATTCAGTAGTAGAATTTGAAATCTCAGTGATTAGTTAAAATAAATAGATATTTTGGGTAGTTCTCAGGAGGCCATGTCTTCTATATTAGTGTATGGCCAGCCCCTGTATTTTATTCTCCTTAAAAAATTATTATAAACAATAATCTTAGCAAATAAGAAAGAAATACAATCCTATTATATACTGCAAATTTGATAATATAATCTCACTTCATTTCTTTCTATATTTGTAACCAGAAAGGCTCTTAAGTTCTCCAAACACAGCAGATTTTATTTGGACCATTTGGTAAGGGACGTGTTATACAAATGCACTGCTTGATTCAGATGAAGTGAAAGTTGAAGAGGCCTTCAAATTTTCTACCTGCTACATAAGTGGTTTCCAGAATCATGGGTCATATGAGCTCGAGGAAAGCTTAAATATTCTCTAGTATGACACCTTTCTTTTACAATTTCAAGATCCTTTGAGGTGAAATGAACTGTCCAGAGTTATACTGATTGTTACCAACAGAACTGGGATTAACACACAGGTCAACTTATTTCCTGGGAGGAGGGAAGGGAGAGAAGAAGGGAAAGAGGCAGGGAAGGTTTTTTCTCCCCAGAGATTACGGTTGGAACACTTTCAATTTCTGAAATCCTTCCCCATTTCCCTGTTTAGTGAGTAAAGAAAATCCTGAATTTCAATTATAGGTTAATGAAAACAAATATGCATATTTTCCCCCTTCATTCTGAAATTGGATTGTAGATGCTAGGCTGAGATATCCTGTTATAGACCCATATAAGTAGAGTATTTGCAAGTTTCAATTATATGCTTTGTCAGGTACATGGAAAAAAATAAATACACACGCATATATACACATACACACATACAAATATACACACATATATAATACATATATACACATACATATAGTATGTATATATTATTATACATACATATACAAACATGTAGTATAATTATATATGTTATGCATACAACTGTCCATGTTATGTATTATTTTATATTATATAATTAATGCAATTTATACATGTACTATGTAATCACATCTATATTATTATTATATATACAGTGCATGGATATAATTATTATGAGTACTTGTGTTTAGATATGTATATATACAAACCACATTTTGGATATACAAAATATATGTGTGTATATGTATACATGCATGAATCCATGCATGTGTCAGCAAGGTGGCACAGGGGATACAGTTTTGGCGTGTGGAGTCAAGACTATTCGTATTACAGTGGGGAGTTCAATGAAAAGAAGCCTAACCAATCCATTCAATTCACTTGGATTTAATTCAGCAAATGTTTATAAAATACCCTTGTGGCTGTAAGGCCTTATACTAAGTGGCCAGCGTACAAAGACAAAACAAAAAGTCCACAGCCTTCAGGGAGCTTACATTCCAATAGGAGATATCCCATATGAATGGATAGGTCAGCACGAGATAAATTTACGGAGAACACACTCATAGCTAAGGAGATCAAGAACAACTCCCCACAGCAGTCTGTGATTGCATTAAATCTTTAAAGAACATGAGAGTGGTAAGGAGGCAGCATATTCAGGTTTTAGAAGCAACTTGTACAAATTCAAAGAAGTGATATATGGAATGTTAAGCTCAAGAAACAATGAATGAGACAGTCTGGCTTGAGTGGAGAGTGAGAACATGAAGAGATAGTACAAAATGTCTCTTAAGACAGACTGGAGCAAACTGAAAGGCTTTAATGTCCTAGCTGAGGAGTTCCTACTTTCTCCTTAGAGACAATAAATAGCCACTGAAGCTTCTTGAGGAATGACGTGAGATGGCTGGGACTCTGCTTTAGGAAGATGATTTTATAGCTAGAACAGAGATGTCACACACATCCACAACATTTCAACGTGCAGCCAGAACAAGATTAAAATGTAATTGGGAAACATTTAGCAAAATAAATTAAAATATAATGAAATGTAGATAATGCTTTTAAGTCAGCCTGCAGAGATCATTATGTACAGCTTAGTGACACTCATTTCTATTTGAGTTTGCAACCATTGATATAGAAGACGTAGTGCATGGATCAGAAACTCAAAGCTGAAAGTTCAAGCAATAGGTGACCAGGGCTAGAACTAGGATGGTGTCTACATGTGTTGAAAGGAGTGATTTGGAAACAATCCATGTTATGGAAGTAGAATGGATAAGACTGCCATCTTAATGTGAAAGGGGCTAAGGAAGAACGAAAGGTTGAAGGTGATGCCAAGATTGTGCACCCTAGAAAGAAACAGAAAAGTAAGTAGGAAGGATGAATTTAAGGGGGAAGATAATAAGTTCCTTATTGGATGTCCTAAATTTGAGATTCCCATGAAGCATTTGGTTGGAGATGTCCAGCAGCTAGAACTGGAGCTCAGGAGAAAGGCGAATGCTTCCAATTATTAAAGAGGGAACATGTGGGCCTGCCTTGAGGACATGCCATACATACTCCCTTTGGATGGCCAGAGATCTTCACATTCATGTGGTTTCTCCAGATACTCACATGCACTCAGGGAATTTTATAAGATAGAGATTTAGAAGACATGAAATCTTGAAAATGGGCCCCATTATCTGAGACCTAAGAGGCTAGAACAGTGGTGTCCAACTCAAATAGAAATAGGCACAACCAAACCATACATAGGAGGCAGCTAGATGGTTCAGACTACTGGACTAGAGTTAGGAAGACCAAGGTTCAAATCTAACCTCTGACACAAACAAGCTGTGAGACCATAGGCAAGTCACTTAACTTTTATTTGCCTTAATCCACTGGCGAGGGAAATCGCAAACAACTTCAGTATCTTTTTCAAGAAAACTCCTTGTGGGGTCACCAAGAGTCAGACATAACTGAATAACTAAACAACGAACCATACAAAAGGAACAACATACCACCTATGAGACTTCATGTTGACTTATGAAACCATATATAAATATTGTCTATGTTCTACTGTATTTTTTATTTATTTTGTTAAATATTTCCTAATTGTGTCTGGTTCTATAGCAATGGCAAATGTCTAGGCCAAAGGTGGGGAACTTGCAGACTTGAGGCCGCATGTGGCCTTCTAGGTCCTCAAGTGCAGCCCTTTGACTGAACCCAGCTTCATAGAACAAATCCTCTTAATATTTGTCCTGTAAAATTTGGACTCAGTCAAAAGCTCACACCCAAGGATCTAGCCACATGTGGCCTTGAGATTTCAAGTTTCCCACCCCTGGTCTAGACCCAAACCCACCTCTTTGACACAGGATTTAACTGTGGACTAGAATAAGAGAGTAAGGATTTAAAACCTCAACAATAGAGAAAGGAGAGATTCAGATCAGTTAAGACAGAAGGCAGGAGGGAAAACAACTTCACTCAAATCTAGGCAAGGTCCCACAGGTAATGCCATTCTGGGACCCACAAAGGGGAAGAAAGATAGGCATATCAGGGAAATAGGCACTGGGGAGAAACTCAGACCTACTCCTTAGCTGAAAATATGAATCATGTGGGTTTTACTGGTCCTCAGGGAAAGTGAGACCCATCAGAGAAGAATGTTGCTTTGTACCCTCTGGAAAAGGATAATTTTCCTGGTGGTTGAGACACTGGGGCACAAAGATTGTTCAATATTTCACGGTGGTTTAAATGAAACTTTTCCTACATCTGGAATCTTGTTAACCCGAGTCCTTGCAGGGTGACTAAGAGCCCTTGTGGGAGCAAGAAGTGGAGAAGTTAAACAAGATAGGTACTGATATTCCCAGGGTTTTCTAGGGTGGGCACATGAATCTTGTAGACTATGTAAAGGACCTACCCAAGATTGTACTTCAGTTTATACCATTAGAGGAAGAAGGTAACATTTTTATTCATCTTAGATGATGTTTGAGAAAGATATTGAAAGAATGAGTTGAATGAATGAATTACAAGCATACATTAACTGCCTACACCATCCCTGACATTGTGCCAGGTACTAGAGATCCAAATACAAAAGAGAACCAGTTCTTCCCCTCAAATAGCTTACATTCTAATATAACATATATAGGGAAGTGGAAAGGAAGCAGGGGAAAAAATTCTGGTATGGGGAGTCACAATTCAGCCCCAGGGCAGGGTCCCGACACTGAATGGATTAACTAATTTAGGGTAAATGGTTCTTGGTCTCAAGAGGTCTAGAGGTCTATCTAGGTCCAGAAGGTAGGGAGGAAGAAGGACAACTGGGCAGATGGAAAGATGCTAACTCTGGGTAAGTCTTGGTTCCCAGGTGGATGGCAAGATGTGATGAGTTGAAGACTGAGAAACAGAGATAGAAATCAGTTGGTTGGCTACTCAGACTAGGCCTGACGGAAATCTTTATTTTTAGGAGTTATCACTATCTGATCCTCAGATCTTCAGTTAAGAAACTCAATTGTATCAGTTCTCCCAGGGCTGATTTGGCTCTGAGAAACTGATTCAGCTAACCAAACTAGCAAAAAGATAGATTTATATATCAGAAAGTCCATTTAATATTTAGAGAATATGATTTTCTGGTGACTAGAATTTTGTGCCTGCTGCACAAGACACCCCCACCCCACCGTCCCTTCCTAGTATCATGTGCTTGGAAAACTAAATTAATAATCAGAAGTCTGCTGATTATACATGGAATCAAAGCAAAGAGTTGTATGTCTTGGGAGATATTTTGAAAGAAGTACACATTTCAAATGCTTGGAATATATGTCTTCAAAATACATTTTACTCCTTTGGAAGTCAGAGCAAGAGCTTGAGCAGCTCAGTTGATGGAGCATCAGATTTTTAATCTGAGGGTACTGGTTTTGAGGGCCTGTTCAGGAAGTAATTTTCTTCTAAGGAAGGAGTCTTAGTTAATGGAAAGTTACTTAGTTACTTAGTTACTTAGTTACTGCTATCACTGACTGACTTTTGACATGTATACGTATGTGTGTATGTGTATGTGTGTATGTACATACTGGATATGTGTGTGTGTTGTAAATACATAGAATTGAGAATGACTTACTATTTGGGGAGTGGGGAAACAGAGAGACAGACAGGGAGACAGAGACAGAGTTTCATACCAATTGATTTCTAAGATCTTTGACTGCAAATATTCTTTGGTTGTATACATTGTGAAAGTAACTAGAGTGTAGAATATGGAATGTAAAATATAGGTTACTATTCATTCTTTACCCTAACACCATCTACCCTATCTTTTACATAGCTACAGAATAATCTTCCTAAATTATTAAAGTCTGGTTTATAGCATATCCCATTTTTTTAAATAAAGTCTTACCTTCCAGCCCTCTCAGTTCTTCTTCTCTACTCTGGCTCTCACTGTGGCCAGTATGGGGCAGGGGTGAGGTGGATTGCAAAGCTCAATAGTACTGTCATTCTTTCATATGTCCTGGTTTTACCTGCTCAAGTGAAAGGGCACTGGATTTAGTGAGGAGATTTGGGGTAATTTCCTTGCTCTAACACATACAGGTTATATAATCAGGATATCATTTCACCTCTTAGAACCTCATTTTCTTCATCTGTAGGACAGGGATAATACAATTCATATAGCTTAACTCCTATGTTTCTTTAAGAGTTAAAAAAAAACAGTATTCTTCCTCATGAGAAATATACTTTTGCCTAAACAGGGACTTGAACCCTGGGCCTTCAGATTAAAAGTCTGATGCTCTGCTACTCTGTAGCATCAATACAATATCCATAGCACCAATGCCAACTAGGAATATACTGGTGAAGTTCTGAATTGCAAAATATAATAGACTTCCCATGTAGAAGACAGAAGCAAAACATTTATCCACATACCAGGAAACCAAATCCCAACATCAGAAAACCAAATCCATCATAGAATCAAAAAAGTCAATATACCTTATCATGGCAGGCAGCAATACCATCGCAAAGTCTTTCCACAAACAAATACTCACAATCCAATCCTAGCTGTCTCCTTGACTGTGTCCTCTCCCACCATACTAGCTGCTCTGACTCACAGCTTGCTCTGGACTTTGCTCCACCCATTCAGGAAATTCCTCCCACCACAGTCCCCATTTGATTACAATTCAGCCTCTTAAGGGGCAAGGGAAATCTTCACATTTCTATTCCCATTACATATCTGTACTACTCAGACTCACATGATAATATTTTCTAATGGAGGGAGATACCATGTTTCAAGAACACACATATTAGTACTAGTAAATGTGCCAGACACTGTACTAAGCACTTAGAAATAGTATCTCGGGGCGGCTAGGTGGCACAGTGAATAGAGCACCAGCCCTGGAGTCAGGAGAACCTGAGTTCAAATCCGGCCTCAGACACTTAACACAAAAAACTAGCCGTGTGACCTTGGGCAAGTCACTTAACTCCAACTGCCCTCCAAAAAGCAAAAAAAAAAAATACTATCTCAATGTATCCTTCCAACAACACATGGAGGGATGGACAATTATACTCAATTTACAGATAAAGAAATGGAGGCAGACAGAGGTTAAAAGATCTGTCTGGGATCACACAACTAATAAGTGTCTGAGAGCATATTCCTACCTTGAAGAATGGGACTTCCTCTATTATATGACTTTGCTGTGTCTAGTATCATATAGAAAGGTGCATTCTTGAGCAGAGTACAAACAATTGTCTATGCTCTGCTGCAGCCTCAGAGAATTATCTATTACTTTAATCCAACTCCCTTTGCTTTGATTCCATGCATGCAAGTCATCTTCTCCTGGTTCCTAATTAATTTACTCAGTTCCCTTGCTTAACAAACCCAACTGACTCTGAGGATTGTTTCTTAAAAAGTTCTATAGAAAGGTGATTATTGCTGTTGCTCCTGTTGCTATTTTGCAATTATTATTGAAATTTCCTAATTGTGGGGGCCCATGCTGTTCATATTAATAACCTATCCAGTGTCTAATTCAGTGCTAAGTACCTGACCAGATGATCAATTAGTGTTGCGTTGCTTGATTTAATACTGTTTATTCTCTTAGAGACCCATTCTACCACCATCATCATTTCCCCATTATACGTCAAATGAAATGTTTGTAAACTGCTTAGCCTTGTACATAGTAGGTACTTAATAAATGCTTACTGTCTTCCCTTCTTTTCTGTTCATCCATAAAGACTGTAAGAAAGTAAATCTGTAAATTGAGTATAATTGTCCCTCCCTCCATGTGCCATTGTAAGGATACATTGAGATACTATTTCTAAGTGCTTAGTACAGTGTCTGGCACATTTACTTAGTAAATGCTATTTAATTTAATAATTCTATCTCTTTCCTCTGTCTCTATACTCTTCTTTTAATTGATTAAGGTGGAACTGGCAGCCGTTTATTTGGCATGATTTGAGGTATGCCAGAAGGTATTCTCCTAATAAAGTAATTCACTTTCCTGAATGACTAAAATTCACAACATTATTAACTATTTTGGTCTAGGGCAATAAAATTAGGCATAATAATATACTAATTGTTCTTGGGAAGACCAATAGTCTAATTTGACTAGTTGGAGGAAGGGGAAAATAAGACTGCAGGTCACTATTTTCCCTATTTTATTTTGTAGGAGGAAGTTTTACTTGACTATGGACCATATTTATTAGGTGGAAGAAGGTAGAAAAACAGAAAAGGGAAAGGGGGAAGAGGAAAGAGAGAAAAAATGCCACTGAAGACTTTCTAAACATGTATAGCCTTTACAAAATTCTAGAGCTATAAACTAGGACAAGGTAACCAGTGCTCTGGGGGCACCTAAATTTAGAGGTTGTGGAGAGCACTTAAGACTCTTTCCTTGGCACCCAGTTCTTGAGAATAATTAGTTAAAACAGGAGGTTACCAAATGGCAAGCTTCACACCTGGCTCCCACCCCCATTCACAGCTCCTCCTTAGTCCAAATCTACTCTCTTCCACCCTTCCACACAAAGCCCTCCTCAGCAGAGACCTTGAGGTATCCTTGGGTATCCACTCATGGAGATAGTGTCCTTGAGAATCTGTCTCCCTCTCAGCAGATCTCATACCTGAAGGATTATCCTGCTACTCTCTCTTGACTAAATTTGTCTCAAAGGTGGGTTCAGCAGAGGGTTTCCTGATGCTCATCTCAGATACTAACATTTTTAATGACAGCTCTACATCTTTTCCCATCTCTCATTTCCTTTACAACTCAAAGCAGTCCTATGAGTTAGGCAGCCTATTGTATGTTCTCCATTTTATAGCTAAGGAAACACAGGCTATTAAAGAAATAAAGTAACTTTCCCATAGTCACCTGGATTTTTCCAATGTCCAACCCATGAACTTTCTATTTCACCATACTGTCTCCTTCACAATTTTGTGAAGTCCATAGATTCTTGATAACTATTTTAAAAATGTGAACATGTTTTTTGTTTTCATAAGATTCTTACAAGAATTTTGTGTTGTTTTGTTTCCTAAAGAACACCTCAAGTGATATAAGGGATATAGTAATCTTGACAAGAAGATTTTCAATGGAAGGTAGACAGCTAACAGGCTCAGTGAATAGAGTGCTAGACCTGGAATCAGGGAGACCTGAGTGCAAATCAAGGATCAGATACTTACCAGCTGTGTGACCTTGGGCAAGTCACCTAACTTCTATTTACCTCAATTTCTTCAACTGTAAAGTAGGAATAATAATAGTACCTATTTCCCAGGTTTGTAGTGAGGATCAAATGAGATTAAATTTGTAAATTATTTGTAAATTACTTAGCATAGTATCTGGCATTGTAGGTGACATATAGATGCTAGTTAGGATTAGTAGATTCATTGTTTAGGGTCCTTTTATGATGTTTGTCGACCATCTGAAGAAGCAGCAAAGAGACCTTAGGTATGGTAGCCCCATAATCCTGACTATACCTTCATGTGAAAAATTTAGATTGAGAAACAAGGGGCGTGTTAGGAAAAGTCTAGAAAATCAGAGGACTTGGATTCAAATCTTGCCTGTGACAATCACTACGTATGTAAAATTGGGCAAGTCATAACCTTCTTGGGCCTAGTTTCTTTGATGAAAGTGAGAAGTCAGGATGAGATGCCCTTTGATATTCCTTACAGCTCCAAATCAATGGCCTCTCCTTGCTTGGGGTAGCCCCAGTGTCTTGGATTATGTATGTGAAGGATTTGAGCAGAATAACATGTCTATCCACATTTAGAAATTCGTCCCCTTTGGCCAGGTCTCCCAGATGGTCCCCATATCATTTCTCCTCTGACATTTCAAGATGCTTGGATTTTTGCACAAAAGATTTCTGACCCTGGAAATGACCCTGCTTCATGGCTCATCCTAAAAAGACGATTTTGGAAGGAGGGGTGTGTCAGATTGTAAAGCCTGAAAATGATACAATTCCACTAGCATTTGCCTCAAAGTCAGACCATAGAATTTTTTTTAAGCTCCCCTCTCACAGAAAATACTTTAATTTTTTTTCCTTGTGATTGTCTTAACTCAAAAATGTCTAAAGCTATAAGCTTCAAACTTGGCAGTAGTTGAGCTCACCATGAAAGGAAAAAATGGGTGAAATTTGAAAAAGAAACATGTCAGTGAATTTTTTAAGTCACCCATTAGATTTTTTTTCCTTTTGCTTTGTGAGCAGGCCCTTTTCCTTATCTCCCAGGACTGATTTTATTTCCCACATTTTATTGACCTGTAGGTTAGTGTCTAATATTTCCCTCTCCTAATGGAGTTCGCAGCTATCAGGGAGATTCTTCTCCCCCAGTGACTTTGTGATGAGCACTCACATCCAACATTCATATGTTTTCTCAAGTTCAAGTCCACAGGCAGAAAGGCATCCCTTTCTTCTACCTCCATTATTTGATTTTAGGAAAAAGTCTCAGTCTCCAATCCTCCCCCACAGTCTGGTCCTTGCTTGAAGACTCATCCTTCAGGGTTTCATCCCATTGCCATGTGGCTATGATCCATTGTATAAAGGCAAGTATCTCCCATGGTAGGAGGTTTCTAGTCCTTTAACCCCAATGGAAACTCAGACTCTGAGCAAAGATTGGACTGAGGGCTATAGGATTATAGAACTATATCCATAACGGGCCACAGAAGCCATCTAAACCAATATATTTACTTTACAGTTACAGAAATGGAGGCCTGGTCAGGTTAAATTACTTGCCACACACATACGTTTAAAAGACAGAATTTCAAACTACATGCTGCTCTCTCTACCAATATATGGAAGATTCTTTCTAAGTATTCCAACTTCTACCACCATCAGAAGGCTCATATGACAGGATGGGATACAGTGATCAACTTTTCACAATTTTCCTGCACAAACGTGCTTAGACATTTTGAAAAGCAGAGTGGTACAGTGGAAAGAGACCAAGAATGAGACTGAATCTAGTCCCTTGAGGACAGGGACTATTTCATTTTTTTTTGTCTTTGTATACTGAGACCTTGTCATGGAGAATGTACTTAAGTAAATGCTTATTCATTGATTGATTAATTGAATGGAGTCAAGGTAGATAATTACCTAACTATGATATGACTCAGTTTCCTCTTCTGCAAAGTGGAGCATATATATATATATATATATATATATATATATATATATATATATATATATATGTACGTGTATGTATGTATATATGTATATATGTGTATATATGTATATGTATGTGTGTATGTATGGAGAGATGGAGAGATAGAGAGGGAGAGGGAGAGAGAGAGAGGAGAGAGAGAGAAAGTCATGTAGAATTTGAAGTGTTTCATCAATATCAGATATATTTGCTAGTCTGAATCTCTGCTACTTAATATGACATTGAGCAAATTAACCAATCAGCCTAATCCTCAGTTTTCTTATCTGTTAAATGTCACAGTTAGCCCAGCTGACCTCTGCGGTCTCTTGACACTCTAGTGCTGTGCTCTGGACTGATCTGACCATCCTGCCATTGAGTGAAGTGACGTTAAGTCAACCAGGAGTAGATAATTTGACAAAAACTTCGATCAAATGACAAGTTAGAGGTGGAAAATGAGCAGTCAGGCCTGTGGAATTTTTAGTCTCAATTTCTCTGAGCAGACCTCCAAACGTTCTACAGGTTCAGCCAATTAAGTCCATTTATGTCATAACACTCAGGGCAGACCCTGGAGCCCACAAGGAAAAGATTTTGTCAGTGCTTTCTGAAGTCCTTGCAGAGGTTTCCCCCAGGCTCCCAACTTGTTTGGTGCTAAATCCCTCCCTCCTGTCCCACCCCACCACTCCCCCCTTCAGTTTCTTTCATCTCCAGGCTAGGCCTGATATACTCTGTCCCTGGAGAGCCTCAAGCTATTGGTTTGGCCTAGGCAGAGGTAAGTGCTCAGGCCAGCTTAGAAGAGGAAAATGTGGAAGAGAGCATGTCCTGGGACTATAAATTAATAAGACTGATTTTCTCAGCTGGCTGCTCAGCTGGTTCTAAAAGCTATTCCAAAAGAAACTCAGCAAAAATGTTTTGAGCAAGGCATTTTTTTTGAGAAAAATCCTCATTTAGCTGTATAAATACATTCTTCTGTGCTCTCACATATCAAGGGGTGGTGCTTTTTTTGCTCCCTCCACCTACTTAACAAATCAGTCAATCAACAAGCAGTTATTAAGTGCCTAGTATGTGTTGGGCATTTGCCTGTTTGCTGGGGGTGTAGAGACAAAAATTAATAGTCCCTCCTCCAAGGTTTATATTTTAAATGGAGTAATGTTAATGAGATATAAGGTTTTCCCCACCCATTAATAGGCCTGTGTGCCCAGCTGTGATATATCTTGAATCCAATAGAGCACATTGGGGAAGGAACTTGCTTAAAGAGTTAGGGGAAGCTTGCTTATAGGAAGACTTCCATACCTTTTGGTACTAAGTTGATTAGGCACTGAACCACAAGGGGTGTGATACCTTCTGACTCTGAGAAGTATACATATACTCTGAGTTGGCATTTTGCTTTGAGGGTTTGCTTATGAGAAGGACTGTTTGATTTCTTGTTCAAGACCCTGAGTAGTAAGTCATATGTTCAGACCCCCCAACTGCTCAGATGGAAAGGCTCTCTCAATTCACTGCTGTATGTAAAGTGTATAGCAATAGAACTGTGATTCAGGCACTTAGAACCCCATCTGTTGGTTTTTATGCTAATTTCTCTGCTTGTATTTTCTCTGATGTTCAGGGTGCTAACCTTTCCCCTGAACTAGTGAATGTAATTAAGAGTAGAATTGTTAACCCCTTTTTGATTAGTCTTTCCTAGAAAAACAGAAAGACAGAACCTGCACTAGCAGGCCATCTTGGGTATGCTAGGGTGCTTGCTGTTACAACTGGCAAGAAAACAAATAAACTTTTAAGTCTAAATGAGGTATATAAAGGAAATACAAAGTAATTTGAGGATGGGAGCATCTTTGTGTGACAGGAAAGTTCGCCTAGAAAAGGTGATTTTGAATGGAATTTTGAAGAAAAATAGGGATTTTATAAGAAATGATGACCTTGATGATCTAAGAAAAACATGGATAGACTTGCACAAAATAACGAAGAGTGAAATGAATAGAACCAAGACAACATTGCATACAGTTAAAGCTGTTTTAAGAACAACTTTGAGCAAGGACATATGAAGGAAGGTGCTCACTGAATCCTGAGAAAGAACCGATAAATAGATGTATAGAATGATTTACATATATGTGTGTATACACACATTATATACATATACACATACACATATACATACACAAGTGTGTGTATAGATATAAACATATACATATTTGTGTCTAATGGTAGCCATCTCCAGGGCAGGGGAGGGAGGGAAGAAAAAAAGAAATTTACATGATAACTTTATCCTATTTAAAAGGAATAGCAAGTTATGCAAAATAGATTTGCAGCTTCATGTGCAATCATCTTTTTTATTATTATAGTTATGATAATAATTGCTTTATTCCATAAACTAAAAGTAAAATAAATTATTTTTAATTAGAAATTTTGAAAGGCAGAGATATAGAAAGCATGCATGCCAAGTATCAGAGGAGAGTATGAAAAGGAATAGAGATGGATGATAGAAAAAAAGAAAATCAGAAGTCCTCTCTTCTTTCATTGCTATAGTCAACTGTTTTGTCATTGAACCTCTCTGAAATGAGCTGGGATGCTCTTCTAGGAATGGAGTGTTGTCTTTCTCCAAAGCCTATGCCTGTCAGTAGGACCTGACAAAGTTAAATCTAATTGCTTTGGTCTTTAGAATGCCAGGGTTAGTCCAGACCATCCTGATATCAGAGCAGGCTTTCAAGGGCTAACAGAAGACATCCCTGCATGTTGCTAGAAAATTCATCCCCATTATTTTGTAGCTACATTAGAATCATTTGCTTAATACTTAAAGGACCCTAGATGCACGATCCAATGTCTTCAACAGAGGAAGGCAGATTTTTAGGTTTTGAGAGAAAAATCTCATGTACAACATCTCATTTCTGTGTGATTTTTGCTAATGTTCTTTCCATAAAGGATCTACTCATTGTACTCTAGGTCTTTAGGTCTTCTAGAATTCCATGGGTACTAGTGAGGAACTGTCTATTCATTATCTCTTATTCTTCGTCTGCTGACCTATTTTTTTTTTGAGAAGGGAAGGTAGGGCAATGGGGGTTAAGTGACTTGCCCAAGGTCACACAGTTAGTTTTGAGTGCGTGAGACCGAATTTGAACTCAGATCCTCTTAACTCCGGGGCCAGTGCTGTATTCACTGTGCTACTTAGCCGCCCCTTTGCTGACCTATTCTGACCACACACTTTCTGGACAACAGTAGTGTGTATACATGAACACATATAATAGCTAGCATATATATGTATGTGTGTGTACATAGGTATATGTATGTAAGCATACATACATGTGTATGTATATAAAATATGGCTACATATGTCTATATGTATAAATAGATGTACATATATATGATTTGCATTGTGTATATGTATATGATATAAACATTACACGTATGTATACGTACACACATATGATTTGCATTAATATTAACACACAAATATACAAGGTCTACAAAGTGTTTGACAAATATGTCATTTGGGCCTCACAACAACTCTGGGAGGGAAATGCTACCGTTTTACAGATGAGGAAACTGAGGCAGACATGTTAAGTAATTTCCCCAAGGTCACTGAGCTAGTAATTATCTGATGTGAGATTTGAGCTTCCTGACTCTAAGTTCAGCTTTTCATCTACTTTGCCACCTTTCTGGGTAATTCATATCATTAAAATCACTTTTCTTTTAGTATCGATGTCACCTGTGATCCTTTCCCCATTTGTTAAGTATCTTTTTCACTTTCAGATATTTTGGAAATAGATCCCTCATTGTAAGAATTTGGTCATCTGAGATATAGTCTTCTATGTGTATCTGGTCTGATATAACTGTTCTTCCCATCTTTATTTTCCTTAATGTCATTTCTGTTCTCTTATATCATACCCACTTTCTAACATTTGTCCATTTTTTGTCAAATTTGGCAATGTGATGAATATGAGGTAGAACTTCAGGATCTCTTTCATTTGAATTTCTCTAATCACTAGTGATTAGGGGCATTTTGAAAAATGTCTCTTTTTTCATAACCTAGGTTTTTTTCCCCTTGAGAATACCCTGTTTGTATGGAGAGAGCAAGGATGCTTTGAACAAAGTAAAAAGAATCAGAAAACAAAGGGAAAAAATCAATCATGAAAATATTTTGCTATAGAAATGCTAACAAATCTGTTCCATTTTTGTCTGTTTTCCTTCCTGTCTAATTTAGAAATGCAGCTAGAATTTTTTCTCATCACGAATCTTTAAATGTCTTCTATTTCATTAAAATTTCATTTTCTCTTTGTAGGATTACAATCATTTTTTTCTTGATAACATATTGTTTGTTCCAGTCCATTTATATTTTTTTGAATATCTCATTCCATGATTTATATTATTTTATGATGAAAGCTGCTGAAACTCATATGGTCCGGATTGTGATTTCTCAATATTTCAATTCTTTCTTTCTAGCTGTCTTCAGTACTTTTTTTCATCCTGAAGCTCTGGATTTTGGCAATGACATTACTGAGAGTTTTCTCTTTAAGGTTTCCTAAAAGAGATTATTGATAGATTCTTTTGTTTTAACACTGATTTTTTTTCAAATAAGACTGAGCAATTTTATGTAATGATTTCTTGAAATACGACAGTGTTTTTGATTATGGATTTTAGATAACCTTATGATTCTTATATCATCATATTTTTCTTTGATCTTTTTTCCAGATCTATTATCTTTGATATGAGTTATCTTACATTTTCCTTTATTTTCTGATTTTTTTTACTTTTTAAAAATAATTTTTCTTGTCTCCACATGAATAGGCAATTCTTCAAGGAAGAAACCCAAGCTACTGTAGCCATATTTTTTAAATGCTCCAAATGACTAATAATTGGAGAAATATAGATAAAAGAAATTACAGCAATTTATGTCATGCCTGTCACATTGGTAAGATGAAAAAAGAGAACAAATAATGAATTTTGGGAAAACATGTGCATTGATACATACAATCATTCTGGTAAGCAATTTGGAATTATGCACATTACTAAACATGAAATATTTATGCTGTTTTTACTCAACTATTCCACTGCAAGAAAAAATAAAAGAAATAGAAATACAAAGTACAAAATATCTTTAGCAGTCCTTTTGTAGTGGCAAAAAACCCCTACAAACTAAAAGAATACCTATCAACTAAAAAAAATGGCTGAGTAAATTGTGGTATATGAATGTGATTAGAATGCTTTATTGTGATATACAACATGAAGAAATTGGTAATTTCAAAGAAACGTGGAAAGACTCATCGGAACTGATGCAAAGTGACATAAATAGAACCAGAAGAATAATTCATACTACAATATTTTTACAAAAATGAACAATTTTGAACAATTTTATGAAGTGGAAGAAAATGAAATAGAAAAACAGGAGAACAATTTATATGACAATAACACTGTAAAAACAACTATGAAAGCTAGAAATAATAATAGTAATAACCAACATTTATACAGTGCTTACATTGTGCCAGGATCTGTGCTAATCATATTAAAATTATTATTTCATTTTACACTCTTAATAATCCTGGAAGGAAGGTATTATTCCCATTTTACATATGAGGAAATTAAAGCAAAGAGGTTAAACAATTTTCCCAGTGTCACATAATCTGTAAGGACTATTATCAATACATAATAACTATCCTTGATTCCAGAGAACCAAGGATAAAACAGGTCATCTACCCTCTCACAGAGAGACAATAGATTTAGAGTGGAGAATAAGATGTATTTTTGTATATGGGCAGTGAAGAGATTTGTTTTGATTACAAATACTGGTTTTAAGGAGTTTGCTTTTTATTTCTCTCTTTTCCCCCACAATGAGGCAGAAAGCAGAAGGAAAAGAAAATGTATTCCTGTTATTTTTAAATGGGGGGGGGAATAATACAATGGCATATTTGAAGCACTTTCAGGTGAGGTGACTGCATTGTTAATTCATTCTGTTACAAGAGACCTCTCATAGAGTGAGAGGAATGTGTAAGTGTTTATAATGGAAAAACAAAACATATCAATAGAATTTTAAAATAAATGTTCTATTAAAAATAATATTGCTTATTTGGATCTCATGCAAAGCTTTATACAGACTTGGTTCCCCTTGATCAGATTCTGATGTTTTCTGGGCTGATAGTACTTATAATACCATACTCTTTTTATCCATAATATTCTATAACAGAACTTATATTCCAAATCACTTTTCCATCTGGCTACTGCTTTACTTCTTCATTTATCAATCAAGTGTATTTTAATGAATTTACATGTGATTGTACCTGGAATACAAAGACAAAAAGCAAAATTCAAACAAAACAAGACTTCCTGTCCTTAAGATCTCTGAATTCTGCTTTGTGAGATATGTACAGAACTCTGTGTGTGTATGCACACAATACATATACACAGATGTATGGGTTCTAGGCTCTTTTGGTCTATGGTTATAGTCATTACTGTATATCTACTAAATTTCTCCTAAAAACTGTAAAAATTTATGCTGGTACAGTTTTCATTATTCATTTCCCATTTTCAACATCCAAAACTTTTGTTTACATAGGTCATGCGGAATACACACATACATGTATATATACTTAGGTATATACGGACACATATATTTAACTGACATAAAAAGTGTCATGTATCATATATTATGCATTATACTTTGGGTTATATATGATTACATACTATGTATCTGAAATAGTCATTTATATAAACATTAAATATATTTATATGTATATATAATATCTACCTCCACACATATGGCAACAAAAAATGGGAAATTATAGAAATTAAGGGTAAGAGTCAGGAAAAAAAATTTACAAAAAGGTGGCACATGAGTTTAGCTTTGAAAGAGGGCAGGGATTGTAAGAGACACAGGTGAAGTTGAAGCAAATTCCAAACATGGGGAAGAACCTATGCAAAGACAAAGAAACAAAATGGATTGTGCAATGTAAAAAGGCCATTTTGACAAGACCATTGACTATATGAGTAAGATTTTTTTTTAAATCCTGGAAAGTATAGTTCAAATCCAAGTTAGAGAAGTTTTTATTTGATCTTAGAAGTAATAGAGAGCTAGTCGTTTATTACACAGGTGAATGCAATAACCAGAATGATGTGAGACAGGCAAGGAGAGTCTGCCTTAGGGCGGTGGCCATGTGAGTAGAGAAGAAGATACATATCTTATCTATAAGATGCTGTGGAGGCAGAAACAACAAAACCTGGCCACTAATTGGATATGTAGGATGAAGGAGAGTGAAGAGATGAGGACAGCACAGAGGTTTTGAACCCGGTTGACCAGAGGGATGACAATGCCCTCAAAAGAAATTGGTAAATTAGGAATCGGCTGCTAATAAATATTTAATAAATGGCATAGGGGGGAGGATTTACACATGACACATTGTTAAGTTTAATATGCATTGTTAACATTTTATCCATTACTTTATTAAGTCTAAAGGATTAAAAAAATATTAATTAAACCTTCATTATAGCATTTCCTGATTTCCAAGGTATAAATGCCCACATTGAAATTTTAATAATTGATGCTCATGGAATAGGTCAAGATAGATCTTGCACAACCCTGGTTTGTGGAGGGAAGATGAGGCGCTCTGTTTTGGATATGTTGAGGTTGGGGTGCCTATATTATATCCAGTTCTAAATGTTTAATACACAGATGTGAGAACTAGAGGTCAGGAAAGAGATCAGTTCTAGATACAAGAGTCTGCAAATTATCTATAGAAACATAATTAAAGTAATGGCAACTGATGTGGTCACTATGAAAGAGAGAATTGAGAGATGAAAGAAGAGATCTCAGTGTACTTGTGGTATTCAAGCAGTTATAAGACAGAATATAAATGCTGATCTAGCTAAGGAAACCTAGAATTCACCAGACAAATAGGAAAACATATCCATGAAAACATAGCAGAGAGTTTCCACGAGGAGAGGATAATCAATAGTATCATATTCTCCCAAAAAAGTCAGAAAGAACGAATTGGGAAAGGATCATATGATTTGATAATCAAGAAATTATCAATGATTTTAAAGAGAGAATTTTGATTGAAATGAAGTTGAAACCCAGATATCAAAGGTTTGAAAAGGGAGACAGAAGTATTTGCTGTCTCAGGCAGCTGCTGGGCTCTTTTGACATCCTGGTTATGGTAGTAGCTTTATATTTATTCAATTTCAACAGAAAATACTAGTGATCTAGGTTGATTTTTTTTTCTCTCATTGATTCCCCATTTCAACATCAAGATCTATTGTTGAATAGGTAAGGTGGAATTTGTCATAAGCAAAGTAGTGACTTGCTATTTATATTTATAATAAGTTTCATGTTTATATTTATTACAAGTTGATGATTATTTGAGCATATTGATTTGTTGTATTAAAAAAACATGTCTGCTTCTATTTCTTAAACTGACAAAAGGAAGAAAAGCAATGTCCTATTAACAATCAGTGTACTATTTAAGGAAATACACAATTCTTCTGGTAGAAATAGGGGAGGAGGAAATCTTTTTTCTCTTTTTTTGGTAGATTAAGGATTAAATTCATGACTGAGGATATGTCTTCTTGAGAGTCACTATTTATACTCAAATTTTGAGACTTTTTTGACATTTGAGGTAAAGATGTGAGGGTTCAAAAATGATAATTCAGTACAAATAAAGCTTATTTCATGGATTTTAAAGGTCTGTATGCCTTGTATAATATCAGGATGCCAAGTGAAGCTACTAGTGTTCATAAGGTGGTAGCTCAAAGAATTTTGTGTGGCATTCAGAAGAAAGATTACTGACTTGATATTTGACATCTGTTCATACCCCTCAAGGTAATGTGATGGGAAAAAGGAGGCAACTCTGAAAGAATTTCATGAAAAGTCACTTAATGGAACTAAGTCTTCTCAAATATTTCCCAAAAGATAACAAGGAAATTGTTTGTCAATTCAGCTCTTCTAATTTCTACAACCTTAATAATTGTTTATCTTCATCTTCTGATTAGTCTTCATAAAAGGTTAAAAAGGTCCTTACTAGAATGTGAAGATCATAGGAGTGGGAGTCAGGAGCCCTGGATTTGTGTCCAAATTCCAGTAAATAGTTGTGGGATCCTAGTCATGTGGCTTAAGCTATGTCCCCCAGTTTCCCCATTTGTTAAATCATAATGATAATGATAGTGTAAGGTACTCTCTCTTTAATGCATTTTCCTTTAATATGAAGCAGTATGTTGTTGACTTAAGTCTGCTCAGAATAGTGAATTACAGTTACTTTGGCTCAAAGTTCTGAAACAGATTTTTTTTAAATGTGACAAACTGAAGTGATATGGCAATAGAATTGTTTGATGTTTATGAGAGAGATGATAAGGTGGATTTTTTTTTCATAGTGAGAACCCAAAGTCTGAAGATAGAAAAGAGAAAGAGATGAAAAGATAAATTCAGAGCACTATTTAAGTTTGAAATTGGAAGTGGTGGATACTACCATTTCTGTTGAAGAATGTCTTGTTAGGTAGGCAGAGGAACTACTTGGAATAAGAGAATAGAGTAGTCACCTGGTGGATCAACTAGTTTGGCTGAGACATCTTGCCAGTGAAGTGTTAGTCAAGCAAAACATGGATCGAGTCAGATTAATAGTAGAAGTATCTGTTCAATGAAGAAGTTATGTTCATCACGTAAAATTTACAGACAGTTGTTGAGATAGAAAAAGAAAACACTGAAATCTACAGTTGCAGAGTCATGAGCTATCTCAAGAATATGCTTTTTCCTCATTCAGATTCCTTTGTATCAGTTATCTGTATGCCTACTCTTCTCCATGGATTCTGAGTAAATTGATAGGATAGGATGGCTCATATTTATGTGTAAATTGTAATTCATGGAATTTTAGGAATAATAATATCCCTGCATTGTATTTAAATATAAATACTTATGTTATATATTTTGCCTTATTTTTAATTAAATGTTATATTTAAGATCTAAAAGTGTCAATACTGTGAGTGACTACTTTTGTGCAAATGGAAGTACAGCCCTGGGTGCCCAAGAGGTAAAGAGATGAGGAGGGGGAGTATCTTTTTCCACAACTGGATTTCCTTTAGGATCTTGTGAAAGTTTGAATGTAACTGTGTTTATGGTGTTCTTCCTCTGGGAACCTCAAGCTCTTACTGTGAGGAAAGGTTGGAATGAGTGAGTGAGCCAGTTGACAGAATAAGTATGCATATCTCTAAACTGTATGAGAGGGGTGAGGATATAACCAACATTACTCACCACCCCTTGAGTCCATTCCAGTCATAACAGCTGAAATCTACACATCACTTAAAGGTTTCTAAAGTATTTTACATGTTTTGTCTCATTTGATTTAAGGAATAGGATTAATCTCTTTTGGTCATAAAATTCCATAATTTTGAATTAAGACCTTTGTCCAGAACACAATGATAGTGTATTATATTAGATACAATTTATATAACCGGGTCATGTTTTATCTTGGTTCATTGATTTATATGCATGCTAAAAAGGTTTTTTATTACACAGGCATGTAATCAATAGCCAATCAAAACTGGCACTTGTGGTAGTTTCCATAAAAAGGTTGTCATTGGTCATGAACATGTTTGTTTATGGCCCTTGTTTATTTGAGTACATCAAATTTGGTTTACATAATTTCAACTTATGCCTTTTCTGGAAAATTAAGCTACTATAAGTTCAGGGACTGCATGTGAAATAGAACCGAGGGTTCTGTCCTATGCCCTATTCTCTGCCTTCCTATTCTCTCCCTTGCAAAGTTCATCAGTTCATATACATCTTCATTTAGTATCTCTATGCAGATGACTTTCCATCACATAATTACTTTGGATTTATTTTGAAAATACTTTTGTTTGCCTGTTGGACTTCTATCCATAGAACCTAAGAACCTTGAAAGCAGGAACTCTCACTTTTTTTCTTTGCCTAGTATAGTGCCTGGTACATGGCGGGCACTTAATAAATGCTTGTGGACTTAGCACACCGATGGTTTGTGATCTTTTAAACCATCATGACTTCACTCGGTGAATCAGATAAATTATTGAACGGATGATACCACAGCAATTTCTACAAAGTTTGAATTTCTAGTAGAAGTGAACAGATCATTTTCTTTTTTTTCTTTTTCATTGTCGTAACCCTTGGCTCAAAGGGTTATTTGCATGACTTTCCTCATTGGCAGAGGTTGATTTTTAGAGTTCTGTGCCTATATGAGATGCAGAGTTGGTGAGATTTGGAGAGGAGAGATCCTAGTGTTCTGACTTTCAGCTCTGAGAGAGAAGACATGTGGTTCCTTCATACTCCTGAAGGGAGAGAAATACTCTGGGAAGATGACATGAAGAGGAGCTGGCAACCTCTATCATGTCCCTATCCCCAGATTTGTATGATAGAGACTCTGAGGAATTTACCTTTAGGTCAGATGTGGAACTCACTCTTGGTTAAGCTAGGTTATCTTAAACCTAAAGAGAGAATTCATGTGCTCTGTGTATTGGCTGGTATATGGTTGCTCTTATGTATACTTTCTCATTTCTGTTAGTATCTGTTCGTATAAATTGATTTATTTTCCATTTACTATGTGTGTCCACCATAGAACTGAGAGTTGATAGAGAGTCAAGCCTTTTAACCTATATTTTGGGACATACATTGCCTATTTAAAAAAAATACAATTAAGAGTTCAGTTTGAACCTAAAAATTATTCTTTCTCTCTGTCCCCTGCCATGTAGATGGGGACAGCCTTTACTAATTGACTGCTTGTGTCTTTAAAACTAATGAGACTGAACCATTCACTCCAATTTTCTCTCTCTTTTCAGCTGTACTTTCCACCACTCTCTTTTATCTGTGATCTTTTTGAGGATTCTTATCAGCTGCACCCAGCGTGAACCCCATGAACTGAACTAGTGAGGGGGGAGGGAACATACTTCTCTTCTTACCCCAGGTCCAAGAAATGAGTTTGATGTGTTTTTTTTGTTTGTTTTTGTTTTTCTTCTATGTCCTTCGTTTTAAATGCCAGAGGTGGTCCTTATAGGACCCAGGAATTTGAGCCATGGCAAAAATGGAGCCAGGATTGTAGATGGGATGTTGCAACCATCCAGGCTGAAAGCCTGGCATGGAAATCCTGAGATGTTAGGGTGCCTGGGATTCAAGCCCGGCTTGGATTTTGGACTTGGAATTGAAACTGTGTTCATTGTGAGCCAACAAAACTATAAACCTAATCTCCCTCTGTTTTGCCTCAAAAACTGAGGTAATAGGAGAGAAGAGGAGAGGTCTTGCCTCCCAATGGTTTGGGGGAGTAAGTTTGTATATTAGTAATGTATCAGCGGTTAAATGGAACTATGGCGCAGGGGACACCTTCTCTACAATTGAGTCAATATCAATGGTGGGGGCTGAAGGCGATGTCAGAGAATCTGTATACCCTTATCCCCCTTAAGTGCTTTAGAAAACCACGGGGGGAGGAGTGAAATGTAACTTCCCTAGCTTCTAGGCAGTGAAGGCCAAACTGGTCTATGTTACACAGACACAGTGTGTGAAGCCATAGAGGAGTAGAATGGCCACCCCTTCCAGGAAAAATACTAGGCTTGATATGACTATCATTTGTGATTCCACAACTGAAGAGTAGAGGCAGAGTGGGAAATGAAGAAAACAGGTAAGGCAATTGGCAAGGAAAATTTGGAGAGGATGATTGAAAGAGTTAAGTGATGTCTCCTCTATAAATGCATACTGGCACCCACTTTAGGGTCTTAATGATTTGCCTGGAGCTCTGAGAGATTAATTTAACCAGGGTCACACAACCAATAAATGTCAGAGTGGCTATCTGAGGCCATATTATTTAAAATAGGATTTTTAAAAAATCACTCTTTCTAATTCAGTGTTTGGCACCTTTGATCACCTAAGAAAAAAGTTCCTAATTTTTGGTGGTCTGATAGCATTAGATTGATGTAAGAATATATCAAATCTAGACCCAGAAATCAGATCAATAGATTGCTAAGAAATAGAAACCCCCCTGCCAAAAAAAAAAAAACAACCTAGCAGTGGCTACACAGAGGTCACGCATCTCCTGTATGTAGTGTACTGCCAGTATCCATCCAACAACTGTTTCCCTCTGTTATCCTACTATTTCCTCCCTTGGTGAATACCAGCCCCATACCACATTTCAGACCCATTCTGTGGGAGGGACAGGAATTTAGAATTGAGCCATTACCCACAGGAATAGTGATTGCTTAATTCAGAGTCACTGTAAGGCAACTCTTTCAATGTCTTATATTCCATGATCCCCAAATTCTTTGAGATCAGAATGATTCTTTCCATTTGAGGAAGTCTTCATATACACACAGCATGGGGACTTTTGGGAGGAGGAAGTTTTCTAAAGAATGCTGGCAAGGGAAGACATAAGTGGTAGAGGAGAGAATATTGCTGCTGATGCTTGGCACCTTGTCTCCATGCCATGCTGTGTCATATCCTATAGTATTTGACACCCTGGGAGTTTGCTTCTTGCCTTGTGATACAGATTTTTTGATAATAATATTAAGCTAAAATTGATACAGATAATCATAAACAAACATAATGATATATTATCCAGACATGAATTTTGTTCTGCTCCTAACTTCAAGACCCTTAGCAAACCTCACATTGGGGATCAGTAGAAGCCAATTCCTGATGGCTCAGCAATTTTTAAGGGAAACAGGGAGGGCAAAGCTGATATCAAGACATTGTACTTTTTGTGGTGATTCAAGGAGAAAGTTGTTGTCTTCTTCTTTTTGCTTTCTTTACCTTACTTAGCACAGTGCCTAGCACATAGTAGGCAGTTAATAAATGCTAGTTAATTGATTGCCTAACTCCCTTAGATTAGTTTAAAAAGTTGGGCAGGATTAGATTGGACTCCCAAATTTTTATCCCTAGGAAGGGGTCAGCTGTTTCGATGTCTGGGGAGAGTTTGCTATTTGTTTTTTCTCGATACCATGATGCTTTCTATTTCATGGAGACTTCTTGTACTTATTAACATTGTAGTTCATGTAATGAATCCCAACTGGTATGAAAAAAGTCAGTATGAGGAAGAGTGTGTGTGTGGGGGGGGGTCTACAGAATTATTGTGAGTAGTTTTGAACCCAAAGACCAAACCATTTAACCTAGAGGGTAACAGGAGGAATCTGCTATATTTAATACAGGAACTCCTGTTTACCTGATGGCTCATCAATTTCAGGGAATGAGCACCCTTCTGGGAAAAAAAAGAAATGATGGCAAGACCCATTACCTTAGTACAAGAATCACTGAAAGGCTGGTATTTACCTTACTCCTGACCTCAGCTCACCAAGGTCAAGGTGACAAGCTTGGTAAGCTTTGCCACAGAGGTAAGCACAGTGAAATGGAAGATGTTCGAACTTTTCTCCCAATCAGGGCTGTACATCACTGGCTGGCTTTTCAAGTGCTCTTAGCCATGGGTCTGAAAGATTCTATATAAAACCAAATTTGATTCTGTCCTCTGGATCAAAGGAATGATTACACCCTGGAGGGATGAAACTATTATGCCAGAAGAAAGGGAAGGAGAGGACAAATGCTGAGATGGGAAATAATTACTGCCAGAGGTGAAGGAGATTGACTGGGAGTGTGATACCTGGATAATTAGGGTAAAGGGGGTAAAATGGCCATTGTTTCTTGGCCTTCCCATTCAGAGGTCTTTGTCAACTGGTGAGTATAGCAGGTGGGGTGCTTGAACTACTTGTGCTTTCCTTGGTTCTCTGGTTTTATAATCTGCTTTTACAAGACCTATTTAAGGATTTCTCTTTACTGGTGCCAGGGGAATGGAGCACAATAAAGCTACACTTAAAAAAATAATTCCAGTTATCTTTAATTTCTTATGGCAGCCCTTGACTTTTAAATCTGCAGATGAAGTCAACTTAAAAACCTCCCTGACCTTAAAAAAGGGATTCTCCATAATAGTTTAGTTTAGAAATGTAAGCCCAGCCTGTTGGATGAATGGAAAAGTAGGGAGGCAGTTTGAAGAGTCTACCTCTTACTTCTCTCCCCCTGGGGTCTAAGCTGCTGATTCATCTCTCGGTCCCACAAGTTCAGTAACACTTCTTTCTCAGAAACAGCCCCTTCTCTGATCTTTCCAGATATTTAGCCCAAGTTCTCCTGCTGGGCTCTATAGAATATCTACATACAGTCTTGCAGTAGTATTGACTGAATGAATGAGGCGCAAGGCAAGGGCAGCTGCCTAGGAAACTCGATTTTAGGTTTCAGGCTTCACTTCCTCTGGACACTCCTCAGAAGCCCCATCGTTTCAGAACCCTCATCATTTCCCCCACTGGGGCTCATCTGCCCCAGGGAATGACAAAACAGTAACTGTGCTGGGACTGTACACTCCTCTCCTGATAATGCTATCTGTTTCTCTAGTCTGCCAAGTTAGGAGAAGGTGTTATGTTCTGGTAGTATGTCATTAATGTACTACTATGCCAAAGGGAGCCCTAGACAAGTACAAAATTTGCCCCTCTGGCAGACTCCTGTCCACTGGAAGCTATTAGCCTTCCTAAGGAAACATACAACCTGATGTCATAAATTATAGGTAATCTGAAAAAAAGTTTTGTGATATTAAAATAAATGCATTTATAAAAATTATTAAATTTTTATGTATACAAATGACATAATAAATGTGTATAAAATACAAAATAATGTATGTAAATTACATCTCTGCCTGTATCACTCTCTATTTTACGTATTAGGAGGGTGGCTACTCCTGCATCTAACTTCTGATTAATCAATCAACAAACATTTTTTCAGTTCCTGTTGTGTGACAGGCACTGTCCTAAGTGCTCGACACCCACACCCACACCCACACCCACAACCCCCCCCACATACACCCCCCACACATCCAAAGGCATTCCTTGCCCTCAATGATCTAAGAATCCAGTTGAGGAGATAAATGCAAATAAATATAAACAAAACAAACTACATATTGGATAAATACAAAATAATAAATAGGGAGAAGGCACTCAAACAACAAGCATTTCTTCATCTTCACTGTGTGCTAGGTACTGTATTAAGGGTTGGCCCGGTATACACAGAAAAACTGAAAGCAGCTCCTTCTCTCCAGGAGGGAGAGAGGACATAAAACTAATTTCTACTGTCATACCAACTAGAATAAAGATCTGAGTTTTAATTTCTACGAGGGATGATGACAATAGTAATAATACATTTGTGTAGCATTTAATAAACACCTCCATTTTATCCTCACACCAACCCTATTTTGTAGAATTTTTTTGAAGGGTAGGGGAGATGATCTGTGATTTCATCTGTGTGAAGAACTTCTAAAGAGGAAACACCACCAATGGCTCTCTGCCCTCATTCTGCTTCTCAGAGGCACTTTTAGTTTCTTCTGGCTCTAAGAGGTTAAGAGAATTGCCCATACTGCCAGGATGTGTAAGAGACATTATTTAAACCCAAGGTATTCCCAACTCCTAGGCCAGTTCTCTACTTACCACCCTTTTGATGCCTCTTAGCGTTATTATCTCTATCCTTCAGATGAGGTAACTGAGGCTGAGAGGTTAATTGACTTAACTAGGTCACAAATCTTGCATCTGAGGTGGGATTTGAATCCAGGTCTCCCTGATTTCCAAGTCTAGCTCCTTACTATACCATATGCCTAGTACAATTCTCTGTGCATAAAAGGTACTCAATAAATGTTTATGGAATGAATGAATTCTCACTCCTAAGCCGCTGGAGTTCCTTTGTGCCGGTTTGCTGACCTGCCTCTGCTTAATTATTTGCTGAGTTGTGGTAGGGATTTTTTTTGCAGGGGAGGGGGACGAGAAAGTGAAATATAAATAATGTCAAGTGGCTGCCAAGTTTGAGTATCTACTCATCACTCCGTCCCTACAAGGGGCGCCTCAACCGATATTAAATATTGCAGAGAGCACCAAGACAACTCTGCAAGCCAGCACAAATGGGAGTTTTGATTTTGAGAGAAGCATAAAACCAGCAGGGAGAGCCTGACAAGGTATTTGAGTAACAGTCAGCAAAAGACGTGAGTGTAGAGTACACAGACCTTGTGAAAGGGGCCATTAAATTTACTGACAGATCAGAGCCAGGGAGAAGTTTGAGGCAAAATCAAAGCATGATGAAAAATCCTGGGCAGATGGCTGAAGTAAGAAGAGGTGTGTGTAGGAGACATGGAGGAATGTGCAAAGAGAGTAGACAAGGGTGAACTGCCCAAAAAGAGTTCTGACCCAAATTTTAATAGTAATAATAAGGTACTACACCCTTTGAGGACAAGACGTACAGGAGCGGAACTCTTAAAAGGTCCTAATTCTAAAAGCTGTAAAGATTTATACCTTTAGTTAGGTTATGCTTTTACCTAGAGGATCCTACTGCCTTTTTGATATCTGTGTGTGTGCTACCTATCCTTCAAAGACAAGTCAAAAGCCATCCCCTCTATAAACTCTTCCCTGATAACTATTTAAATGATTTTTCCCTTCTTTGAATTCCTTTCCCCTTACTTCCCTACCCTCTCTTTCCCTTCATAGAAGTGGGATGAGACAAAAAGGGGCCACAAACGTGAAGGTGGAAAATAGATTGCATGTCCTATACAAAAGGATTCCTGAGTAAAACTGAGATTGAAGTTGGATACTATGAATATAGAGTAGGCCATAACTATACAGTTATATGTCTTCCTCCAAGAACTTTCCATGATCAAAGAGAAGTGGGAAAGACTGATGGGGTGTGTATGGCAAGGAGGAGACCTGAGAATTAAGGCTGGGACTAAAGTAGCAGGTTTTATGAAATATCATGGGGACAAGAGATACAAAGAGGGCACTATTGAAGTAATTGACCACAGGATATCAGATGGTGGTAAGTCCATTTTTACCTGGAGCCAGCTAATAGACTTATAGAGATAGGATTTGAATGAAAGGCCAGGTAATGTGAGAAGAGAGGGAGCAATAGCAAGCAAGAAAGTTTTGACTTGGTAAGGGGATACTTACCAAGTACTTAAGTACTTAAATACTTAAGTCTGAGTGAGATGCTCCAGTTTTTGGTAGCTATTTGTAGGAAAATAATAATGAGTCCCTTTTTAAAGATAATTATTCTCCACCTAATGAATATTTTCTGGACTGATTTCATTATTAATCAGATTTTCTTAATCTTGGACAGATTTGTCTCTCTCCATGTTATCTGTTAGGCATAAGCACAGTCCTAGAATCCAGGCTACATGTATAACTTAAGACTGAACTTTTCTGGGAGATTCTGGGCCATATGGGGGTGAGGAATACAGCTGGTTCAGAGAGGTAATGGACGTTTGTGGAGTTACAGAGGGCAAGAGACCATGACATCCAAGAATCTGAAGGACAATTCACATCAATGTTCATGGGGAGGAGAACAAGGAGGGACAGAATATTCCTTTGAGTTTTGAAGTCTGAAGGAAGAATGGGCATTGGAGGGTGATGAAATAACAAAGTAACTTTACAAAGATTAAGAGCAATTATACAAAGGAAGAGGAAGGAACTCATATATGAATAATCACACAGAGGGGGCAGAGCCAAGATGGCAGTGTAGAAGCAGCAAGGTTCCGCAGCTCCCACAAAACCAACCAAAATACCCAGAAAATATGACTCTCAACAAAGTCTAGGACTCTCAAACTCACAAAAATATAGAAAACACATCTCTCACTGAAGGCAGCTCGGCAAGAGGGGCTCACCACGGCAGGCCAGGAGCCGAGGCCAGGACAACCCGAAATGGAAATGCAGCCAGGCCCCAGGGGGCTGGAGGAGCTGAGTCAAGCTGCAGCCAGTCTACAAGAGAGAAGATCTACAACACCTGCAGGAACTCCACTTCTAGCAAGGTGTGAAAAACAAGGACTAGAGAAAGCAGCTTGGCAGCAGGGGCTCATCTCACAGCCAGGCAGGCCGGGAGCAGAAACCAGCCCAGCCCGAAAACTGAAAACCCTGGCCAGGCCTCAGGGTAGTCAGGAGGAGCTGAGCCTCCCAAGCCTCAGCATGAGTCTACCCCAGCAGATCTACAGCACCTGGAGGGATTTTCACATCAAGCAAGCCAGGATTACTGAAGTTCAGTGAAAGTGGAACTTTGAAACTTAATTTGGGGGAGGAAAAGCAGTTTGGCCAAGCTGTCCCCAGGGCAAAGAAGAAGTGGGGGAAGGACAGGAACTGCTGTGACCGGCAGCTGCCCCCACTGGGCTGCTTCAGAGGCCTTGGTCTACGGACCCCGCAGGGGGGCTGAGTTGATTGATCAGGGCCAAGTGCTCTTGCGTTGAGTGGCCTGGATCTGGATCATGGTCTTGAGTGGTGGTCCTGGGGTGCGCCCTCAGCAAGCCAAAGCTGGGGGGGTGCTGCAACACCCCCTAATAGCTCTGGCAGCAGGAAAAACCCCAGTGATTTGGAACAGAGCTTTCCCCC
>CM053593.1:58100391-58131586 GCA_028646575.1 Pseudocheirus occidentalis
AAGGAAGGAAAGGAGGGAGGGAGGGAGGGAAGGAAGGAAAGGAGGGAGGGAAGGAATGAGAGAGGGAGGGAGAGGGAAGGAGGGGAAGGAAGGGGAGGGGAGGGGAGAGACAAAAAGCTTCATATCTAAGTGACTCAGAAGAATCTCTTGCTTAACCATTGAAATTCCACATCCTTTAGAGTACTAGTTATCACTGATATATGTACACATATTTATGTATATTTTTATCATAATCCAGAGCATTTTCAAAGAGCTTTAGACATATTATCTCATTTTTGTCTCATGGAAGCCCTATGAGAAGCTAACAGCATTACAATAACCATTTTAGATATGAAGAAATTAAGGCTCAGAATGGTCAAAAGGCTTCCCCATGCTCACACACAGTGTTGGAGGCCATGTTCAAACCCTGGCTTCATGTAAAGTAGACTATGTAGTAGCTAAAAGGAAAAGACAGAGTGTGGAAGTATTTAAGCTGCTACAAACCCATCAGCCAGAAATGGCACAAGACCAGCAGTGACACCCTGATCCATTTCAAGGACATTTGTTACAGCTGCTTTCAGCAAGAACTATTTTTGGGAGGGGAGAGAATGGTCTGCTTATCCAGGAACCATAGGTGGCAATGCTTCCAGAGTTGGTCCCTATGCTCCTGTAGCTCCTGTCCTGCTTGAAGCTCAGCCCCTGGCAATCGCTCTTCTTTTAGACTAGGTGCCAGCCCTTTTCTTTCTCCAGCCTGCTCAGCTGGGCACCAGCCTCCTAGAACTCTGTGGGCTGCCCCTGGATCCATTCCTTGTCACATCATGTCAAATGCCTTCTTCCATGGCTACTCACAGTTCTGGAGTAGGAAGCTTACCTATCCTGCTCAGCCTCTTGAACTGGGAAAGATTAGTTTGTTTGTTTTTTACTTTTCTTTAGAACGTTTGCTATGAGTAAGTAACCAAGAAGCCAGCATTTATTTTCTTAGGATTTACTTCTTGGGATTTAGGATTGTTTTAATTTTAAGACCCTCTCTGAGGTTCAAATTTCTCATCTATAAAATGGGTACAGTATTAGTCATAGTCTTCCCCTTAAAGGGCCATGGGAATTCAGTTATCATTTTTTAAAGGAAAACACTTTTAGTACATGTAGTATAAAATATTGTGGAAATATAAAGTATTATGTGGTTGTTATTGTTAATTATGAAATTTACTGCCATTGCTTAAATTACGTGAGAAAGTCATGACACAACTGATTCAAGAAGTATGTAATTGTCAAAGATTTGGTGGAGTGGTTTTGAGGAAGGGACTGTTTGTGTCTTTGTATCCCTAGCACTTAGTCCTGGAGGAAGTGAGATGGCTCAATGGATAGAGCACTGGGCCTGGAGTCAGGGAGACCCAAGTTGAAATTCAGCCCTATAATCCCGGACAAGTCACTTAACCTTCATTTGCCTTAATCTGCTGAAGAAAGAAATGGCAAATCATGTCAGTATTTTTGCCAAGAAAACCCCATGGACAGTATTGCTGTGCAAGGGTTTATGGAGTCATGAAGAGTTTGACATGACCAAACAACTGAAAAGTCACACAGTTAGTGTTTAATAAATGCTTGTTGATTGGTAGATTGAAAAATAAACAAGGACCATATCAAACATTTTCCCCTTCCTCCTTCTCTCTCTCCCTCTTCATTCTTTCTTTCCTCCATCCTTCTCTCTCTCTCTCTCTCTTTCTCTTTCTCTCTTTCATCTATCTCTCTGTCTCTCCATCTCTCTTTTGTTTCCCCATCTCTTCTTTCCTTGCTTCCTTGCTTCCTTGCTTCCTTGCTTCCTTCCTTCCTTCCTTCCTTCCTTCCTTCCTTCCTTCCTTCCATCTGGCTGGAAATGCAGATGCTACTCACTGGACCAATCCCACCAATCAGCTCTCAAGCTTTGACCTGCTCTATTTCCAGCCTAGGCTGTTCCCCTTTTCCTTAAGAAATCTGGTGATTTCCTGCTCCAAGGGACTTGCCATATTAATGCCAAACATTGGCTCAGTCGGCTGCAGCTCAGAGCTCCAGGGCTTTAGAGATCTAACTCAGCCTTCCTAGTAGCAAGGATTATAGATGTGTACTCCCAGACCTGTCCATCTCAAACTATTTCCCACAAATTCAAATTTAAATTGCATCTTTTTCTCTTTTCTTTTTTGTCCAGACCTGCAATTTTCTTGGCATAAGGAAATTATGGCATGGAAACTGCCTCTTCCTGTACAGATTAACAAGTTATTTGTAACATATTATCCTAGAGAACTGTCAGGGTGCACTGAGAGTTTAAAAGAAATTCTCAAGGTCACAAAGCTATTATAATCAGAGAAGATTGAACTAAAGTCTTTCTTATTCCAAGGCTGGCTATCCACTATACCACATAGCCTCTCATTAAAAAAAATCAATTACCATTAATTAATAATAATAGCTTACATTTACATAGCACTTCATATATGATATTTCACTAAATAATCATAAATCCCTTTTGAGAAAGGCAACATAGCCTAGTGGAAATAGCTTTGGATTGAAATGAAAACATCTGGATTTAAATACCATGTGGGGTACTTACTAGTTTAATGACCCTGGGAAAGTCAATTTAACCTCACTGTGACTGTCCCCTCATTTAATAATAGGACTTACCTTATAGCAATGCTGTAAACAATGAAAAAAGATCACATAATATGAAATCACAATTTGTTATATAAATGCAAATTGTTGTTTTCCCTATTTTATAACTGAAGAGACCAAGACTCTGAGGATGTTAAAAGACTTATCCAAGGTCACACAACAATTGAGTGTCAGGGGTAGAATTTGAGCCTGGGTCTTACAACTCCAAGTTTCCTCTTTTAAATTACTGTATTACAGTATTACTGTATTCTACTATATTGCTATATCCCACTCGTCTTTGCAACTTTCTTAAGGCTAATTTTTAATGTTTTTTTTTAATGCTTCCATGTAGCTTGGATCTGAACTTTTGTATCCTAGACCAAAGAGGAAGTAAAAATGCAAATGGATTTCCCTGACTGGGATGTTGTATCATTTGTTTTCTGGTTCAACATTGAAATATCATTGTATTTTAATACTAAGTGAATATGTGACCCACAGGGAATCTTATGTACACATTAATGTTCCCATTTCTATTTAGTTTGAAAGCAAAGTTCTAAAGGAAGCCTTTCCCCATCTCCTTAATTCTAGTGCTTTCCTTCCAATGATTATTTCCAATTATATGTGCATATAATGCATGTATGTATACATATGCATGTATATATTGTATGTGTGTATGTATATGTACACACACATACACACATTTAACTCATTTATATAGAATTGACCATACGACCACTTATTTCTTGCTAGACTATTAATCATTTTGATAAATAAACTTTATCTGTCCCTGAATTGTCCTCAGAATTTTGTTTATCTATCTATCAATCTATCTGTCTGTCTATTTGTCTATCTATATCTGTCTATCATTTATCTATCCGTCCATCCATCTATTCATATCTATGTGTATATATATATGTGTGTAAATATATATACATATACATATACATATACATATACATATACATATACATATATATATATGCTCTCATGGACTTCTAGGGAATGATTGGAGGGCAAGATAAAGTTATAATAAAAAAAGAAGGGACAATATGATAATATTTTTAAAAAACAAGGAAAGGTAGTAGAAAACCAATGCTGGGGGACAGAAGAAATTAACTGTAGATTTTTTAAAAGCCAAGGTTTGTATTGTCAGACAGAGGCTACATGAAATTCAAGGAAGGTTTTATTGGCCTCTACTTGTGGTTAGGAAAGAAGGAAATTTGGGAACTGAATAAAAACCGTGGAATATGTGGCAGAGCCTCTGCGGAAAGGATTAGAAAGATCTGTGGACTATGGTAGAGACAAGGGGGTCTGGGCAGGAATGAGATTACTATCCAAGGTATAGAAATGGGCTACTGGTAATCATATAGTCTTTTAAGAATCTACTCCCATTCCACAACTTCACACACACCCAAAATAAAATAAAACACGATAAGTTTACCATCTCAAAGAATTATCTCAAAAGTTTCAGAAAATAAACTTTTGTTGCTACTGTTCTAATAATGTTTCACTTATAAAAAGGCTTTAAAGTTTACAAAGCACTTTCCTCAAACAATCCCATGAAATTATGCTAAAATAATGAAACAGTTTGAGGGGTATTATCCTAGTATAAAAATATGCATACTAAAACTCAAAGTGGTTAAATGAATGGCCACTGATGTGTTGGAAAAACCACTGAATTTGGAAGAGAAGGTTTGAGTTTCAGTCCCTTACTGTCTCTGTGACCATAGGTAAACCACTTAGTGTATCTAGACGAGATTTTCCTTATTTGTAAATTGAGGGAGAGGGGCTGAGACTTGATGATTCCTAAAGTTCGTTCTAGCTCGAAATCTATGACCCTAAATATCACAGCTATCCAGGCCTCCTGGCTCCAGGTCCAGACCCACAACATTACATAAAAGAAGGCAGATATGGAAGTTACTTCTGTAGCTTAGACAAATTTAAAACCTAGAAATGGTGCAGGACACGTATAAACCTGTGGATAACAGGGATTAAATCTGTTTAACTCATTGCATACCAAATCTGCCACAGGTTTTGATGAAGTTCCTATTTCTCCCCTCTGCACCCCAAATCATGAACGATTCCCCCTTGTTCCTTCTTGACAGACACTACTTTCTTGCCTTCTTCTTTGACTGGAAATTAACATTAAAGCTGATCTATTCAAGGAAACCTGATTTTCTTATCACACCCAAAAGACGTGACAAGTTGCAATTTCCCACCATGTAATGCTATGCAGAGAAAGAGAGAGAATGGAAGAAGGGGGAGGAGAAGTGAGGGAAGAAGAAAGAGCAGAAGAGGAAGATAAGAAGCAGGGCCTCGAAGCAGAGGCTTGGCAGTAGGCTCCCGTCATTTTACTCTCTCCCACTTCCCGAGCCCAGCCTCCATTCAGTGCCGCACAGCAACCTGCACCTGTGTTCAGACAAATGAATTCACACACACACACATTGAAAGCAGAAAGAGTTCAAAACACCCAGAGTGAGGGAAGAGATTCTAAAGCAAACAACTGCATTCAGAGCAAGTCTAGTGAGGTGGAAAGGGAATTGGCCTTTGAGTTGTAAGTCCTAAGTCTGCATCTTGGAGCAAACATTTATTTACTGTTACCTGCACCTCTGGCGGTATTGGCTTCCTGATCTATAAAGTGAAGGGATCAACTGGCTGATCTCTTTTGGAAGTATTATGGTATAATGAAAAGAGGCCAGAAGTTTGATTAAGGAGATGGCCTTTCACTTCTGACATTTATTAGCAATTTGACCTTGGTTAAATGACTTAACCTTCCTGAGAATCAGGTTTTCATCTGTTAAAGGCAGAAAATAATAACACCTACCTTCCCAGAGTTGTTGTGAGGTCAAATGAAATAATGTGAGAAAAGCACTTTGTAAATTTCAGCTATTATTTGTATTTTAATATTGCTATTAGCATTATTATAGCACTAAAATTTGACATCTACATGTACATGCCGCACCCCCCCCCAAACCCCTTTGCCATGAGCTCCCACCAAAAATCCTGAGAGTTTGTTCATGTTTTACAGAAATCATTGAAAGTGAGTCATAAAATTCTCAGAGCTCCTTGAGTAGACTCTGGCCGAGAAGCCATGATTATACTTAAGGCATGCAGGAAGAAATTTTATTGTTCAGTCATTTCCATCATCTTTGACCCTCCATGACCCCATTTGGCTTGTTCTTGGCAAAGACACTGGAGTGATTTGCCATTTCCTTCTCCAGCTAATTTTCTAGAGAAGGAAACTGAGGCAGACAGAGTTAAGTGACTTACCCAGGGTCATATAGCTAGTAAGTGCCTGAGGCTGGATTTGAACTCAGCAAGATGAGTCTTCATGACTCCAGGCCTGGCACTCAATCCATTGCACAGCTTTAGATGGAAAAAAAGTTAGATGACTAGCCTGATTTCTAGGTGGAAACTCAAACAACAATGACAAACCCTACCCCATTTAACCCCCTTTATTGATTTCTCTTGCCTTAGACATTTACAAGGGAAATGTCTTGGGGCTGTCCAAGACTTCAAGGAGATGGGAACTTTGTATGTGAGCTTTTACCCTAAATGCCCACTGCATTACTCACCAGCTCTGTGTGTATGTGTGTGTGTGTTTATGTGTGTGTGTGTATCTGTCTGTCTTTGGGCAAGAATTTTCCCTTGCAGCCTTGCATTCTTCACCTGGAAAAGGATGAGGTTTGATTAGGTGAGTTCTAAAGTCCCTTTTCAGATCTAGCACTCTGATTCTACAAAAGTCAGAAGAACCAAAGCCATTCTAGGATTGGTATCACAGTTGAGATGTGCATCTGTCCCCTAAAGTCATTCAGATATACCACAGTTATGTGAAGTATCTACTCAAGGGCCCAACCAAGATGAAGATGAAAGAATTACTTGGCGTCATTTGTTCCTCAGTGATTCCTGAATGAAAGACCCACCTGAAGGACAGAAGCTCCTGTATTTAGAATTGCACTTCACAGTGGTTCTCTAAAACCATGATGAAAACATTTTCAAAAAAAATACAGAAAAAAAATTTACAAAGAACAGGCCTTACCAACCTGGGACCATTTGTAAATTCATCATTCATTCTGGATGAGTGAGTTTTCCAGGGAACTTTAAGCACCAAAATATTTAATCATTTTGGTTGAATGTTACATATGTCACACATATGTAACATTTTTCTAATACAAAAATGTTTAATACATTTTCACTTATTTTTAATGGATTCATATACTATGTGACCCTGAACAAATCACTTAACCCTCTCAGCTCCCTAAAACTTTCAATTAGAGGGTAGCAGATCTTCATCTGGGAAAGAGACATCTATCAAAGATTTATTTCTTTCCAATCGATGTGTTCATTTGTTGTGGAACTGGTGAAACAGATGGTAATTTGAAACTTTAACATCTGGTAAGTTAAATCCAAGTTCTAGATCCATAGCAAAATGGATCAAACAACCATCAACCCCTGTTTCCCAGAACCAAGTGATTTACAGTTTAATGAGAAATGGGATGATCTGATCCAGTTTGGTGACCATGGGTAGAGAATGAGTAGCAATGGACACCTATTGGTGGGTGCAACTCAGGTGGCAAATATATTAAGCATGCTCTGAGGACGTTAAAGGGGGATTCGTGTTAAACGGGTAGGAAAAGGAACCATATGTCCCATAATAGGTTCAATGGCTCATAGGATCATAACTGTATAGTCAAAAGGGTCCTTAGAAATCTTCTAGTCTAACTCCCTTCATTTAACAGATGAGGAACTGAGGTCCATTGAGATTTAATGACTTGCCCAAGGTCACACAATTATCAGAGTCTGAATTTGACCAAGGTTGTCTGAGGATGGAAGGATGGATGGATGGATGGATGGATGGATGGATGGATGGATAGAGCCTGCCTATGACTGAGTCTTAGCAAAGCCTGAACTTGTTTTAGGCTAGAACAAAGTTGTAGTTCCCATCTAAACTTTCCAAGTCTAAAACATCCTGCTATTTTTTATCTCCTTCTTATCGATGGAGTGTTAGGAAGAGCAGAGAATTCATGCCTTGCCTTAGGCCACTTTTCAAGTCCCAGAGAGGTAGAGAGAGCAAAGACCTGGGGATCCCTATTCCTCCTCTGAACTACCTCACCCACAGGGGCATTAAAATTCATTGCTCTGAAAAGAAAAAACCCAGGGAATATGTTCTTGGCAATCAAAGAATAAAGCTCTGGGGATCCAACTGAATCAACCAAAGGAAATTCAGGGTTCCAATTCCCTGGAAGGTTTGCCTGGGGTTTCTATCATGTCTTTTAGCAAAATGTCAGATTAACACACACACACACACACAGAGGAAGGTGGGAAGATGGCTGAATCACTTTCCACAGGGATCCAAGGGGTGCAGGACAAGGTATGGGGGAGGTAAGAAGGCAGGGGATTGCTGTTAGAGTGAAAAATAGCTCAGCTAGAACTTGTATTCATCCTTAGAAGAAGACTTTAGGGGAAAGCCTTCAGAAGTTTGGGGCTGATTGAAGCCTTGGCAAAAAATAGCAGAGACCCTGATAGCAAGTGAGACCCTAGCTGAGAACCACCCACCAACCCAGAAGGGAGTCTGTGAATCACGTTTGCTTCTCAGTTCTTTTGCACAATCTAAGAGTACATGAAAAATTAGCGTGTGTGTGTGTGCGTGTGTGTGTGCGTGTGTGCGCGTGTACCTTCCAAGCTCTATTCCTCTCATTTAGTTCTCCAAGATAAGCCTTGGCCTTTTTCCAGCGAGGGTCTTCTCTTGCCATTGCCTCTTTTCTCTGAATCCCCCCATGGCATGCAGTAAGCTAACTTGGGGAGAGCTGGCTCCCTGGTTTGTATTCAGCACCTGGCCTTTCAGAGGGGACTGCAGTCCAGCTGCACATTTGTATATTCATTGAGCCGTACTCCCAACTCCACAGACTCCTGACAGCTGCAGATGGCAAAGCTATTTTTCATAAGGTGTGGGAGAGACAGAATCAAATATCACCTGGAAAAGACGGTGGCCTTTGGAGCCACCAACAGAAGTGGGATTAAGAGAGAGAGAAGTAATATAGGAAACTAGGCATAGCTTTCATTCCCTTGATCTGCATTTAAAGCTAAACTATAGCCTCCCTATTATCAATTATGTTTACATGAGCATTATGTGAGGGACATACCAAGGACCTAGGAACCCAGAGAGGTTACATGTCGAGGAGTCAAGATAGAAAAGTCCTCTTTTCTCTCTCTCTCTCTCTCTCTCTCTCTCTCTCTCTCTCTCTCTCTCTCTCTCTCTCTCTCTCTCTCTCTCTCTGTCTCTTTGTCTCTCTGTCTCTCTGTCTCTCTGTGTCTCTATTTCTCTGCCTCCCTCTCCCCTCCCCCCCGTGTGTGTGTGTGTGTGTGTGTGTGTGTGTGTGTGTGTGTGTGTGTGTGTGTAGCTGACACTGGGGGTACAGGAAATATGGGAAGATCTTGTGCTAAGTCTGCATATAAAGGAAGGGGGACCTCACCCCTTTAGAATAGACTGCAAACTGAAATAACTCAACACTGTGATGGGAAAATCAGAAAAAGGAAGAATGAGAAGAAACAAAGTATTGTAGGAGCCAGGAGAGGGTGGCAATGGAGATTTATCCTTAAATCTCACTCTCTGAAATAGCCACTGGCTATTCACAGAAATGAGGAAGAAACTGCTTTTGCCCTGGAGGAGACAGACTACTAATCCACAGAGTCATTGATCTAAACCTGACCCTAAATTTGTATTTCACTTCTTGAGGAATCCTGGGTAAGACACAGTGTGATGTCATGGAAAGAACACTGAATGTTGAGTCAGGAGAAAATTGGGTTTTTAAGTTCTGCCTCTGAGAGTACTCTGGAGAAAGTGACTTAACATTACTCTTAAAGCCTTAGTTTTGCCATCTGTAAAATAGAAATAACAGTATCGAATTTTCATGGTTGTTATGAGAACCATAGATAAGCTAAAAGGAACCCCCATGTTTTAGATGCAGAAAATGAGACCTTGAGGGAAGTTAAAGTAGACTCTGGCCCAGAAGCCATGATTATACTTAAAGGCATCCAGGAAGAAATTTGCCTAAAGTACACAGAAAGCTGGTCCTGAAGTCAGGAAGACTCATCTCCTTGAGTTCAAATCCAGTCTCAGATTCACCCTATCTATATAATCTGGGCAAATCATTTAATCCTGTTCGCCTCAATTTCTTCATCTTAAATGAGTTAAATGAGTTGGAGAAGGAATAGCAAACCACTCAAGTATTTTCATGAAGAAAACCCCAAATGGAGAAATAGACCCAGACACAACTGAAAAAATTACATAACAATGACAAAAATCAACCAAGTAATGAGGCAGGCTAGAACCAGAGGCCTGGGTCCAAATCTTTTTTCTCATGCTTATTCCTCATGTGTTATTTGGCAAACTGCAATCCTCAATGGCAAGAAATAATAATGACTATCATGTATACAGAAACTTTGAGGTTTACAAAGTGCTTTATGGTTTTCTGATTTTTGTTCTCACAACCCTGGTAAGTAGGTGCTATTCCCAGCCTCTCACAGCGAGCAAGTGTTTGAGGGAGAATTTGGATGCAGTTCTTCCTGATTCCAGGCCCTGCCATCCATCCCCCACCTCTGTAAAATGTGCCAACTGACCTCTGAAGTTTCTCCTTGGTATAGCTCGATGATCACATTATCCTAGGAGAGAGCAAATGTAATGTTCTTCACAAATATGAGCTATTTTTTAAATTTCTCCTAATGCAAAAGGATTCCAGTGGCAGGTTCCACTTGCCAGACCATTAAGAGGCTGTGCGATACAATTTAAAATTTGATAATTGACTGTGCTCTAATGCTGTCTAATTGGTGCAGGTGTAAGCCTGGAAGTCTCCTTAGGTAACCTCCTCAAGGTCAGAAGCTGGATCACACACTATTTCTGTAGCCTCATCACTGCCTTCCACAGTGGTGGGTCTAGTCAGTTTTCCCCAAATGCTTAACAGAGTTCCATCCAGGTCACAAGAAAACTGGTCCACGCTGGGGCCTTATTTTGTTCATTCCTTCCTTTCTCTTCTCTCTTATCCCCACACATCCAAATCTGCTTGTACAAAATTTGACTGTGGGCCATAGTGGAACTTCAGCTGGCTTTTGTTTACTCCTGGACAAATGATAGGGAGACCTTGACAATAAAGAGTAGGAAATGAATTTGGAAGCCTAAAGGCCTCATCCCCTCTCCTCCATCCCTGAAATGCAAGTCTAGGCTTTGTTAATGTTTATCAATATTCTGCCAGGGCCAGACTGACAGTAGGGCCATGCAGCCCTACATAGCGTACATGGTCATGTAGTCCCTTCCTCAACTATCTAACTTTCACAGTGAATTTTTTTTTATACAATATGTACTTATTCAGTAACATTCAACTCCTCATGACTCATGGAATTTTCTTGGCAAAGATTCTAGAATGGTTTGCCATTTCCTCTTCCAACTCATTTTACAGAAGAGGAAACTAAGACAAACAGATTAAGTGACTTGCCCAAGGACACTTAACTAGGAAGTATCTGAGGCTGGATTTGAATTCATACAATAGTATTGTACAATTATGTTTTCAGTGCATATGTTTGGTGTAGTGAAATGAGAACTGGCCTTGAAGCTGAAAAGACATTGGTTCAAGTGCTCCTCTGGTAAGAACTGGTTCTGTGACCCTGGACAAGTCGTTTAACCATTCATCGCTCTAGGCAGCTCTTGAGGATGATAAGCTGTAGAGACAGTGCCAGTCTACATGGGTACTGGGAGCTTTCTCATCTGGAAGTTTACTATACCAAAGAAATCATATGTATAGTCACTATATATACATGATATGTATTATGCATAAACATGTAAGATGCTTTCCAAATCTTAAGGTGCTGTTAAAATGCTATTATCATTGTTATCATCATCATCATCTTCCATCCATATTAAACAAATATATATACATCCATATTACACATGTATAAAGTATGTATATAAATGTATATATGTGTATACATATACGTGGAGGGAGCGTGAGGGGGTGTGGGTTTGAGGGTGTGTGGGTGTGTATACTCACCTATCTGGACACCAGGTAGTATAGTGGATAGAACTTTGTTCCTGGGTTTAGGAAGGCCTGAGTGTGAGACCTGCCTAAGACACTTACTAACTGTATGACCCCAGGCAAATCACTTAACCTCCCTCAGTCTGTTTGCTCATAAAATCAGGATAATAATAGCACATTCTTCACAGAATTGATGTGAGGAACAAATGGGATCATGTATGTAAGGTACTTTGCAAATCTTAAAAGACCAGATAGATAACAGATATAGATATAGATGTTGATATTATTTTCACTACCTTTTATAGAAATCTCATTTTAGGTTCATGGCCTTAATTCAGGGCAGTCCATGTTCAGAACTGAATATGGCCACATTTCACACCAGGATTAGACATGCTATATAACCATATTTTCATCTGGCTTAATTTCAGTTTTTCTATCCTGAATATTATTGATTCTTTATAACTTGACTTTAACTTTGTTGGAGAATAACCTCAAATTCCAGGACTTGGTAAAGCCTTAATTTTCTTTTTCTGTCCACCTACAATATTACTCCAGTGATTTTAGATATTTTAAGGTCATTGAGGAGGGCAGAGATAGACCATGCTCACTTCACTCTCAGCTCAACTCACCCTTTGAACTTCTCTACCTCCATGACAGCAGATTTTGTTGACCTTGAGATGCCTCTTCCCTGGGACCTACTCTTTAAATGATGGATCCCTAGGTTGAAATACCATTTCACACAGGCTCCCCACTATGCCCACCTCACTCCCAGCTCAATAAACCCTTTGGATTTCTCCACCTTCTTGACAGCCTCTTTGTGCCCATGTAGTATCAGTGTCCTTTCCAGCTGCCCTTTGGCTTGTTTTCTCCTATTATGATATATTTTCTTAGGGGAAGCTAGGTGGTGCAGTGAATAGATCACTGGGCCTGGAGTCAGGAGGACCTGAGTTCAAATCTAACCTCAGACATTTAACACATACTAGCTGCGTGACATTGGACAAGTCATTTAACCCTAATTGCCTTGCCCTCCTCCATCCAAAAAGCAAAAAATATACAAAAAAGAATATATTTCCTTGGAATGTAGGGATAGTCTTTTTTGCTAGTTTTTATATGATAAAATTAAAGGAAGGAAACTGAGGATGAGGCAGTTTGGTAATGCAGGGGGCATAGTGCCATACCTGGAGTCATGAAGATAAATCTCCTTGAGTTCAAATCTATTCTCAGACACTAGCCATGTAATCCTGGGCAACTCACCTAACCCTGCTTGCCTCAATTTCCATATCTGTAAAATGAACTGGAGAAAGAAATGGCAAACCATTGCATATCTTTGCCAAGAAAATTCCAAATGGAGTCACAAAGAGTTTGACATGACTGAAACAACTGGACAAATTGAGGATTAATACAAGCATGATTCTTTAAGAAAGGTATCAGAATTACAAAAAATCAAATGTGCAAAGGTTGCTGATGAATGCTAAAGACAACATAGGTTTTTTTTTTAGCACTTTAGCACATGGAAGTATTTAATAAATGTTCTACCTCTCTATCTAATCTATCCCAGTAGCACATTTTGTAATAGAACAAAATAGAACCAGAATATTCATCCTTAGCAGTTCAGGAACTGAACTTAGTAGTCTTAGAAACAATGAAAATGAATAATTCAGAGAATAATAGTAGGACTTATATGAACCCATGTGATATCAAGTAATCAGAAGCTAGAAAACAATGTTCATGATGACTACAACAATAAAAATGGAAAGCACAATAAAAAGTCAGAAAAAGAAAGGGAAAGAATCATTTAGCAGGCTATCCATCATGCTTTCAGGGAGTTCCAATTATTACAAAAAACATTTTTCCTACATCAAGCTTCTCTTCCACTTCCATCCATTGTTTCTAGTTCTGCCTTCTGTGGAAAAGTTCAATCCTACCTGCACGTGAAAAAAAATCAGACCTAGAGGGAGGGCAGCTTTTAAGAATGAAATATTGAAGATGCATACCAAAATGACTCCAATGAGGACTAAAAGACAAAGTTCAATAAAGAGATTTATGTGATGCGCAGTCAACTCAACCAAGGCATATTTTCAAAAGGATTTAAGAGATAATGAAATTATAGAAAGTAACTGAGTGTAAGTAAAAGAGAAGAGTAGGATCCCTTAAGAAGAGTTTCAGAAGTGGGAAAAGTCCAGATGAGCTGAGGTTGCTGGTGAATGCCAATGGCAACAAAAAAGGGGTGCTTTAGATTTATTGGGAAGAAGACAGGAAAATCAAAGAACCACATTTGTTACTCAGTAGATGGGATAAACATAATAGGTGATGGTGAGAAGTCAAAACTACTGAACTCTCTTTTTTTATTATGTTTTCTCTTCCTAAGAAAATGACCTTTGTATTTGGAGGGACAGAACAAAAATAGTTAAAAGGGATTTGAAACTAAATACAAATGAGGAGAAAGTAAGAAAGTACCTAGCTACTCCCAATGAGTTCAAGCACTAGGCCTGGTGGCCAAGGAGTTAAACTAAAATATTAGGTATCTCTGGGTAAGGGTCAACCTTAACTTAAGGACAATGTGATAAATAACTTGGTATGCTTAGAAGAAACTATGAGAAAGACAATGATAATGACAATGGAAGGAACACTAGCAACAGTGAAACTCAACATAGCATCATTATAACCATGTTTGGGTGCAAAGAAGAATGAAAAAAATGTACCTCTATAGTTCTTTTCAGGAGCAGGGGTCTATGGGTATTGGAACACTGCATATACAGTCATACTTGATCTGCTGGTTTTACCTACCTACTATTTCCCTCCTTTCTTTTTCTTCTTTTATTTTTGAAAAGGATGGCACACCAGGGACAAAGGGAAATAAACAGAAATGGAGTAGATGTCAAAACTAACATTATCGGTACATTTTTAAAATGAGAAGTTGTAAGGACTGTTTTTACATTTTTCCCAGACCCATTCTGGGTGCACAATATGTCAATATCCTAAGAATTAAAAACTGGTTTTCTAGATGGACTATAACAGAAGAAGAAAAATAAGACGGAGTTATAGCTATTAGTAGAAAAAAATGGGAAAATGAAATTCAGTGTGTTCTAGAAATGGTTGAAGTCAAAATCTATTAGTAAATTTAAGGTTTAATGCACATAAGAGTGTCCATTCATTGTTGTAGGCAGTCTAGCTGAAAAGGCTTTGAAGAACAAGATATAAGGATAGTGCCAGGAGGAACCAGATGGAATGATACCTGTGTCCCTCATAGAGAGGAAGGTGTGAGATGGGGAATTGATAAGGATGTTTAGCATACAGCACTCCTGTGCTAATGATAGTATGAGGGATAAAACTGAACAGGAAGCTTCTCAAATACACCCTTGAAAGTCCTAATCTGTATATTATCTTATGCCTCTAAACCCATGCCTAGAATATGATATTGAGGATTTATATTACACCATAGTGTCCTGAATGAACTTTCAGATATCAGATAACATTATTGCTGACAGTGACCTTTAAAAGACTGTGGGAATGGGAACTATGCTAAAGAATTGAAGAAAGGCAAATGTCCTGATTTTTTTAAAGGAGGCAGGATAATTGCCTCAGTAATGCATAGTTTAGTGAGCTTAGTTTCTATCCCGTTGGTGTACCAGTCTGAACACAATTTCATATTTTGACACATTTTGTGGCTTGTGAGTACATATAAGGGAAAAGAGCGATCAAGAAAAACCAGAATAACTTCATCAAGAAAAGCTCATGTCATTCTAACCTCATTTTCTTTTTTATAGGGAAACCACATCGGTAGATCAGAAAATGCCAAGGCCATCATACAATTAAATTTCAGCAAAGAATTTAGCACAGTATCAATTACTACTCTTTAGTTTTGGTATAGGTTAGGTAGACTTGAAGCTGTTTGAATGACTGAACCCAAAGAATATTTAGGTTAAAGGGCTGGTTGAAACTTGAAGGAAGTCATTGGGGAAGTACTATTGGCTCTGTGTTGTTCAGCATTTTTATTAATGACACAAATAAAGCCAAAGGAAGAATGCTCATCAAATCTACGTGTGACACTAAGCTGGAGGGGATAGTCAGTATCCCAGGTGACAGAATCCTGGTCCCAAAGATATCTAGAGGCTGAAATAGTCAGCCACCTTGAATAAGATGAAATTCAGTAGGGCTAAACTGAAAAGTGTAAAGCTTATAAGTACAGGATGGGGCAGGTGTAACTAGAAAAGTGTTCTAATACAAGTTGAGGTATATGAACGTAATGGAATATTACTGTACTATAAGGAATGAGGAGCAGACAGACTTCATAATAACCTGGAGAGACTTTTATAAACTGATGCTGAGTGAGAAGAGCAGAACCAGGAGAGATCTGTACATAATCACAGACACAACGTATGTGTGCTGCCTAACTTCAATAGCCTGGGCTCCTCTCAGCAATACAAGGTTATAAGACAACTCCAAAAGACTCATGATTGAAGGAGATATCCACATCCAGAGAAGGAGATGCAGAGTCTGAGTGCTGATCGAAACACACTACTTGCTGTGTTTCTTTTTCTTGTTTTGTTTTGTTTCCTCTTTCCCACTGAGCATTCCATTGGTTATAATCCTTTACAACCTGACTAATGATTAATGTGAAGATATTTGTAGATCCTATATTTAAATACATGTTGCCATGCCAGGCATGGAGGAGGAGAGGAAGGGGGAGAAAATCTGAAACTCAAGAGACTATGGAACTGAATGTTGTGAACTAAAAGTAAATAAACCAATTTATTTTTTTTAAAGAGTTCTAATAAAGAACTACCTTGGGAGTTTAGCAGACTGCAAACTCAATGGAATCCATAGTGTGACCTGACGGGTAAACTAATACTATCCTAACATATTAATGGAGATATAAAATAAAGAATAAAGGATATGATAGTCTGTATATTTTCCTGCTCAGACTAAACCTAAAGTATTATACTTATTTCCTGATGCCATATTTAAGGAACAGCATAAGTGGGAACCTGTCCAGAAGAAGATTCCAAGTTGGTGAAGGGAATAGGAATTATTCCAACTGGAGATTGGTCAGAAGAAATGGGGACACTTAGTATGAAGAAGAAAAGACTTAGAACATGATAATGATATTCATGCATTTGAATGAGATTTATAGAGCACTTGGTAAATCTTAAATTGTTATATGAATGCTAAGTATTTAGAGGAAGATAGATGGCCCAAAGAATAGTATGCTAAACTGGAGTCAGGAAGCCTTGAATTCAAATCCAACCTCAGATACTTACCACCATGTGTGACTCTGGAGAAATCTGTTTAACTCAGTTTCTTCAACTATAAAATGGGAATAATAAAAGCACTTGCCTCCCAGGGCTGTTATGAACTTAAAATGATATAATTTGTATAAAGTGATTAGTATAGTGCCAAGGCCATTGTAAGTGTTATATGTGAGTTATTGTTTAGTTGGTGTCTGAAGGAATGTCAAGGAAAAGAAGTAATGGAATTAATCAGTATGGTTTCAGAACTAAGAGTGTTGAATGGAAGTTTCAGAGACGCATATATATATATATGCTTAAGTAGAAAACTATCTAATTATTAGAATTGTCCAAAATGTCTCAAAACATTTTGAGATCATCAAACAGAAGATGGATAACCACTTGTCACTGCTATTTTAGAGATAATTGTCATTCAGGTGAAGATTGGACCAGACAATTACTCAAATTGCATGTTGGACTTCATAGTCATTCCATTTCTCAAAATTTTTATAAATCAACTTCCCTTTAAATTCTAAATTTTCTTTTTGGGTACATGAGAAGTTTTTTTTCCCTTTTTTGTGGAATGAATTTAAGTTTGTTCAGTTCCTTTCAGTTTATTCCAGTAGACATTTCATTAGCACCTATAATAGTTATAGTACTGTGTTCTGCACTGAGACTACAAGAGAGATTATAGACTGTGCTTTCTGAGAGGTTACACTTAAGAGAAGGTGGGTTACATGTCCAAATTCCTATAATACAAGTTAAAAATCATTATGCTTGGAGGTAAAGTCTAGTAGAATGGTTTGAGATATCATAAAATCACAGAATTTCAGAGTTGAAAGGAACTTCAAGGGCCATCCAATCTAACCTCTTCCTGAACTAGGATCATTTCTACACACAACTGAGGGTGCATGAATGCATTTATTGGACTGGTTTCCCATATTAAATAAAAAGGACAACTTCAGAATATCAAAATTCAGCCACATCCGGAATTCAGTGGTGCCACTACTCAAGTGAAACCCTTAGATGCTAGGTGTAGATGGAAATAGATGTTGATTCCCTTACTCTAAGTCATTTTTTCTTCACTCCCAACAAAACCAGTGTAAGAAATTTAATTGCAAAGTGCTAAATGCTTACTTGCCTAATTATACTGCTCTCATGAACATCAGATACCCAAGGATTCAGATTGTGTTTCTGTTTATCTTCCCACCTTGTAGCACACACCTTGCCACCCTTCCATGTACTCAACAGAAGGAGCTTTTGAATGTTAATACTGTCTATTATTTCCATATCTCTTTAGGTTTCCAAAGTACCTTACAAATATCTCATTTTATCCTTACAACAACCCCAGGAGGTAGGTGCTATCATTATCCCCACTTTGCAAATGAAGTAATTGAGGCAGAAAGCAGTTAAATGACTTGCCCAGGACAATCAATACATGTAAGAAGTATCTGAGGATGGGTCTGAACTCATATCTTCCTGACTCCATGGCCAGTGTTCTAACTACTATACCACCTATCTGTCTTAACCAAGATATTCTTCAGAAGAGCATTATGTTTAGAAATCTGACACAGATCTCCCCAGTGACAAACCAAATGCTTGTTAAATTATGTAAAGAAGCAAAAGGAGCAGCTAGGTATTAGAGCAAAAAAGAGTATCAGGTGACCTGAAGTCAAATCTGGCCTCAGACGCTTATCAGCTGTGTGATCTCGGGCAAGCCAATTAACCCCTATTTGCCTCAGTTTCCTGTTTTGTGAAATGTTGATCTCCCAGGGCTATTGAGATAATCAAATGAGATAATAATTGTAAAGTGCTTAGCAAAGTGCCTGACACAGAGTAAGCAACACACACACACACACACACACATCAAATATAGAAATGTGAAAGAAGACTCAGTTGTTCTAAATGATTTAATTCATTACATATTCATTTAATACCTAGTATGTTTAAGGTACTGTACTAGGTGTTGGTGACATAAAGACTCCCAAAAGGTCCTGTCTTCACAGAGTTTACATTCTGCTTGGGGAGGCGAGAATAAAAAAATTGCCAGGTAAGCACATGCAAGGGAATGTGAGAAGACAGGGAGAGATGAAGTTGGGAAGATCAAGAAAGCCTTAACTAAAGCACCTATTCAGATAGAAAAACAGCTTTATATAATGGAAAAACACTGAGTTTTAGAGGACACAATTTTGAGTCATTGCTGTGCTGGATACTGCCTAGGAGATTAGGAAAAACTCATTTAAACTCTCTGAGGCTTGGTTTCCTTACATGAGGCAGGTGGCACAATGGATAATGTTAGACTTGAATCATTTCGTTATTTCCAACTCTTTGTGACTCTATTTGGGGTTTTCTTGGCAAAGATGCTGGAGTAGTTTGCTGTTTCCTTCTTCGGCTCATTTTATGGATGAAGAAACTGAGGCAAAGAGAGTTAAATAACTTGCCCAGGGCCACATAGTTAATAAGTGTCAGAGGTGAGATTTGAACTCAGGAAGCTAACTGTTCCTGACTCTAGGCCCAGTGCTCTGTCCACTCTGCCACCTAGCTCACCTAAAGTCAGCAAGATCCGCATTCAAATATATCCTCAGATACATCCTTAGCTGTGACCTTGAAAAGTCATGTAACCTATCTGTCTTAGTTTTTTATCTGTAAAGTGGGGCTAATATTAGCACCTACCTCACAGGATTACTGTGAAGCATATGCGAGATTACATATGTGAAGCATTTTTGCAAACTTTAAAGTTATTTATATGTGCTGGCTATTTTATTATAGCTGTCAAATAGAGGATTGGACTAGAGAACTATAAATTCCCAATCTGCTCTAAATCAATAATCTTATGATCTCTAAGCTTCCTTCCCACTCTAAGTCCTGTGTTCAATCTGCCACCTACTTTTTGTATCACATACAACTAGTGTGATCCTTGTCACTTGTGGTACATTCTATGCCCCAAAGGCATTATTTTTGTCAAATTCCAGGGCTGCCAGGAAAAAAGTTGTCAATTTACATAACAGTTCTCAGGTGCTTCTGGAGGGTGACCTAGAGCATCCTAATGCCAATTGGTAGATATAGTCAGTATCTCAGTGAAGATCTTTTTCTCAGGGCGCCCCATGGAGTTAACTAATAATAACTAACTCAGGAAAGCAGACAAGCTCCTCAGACTAGGAGCAATTCATATTATTTGTACCTTACACCCAGTGGAAAACTCATATCATGATGATTAATCAAAAACAAAATGCTGATGCAACTAATTAAAATAACTCACATTTGTGTAATGGGTTGTATGTATTATTTTAGCTTAGAATCAATAACAACCCTGAAGAAACTGAGAGTTAGAGAGGTTTATTATCTTAGATCTAAAGGAAAGAAACGAACTCAGAAAAAAAATCTATTACAACAGATACATTTTACAAGGGAAGAGATTTTTTTAAATTAAAAATTTTTTTAAATTAAATTGGTTAATTTACTTTTAGTTTACAACATTCGGTTCCACAGTGCCTTTAGTTTCAGATTTTCTTCCTCTCCCTCTCCCCCCCATCCCCATCATGGTGGCATGCACTCAGATACAGAATCTACAAATATCTTCCCATTAATCATTACTCAGGTTGTAAAGAAGGATTGTAACTGATGGAATGATCAGTGGGAACGAAGAAACAACACAAAACAAGAAAAAGAAACAGAGGAAGTAGTTTGTTTCAATCTGCATTCAGATTCTGCATCTCTTTCTCTGGATGTGGATATCTCTTTCAATCATGAGTCTTTTGGAGTTGTCTTAAAACCTTATATTGCTGAGAGGAGCCAATCTATTGAAGTTAGTCATCACACATACATTTTGGCTGTGATTATGTACAAATTTCTCCTGGATCTGCTCTTCTTGCTCAGCATCAGTTTATATAAGTCTCTCAAGGTTATTATGAAGTCCCTCTGCTACTCTGGTCTCTTTGGGATATAACCCTAGAAATGGTGTTGCTGCGTCAAAGGGTATGCAGCTCCACCAACAATGCATTAGTATTCCAGTTTTTCCACATCCTCTCCAGCATTTATCATTTTGCTGTTTTGTCATCTTAGCAAGTCTGGCCCGTGAGATGTGGTACCTTGGAGTTATTTTGATTTGCATTTCTCTATTCACTAGTGATTTGGAATATTTTATATACTTATAGATACCTTTAATTTCATCTTCTGAAAACTGCCTGTTCATATCCTTTAATCGTTTATAAATTGAGGAGTGTTTTGTATTCTTATAGATTTGACTCAATTCTTTGTATACTTTAGAAATGAGGCCTTTAACAGAGACAGTGGTTGTAAAAATTCTTTCCCAGTTTCCCACTTCCCTTTTAATCTTGGTTAACATTGGCTTTGTTTGTACAGAAGCCTTGTAACTTAATATAATCAAAATTTTGCATTTTGTATTTTATACTGTTCTCTAACTCTTGATTCGTCATGAATTCTTGTCCTCTCCATAGATCTGACAGGTAAACTATCCCTTGCTCTCCCAGATTGCTTATAGTATCAGCCTTTACATCTAGATCATGCACCCATTTTGTCTTTATTTTGGTGTATGGTTTTAGATATTGGTCTATGCCCAATTTCTGCCATACTATGTTCCAGTTTTCCCAGCAGTTTTTGTCAAATAATGAGTTCTTATCCCCCAAGGTCTTTTTGGGTCTTTGAGTTTATCAAACAGTGGATTACTATAGTCATTGGCTGCTGAGTCTCATGTACCCAATCTATTCCATTAATCCACTACTCTATTCCTCAGCCAGTACCATGTACTGGCTGTTGTATAATGTTGTGTTGGCTGTTGTAATGGCTGTTGTATAATGGGTGTTGTATTTTCTCAAAGACTGTAGATTTGATGACTGCTGCTTCATAATACAGATTAAAATCTGGTATGGATAGGCCACCTTCCCTCATATTTCTTTTCATTAATTGCCTTGACATTCTGGACCTTTTGTTCTTCTAAATGAATTTTGTGACTATTTTTTCTTGCTCTACCAAAGTAATTTAGATTGATTGGTATGGCACTAAATATGTAATTTAATGTAGGAAAGATTGTCATTTTTATTATATTAGCTCAACCCAGCCATGAGCAATTAATGTTTTTTTTTGCAATTAGTTAGATCTGACTTTATTTCTGTGAAAAGTGTTTTGTAATTGTGTTCATATAAGTCCTGGATTTGTTTTGAAGGGTAGATTCCCAAATATTTAAAAATATCTGCAGTAACTTTAAATGGAATTTTTCTATCTTTTGCTATTGGATTTCATTAGAGATATATAGGAATACTGAGGATGTGGGAGGTGGTTATTTTATATCCTACAACTTTGCTAAATTTGCTTATTATCTCAAATAGTTTTTTATTTGATTCACTAGGATTCTCTAAGTATATCATCATATCATCTGCAAAGAGTGATAGCTTAGTCTCTTCTTTGCTTAGTTTGATTCCTTCAATTTCTTTTTCATCTCTTATTGCTACTGCTAACATTTCTATTACCAAATTGAATAAGAGGTATGATAGTAGATATCCTTGTTCATCCCTGATCTTATTAGAAATGCTTCTAGCTTATCCCCATTATATATAATACTTGCTGATGGTTTTAGATAGATGCTACTTATTATTTTAAGGAAGACTCCATTTATTCCTATACTTTCTAATGTTTTTAATAGAAATGGGTATTGTATTTTGTCAAAAGCCTTTTCTGCATCTATTGAGATAATCATATGGTTTCTGCTAGCTTTGTTGTTGATGGGATCAATTATACTGATAGATTTCCTTATATTGAACCAACCACCCTTGAATTCCTGGAATAAATCCTACCTGATCAAAGTGTATTTTCTTGTGATGATTTGTGGTAGTCTTTTTGTGAATATTTTATTTAGAATTTTTGCGTCTATATTCATAAGGGAAATTGGTCTGTAATTTTCTTCCTCTGTTTTGTCTTTTCCCTATTTAGGTATCAGTGCCATATTTGTGTCATAAAAAGAATTTGGTAGGACTCCTTCTTTACCAATTTTCCTGCATAGTTTGTAAAGTATTAGAGTCAATAGTTCTTTAACTGTTTGGTAAAATTAACTAGGAAGGCCATCTGGCCCTGGAGATTTTTTTCCTAGGGAGTTCACTGATGGCTTGGTCAATTTCTTTTTCTGAGATGGGGTTATTTAAGTTGTTTACTTCCTCTTCAGTTAGTCTGGGCAACTTGTATTTTTGTAAATATTCATCCATTTCACTAAGATTGTCAAATTTATGTGCATACAATTGGGCAAAATAATTCATAATTGTTGTTTTTAATTTCCTCTTCATTGGAGGTACATTAACCCTTTTCTTTTTTGATATTCATAATTTGGTTTTCTTCTCTCTTTTTTATCATATTGGCTAAATGTCTATTAATTTTATTGTTTTTTCATAACAACAGTTCTTAGATTTATTTATTAATTCAATAGTTTTCTTAAATTTGATTTTATTCATCTATCCTTTGGTTTTCAGTACTTCTAATTTAGTATTTAATTGGGGATTTTCAATTTGTTCTTTCACTAGCTTTTTCAGTTGCATGCCCAATTTATTGACCTCCATTTTCTCTATTTTATTTATGTATGCATTTAGGGATATAAAACTTACCCTAAGACCTACTTTTGCTGCATTCCACCAATTTTGGTAAGTTTTCTCCTTATTGTCATTCTCTTGAATGAAGTTACTGATTGTTTCTACAATTTCTTGTTTGATCCACTATTTCCTTATATTAAGCTATTTACTTTCAAATTAGATTTTAGTCTATCCTTCCATGGCCCTTTATTATATATAATTTTTGTTGCATCATGATATGAGAAGGATGCATTTAATATTTCTGCCTTTCTGCACTGAATTGCGAGGTTTTTATGCCCTTGTACATGGTCAATTTTTGTATATGTGCCATGTACCACTGAGAAGAAGGTATATTCCTTTTTATCCCCATTCAGTTTTCTCCAGAGGTCTACAATATCTATCTTCTGTAAGATTCTATTTACCTCCTTAACTTCTTTCTTGTCCATTTTGAGGTTATATTTATCAAGCTCAGGGAGGGGGAGATTGAAGTCCCCCACTAGTATAGTTTTGCTACCTATTTCTTCCTCTAACATCCTTAATTTCTCCTTTAGTAATTTGAGTGCTATACCTCTTGGTGCATTAATATTTAGTAATGACATTGCTTCATTTTGATGGTGTCTTTTAGCAGGATATCGTTTCCTTCCTTATCTCTTTTAATTAGATATATTTTGGCTTTATCTTTGTCTGAGATAAGGTTGCTACCCCTACTTATTTTTACTTTAGCTGAGGCATGATATATTTTACTCTAGCCTTTTACCTTTACCCTTTGTGTATTCCCATTTCAGATGTGTTTCTTGTAAACAAGAAAAAAAATCTTGTAGGATTATTTATCCACCTCCATTGTATGCGAGAGTTAATCCCATTCACATTCACAGTTATGATTTCTATATATGTCTTTCCCTCCATCCTATTCCTTCCCCTGTTTATGCTTTTATTTTCCCTTCTCCCTTCCCCTTCTTAAGAGTTTTCCTTTTGACCACCACCTCCCTCAGTATTTCCTTCTTATCAGCTTCCCTCCTTTTCCCTATCCTTCCCCTTACTACTTCTTCCCTCCCTTCTAAATGCCGTCCCCTTTCTTAGCCCTTCCACCCTCTATTGTCTGTAGGATATGATAAATTTTTATACTTAATATAGTATGTTATTTCTTCCTTGAACCAAAATTGACAAGAATAGATCCCATGCAGTGCTCCTCTCCCTCCCCTCTTTCCCTCTATTATGATAAGTTTTATGTCTCTTCTCAATAGAGTCCTACACTTAATTGATTGTGTTATTCCCTCTTTACACCAGAACCAGTGAGGGAAAAGCTCATATAATGGTCATCTCCCTCCCTTCTTTCCCTCTTCTCTAATGTTCTTATGCCTCTTTGTGTGGCATAACGCACCTTTTTCTGCTTTAATCTTTCCTGTTCTTCCATGTCAGTCCCTTTGCACCACTTAATAAGGTTTTGTTTAATCATCATTTTGTTTAATTTATACCCACACCCTCTGTTTATCTATATCCCTTTTAGATGTCGCCATGGGTATAGAATTAATAATATTAACCACTATCAGCTTCCCCTATGGGGATGTAAACAGTTTGCTCTTATTAAATAGCAAGTTGTGTGCATGCGTGTGTGTGTATGTGTGTGTGTGTGGTGTTTTCCCTGTTAACTTTCTCTGTCTCTCTTGAGTCTTGTAATTGGAGGTTGAATTCTCCATTGAGCTCTGACTTTTTCATCAGGAAGGTCTGGAATTTTGTTATATCACTGAATGATCATTTCCTTGTGTAACGCCATGCACAAGCAGATTCCCAAAAGAATGCTACTGTGAACAGCTTTTAAAGTTCAGATTTCACAGTAATAGTGAACACTCTGTTTATTCCATTACAAATCAAGGTTCAGTACAATATTCATAATATATCAATCCTCCACTCATGGGGCAACCATTAACTTAATCAGTCACTCATCCAGCAGTCAGTTACTAAGCTAGATTCCCAATTACTAAATAGCATTAATCACTAGTACAGTCATTAGAAAACCACACAAACCCTCCACCCCTTGGTGTCCAGCAAACCTCAGTTTAGTCCAAGGGGAGGCCTTGTCTTCATCTGGACTCTGGGTGGTCTCTCTGATTCCCTGGATCCCTTTCCATGGTCCCAGCTCCCTCCTGAATCCACGAAACACTCAACTGGACTCAGAAGCAGACAGCTGTCAGGTTCTTGTCCAGTCCTCAGAGGAAGACAGCTCCCAGGTCTTTGTCCAGTCCTCAGGGCAGTCCCTGGCACACACTGAAGTTCACAGGGTCCAGCACATCTCAAACCCTTCACCACTTCTCTTGCCTGGAACTCAAGGATTAGCCAGGCCATGAAAAAACAGTCTTATCCTGGTCATGCTTTTTCAGCTCTCAGGCAGTTCAGCTAGCCCTAGGACCCAGAAGGAATATTGGCCTTGTGGGTGGCCTTCACCAGATTCTGGTCTGAGGAAAACTCCATCTCAATTCTCAGCTTCCAGATGCTGGGAGAGAAACTCCTTCTCTCTGTCTTCCTCTCTCTCTCTCTCTCACTCTCTCTCTCTCTCTCTCTCTCTCTCTCTCTCTCTCTCTCTCTCTCCCTCTCTCTCTTTCTCTCAAGAAAACTCCAACTCACTCGCAGATGCTGAGACAATCCTGCTTCCTCCAGCTGGAAAATTCCAATTCTGTCTCTCTGTCTCTAGAAGTTTTCCTTATATACAGCACTGGCCTCCTTTCTCAGCCAATAGCATTCTTCCATGTCAACAGGGCAGTTCACTCCTTTTCAACAGTGGACAGGGCTCACACCTTCCATACTTAGCCCTAAGTTACTAAGTGCTCCTTAGTCCTAAGTTACTAAGTGCTAAATATCTGCTAAACTTGATTGCTATTGCACCTTGCCTGGTAGATTATGCTCATTTTTGCTGGATAAGTGATCCTTGGTTGTAACCTGAGCTCTTTTGCCTTGTGAAAAATCATATTCCAGTTCCTCCAATCTTTCAACTTTGAAGCTGCCAGATCCTGTGCAATCCTGACTGTGATTCCACAATATCTAAATTGTTTCTTTCTGGCCAGTTGTAGTATTTTCTCCTTTACATGATAGTTCTGTAATTTGGCCACAACCTTTCATAGACTTTTCAATTTGGATCTCTTTCAGGAGATGTCTGGTGGATTCTCTCAATTTCTATTTTACTCTCTGGTTCTAGGATTTCAGGGCAGTTTTCCTTGATTAGCTCTTGGAAGTTATTTTCCAGACTCATTTTTTCATCATGATTTTTCTGGTAGATCAATAATTCTCAGATTATTTCTGCTGGATCTGTTTTCCAGGTCAGTTTTTTCCCATTGAAATATTTTACCTCGTTTTTTAAGTTTTTCAGTCTTGATGTTTTGTTTGACTGATTCTTGGTCCTCATAGAGTCATTAGCTTCAATTTGGTTGATTCCAATTTCTAGCAAATTATTTTCCTCAATTAGTTTTTGAAGCTCCTTTTCCATATGTTTAGATTTCATTTTTAGTTCTCACACTTTTCTTCTTAAGGAGCTGTTTTCTTCATTGCAAAGTTTTTCTAATTTCACAATTTTGATTTTAAAAGAAGTGTTGATTTTATCTTCTACCTCTCTAATCTGGATTTCACAATTCTTCTTGAGCTCATCTAAGAATGCTTTCTGTGCCTGAGACCAATTCATAATCCCTGTTAAGGTTTCAGCTGTGGTTGTGGAGTCAATCCTGTCTCCTTCTGAATTTTGTTCCTCTCTCTCACAGTAATAGGATTCCAGAGTCTTTGTCTTTGTAGCCTGCTTTTCCCATTTTGAGGAAGGACATTAGCCACAGTTCCTAAGCCTTTACTTTTTAATACTTTTCTCTGGGACAATAATTACTGTGTTTCCAGGATCAGAGGGGGTGACTGCAGCTGCCGGGGTTCACTCTGCTGTCCTGGTCCCTGTAAGTTCAGATAGGGGCTGAAGGAGTAGCTGCTGCCCCTGCTGCAGCCCCTGCCTTTGTCTCTTACCCAGCTCTGTCTGATCCTTGCCCTGCAGTGATAGGCCTCGGAATGGCCCTTGTGGTTGGTGGATCAACTTGCCACCTTGTTGACCAGGCCTTGTCTGGGCCTTTCAGTGTGCCACGCCCACATCATCATCCAGGCCTCCCAAGGGAAGAAATTGACATCTAGTGATGGTGACTTGCTCAATGTCACACACAGAGTTAATATCATAGACAGGCTTTGAAGCCACTTCTTTTGATTCCAGAGCCATTCCCTTTTCCCCTGTACTATACTATCTCTTCTTAGACATCTCACATTTAGTAAGTGGAGAAGGAATTAAAACCCATGTATCCTGTCTTTACATTCAGTGCTCTTTTGATAATTCTGGCATACCTTAAATGTATGATTTCACCTGTTCATAGGAGTACACTAGAGAAGACCAGTAGCAACATTCCCATTAAGCATGTGATTTTTTAGCTAATAAAGCCTTAAAATAGTAGCTGTTATCCAGCTGTAGAAGTCCTGCTGTCAGAGATGAAGCTGTATATTGGTGTGTGTAGCACCTAGCATATTGATGGGTACACAACAGGTGTTCCATAAATGATTGTGGAAAACAAAGTCTGTTTGAGTAAACAACTCAGTTGGAATGAAGATGCTTTGAAGTATTGTCTTTTATATTCTTTTCCCCTTTTGTGCTTTTGTAAATGTTTTCTCTGGGATGAGAAATCAGATCCATTAAATTATCAATATAGTTGACTACAAACTATATGGGGTGACCAGAGCTCAAAGCAGTTCACAGGAACAGGCAACAAGATTTGACAAGACAAGATTCAAAGCAATATGGATTTAGAAGTAGAAATACTGATAATATGACTGTGGTCAGAGTAGTCTGGAAAATAACTTAATCTTTTAAGCCTTCAATTTCCTTATATGTAATCTTATGTTTATATATCACTTAGATAGGACAATCCTCTAAAAATCTAAATGAAAGCCTATCTCAAAATGCCATTTTATTATGACTTAAGGCAGGTTGATTCCTAGGACCCTGGATAGCTCAATGAACAGCTATTATAAGATTTCTCTTTGCACATTTTTCCTACTCTACTTGTGTAGGGATATTTAACTGTCATTGCCCTTCACTCCACCACTCTAGATAGGATTCACTAGCATCTAAAAGACTTATCTGATAATTCTGATATATAACCATAATCTCTCCATGTCCATATTGGATGGTAGGACCTAGTCTTCTGGTCTCTTAGAGAGACTATTAGATCCTATGTCCCTTTCTCATTTTCTTTCCATTTTGGAGTATAACCCACGACAATAATATACCTATGGAGGAAAAACTTAATTCAAAAGAAGTAAACAAGATAGAGGAGACTCTAGTATAGCAGTGTCTGTCAAGTTCTTATTCTTATATGCATTATCCATATACTAAAAGGGATAAGCAGATGCAGAATATTTAAATAAAAATCAACATTCTATAGACAATCAAGCACTTTATATGGTTCAAAAGTAGATTACAGACTACTATAAAGCCAAGCACAAGCAGCTTTCCAGAGGACTGCTGCTGTGAACAGCTTTTAAGGTTCTGATTACATAGTATAGCAAACTCTCCATTTATTCAATAACAAATCAGAGCAAAACATTCACAGAAAATCAAGGTACAACATTTACCATGTAACAATTCAACAACTTATCACCAAAATGACCACATAGTTTTCACCAAAGTGGTCACATAGCTTTAAACGAAGTACATTCATTTATTCAATCACAAAATCCTTAATTTAGTCACAAAGTACAAAAGTCAAAGTTATCCACCCCTAGGTCTCAGTAAATTATAATCTTCTCAGTCAGTACACAGTATCTAAGTAAAGTATTCTTTCAGCTTGACACAAGGCAGGCTTTTAGCTTCCATGGTTCTTTCATGGTCCCAGCTCCAACTGTCACCTGGGTTCAAAGGCAGGAAGCTCCCAGTTCCTTGTCTAGTTCTTCATCCATTTCCTATTCCATATTGAAGTTCACAGTGTCTAGTCCACCTAAAGTCCCTCACAGTTCCTGTTTCTGGGAAGATAGAGCTTGATAGAGCCATAATAATAACCATACACATTGCTGGCACCATCATCAATTCACTATTTGCCTGTGAAATCAACTCAGACCCACCAACAAGGTCTGAGCAATCAACACAAATCACTAACGTAGAAATCAACACAGACCCACAAACAAGGTCCAAGAGGTCAGCACAAATCATCAGTAAAGTCCAAGGACCTCCAAAAACCCTCCTCTAGGACTTCTGTAAACATATAACCAGAAAATCCTCTTTCAGGGCTTCCAGTAAGGTCATAGGGCTTCTGTACAAAGTATCAAAAACAAGCAAACATCAACACAGACAGCAGACAAACAGAGGGCCAGAATACCACAAGTTTTCTCCTTCTTGACTCTGCCACAAGAGTCCTCTTCTCAGTTCTGCTGTCTCTAGCCTGGGCCTCTCCTTATATTTGGTCATTAGCTCCTCCCTTTCCTGTTGTAGAAGTTCATGAGTTCTAGGGCTCACAGGTTGTAGGGTTTATATGTTCTGTTTCTTTTTTTGGCATACATTTATTTATTTTCTTGTTTACATCATTCATTTCCATGAGATTTTGAGTTACAAATTTTCTTCCCATCTTTCCGCTACCCAACACCTAAAGATAGCCATCCCACTGTATAACCCCTTCCCCAATCTGCTCTCCCCTATGTCCTCCTCTGACCCCTCTGACTTTCCGGTGGGGCAGAATGGATCTCCTCCCTGCAGTGTCTGTATATCTTAATTCCTAGTCGCATGTAGTTAATGATAATAATATATACATATATTTTTAACATTTGATTACAGAATTTTAAATTCTAAGTTCTTTCCCTTCCTCCCTCATCTCCCACCTCCACTTGAAGGACAAGCAATTAAATATAGGCTATACAAGTGCAATTATGCAGAACATCTCCACAGTGGGCATATTGTGAGAAACTGATTTTATGTCCCTCCTTCCTATCCCACACCCCTTCTATTCTCTACCCTGTCCCTATCATTGTCCCTTTATAGAAGTGTGTGCTTCCAGCAACCTTCCCCCCCGTTTAGCCCTCACCCTCCATCATCCCACCTCTCATTCCCATCCCCTGTACTCTCCTGTGTGGGAAGATACCCAGTTTAGAGTTTATGCCATTCCTTCCCTAAGCCAAATTCAATGAAAGTAGGGTTGACCCTTTCCCTTATGCCTTCCTGTTCTTCCCCTCCATTGTAACAATTTTCTCTTGCCTCTTCTATATGAGATGATTCACCCCATTCTGTCTCTCCCTGTCTCTTCTCATTCTAATCTTCCCCCACCTCAGAATTTCACCTTTTAGAGTATTGTCCCTTTCTATTCAATTGATCCTGTGCCCTCTATGAACTAATATATGCATATATTCAGATATGTGTTTATATGCTGTAAAGTCAATCAGCAGTAGATTTCTGAGAGAATGCTACTGTGAGGAGCTTTTAAGATTCAGATTACATAGTATTAGTGAACACTCTGTTTATTCCATTACAAATCTTTATTCAGTACAATGTTCACAGTTTCAACAGTTCACAATATTATATACAATCTTCAGAACAAGGAAAGTCTCTATTTAATATCTTATTTCAGAAAGACACAATATTCAGAACAAGGAACAAAAGAAGAATCAGCTGGTTTCCCTAAGGGAGAAACCAGCTTAACACTTAAAGATTCAATCAATCAAACCAGAGATCCAGTCACTCACTTAACAAAGGAATGACCTAGTTTCCCTACAAGGGAGT
>CM053593.1:58132086-58169675 GCA_028646575.1 Pseudocheirus occidentalis
ATGACCTAGTTTCCCTACAAGGGAGTTGATTCAATTAACAGTTCACAATATACTGATCTGCCACTCCTGGGGTAACCATTAACTTTAATTTCCAAATAAAGTTCTTAGATGGCCACACAAATCCTTCCACCCCTTGATTTCCAACAAACCTCAGTTTAGTCCAAGGGGAAGCCTTTTCTTCATTTTGACTCTGGGTGGTCTCTCTGATTCCCTGGATCCTCTTCCCTGGTCCCAGCTCTCTCCTGAATCTGCCAGACAATCACCTAGATTCAGGAGCTGAAAGCTTACAGGTTGACAGTCACCTAGATTCAGGAGCTGAAAGCCACCAGGCTCTTGTCCAGTCCTCAAGGCAATCCCCGGCACACACTGAAGTTCACAAGGTTCAGCACACCTCAAACCCTTCAGGACTTCTCTTGCCTGGAACTCAAGGATCAGCCAAGCCACCAACAAACAAAGTCCCATCCTGTTCATATCTGCAGTCAGCCACTCAGGAACCAAATCTAAGGTCTGTCTTGTCTCTGAAATTCTCCTGCTTATAAAAACTGGTCTTCTCCAAAGTCAACATGGTTCAGGGGAGTGTCTCAGCCAATAGATTGTATATAATATTGTGAACTGTTGAAACTGTGAACATTGTATTGAATAAAGATTTGTAATGGAATAAACAGAGTGTTCACCAATACTATGTAATCCGAATCCTAAAAGCTCCTCACAGTAGCATTCTCTCAGAAATCTACTGCTGATTGGCTTTAAATATGCATATATAAACCCTCCTATATAGACATATGTGTATGTATACATACATATATATACATATATATACATTTGTATTCCCTTCACTTATCCTCATACTGAGAAAAGTTTCATAAGTTATAATCCTCATTTTTCCATGTTGGCATGTAAATAGTTCAACTTTGATAAGTTCCTTATAATTTATTTTCTGTTTACCTTCTCATGCTTCTTGTATTTGAGTGTCAAATTTTCTTTTCAGTTTTTTTTTACAGCAAGAATGTTTGAAAATCCTCCACCTCAACGAATGACCGTGTTTTCCCCTGGAACATTATAGTAAATTTTGCTGGGTAGGTGATTCTTGGCTTTAATGCTAGGACCCTTGATCTCCAGAATATCATATTCCAGGCCCTTCAGTCCCATAATGTAGAAGCTGCTAGATCCTGGGTTATCCTGATTGTGTTTCCACAGTATTCAAATTGTTTCTTATTGGTGGCTTGTAATATTTTCTCCTTGATCTGGAAACTCCAGAACCTGGCTATAACATTCCTATGAGTTTTCTTTTGGGGATCTTTTTTTAAAGAGGTGATCAGTGAATTCTTTCAAGTTCTATTTAGCCTTCTGGTTCTAAAATATCAGGGCAATTTTCCTTCAAAATTTCTTGAAGGACGCTTTCCAAGTTTTTTTTTTGATCATGGCTTTCAGGTAGTCCAATAATTTTTAAATTGTCTCTCCTGGATCAATTTTCCAGGTCAGTGGTTATTTTAAGGAGATATTTGACATTGCCTTCTATTTTTTCATTTGTTTGGATCTGTTTAATAGTATCTTGATTTCTCATAAAGTCATTTGCTTCCATTTGCTCCACTCTAATTCTGAAGGAATTATTCTCCTCAGTAAGCTTTTGAGATTCTTTTTCCATCTGGCAAATTTGACTTTTTAAGGCATTCTTCTCCTCATTGGTTTTTTTGGCCTCTTTTGCCATTTGAGTTAATCTATTTTAGGGTGTCATTTTCTTCAGTCAGGTTGTTGACTCTCCATTCATGATTTTCTTGCATCATTATCATTTCTCTTCCCAATTTTTGCTCTACTTCTTTTATTTGGTTTTCAAAATCCTTCTTAAACTTATCTATGGTATGTAGGCCATATTTCTTAGAAGCTTTTGGTGTGGGAATTCTGACTGTATTGTCTTCCACCCATTCTGTGCTTTGATCCTTTTTGTCCCCTAAGAAGGATTCTAGAGTTTGATTTCTGTTCTTACTTTGCTTCCTTTGCCTGCTCATGTTGGCCAGTCAATTACTTGATTTTTTAGCTCTGTGGAACTCTGCTTCCAGAGGGGTAAGCTCTGTCCCAAATAACTGGCATTTTTGCAGCTGCTGGAGCTATTGGGACCCTGCTGCAGCCCCCACCAGCTTTGACTCACTGAAAACACACCCCAGGACCACCATGCAAGGTCCAGATCCAGGATGCTTAAGGAGTGAGCACTTAGCCACTGAACAATCACTTTGCCCCTCTGCTATTTGCAGGCCAAGAGGTCTGAAGCAGCTACATGGAGGTGGCTGCAAGGACACCATTTCTGCTGCTTCCTTGCCCTGGAGGCAGTTTGTCCATACTGCTTTTCTTCCCCCAATTTAGCTGAGTTCCACTGACCTTTTACTTTGTCCTTGTTTCTTATGGCTTGATAATTCTGGAAACAGCCACAGCTGCCACTGATCCAATCTCCTGAAGGCTCCAGCTGCAACTCATCCTGGAAGCCCCAGGGCCAAGTCATGGTTTCAGGTTGGGCTAGTTTAGGCTCCCAGCATGCTTCAATGAGTTCTTCCTGCTGAGCTATCTTCAGCAAGTGATGTGTTTTTCTGTATTTCTGTGAGTTTTGGAGCCCTAAATTTTGTTTAGAGTCATATTTTATGGGTATTTAAGGTGGCTGTGTGAGAGGTACAGAACCTTGTTGCTTCTATGCCACCATCTTGGCTCCACCTCCATGTTCTGTTCCTTAACAGACATGATACAATGCTGAAAAGAAATTTGAACAAAACGAGGTTTTAATTCAATAGCTGAAACAAGGTGTGAACTTCTGTGCTTGCCATTACAACTACTGCACCAGAAGGAAGAGTCAAAAGGTGAAATCCAGAAGCAAAAACACAAGACTAGAATTTAGATGAGTTCCATATAATAGTGATAGGGTGCTTCAGTTAGCAAAACATCTATTTGAAACATCCTTCTGTTAAAGACAGAGGAGCTGGTGAAATATTGATTTGATTTTCTGATAATTTCACCCCTCCTTAGTTGGAGAAACTATTCTGTATCAGATCCTGAACAAGGAGGAACTAAGCAATCAGGTGAAAGTGATAGGAACTTTGGAAAGGAAAGGAAACAATACCATGTTATTCTCCATGATAAATAAAGAGGCAAATGATAGAAATAGACTGATATATAAATTTGGGGGAAATTCCAAAGCAATTCAAAGAATCAAAAGACTCTCACAGACTAAGACTGGATTAGGGAATTGGGGTCAAGTGAGGTAAGACCCTAAGAATGGAGTTCTGATGACATGTACACAAATTACTCTGACAAAGGGGAGGAGGAGAACTGTCAAAAGAAGCCACTAAGTATGTACAATGAATTTATCAACAAATACAAATTTTGAAAAGAAACATTCAGAAGATGTGCTACAAGACGGAAGAAACTATCATCCAAATTTTTCCAAGTACATGGATGAAGTACATGAATTCCACAAATTCTAGCTTGGTAAGGCTGACTTTGGCTTATGGAAAAAATCTGGAACTTAATATTAAAGAGCCTGTGTGCATTTAGAAAGGGACATGATGACCACAACAAGCCAGGATAAACTTATCAAGAGCAAGTCATGGCAGAATAACTTAATTTCCATATTTGAGAGTTATTTGACTAGTATATTTGGGGAATTCTCCAAATACAACATATCTGAATTTCAGCAAGTCTTTTGATAAAGTATCCCATGACATGTTTGTGTATAAGATGGGGTGATGTGGGCTAAATAAAAGGACATCTAGGTAGATTTAGAATCAATTGAAAGATGAAATTCATTTTTGCCTAATTAGTCTAAGTAAACCTGCAGGGACATCTACTAAAGTGCCCCAGGGCTCTGTAATTGGCCTTATTATGTTTGTTGAAATTAATGAGTTGGATGAAGCAAGATATGGCATGCTTATAAAATATGAAGATGACAGAAATCTAGGAGGGATAGTTAATACTTTGGATGATATAACTGAAATTCAAAAAATTTCTATATACAATAAAATTATGAACTAAATCTAATAAGAAGAAATGTTATATGGATAAATACAAAGTTCAATGCTTTAAATTTCTTTTTAAAATAATCTTTATGGGGAAATGGAATAAGCATTTATTAATCACCTACTATATGCCAGGCACTGTGATAATAATTTTATAAATATTAACCCATTTGAGCCTCACAACAACCCTGAGAGGTAGATGCTATTATTGTCTCAATTTTATAGTTTAGAAAATGGAGGTTTCTTTAAAGGTTAACTGACTTGCCCAGGATCACACAGCTAGTAAGTGTCTGAGGCTTGATTTGAAGTCTTCCTCTCTATAGACCAACTATCTTCCACTGTGTCACCTAGATGCCTAGGCATTTAATGAGGGAGATTTGGGAACAGAATATTTCTTGTATTAAAAAATATAACTTGAGGAGCTTAGTAGTTGAAGGAACTTCAATTAACTCGGAAATAAGGAGACCTGGTGGTGGGTAGTTTGGAGTATGGGATGATAGCCATTTTTAAGTATTTGAAGAGGGATCATGAAGAAGGAGAATTAGACTAATTCTTCTCAGCCCTAGAGGGCAAAACTAGAAGTAATGGCTGGATGCTTCAGATCTCAGACTTTCGTTCAATATCAAAACTTTCTAGTAATTAGATTTCTTCAATGGTAAAGTGGGCTGACTCAGAAAGTGATAATTAGTATTGAGCTTACCAGATCCTCAGGCTCTGTGACTCCTTAAGAGAGTACCAGACAATTGTCAGGACTTAAAGGCTAGGTTGGGCTGGAGGCTACTATAGATTAATAGAGAGGACCCACATTGAGTCCAATAAGGAGGTGAGAAGCTAGAAGTAAAGTCAGGAGACCAGGGGAAAAAAAACTCAGGCAAGTGATCTGTCTGAAGGAATTGCTCATTTCTTACTGTGGACCTTTCATTACACACATGAAGAGGGTCTCAGAAACAATAGTCTGTCTTAATCAGACTCTTGCCAAATTTTTTACCTCCTCATTTCTAAAGGAAGCTAGTCAAACTCATGCTGGTCCCTGACTTCCTCTATTTTCCCACAAGGGAAACAGATTTCTACTCTCCACAGGGACACCTATATGCTGGATAGCCTGTCCTGGAACCAGGCTTTATGGCACAGAACTCAGAGAGACCAAATAGAACACACAAATGGAGCAATAGGAAATAAAAATAGAACCAGAGGTAGAGAAAATAAGCAGTTACCTAAGGCACAACATTTGGGGAAAGAGGAAGCAATGAGGAGTGCTTTTTAACATGACTTGTTATGAATATGCATATTTTAGCACCATAGAATTCTTCTCTCCATGGGTTTTATTTATTTTGCACTTTCAAGTCACATGTGTTATAGTGTGAGGCTCAAAGCCTCTCCTGGATGGTTTTAACAAGGGGGGGGGTAGATTCTTTTTCAAACTTTGCCTGGGGTGCACAAATGTATTTTCCTTGATCTGGCAGGAAAGGAATTCCTGGGACACTACAGTTCAGGAAAAGGTCATCAATTCCCTAGCTAGGAGTGAATAGAATTTTCACGGAATATAGTACATCCACTGAAAGGTTCATGCCAACAAACTTAAGTGAGTAGCCTAAATCAGTAAGGCTCCAGTGATGATGTCCAACTTCTGCAAGGCTATAGTATATCCATTGATTGGTCCCTGCCTTGCAGGGGAGAAAGAGGGTCAAAGATGGAGCCAAATTTGCTCATACATACTTCTGGTCTCATATCACTAAAGTTTTAAGATCACCTGGTTATAAGTATAAAAATTACTTCCACTATCCCAATATGACTTCTTATCTATCTTCTGACAACCAGTTCACAGAAGTATTTTCTTTGGCAATAAGAGATTTGTCCATGATTGTATTATAGACCAGAGTCAGTGGGGAGGACAACAATCAGATCTCCTAACACTTCTCACAGAGCATAGTCCTCATCATGGCCATTATTGGTTTCTGAATGGGGTCTAGAGGTTCAAGTGGGGGAAAAAATGAGGGAAAAGTCAATTGCTTTGATTTCTTGGCAGTATAGTCTCACCAGGTCTTCACTCAAACACATATTTTTCAAACAAAGCCCTCTATGCAGTAATCCTAAATGAAAAAAAGGTAGTATATCCATGAAATCACTTTAACTCTTAAGATGAAACCAGCAGGAGAGATTGTCAGAGAGAGTCATAGATTGGAGGCAAGAATTCTTTTTTGTCAGACAAAATATCAATGGTGATAATAATTGACCTCATTCACAACTCTGGCCTAGCTCTGTATAATTATTCTCTAATTATACAGGCAGAAAAGAAACTTGGTTTAGCACTGGAAAAAAAGGAAGGAAAAAAAGGAAAAATGTACATGATGACTTTGCTGTATGTTGCAAACACAGTACATTTACAGTTTTGTGTACAATCATCTTTTTTATTATACTACACTGTGTAAATGCTTGTTTTATTTCATGATTAAAAATAAAATATTTTTAAAGTGCCTACTACATACAAGGTATTGTGCTAAGCCAATGGTTCTCAACCTTCCTAATGCCACAACCTTTTAATATAGTTCCTCGTGTTGTGGTGAAACCCAACCATAAAATTATTTTCATTGCTACTTCATAACTGTAATTTTGCTACTGTTATGAAACATAATGTAAATATCTGATATGCAGGATGTATTTTCATTGTTACAAATTGAACATAACCCACAGGATGAGAACTGCTGAGCTAAGCCCTTCAGTCAATCAGTTCGCAAACATTTATTAAAAGCCTACTATGTTCCAGCTATTGTGTTAAGCACTGGGAATAGAAAAACAAATAAAAACAAAGATGGAGGTGGGTATGGGAGAAAGCTTAAAGGAAGGTAGCTGGCTCAGGGACGTGTTGGAGAGTTCCAGCAAAATCCAAAAGCAGTGTAACTGGTTTAAAAAAATGGGAGAAAAACTACGCTGGATCCCCTCTTTAAATAGAGATCCTGGAGCTCAAATACTATTTTGATCAAATATTATTTGATCTTTACAACAGTCCTGGGAAATAGATGCTATTGTTATTCCCATTTCAGAGATGAAGAAACTGAGGGAAATAGAGATCAAATGGCTAACCTAGGATCAAACAGCTAATAAGTGTTTGAGGCTGGATTTGAATTCAAATCTTCATGATTCCAAATCCAGCACCACATCAACTGTGCCAAACAAAAACAACTCAACTGGAAGGTCAGGAGATTGCTGTATATGTATAAATATATATGCCTCAAGTTTCTCAGTGCTATCTAGATAACTGTAAGCCTGTAAGTTGCTAAGAAAGTACTGACCTGAATTTCCAAAGATAGTTTCCTCTTTAGAAGTTTCCTATATCTATGAAATTCTATGTGTACTATTTCTGTCCCTTTAAAAGTTAGTAAAATGTTTCCCTCAGTAATAATTTGAGGCAAGTAGTGCAAATAATATCATCCCCATTTTACAGACAAGGACACTGAGATTCTGTAACATTGAACTGCTTATTCACAGTCACATGAAAATGGAAGAGATTGAGCCCACAAATCATTAGTCACTTGACTTCTATTTTTGGCAACACTATATAATACATGATTAGAGGTTGCTTTATGAACACTAGGAAAGGAAATGACTCCTCCATATAAGAGAGCATTACTTCATCAAGAGCTGGTCATAACAGCCTAAGAATAAAGGAGAGACACATGTTGGATAAATAGGCAGCCTGTCACCAACAAACTATTGTCTATTGGAAGTGACATAAATATCACTAGAAAGACATGTGACTACAAGGAGGTCAGTCACTCATGTAGTAAGGGCACAGGTTAACACATGGAAGTGTTGTACTTGGCCTCACCTGGCTCCCTTGATCCTTTCTCCTCCCCCCTTCTGCCCTAGCCAGTCATCTTCCTGTTTCATCAAGGAAGTTGGCTGCAGCTCCCCCACCCCCAAGGTTTCCCTGTGTGGGAGACTTAAAATGTGTACTGGCCAATCCCTGCTGTAAACCTCTTATTACTGAATCCCTGACCATTGAGAGTTGGGGGGGACCCTATATATATATCAGTGATCTCCCCTTAGTCAGGCCTGTTTGATTTGGGCAAGGTAAGATGTAGCCCCGAACAGCATGCGCTAAATAAAATCCACTTCCAAAATATGCACTTGGGGTCTCGCTCGCTTCTTTCAGCACAACAGAAGTATATGTGTCCTACTGGTATACACAGAATGTGGGAAGTTCTAAAGCACAGCCAACAACATTGGGTGGAGGCCCTGTGAAGACTTTCTGGAAGGGCATGAGCAAAAGTTGACTAAGATGAATTATTATCTGCAGGCCTTGAAGAAATATTCAAATTGATGAGATTATAAATTCATTGAAACATGGAAGTAACTACACTGGAAGGTCAGGAGATTGCTGTGTGTATATACTTATATTTCAATGAAGCACTTGACAAAACACCTTATGCAATCCTCGTCAATAAAATGGAGAGATCTTGGTTAGATGTCAGTATAGTTAGTATGTGTTGGATTGAAAGTCTAAACCCAAAGTGCAGTCATTAGAGAGTTGATGTCAGCTTCAAGAAACATCTCTACAGCAGTGCCTTGGATCTGTTTTTTATCCTGTTCTACATTTTTCAGGGATTTCAATGAAGGCCAGAAAGCACATTTACTAAATTTACAACTAAGTCAGAGTTAAAAAGGATCACTAGCACACTGGATCAGATATTTAGAATCCAAACATATCTTGACATGTTAGATCAATGGGTTGAATGAAATAAAATTAAATTTAATAGGGATAAATGTAAATGTATGCACTTTGGTTACAAAAATAAATAGCTTAAATACAAGAAGAAGAAGATACTATGAGACAACAATTCTTTAAAATTGGGAGAAGTTTTTAGTGGGTGACAACTTCAGTTTGAGTTTTTCATCAACAGAAAAAAGGCTTATTTTTTTATCATCTACTGCACTGAGACTGGCAATGTCCAGAATGAGAGAGAGATCAATACCATTAGCTCTTTCTAGTAAAGCCACATCTGCAAAACTTTGTCCAGTCCTGGACATCACTTTTTAACAAGAAATTGACAAGCTCGAGCTTTTATGGAGGAGGGTGAGAATATGGGGGAATCTGCCATCAGTGGATCAGTTCCTGGAATTGGAGAGGCTTAGGCTGGAGAAGAAAAGATTCTGCTTAACCCCAAACAGCAGAACTAGAAAGAAGGGATATATATTGCAAAGAGGTGAATTTACTTTTGCAAGGGGAGAAAAAGACTCATTAACAATTAAAATTGTCTAAGGGTGGCATAAAATGCCTGGGGAGATAGCCAGATTCTCCTTCAAATAGATGTTGGATTGTCCTTTCTTAGTGATGTTTTCAAAAGAATTCTAAGACTTTTATACATTGAACTGTATGACCTCAACAATCCCTTGCAGCTATTAAAACCTGTGATTCTGTGACAGGCCAGAGCTAGGATTTAAATCTGAGGTACCTGTCTGACTCTGAGACCAGGATCAGATCTTCTTGGACTAATATATTAAGGAAGGTTTCATGAGAGAGGTTAGAAGGGGTTACTCCATGGAAGACTTGGACAGGGCTCTATGGCATTCATTTGAATAGATTGACAGAAGGAAGTAAAACATTCCATGTAGGTCAAACAGTTACATACTGAGAATATTTCATTTAAGAGATGAATTTTAAGTCAAATCTTAAAGGTTGTAAATATAGATTGAGGAGGAAGAGGGGAGAGACGACTGAAAAAAGTTCAAATAATCCTAGGAAACAGAGTTTTTGTTTCAATGAGGGGTAATAGAAATCACTGTAATTTCTTGGGCAGAGGAATTATAATGAAATCATTAAATTCAGGTAATTCTCATCTTGAAAAACAAGATGGTAGCCTCCTTAATTGCCAACTGTGTTATAGACTCAACCTGAAGCATGATTTATGAAAAGTTTCCATCAAATCCCTATGAATTCATCTAACTATCATATATAGGCACTCAAATATTAAACAATAAATTCCTGAAAATTCAGGACACTCCTAAATTAAGGTCACTAAATCAGCATCTTACCTCCTGAGGCTAAAATTGTATGTAGATGGTCGAATCTTTCCCTAATGAAAGAAATCAATCCGGAGGGAAAACAAAGTTGTTAAAGCGAGTTAAAAGTTTCTTTTTTCCCCCTGATAACTCAACCTCATTTTTAGCCCTCTGCCAATGTTTCCATAATTTAGAATGATATCACACAGTTACCTTTGGCAGGTAAATGTAATTCATTCAACCAAAAATATTTATTAAGTGCCAATAGTTGTCAAAACATTATTCCCCCATGCTAGGCACTGGACAGGATACAAAGTTTTGATAATATAGGACATTAACCTTTATGGAGCTTACCATCTGGTAAGACGATATGACATCCTCATAGTTAGTGTAATACAGTAAACATGTATTGTTATATGACAAGTTACAGCAGAAAGATGCGAAATAAAGTACTCTGTTACATACAAACGGGAATAGGACAAGTAGAATTAATAGTTTACCTGAATGTCAAAAAATGGATAGAAATTCAACAGGTGACAGTAAGGAAGAAGTAAGGTGTTTCAGGCTGAGGTCACAGCATGATCAAAGGCAAGAAGGGGTAAGACTAAATTTTATGAATTAAAGTAGGATTAGAGTCCAGTTTGACTGGGCATTTCGCCCAGGTATCTTTAGCCCTGATTATAAAATTATTTGAAATATGCCACCTCAGGGAACTATTGATTTACCAAACCTCCCTTTTGTGGTCTATTGCCAGCCCCTACTTAAGATGGTCCTGGAAAGACAGTTTGATGGCTGGCTAAAGTTATTGGTGAAAGTGGAAAAAATCTATTGGCTCTTTTCCTCTATCAACATGACTGATTTGATGCCTTACAAAGTGACCTAATAATACAAACAAGTGGCAAAGGTACCTCTAGATCTGATAGAAATACAGTTTACTTAATTCTAGCCCGGGGAGAGATCCATACCCAGAGATAAAAGAAGAATAAATATTAAAAATACACTTTAAAAAATAAACATGGCAAAACTTTGGAAAGTTGTTAGAAGTTTACAGAGTGAGGAGCAGCTTAGGTAGTGTAGTAAATAGAGCACTGGCCCTGGAATCAGGAGGATCTAGTTCAAATCCGGCCTCAGCCACTTAACACAAAAAAACTAGTCGTGTGACCTTAGGCAAGTCACTTAATGCCAATTGCCCTCAGAAAAGCAGAGGAAGAGGAGGAGGAGGAGGAGAAGGAGGAGGAGGAGGAGGAAGAAGAGGAAGAGAAGAATTTTACAGAGTTCCAAGTGACCTGAAGGAAGCAATTCTCAGGGAATGACTTCTACAACAGCAGACAGTTCCTGAATGATATTTCAGAAGAGCCTTTATGCTCCTTCATTCATACCCTGTTAATAGAAGGAACAGTCAAACCAACAGGAATTTATTCAGCATTTACTAAATTCTATCATTATGCCAAGTATGGGGGATACAAATATGAGGGAGGAAAATGAATGCATACCTTCAAATAGCTTACATTCTAACAGGGAAAGATAACACAAAAATGGCAGCTAATGGCTCAATGAACAGAGCCCCTGGCCCTGGAGTTAGGAAGACCTGAGTTCAAATATCACCTCAGACACTTACTAGCTGGGTGACCTTGGGCAAATCACTTAACCCTCTTTGCCTCAGTTTCCTCTTCTGTAAAATGAGCTGGCAAAGGAAATGGCAAACCATTTTAGTATCTCTGCCTAGAAAACCACAAATGGGATTACAAAGAGATGGACATAACTAAAATGACACAATGACAATCAGCACTGTGCTAAGCATGTAAGACACAAATTGAAGCAAAAAAAAAGACAGTGAATACCCCCCAATAAATTACATTCTAATAGGGTAAGGTAATACATAAGAGGAAGCTGGAAAGGAGGAAGAAGGAAGCTACTCATGCAGTGGTACAGTAGTAAAGACTGGTGCGTCAGAAGCAGAATCAAGGGTGGAAATGAAGGAGCCAAGGCCGGCCTTGGCTCCTCCACAAAATGCAGATGCTAGGAAGGACTCACCAGTGATGGGGAAGGGTACAGGATGGATATACATTCCAAAGTGAAAAGGCCAGAGACACTAAGGAGAGCATTCAAGTTGAAAAGTCAGTTGAGAGCTGATGGATAATCAAACGCAAAGCTGGGAGAGGAAAAGAACAGAACAAAGGCTGATGGAAGGATCATCTTGGTGGGCTTGGTGACTTCCTTAAAGAATTTTCTGGCATATCACACCCAAGTATGACACTACAGACAACAGAATGAGAGTTTAGGAGACATGGAGCTAATAAGGCACTTTTAGAGAATTAATCAATCAACAAAATATTATTTGACATACTATAGGGTATTCTCAGCATTACAATGAGTATGGAAGGAGATATGGTTCTTGCCCACAGAGAACTTACAGTCTAACAACAATGTCTATATTTTTTAGCACTTGTAGGTGTGCAAAGAGCTTTTTATACATTATCTAATTGGATCCTTACCACACCCTTGGGACATAGTTACTGCTATTACCCCCATTTTGTAAAGGAGGAAACTGAAGTTCAGAGAGATTATGTGATTTGCTCAGTGCAAACAATTAGCAGGGACTAAGCAGTTCTCAAAACCAGCACTCTATCCACTGACTCAAGCTGTCCCTCAAGTGGTGGGAAGAAGAAGTATGTATGTATCTACATATGTATATACAGTGTCCCAGAATTGAATGCAATTTAGCTTAAAACTGCTCTGACTTTGGATCTATCTCCATCCATCCATCCATCTATCTAATCTTTCCATTCATCCATCTATACATACATGTGTGTATACACACACATATACATACACATATACATATATACACACACTTACATGTGTGTATACACATTCAGATATAGATACACACATGTCCACATACATACTCATATACATACATACATACTTATGTGATTTGACTTATATGTATACATACCTAAAATGTGTGTGTGAATATAATGTACAGGATTGGTATGTGTATATGTGAAAAGCTTCATACTTTACATATATGTATATATATGTATGTATGTATGTAAAAACCAGTTAGTCAAGAAGTGTGTATTTCAAAAACAACAACAACAGTATCATACATATACAGGCTCTGACTTAAAATAACCTATATCTATGATTTGTGTACGCAAAGCTCTACTTTAGGCACATTCAGAATACTGGAGTGTCCAAAGGAATCGTTGTAAATACATCTGAAAATAAAAATATGAGACCAGAAAGGGAGGAAGGGGAAGCTATTAAAAGAAGGAATGACTTTTAGAACTGGCCCTAGAGGAGAATCTAGGTAGTGTTGGCTCAACTGTATAGTGATTCTTCCTCTGTCCCCAAAATCTTCCGGTTACTTCATTAGATCCATGACCTAATCAGTATGGTATTCTTCTAATTACTTCAGATAATAACTCTTCCACTCCTCCTTTTTGAAATTTTTATCCATGCTTTCCCATAAGCCTTCCATTGAGGATTTACCAAACATACTTTGGAAGCTTTTCTATGGCATTCTTAATATCTCCAGACTACCAATGTCATAGGGAGGTGATCAGTCTCTTGATACATGACCAATCCCTCTCCTCTTCCAAATGGATACTGCCTGGTCACATGCTAGAAATATAGTAGAAGAAATTCTTTGTCAGATAGGGATCAGACTCAATAGCCTTTGAAGTTCCTTCCAATTCTGATATTCTAAGATACAGGTGAAGAGATTGAGGTCTGCTCAATTTGTTGAAGTCACAGACCTAGTTAAGTTAGAGACTTAGGATAGCAATCTGAGCATATCTGAAGCCTGAAGTTATTTGAACAAGATATATATATATGTATACACACATATATGTATATATGTATGTATGTATATGTGTGTGTCTGTGTGTATACATATATGTATGTATATGTGTGTGTCTGTGTGTATACATACATATGTATATACATATATATGTATATATAATGGTAGAAAATACAGGGTTAAATTCAGTAGCAAATTTTTTATTTGTTTCTGTTTTGGCAAGCTAGAGGAACAGAAACAAATGTGAAACTATATTATCTCAAATAAGAAATATGAGAGTATTCCCGTTTGCAGAGATGGGGGACTGTGGATGTGGAATACTTCATATGGTGTCAGACTTGTATTGGTCAGTTTTATTTAACTTTTTATCCTCTTTTAGAAACTATTATAAGGCATCACTCTTTGGGAGGGGATGGGGTCACAGAGACAGCTGAGAATAATGGGTAATGTGAAAGCAAAATTTATCAATATCAATTGTTATCAATAGTTATCAATATCAAGTTATCAATTTAAAAAACAGAAAGGGTTGGGGCTAATCTGGGAAAGAAGAGGAATATATTTTCCACTAAAGTTTTTGAAAAAGGAGAGAATAAATGTAGAGATAGATGTATGTTTGTGTGAAGATTAGATGGTATAAGAGAGCTGCCACTGGCTGGCTTCCATCTTTTTCAGTAAGGTGGAAGGTAGATTTGTCTGTTTATGGTGAAGGATAGGAAGTTTGAGCAAAAAGGAGAGGAGCTTCCATAGCCACATTAGGAAATAATCATTCTTTTTTTTAAATTAGTCTAGTGGTTCTTAAATTCTTTTATTACTATAGGTAAACTTCAGATTCTGCTTACTCACTTCTCATGGGTTTGTGTTTACACATTACATCATCTGCCAGGAATCTAGTTCAAAAACCCAAGGTCTCCAGCTGCCTATACCTTTAATGACACCCCCAAGGAGATGTAAAAAGGCCCTGCTGGTTCTGTGGAAGTTATAATTATTCTTGTCAGATAAAAGCTTTTTTAGAACCTCTTTGGTATCAATTAATCAGTCATTAGGGGGCTGATATCTGGGAAGCTAGTTTAAAGGTGCGAGAAAGACTCTACTCTTCATTGACAAATCTTGGGTAACTTCACATCTTAAGGAAGATGTACGTCCTTCTCCTGCTGGGGTTATTTCAGTTCCCTGGAAGTCTACTAACTTAATATCTGGATGAAGAGGTTGACCAGTGTGTTTTGAGTAGTACTACCAGAATGAAAGCTAATGGTGACCTTAGAAATCATCTAGGTCAACCCCTTTATTTCACTAAGAAGGAAAATGAAGCCCAGGGGGTGGGCAAGGCCACACAGGTAACAAATAAATTGGCCATTATAAGAGATCAGGTTCTAAGAAACCAAAGCCAATACTGTTTCCATCTTGATGCCCTGTTCAAGTATCAAGATGCTATCACTGTGCATTCCTCCCCCCCCCAAAATGGGATTTAAGCCTTTTTGTATCATGAACAATTTTTATTGAATTGTTTTCATCAATAAAATTCTCCTACCTCTCTAGTCTCCTTTGAGAAAAAAGAAAATTCCATTCACAAACTGTATTGTTAAACAAAACAAATTCTTACATTTGTCATTAAAAACAGATGCTCATTCTGTACCCTGAGTCCACAGCCTCTATGTCAGAAGCAAATTATATTTTTCATTACCCTAATGAGTCTTCATGGCTGTTCATTGTGTTGATCACTTTGTATCTTGAGCTTAAGGTATTGATGACATTTATGGTATGGAGAGACAGAGACAACAACAACAAAAGATTAAAAGAAAAGGAGAGGAGATAGCAGATGAGAGAAAAACAGAAGGCAGGAAGAGGGACAAAACACAGAGATACCCACACACCAGAGATCAAGAAGCATGGCAGAGACTAGAAAGAGAACATCACAATACAAAAAAGTCATCATGAATGGATAAAGACAGAAGATTATATAATCACAAATGTATAACTGGAAGGGATCACAGAGGCCGTCTCAACAAACCCTTTATTTTACAGATGACAAAAATGAGTCCCAATTTGAGGCAAGATCACACAATAGTAAAGCCAGGATATGAAATCAAGTAGTCAGAACCCAAAGTCAGTGACCTTTCTACAATGTAATATAGCTGGAAGGAACAAAAGAAGGTCACTGTGTCCATACTCTACACAACCCCATTTTACAGATCAAGAAACAGAAACCCATGAAATTTAAATGACCTGTCAAAGATTGTATAAGTAGGGGCGGCTAGGTGGCGCAGTGAATAGAGCACCGGCCCTGGAGTCAGGAGTACCTGAGTTCAAATCCGGCCTCAGACACTTAACACAAAAAACTAGCCGTGTGACCTTGGGCAAGTTACTTAACCCCAACTGCCCTACGAAAAGCAAAAAAAAAAAAAAAAAAAAAAAAAAGATTGTATAAGTAGAAATTAGGACAGGTGGGATTCAAACTCAAGTCATCTGACCCAAGAATTAGTGTTCTCTCCCATATACTATACAGCCCCCCAAGTGCCCAAATGGAGAGAAATAAAAATAAAATTTCTTCCCGGCTTTTCCATAACATTTAGGCCCCTAAATTAGAAAGTGAGGGGGCAGAGGGTCAATTAGCTCTTTTATCAGAGCTGTAATAGGTGAGCTGGACTTCTAAACAACTAGGTCTGAGGGCCCAGTAGCCATACTCCCTGTGGTTACTCTTTTATCTCAGCCTACAGGGTCATGTGAATTGATTTTTCCATTTAATTGACTGCTTGTAGGGGCTATTTGAGAGAATTAAATGCACATAAGTGGCATATTGACAGAAGACTGCTGCTTGAAGCAAATTGTAGGAATCTTAAGTGTTGTTTTTATTAGATCATGGATTCTAGACATTGGGTTTTAATTCTTATTCTTCCTGTAGGAACACATCTCCAAAATCATATTGAAAGGAAATTGATATACAAACATTTTCTTTATATCTATTAAGAATTCCTAAACATAAAGAAAGTTAACCTTTATTTCCCTAAGAGTTTCTGAAGAGATTTTATTCTTTATTGTTACCCTCAAAACACAGAGAATTTCTTGATTTTTTTTACATGAACAGCCTACAAGGACAGGAGCTGTAGTGTGATATAATGGAAAGAATCCTAGGCTAAGAAAAGAAAATGTAACTTGAACTTCATATATAACTAATCCAATCCAATCCAACACAATTCAATCTAATGCAATCCAATCTCACCCTCTCCAATCAAATCCACCAAATATTTATGAGTTAAGGCTGCACTAAGTATTGGACATACAAAGATAGAATGAAAAGTAATCCCTTTCCTTATGGAGTTTATGATTGGGTCAAGAGGGGTGAGGGGGAATGAATACAATCTCAGTGAGGAAACTCCCTTTATCAGTTTCTTATTTACTAGTTGTTATCATACTGAATAATACATTCTCCTTGCCCCTCACCTACCATCCCCTTTTGCTTTGCCCCTCCCCCTCTGTGGTTCCTACTCTATGCCTCATGCTATTCCTTCATCTACTCAAAGTTCTAGAAGCCTTGTTCTAACTGGTACCATGAAATAGGTACCAGCAAATGACTCAGAGCATCCTTCTGCTCATTCTCATTCTCGTTACATGACTCACTCATATTCTTTTCTTTTTTTCTTTAATTTTTTGTATTTATGTCTATATATGTAACACACACACACACACACACATATATATATATATCTTAGTATCCATACAAATATACATATACATGCATGTATTCATATATATAACAGAAAATTCCAGATACAACCTTGATATACACACACAAGATTCACATTACCTATATCAGAGGATTTATCTCTAATCCCATCTCCTCAGCCCTCAATTAAGAATGTTTTTTATTAACAATTAAAAAAATTAAGAAAAACAAAACAATTTAGTTACTTTTTTGTATCCTATGAACATTGGGCACCCATAGTCTAAAGTAGTGGTTCTCAAATTATGGTCTGGAGACCACTGGGGAATTGCTAAGATCCTTTAAGGAAAGTTAAAATGACTATAAGACCAAAATTATTTTCAGATTAATACTGACATTTTTATTTGCAATATAGTATATATCAATAGAGAGAACTCACATGAACGCAGGAATTAATAATCTTCAGAGGTCCTTCATAATTTTTAAGAGAATAAAGGAGTTTGGAGACCAAAAGGTTTGCTGGTATAAAGCATTTCTATCAAAAGGTCAATAGAGGTGATTCTTCAATTCCCCTTTAGAACTAAGATTTATCATTATAATTACTCAGATTCAACTTCAGTTTAGTGTTCTTTTCATTTACATTATTGTTGTCATTGTGTATATATTTCAGATTACTTCAATCTCTATTGGTTTGTATGCCTTCCCATTTTTCTTAATTATTTCTATTCATTTATTTTTGGACTAATAATAGTCTCTTACTTTCAAAGGGATAGGGATTGGACTCATGACTTCATTGATATAGGAAATTCCCAGGTGAGGAAAAGTCATCTAACAAGATGAGTTCCTGTAACTAAAAATCTGTGAGATCCTAGATCACTGAGAGATTAGGTAAATAACCCTGGGTTACACACACAGTATGTCAGAGGTAAGAGACAAATCCTGATTTTGGGGGGCTTCAAGGACAGCTGTCTACCCACTGTACCAAACCGTTCCTCATTACATTCATATACCACAACTTGTTCAACAACTTTGTTCACAATTTTTGGTTAACACCAAAAGTATTGATGTGAATATTTTATGCATTTCTATTTATCAGACAACTAGCATTTATTAAGTGCCAACTGGATTACTTTATGGCTTTCTTGGGGCACATTCTCAGTTGTGAGTTCTCTAGGTCAAAAGTGAGTAACAGGTTAGTGACTTTTCTCAAGTAATTGCAAATTGATTTCCCAGATAGGATGACCAATTCACATTTCTACCAGTAGGGTATTAGTGTGACTGTCTCCCTGTAGCCCTTAGGACTGGAACTATTTCCACCTTGTCATGTTTATCAATTTGCTAAGTGCAAGACAAAACCTGAGTGATTTCAATTTGCGTTTTCTTATTTTTTTTAGATTTGAAACAATTTTCTACACAATTGTTAATAGTTTGCCTTTCTTCTTTTGAAAACTTAATATCCTAAACCCACATAATTCCTCAGCATTCCTATATATTTCTAATGAAACCCAACAGCAAGAAATAGAAAGAGAAATTCCTTTTAAAGTTACTATAGATATTATAGAATATGTGGGAGTCCACCTGCCAAAACAAAACCAGGAACTATATGCACACAATTACAAAACACTTTTCACACAAATAAAGTCAGATCTAAATTGGAAAAACATCAGTAGCTCTTGGTTAGGTCAACCTACTACAATAAAAATGATAATTTTACCCAAATTAATTTACCTATGTAGTGCCATACCAATCAAGCTACCAAAAAAATTATTTTATAGAGCTAGAAAAAATAGTAACAAATTTCATCTGGAGGAACAAAAGGTCCAGAATATCAAGGGGATTAATGAAAAGAAGTACTAGGGAAGTTGGCCTAGACAGAGATTTTAAACTGTATTGTAAAGCAGCCATCATCAAAACTACTTGGTACTGATTGAGGAATAGAGTAGTGGATCAGTGGAATGGATTAGATACACAGAACATAGTAGTCAATGATGATAGTAATCTACTGTTTCATAAAACCAAAGGATCCGGTTTGGGGGATAAGAACTCATTATGTGACAAAAACTGCTGAGAAAACTGGAAAATTGTATGACAGAAACTGGGCACAGACCAACATCTTACACCGTAATTAAATGGGTGCATAATCTGGGTATAAAAGCTGATAATCATAAGCAATCTCAGAGAGCAAGGAATCATTTACCTGTCAGATTTATGGAAAAAGGGAATAATTTGTGACCAAATAAAAGAAAGCATTACAAAATGCAAAATGGTTAATTTTGATTATATTAAACCGAAAAGCTTTTGTACAAATAAATCTAATGTAACCAAGATTAGGAGGGAAGTAGAAAATTGGGAAAGAATTTTTACAACCAGTGTCTCTGATAAAGGCCTCATTTCTAAAATATACAGAGAACTGAGTCAAATTTATAAGAATACAAGTCATTCCCCAATTGATAAACAGTTAAAGGATATGAACAGGCAGTTTTCAGAAGAAAAGATTAAAGACATGTTGATGCATATAAAAATCCTCTAAAACACTATTGATTAGAGAAATGTAAACCAAAGCAGCTCTGAGGTACCATATTTCACTGTCAGATTGTCTAAGATGGAAGACAGAAAAAATGATAAATGCTAGAGAAAATATGGGAAAATTGGAATACTAATGCAGTGTTGGTAGAGTTGTGAACTGAAGCAAACATACTTTTTTAAAATTTACTTCATATAGATTTTATTTTATTTTATTTTTAAATTAACTTTTGTTTATTTTTAGTTTACATCATTCATTTCCACAAGATTTTGAGTTACAGATTGTTTCCCCATCTTTCCCTTACCCACCAATCCAAAACAGCAATCCCACTGTATACCCCCTCCCCTAATCTGTTCTCTCCTATATCCTCCTCCCCTCATCCCTCTGACTTTCTGGGAGGGTAAAATGGATCTCCCTACCCCAGTGTCTGTATATCTTATTTCCCAGTTTCATGTAAATAATAATGATACACACACACACACATATATTTTTTAACATTTGATTTTAGAACTTTAAATTCTAGATTATTTCCCTTCCTCCCTCTTCACCCACTCCCACTTGAAAGACAAGCAATTCAATACTGTCCGTATATGTGTAGTTATGCAGAACATCTCCACAATGGACATATTGTGAAACACTGACTATATTTCCCTCCTTCCTATCCTGCCCTCCACATGTTCTATTCTTTACTTTGAACCTGTACCTTTACAGAAGTGTGTGCTTCTAACAACCCTCCCCCCAAACCTGCCCTCCCCTCCATCATCCCCCTTCTCATCCCCTTTACCCCTACTCTCCTGTAGGCCAAGATACCCAATTTAGAGTGTATGTCATTCCTTCACTAAGCCAAATTCAAGGAGAGTAAGGTTGACTCATTCCCTTTTGCCTTCCCATTCGTCCCCTCCATTGTAACAGTTATCCCTTGCCTCTTCTATATGAGATGATCAACCCTATTCTGTCTCTCCCTGTCTCCTCTCATTATATTCCTCTCCCACCTCTCAATTTCACCTTTTAAAATATCATCCCTTCCTATTCAATTGATCCTGTCTTTGTATACCTGTACACATATATACGCACATGATCCAACCATTCTTGAGAGCAATTTGGAACTGTCCCCAAAGGGCTATAAAAATATGTATATGCTTTGACCCATCTATACCATTTCTTGGGCTGCATTCCAAAAAGATAATACAAGTGGGAAAAGGAACTATATGTAAAAAATATTTATAGCAGCTCTTTTTGTGGTGGCAAAGAAACTGGAAATCACGGGGATGCCCATCAATTGGAGAATGACTAAACAAGTTGTGGTATATGAATGGAATGAAATGCTATTGTGCTATAAGAAATAAGGAACAGACAGATTTCATAATAACCTGAGGAGATTTATAAACTGATACTAGTGAGGAGAGCAGAACCAGGAGATCTTTGTACACAATTACAGACACATCATATCTGTGATGACTGACTTTGATAGACTGGGTTCCTCTCAGCAATGCAAAGTTATAAGACAGCCTCAAAAGACACATGATGGAAAGGGCTATCCACATCCAGAGAAAGAACTACAGAGTCTGAATGAAGATTGAAGCAAACTACTTGCCCTCTCTTTGTCTTTTGTTTTGTTCCTTCTTTCTCATTGTTCATTCCATTGGTTATAATTCCTCTTTACAAATTGAATAATGTTTAATGTGAAGGTATTTGTAGAATCTATATCAGATTGCATGCCACCATGGGGTAAGAGGGGTAAAATATTGGAATTCAAGAGATTGTGGAATTTAATGTTGTAAACTAAAAGTAAATTGATTAATTAATAAAAAAGAAAGAAACCTTCTTATCCTTTGACCACTTAACTATTGTCCTACCTCTTCCACACATTTCCTGAGAGATATCTCTCACCTCAGTTCTCATACACAAGTCAAGAGACATAGTAAATCTTAAAATACTATGTAAATAAAAAGAATGGTGGTAGTGGTGGTGAAGATAGTGATGCTGCTGCTGCTGCTGAGGGTGATGGAGGTGCTGGTGCTGGTACTGGTGCTGCTGCTGGTGGTGATGTTCAGGATAAGAACTAAATAGTTTAAGTTTTAGCTTAGGTTTACTCTAGAAGTATTATGCTACAATCAGGGGATAAGGGAATAGTGAAACAATTAGCAGTATTCATTCATTCAGTTAACTACCTAGATTTTAATTCTGTCTTGCCGTTGACCATCAGCCTGTGTGACATTCGTTAAGTTAGAGATTCTCTGAGCCTTAACTCCCTCATGCAAACAATTGAAGAAATCTGAACAGGTGCCTTCCAGCTTGCCTCCTGGTTCTAAATCTATGATTCTGTGAAATTATGAATCTAGTATGAGCTAAGATGAAAACCAACATGAAACAGGGAAATCAGAAAGCAAATGAAGGGAAAACTTATCTCTTTCAAGCTGAGGATCCTCTCACTCAGGTCCAGGAAGAAAAGCCTAAATATGCTGATGTTAATATGACATATCTGGCCAGCTATAGCAGCTATCCAAAGGGAAATCAAAGCTGCTAATGAACTTTTAGAAAGAGCTGATAGGGGAGGAGGAAAGTGAGGATCATAAAGTCAGTTACTCCTAGGAAAGGGAAGTGGCAGGCAAATTAAATGTTGTTCCTCCCTCCAGAGATGGTAAACTTTGTTGAGTGGGACATGATCACACTATATACTACTGGAGGATACTTATCTCCAGGGAAAGACAGCCCTGTGGGAAAGGTATCCTTCCAGAAGGGAGATAATTTGGAGAAGAATAAGTCCTACATAATTGTAAAGCCAAGCACCAGCAGATTACCAAAAGAATGCTACTGTGAACAGCTTTTAAAATTTGGATTACACAATTATAGTGAACACTCTGTTTATTCTATTACAGATCAAGGTTCAGTACAATATTCACTATATAATATTCTCAATATTACACCTTATTACAGAAAGTCACAATATAATATTCATAACAGCTTAACATTAGAATGGCCACATAGTTTTTACTACAGTGGCCACAATATTTAGAACAAGCAACAAAAGAAGAATCACCTAGTTTCCCTAAGGGGGAAACCCTTTTCACTTAAAGATTCAATCAATCAATTAACAAAAGAATAATCACCTGGTTTCCCTAAGGGGGAAACCCTTTTCACTTAAAGATTCAATCAATCAATTAACAAAAGAGTAATCACCTGGTTTCCCTAAGGGGGAAACCCTTCTCACTTAAAGATTCCACCAATCAATTCGCAATGTACCAATCTTCCACTCATGGGGCAACCATTAACTTAATCAGTCACTCATCTAGCAGTCAGTCACTAAGCTAGATTCCCAATTACTAAATATCATTAGTCACTAATAAAATCCTTATAAAACCACACAAACTTTCCACCCCTTGGTTTCCAGCAAACCTCAGTCTCGTCCAAGGGGAGGCCTTGTCTTCATCTTGACTCTGGCTGGTCTCTCTGATTCCCTGGATCCCTTTCCATGGTCCCAGCTCCCTCCTGAATCCACCAAACACTCAACTGGACTCAGAAGCAGACAGCTGTCAGGTTCTCGTCCAGTCCTCAGAGGAAGACAGCTCCCAGGTCCTTGTCCAGTCCTCAGGGAAATCCCTGGCACACACTGAAGTTCACAGGGTCCAGCACATCTCAAACCCTTCACCACTTCTCTTGCCTGGAAGTCAAGCATCAGCCAGGCCATGAATAAACAAAGTCTTATCTTGGTCGTGCTTCTTCAGTCTTCCAGAAGTTCAGCTGGCTCTAGGACTCAGAAGGAATATCAGCCTTCTGTTTGGCCTTCACCAGATTCTGGTCTCAGGAAAATTCCAATTCAGTTCTTAGTCAGCTTCTGGATACTGGGAGAGAAACTCTCTCCCTCTCTCTTCCTCTCTCTCTGTCTCTGTCTCTGTCTCTGTCTCTGTCTCTGTCTCTCTCTCTCTCTCTCTCTCTCTCTCTCTCTCTCTCTCTCTCTCTTTCTCTCTCTCTCTCTCTCAGCTGGCTTCAATCTCCATGAATTGGAGATCCTTCACAAGGAGCAAATTCCAATTCTGTCTCTCTGTCTCTAGAATTCTTTATATACAGCCCTGGCTTCCTGTCTCAGCCAATAGCCTTCTTCCACATAAACAGGGGAGTTCACACACCTTCAAGGTTCACACCTTCCATACTTAGCCCTAAGTTACTAGGTGCTACTTAGCCCTAAGTCACTAAGTGCTAAGTATCTGATAAACTGATTACTATTACAATAATGAATTCATGGGGGGGGGGGGAGAGGAGGAACATTTCAGTACACACTATGGGATGTCCCTGATTTTCATCAATTCTCATTTCTAGGTTTCAGATAATCACAACAAAGTCATGCCCCCTGTCCACATATCAGGAGTACTTCCTCCTCCACTCTGGCAAAAGGCTTACATTTCTTTACACATGGAAAACCTTAATCATGGAATGTGAAAGAAAGCAAAAGACAGGCTTTCATCAATGACAGTCTAATAGGAGATGAGGAAATAATTTTTAAAAATTAGTGCAACCCCAATAATATAGTTTTATAATTGGTACAATAAATTGGAGTTTATTGATGTTTTTATTTGCAAAGTCTTCTTGAGTATCTCTTACAAATGACAAAATTTTTTGTATTGCTCTATTTCTATCTCACTATTCACTCCATTGGGATCTCCAAAGCTTTGGAGTCTTCCCTTCCTCTTGCTTTGTGTTGGCATTGACATCATAAGAGCTTGTATTAATAAAGCATTTTAAGGTTTTAAAAAATGTATAGCTGATATTTATATAGGCCCTCAAGGATTACCAAATGCTTTACACTGGTTCACTCATTTCACCTTCTCAGTAGCCCTGGGACACACAATGGATGTGGTTATGCTCACTTTGCCAATGAAGAAACTAAGACTCAGAATATTTTCCAGTGGTCATACAGCTATTGAGCATCAGAGGTCACATTTAAATGCAGTTTACAGACTCTCAAAATTAGTGCTCAAAGCACTACCAAGTCACTTCCCTGATTACCCTCTTTGCCCACTGCCAACAGGACACGTGAGTTGAGTTATTTTTCTAATTGAGAATTGAGTTTGGGCAAAAAAAAATTCATGTAGTGAAACAAGATGGCAGGCAAGAATTCTGGCATAGACTGTGGTCATGGAACAATTCGTCTTTGGGCAATGAATACTAAATCAAAATCATTGTTATTGATATTTTTGTTGTTACTATAACTGCTGCTGCTGCTACTGCTGCCGCTACTACTACTACCACTACTACTACTATTATTACTACTGCTGCTGCTGCTGCTGCTGCCTTCTGCTACTACTGCTGTTGTAAGTCAAGAAGATCTAAGGTGAGGTCAAACAGTAACTAGCTGTGTGATCTTAGGCAAGTCACGTCTGCTTTAGTTCTCTCATCTGTAAAACAGAGATAATCATGACATGTATCATCCAAAGTTGTGGGGATAAAACAAGGTGATTTTGGAACCTCAAAGCATTATATAAATGCTAACAATTAATGAAAGCCTCACTAGGACTATATTATAATGTGCTGAGCACATTTGTAAAGAAAAAAGTAGGCATATAGGGGCTAAAGAGATGACTGTTTGCCATAAAGGCCATCATGATCTTTTTACAGAGAGAGTTTTAGCTTTTTTCAGGAGAATTTAGATGAATTAATGACTTGAGAGATCCTTAATGGAGGAGGTAGGGATTTGGAAACATTTTTATAACCTTCTTTTTTATTATTATTTATTTAATTTATTTTTAGTTTCCAACATTCATTTTTAGAAGATTTTGAGTTCTAAATTTTCTGCTTCACTCTCCCTCCCCAAGATGAAATCTGATATATATATCCCCAAACAATAAAGGCTGTCATTTTTCCAGTTCTAAGATTCTGTTAAAGAATATACAACAAAACTTTGGTTAAGACTTGGGCTGACTCATTTCAAGGGTCCTAAAATTGCTAAAGACTCTAGAAATTGTAGTTCTTCCTAGTGAGAAAAGAGGAAGGTAATGTGAGCTCATGACAGGAAACTCCTACAGCAGGAGTTTCTGAGAATCTTTTCAGAGAGAGAGAGAGAAGGGCAAGAACAAAGAGGTATCAATACTATCCCCCAGCACCCAGAGGAGCAGAATGACCACAGAAGCCAGTGGAAGCTATTTACCCTAACCTCCAAGGGAGATCATGAGAGGTAAATGCTACAGAAACAGAGAGAAGTATGGAAATACTGTTTGTTTTTGTTCATTTTGATTGTGAGCTCTCTCTTAGGATACTATTGCACTGAGACAAAAAAAAAAAGATGTGGAGGAACTACTGGTGCTAACCCTCTTAATCCTTGCATTCCTTCAGAACTTTGTGACTGATCCGCATTTCTAATCAAATCTTTTTATTCATTAAAGATTATGTGTGACTTAATTAATCTTACTTTCCTAGATACCTTTGGCTGACCATATCTGTGCATTTCTTTGTGTCCCTTTGTTCACAGAATGAGGGACTAAGATGATTCTTGGAACCATACAGGAGGGAGTGATCTTTTCCAACACAAGGCTATGATCTGAATCCTGCAGTTCTTTTTTAGATTTAACTCTCTTACTAACGCCATTATCATGACCATTTCATAACTCTAATTCCATGGGCAGAATTACTAAGAACTTGGGACATTTTAAATCTGACTCCACAAACAATGAGCTTAACATAGTAATCCCTAGAGTTATGTATGGAATGGACAACAACTGACCTAGTGTCCTAGGGGGAAAATTCCTTGGGATAACTATTAGACACAGAATACTAGGAAGGAGGGACTTGAGTCTGACCTAGTAGAATTTCTTTTGTTCTTAGGCTCATACTGAGTGAATGACCTTTCCCCAATGCTTCACTTTTTCTTGTACATACCTGGAAAGTGAATGGAATGAATAAAATCTCCAAGCACATCCATAGTCCAGGATTCAGAGATACAACAGACTTATAATTACATATGAAAGACAAAGCCTCCTGACAATAAAATCATATTCTTAAGCTAGAGACTCACTGAGAAAGTGTTCTTAGGAATTTGTGATCTATTTATTTTGGACATTTCTTTTTATCACAGTACTAGACCCTGAATGTAGATGTACTAGCCACCAAGCATGGGTAAACATGGAAGATTTCATAAATTGCTCTTGACACATTGAGAATATACCCAGGAGTCAGAAATGACTAGCCAATACTTTTAGAATTAGAAACAGGAATCATAGAATCTCAGAGAAGACCTTGGTAGCTATTTAGTATAACCCAAAGCTCCCAAAGAATTTCCAATAAACCACATACAACAAATGACCATCCAGATTTTACTTAAATATCAGTAATGAGGCATAACCCATTACCTCTCAAGCTAACCCATTTTATCTTTGGATAGTTCTAAGTATTAGAAAAATTTTCCATATATCAAACAAATTTGACTCTGTGATTTTCACCCATCCCTTCATCTTCTGCACTCTGGGACTAAACAGAACTTGTTTGATCAAATACTGATAGCTTTTTCGCTTTCCATGTATTATCTCTTAATTACCCCCTCCTGGATCTTGAACTTTCTCCACAGTCTGGAGAAGGTATTGCATTCAGAACCACTGTAATGATGAAAGCCTTCTGGTAGCAATAAAAATTTGTCCTTGCAAAAAAAAGGGAGGACTTGTTCAATCTCTTTCTTACATAATAGTCTTTCAAATACTTGAAGACAGCCACCATATCTTTGCTAATACCTTTTCTTCTCAAGTACTTTCAACCAAATTCCATATGGTAATTGACTAGAGTATCCTTCCTATTTCTGGTTTCTCCCTTCTGGAAGTTCTCTACATTATCAATATCTGTTCTAAAATGTTCCAGATCTTATGATAATACTTCAAAAGTGGTTTGACCAAGGCAAAATAGAGTTGAACTATGACCTTATTATTCCTGGACAATTTCTTACTTAATGCTGCCCAAGATTTCGTGTGTGTGTGTGTGTGTGTGTGTGTGTGAATCTATCATATCTTACTACTACCCTATATTGAAATTAAAGGACACTAAAACTCTCAGATCTCTTTCCTACAAACTGTTGTCTAACCATGCCTCTCCCATTTTATACATATGAAGCAGATTTTTTTTAAATTGTAAGTACAAGACTTTACATTTAAATTTCATTGGATTAGATTCAGTATAATATGCTATTATTTTGAGATCTTTTGTGATACTCTCTTTTCCAGCCAATTTGTTAGCTGTCTTTCCTACTTTTTTGTCATCTGAAAATTTGTAGAATTTCATCTGTCCATCCATACATCCATCTATCTATGTTATTAAGATAGGATCAAGCACAGATCCTCCTATTTAAGGAGGATTATTTGCAATATTATGGTAAATTCTTAAAATAATTCACTAGCAAAACGTGCACAGTAGAGAAGGAAATCAAAACAAATATGTAAAAGTTGAGTTACATCTCATTACAAAAGTGGTCAGAGTACATGAATTATTTTCAAAAGAATACAAACTATCTATATTCATACAAAAGTTCTCAAAATTACTACTAATAAGAAAATACCAATGAACGTAACTGGATAGTTTCACTTTATATCCACTTAAATGCAAGGATGATTTTTAAAAATCTAGAAATTGTCATTGTTGGACTGTGAAAATATAGACACATACAGATATTGTTGTTGGAGTTTTATGTTGACCCGATAATTTGGAATAACTTAAGAAATGTCAACAAACTTAAGAAATATTCATACTCTTTGACACAGAAACTTCAATACTTGGCATATACTCTAAGGATTTCAAAGACAGAAAGGATATACACACATACATAAATACATGCAAATATAGATACACATACTTAAAGTTTACAATAGTACTTTTGTGGTAGGGAAAAAAAGTTGGAAATAATATGGGTGATCAACTTTATCCCATCAACTGGAAAATACTTTAACAAAATGTACTACATTAATATAATGAAATATCATTATTCCATAAGAAATGAAAGATACAAGAAACTCAGAGAAACATAAGACATGAATTAATGCAAAGTAAGAAGAATCAGGAGGAAATATACACAATGATTCCAATAATGTAAAAGAGATAGTATTAAAAAACAAATGATTTCACAGTAAATATTATGATTGAGCCCAGAAAATAAAAGAAGATGAAATATATTTCTCTCCTTTCAATAGATAGGTAGAGTGTTACATACATAGAGAAATGGTTGTTGGGTCAAAACGCTTTAATTACCCCCCTTTGTTAGCATCGTATATACTGAGATGAATCTAATTTTCTTCTTGGTCATGTAGTCCATGGTTTCTTAAACTTCTTCCACTCTGGAATCCTTTTCTCATTTCAGTGGAGTTCCTTAGTGTTGTGTGACCTGAGAGCATGTGCAATGCAAAGTGTGATTTGTGTTCAGAAACAAGGCTCCAGTGAATTTGCAATAAGGGCAAGCTCTACCAGAAACACCTGAGATTCATTACACATTTTATTTTTAATTAATTTTTGGTTGTTTCACCTTCAGAAACCTTTTACTGTTGACAAAATTTTCATGAGCACATACTGGGTCACAATCCATAGCATAAGAAGTGCTGAATTCTAGTCCAACTCTCTTATTTTACAGATGAGAAAAACTTAAGAGAAAAGTGAAGTGCCTTGTTCAGGATTAAATTAGCTACTAACTAGTATAGTTAGAATTTGAATGCAGACCCAGTACTAACTCCCCTGTATCACACTGCCTCCCTACATTTTTACTAGGAGAAGCTTTGGAGTAGAGAGGTGGGAAGGAGAATCCTGGGAAATTCCTGCGTTGTTTAAAAAAAAGTCAATAATTTTTAATCACCTGCAGTTTTCCCTTACCATCTCTTGTCCATTTCCTCTCATATATCCTGCATGAGGCATCTAGTCAAAATGATAAAGGTTTTCTTGTAGGTATTCTGCCTCCTGCAGCCCCAGTGGAAGTGTTCACACAATTAGCTACTGCCCAGAAGCTCCTGTCTTTCCTTAAAGTCCAATGGAGTACTCTTGGGTTGTACCTAGTACATGGTGCACATGGCACCTATGCTCTTTTCTTTTCCCACACATTCTGGCTTCTTTCCTACATAACTCTTGGCTATTCTATTACTATGCTTGGTAAGATTAAGCATTTCTTGGTTGAGATGGTTTCTTGATTCCTTTGACCTCATTGTGATGATTGATTTACGTAATTTAAACTTCCTTAGAGAAATCCGGAGTTCAGGTTCTACCTCAGTCTAATCACTTAACCTCTCAATGGTCTAGGAGAGTCTTTAAAACTGTAAGTTGCAGAGAAAGTGCTGACCTGTACTGGTAGATATCATCTTCTCTGTACCAATAGGATCACAATTCCAGTCCTATGTTAATCTTAACTTTCCTTAGGAAATAGATTGTAATGTCAAAATCTGTTCTTGTGTGCATTTCACATTCAGGAATATCAATAATTTTCCTTACATAATTTTCATTGGAGCCATTTTATGGCTTGCACAAAATATCTTTTTCATATTTTTTGCTAATATGGTGAAAATTTCACCTTTGTTCTATCAAATTGATGGTTATACTATTGACAGAAAATTGATTTAGAACTGATTCCCTGGGGCAGCTAGGTGGCGCAGTGAGTAGAGCACCAACCCTGGAGTCAGGAGGACCTGAGTTCAAATCTGACCTCAGACACTTGACACACTAACTAGCCATGTGACTTTGGGCAAGTCACTTAACCCCAAATGCCCTCCAAAAAAAAAAAGCAAAAAAAAAAAAAAAAGAACTGATCCCCAAGCCTATATTCATTTCAATTCTGTGGAGATAGAGATCATTTCACATTTGGGTGTTTAACAAGTCCAGTGAACTCCCAAATTTTTAGTGCCTACTATAGACCAAACACTCTGCTAAGCCCTGGGGATACAAAGGAAAGCAAACAACATTTCTTGTCTTCAATAAGCTCACTGTATAACGGGAAAGACAATGAGCAAATTATGTACATCAAGACAAAATGGAGAAAATCAGAAGAAGGAAAGACACTAGTACTAAGGTGGGTCAAGAAAGACTTCCTGGAAAAAGTGACATTATAGCTTGTACTTGAAGAAAAACAGGAAGTGAACAGACTGGGATGAGAAAGAAAAGGAGCCATTGAAAATGCCTTAAGTTTGGAGATCCCCTAGGGATAAGGAGTGGAAAGTAAGGTGTAAGAAAATGTAAAAGGTAGAAGGGGACCAGGTTACAAAAGATTTTGAATGACAAATAGAGGATTTTACATTTGTTGATGGAGGTAATAAGGAGCTTCTGGAAATGATCAAATGGGGGTGTGCTTCAGAAAAAATGAATCTCACAGCTAGATGGAGGGTGGACTGGAGTGGGGAGAAATTTAAGACAAAGCTACCAACCAGAAGACCAGTGTAATAGCAGAAATGTAAGGGAGTAACGCCTACACCAAGGCCAGCATCGAGAGAGAGAGAGAGAGAGAGAGAGAGAGAGAGAGAGAGAGAGAGAGAGAGAGAGGTATACACCAGAATTGTTTTTTAAAGTAAAATTGATAGGTCTTGGGAAAAAATTGGATATAGGGAGTGAGAGAATGAGGAGTTGAGATGACACCTACATTGCCAGCCTACTACTGGCAGCCAACCTATTGGCAAGATAATGGGACTTTTGAAGTAATAATGAAAGTATGAAAAAGGAAGAGTTTTGAGGGGGGGAACAATAATCTCAGGTTGGAGCATGTCACATTTAAGATGTCTACAGGACATCCAGTTTGTGATGTCCAATAGGCAGTTAGGTATGAAAATCTGGATATTAAGAGAGAGGTTAGGGTTTAAAAATAGATATGAAAATGATACAAGGATTACAATTGAATCAATGGTAGCTAATGAGTTTACTAAGCAAAATAATTTAGGAAAGAAGAGGAATGCCCAGGACAGAGCTTTGGGAGAAACCCAAAGTTAGTTGTGTGACCTGGATAAAGATTCAGCAAAGGAGACTGAGAAGGAGTGAGCAAAGAAGCAACAGAACCTGGAAAGGACATTGTCAAGAAAGCTTATAGAAATAAAAGTACAGTAAACAGGGTACTAGACTATGTCTATAACTGTAGCAAGGTCAAGAAAGATGAAGATTGCCTTCAAATTATAAAGTAAGAGCATCATCAGGAAATTTGGAGGAAGCAATTTCAGGTGAATGATCAGGCTGGAAGTCAGACTGCAGAGAGTTCAAAAGAGAGTGAGAGAAAAGGAAGTGGATGCACCAAGTGCTGATGACCTTCTCATGGAGTTTAGCCACAAAAGGGAAGAGAGATAGAGGATTATAGCTAACAGGGATGGACAGATCAAGTGATGGATTTTATTAATTATCCACCAGGTTCAGGGTTTCCTGATTCTTCTGGAAGAAAATTTTCATTCTCTGTGCGTTGTGAGAATTGGCATATTCTGTAAGTCTATAGCCTCTTTTGTTTCTCAGTCCTGAGCTATTTTCCAACATATTTTTCATTTTCTTTCCCACCTCCACCTTTGAAATCCCAAAGTATGAAAGAATATATTGATTTAATTTAGAAGTCATTATCCCATCTTCCTAGAATTTCTTTATTTTCCCTACTTTTGCTCATCCTCTTGCTATTCAGTGAAAAGCTTAAAACAGCAGTCCATCCATCCCCACTGAGCTACCCAAATGCTGCTTTTTCTCAGTCATTTGCTGCATTCAGAGACAGAAGGCACACGAGAGTTTGCAGGTGTCAACATATTTTTAATGCATCATTTTACAATTGTTTCACAAGTCACAAGAGCATCAGAAGCTCCCTATCTGTCACGAGTTTCACTGCCTTGTGACAATATCACACATACCCCACCACCACCACCAAGCAACAATATGGCACAATTGGGTTTTACTATTCATGATTGATGTTCCTTTATATTGAGAATTTTGAACTCACGTGTGTGTGTGTGTGTGTGTGTGTGTGTGATGAACCACTTTGGCAGTCTCGTGAGAACGCTTCTCAGAATGTTTTTAAACAATTTGAGGATATGCTAAACTCAAAAAGGTTAGAGAAATTAAAGATTTAGATTTTTTTCCAACCAAGTTTATGGACCGCTTAAGATCCATCAACAGACCTCCTATTTTATATGAAGAACATCACATTGTATCAAAGTGATGGCTTCTTTTTGTTCAAAGGCAAAATTTGCACAAATCTAGAGATTCGTTTGAAATATATGACTCACGATGAAAAGCAATGACTTTGTAACCCAAGATTTCAACTAAGAGTCCTCAGCCCTACCCGACTTCCAGAGCCAAGTGCCACAATCACCCTGCACCCTTTTCATACTTCAATGTCACTCTGCCTTAATTGGTGCACTGGGATTTTAGGAAGCAACTTATTCATCTACTACAACTTGCTCTCATGCCAGTTCTGTAGCTCATTAGGGTTTAGAAAATAGCCATGCATATGTGCAGAGGACTGCAGGCCACCTGCTGGAATGCACACAAAACCTGGTCTTCTTAGGAGATGGATTGCAGGTGTTCAGAGTTCATTATGTTCTAAGCAGAATCGAGGGGAAATGAAGGAGGATCTGATAGTGATTGTAAGTGCACCTAGGGTCCTCTGCTATGTGGGAGCTGCCAAGTGTAGAAATGTATTAGTTTTACTTTTCCACTAGACTCTTCCTAAAGTAATCACTTAAATGTGTTCTCAGATTTCTGGGGAATCCAAAGACCAGCAGTAATAATAAGGAAAAATATCTCAAATTTTCTTTCAAGGCACTCCAAGGGCTCTCCAAAGGCTCCGCAGACATTATTAACTTTTCAGGATTTCACAAGTCAGGTGAAGTGATATAATTTCGTAGAGAGACCACTGACTCTGGAGATAGAAGACCTCAGTTCAAATCTCACCTTCGGTCCTACATCTGTTACCTTGGACAAATCACTTAATATTGTTCATCGGTAAATCAGTTTCTTCATCTGTAAAGTGAAAGCATTGAACCAGATTCTTTCTGAGGTCCCTTCAACCCGTAATTCTAATTTTTTCCGAAGTCTCTCATTTCCCCCACTAAAACAATATCATCTTTTAAAGAAAGGAATCTTCGTTTATGAATAGAAAAAGGAGGGGCAAAGGAGTTCAGTGATGTCTCCAACATAGAGCCTATAACCAGAAGCCCAGCTTGATGATGCTCAGTGAAGTCTTGCCACTTTTAAAAATATTTTGAAGTCTTTATTTAAGAAATGGTCAAGGAGTCTAGGCCAACATTGAGGGTTTGCACAGCTGATACCCAAATTTCCAGACTGAAATTAATTGAAGGTCAATATAATAAGCTTCTTTTCCTTCCCACAGCTTTCTCTTCCATCCACCCACCCCCAGCACACATACACCCTTGGGGAGCTCAGAACTATTTTGGTACTCAGCCTCATCTGCCTTTCACATTAGGCTTTGTGTTAATTATGATGCTTTAGTGAAAATGAGACTTCTGACAGTACCAACCTCCTAGAATGGAAGGAATAAAGGCTGTTCCAATTATAGGCTGTTAGCTCTAATTAATGCCCACCTACTGAGCATGATATTCCAGATGTAGTTACTACATTACTAGGGGAGGGATTTCACCTTAGCAGCATAGGGACAGTAATGTTATACCAGCCATTCACCAGCAGTGTCCCCTGATGACAATGGAACATTTATCTGCTTGGCACGAAGGAGATTTATATTAACTCAGAGGAAGAAAAACCCCATTTTTCTTCTTTTCAATACACCAATATTTACATCTTAGGTGAAAGTACCTTTCAGGACCAGGGATAGAGAATCCTGGCATTATTCAGAGGTCAAAACTGGCCAACCAGCACCCTGTAAATGAAAAAGTTCTTTGATACTAGTCCTCAGATCAAATGGCAGCTATTTATTATGTGCAAGACACTATGTAGAAGGAGTGAGAGAGGAGAGGAATGAAGGTTATACAATAAGTCATGCTCCCTTCCCTAACAGACAAAAAGTCACAAGGCACAATACAAAATAAATCAGATTGATTCTTAATATACTCCTGATGTTCCCAAGAGCATTTAACAATTAATTCTGAAGGGAGTAAATTCAAGTGAAGAACTGAACTTCTAGGCAGCTGTCTACCCAAGAAGCTAGACAAAACTCTCTAATTTAGGAGTCAGTCATGAGGTGGTTTTTATTTTATGACTTTTTCTTTATTCTCTCATGAAATGTGGCATTGGAGTCAAGATGGACTGGAGGAACAGTGATCCCTAGGTGGGAAGGAACTCAAATGAACTTCCTCATATAGATGGCCACTGAAGTGCTTTTTAAGGTACTCAGCCATCTCCTCTGCTCACTGGAACTCCCATAAGATTATTGCTCTTCACTACTAGAACTTCCTTACCATTTTTAATGATATGCCCAAAGTAGTTTAGACATAAGTTGAGTACATTATTTGGATCAACATTCCTAGTTTAATCATTTGCCATGAAGTATGTTGGAATTATTATATTCCAAGAGAAAACAGTGGTTTCCTTTTTTTTTTTTTGCTTTTTTTTGGAGGGCAGTTGGGGTTGTGACTTGCCCAAGGTCACACGGCTAGTTTTTGTGTTAAGTGTCTGAGGCCGGATTTGAACTCAGGTACTCTATTCACTGCGCCACCTAGCCGCCCCCGAAAACAGTGGTTTCTGATAATATTTCATGAATTTTACATTGAGGATCTGAGAACTGGATATATTCATCATATGCAGCATGGGACAATTTTTTTCCTTTGGAGGGGGGAAGAAGGCAGGGCAATTGGGGTTAAGTGATGTGCCCAAGGTCACACAGTTAGTAAGTGTTAAATACCTGAATCCAGATTTGAACTCAGGTCCTCCTGACTCCAGGCCCAGTGCTCTATTCACTGTGACACCTAGCTACCCCCAAAAATATTTTTTTTGCTTCAGAGAAAAGAAGAATCTTGGGGGGCCAGAGTCAAGATGGCAAGTGTAGAAACAGAACTCTGTGGCTCTCCCCATAACTACCTCAAATACCTATAAAATATGACTCTAAACAAATTTTAGAGCTCCAGAAATAATAAAATGACAGAGAAACAAGGCTCCCCCTGAAGGCTGCCCAGCTGATGGATGGAAAGAGCTCATCACAGCATGCTGGGAGAAGAGCCCAGCTGCATGTGGTTTTAGCCCAGGCTGTCCAGGAGAAGCTAGCTGGAGCTTTCAGGAGAGCAGATCACTGGTAACTGGGGTGGTTTCCAGAATTACCAAACCACAAGAGCCAAGGACAAAGTGAAAAGGTCAATGGAACTTGGCTAAATTTTGGGGAGAGGGTCCAGCCAACTGCCTCACGACCTAGAAGCAGTCTGAAGCAGTGGCCCTGCAGCCACGTCCACGTGGCTGCTTCAGAAGCTCCCAGCCTGCAGATTGCAGGGGGGGAGGGGCAAATGATCCTTCAGAGGCTAAGTGCTCTTCCCTTGAGCTACCTGGATCAGGATCGTGGTCTTGGGTGACCAGTGAGACAAAGCTGGTAGGGGGTGCAGAGACAGCAGTCTCCTAATAGTTCTGGTAGCTGTGAAAACCCCAGCAATTTCAGACAGAGTTGTCCCCTCTGAAAGCAGAGTTCTACTGAGCCCAAAATTCAAGTAACTGACTGGTAACATGAGCAGGCAAAGGAAGCAAAGAAAGCTCAGCAATCCAACTTTAGATTCCTTTTTGGGGGACAAAAAGGATCAAAGCATGGAATAGGAGGAAGCCAACACAGTCAGAACTCCCACACCAAAAGCTTCCAAGAAAAATGTAGACTGTTATAGCCAGGTTCTAGAGTTCCCAGATCAAGGAGAAAATATTACAAGCTGCCAAGAAGAAGCAATTTGAATACTGTGGAAACACAATCAGGATAGCTCAGGATCTAGCAGCTTCTACATTAAGGGAACAAAGGACCAAAGGATATTCCAGAGATCAAGGGAACTAGGGTTAAAACTTAACTTAGCTTAAAATCAAGAATTACCTACCCGGCAAAATTGAGTATAATGTTCCAGGGGAAAATACGGTAATTCAGTGAGGTGGAGGACTTTCAGACATTCTTGCTGAAAAAACCAGAACTGAAAAGAAAATTTGACACTCAAATATAAGAAGCATGAGAAGGTAAACATGGAAAAATGAGAATTGTAACTTATGAAACTTTTCTCAGCATGAGGATAGGTGAAGGGAATATAAATGTGTGTGTATCTATACACATGTGTATATATATATACATATACATATATATGTATATGTACATATATATGTATGTATGTATACATACACATATGTCAATATAGAAGGGTATATATGCACATGAATACATATGGGAGTGTGTGTGTATATGTGTACATAGAAGGCACAGGATCAATTGAATAAGAAAGGATGATATTTTAAAAGGTGAAATTAAGTGGGAGAGGAATAGAATGAAAGGAGACAGGGAGAGACAGAATGGGGTCAATCATTTCATATAGAAGAGGCAAGGAATAACTTACAATGGAGGGGAAGAACAGGAAGGCAAAAAGGGAATAGACCAACCTTACTCTCATTGAATTTGACTCAGGTGGGGAATGACATACACTCTAAAATGGGTATCTTGCCGTGCAGGAGATTGGGGGAGGGGGAAGGATGAGAGGGTAGATGATGGAGGGGAGGGCAAGG
>CM053593.1:58169775-58180118 GCA_028646575.1 Pseudocheirus occidentalis
AGTGGGGGCGGGTGACAAGGGAGGAAGGGAAAGAATCTATAATTTAAAGTTCTAAAATAATATGTTAATATATATATATAATTATTATCATTATTATTATTTACATGCAACTGGGAAATAAGATGTACAGGCACTGGGATAGGGAGATCCATCTTGCCCTACCAGAAAGTCAGAGGGGTGGTAGGGGAGGATAGAGGAAAGAGCAGATTGGGGAAGGGGCTATACAGTTGGATCACTGTTTTGCAGAGGTGTGTAGGGGAAAGACAGAGAGAAAATTTGTAACAAAATCTTGTGGAAAACAATTATGTAAACTAAAAATAAACAAAAGTTAATTTAAAAAAGAAAAAAGTTACACCATCACAAAAAAAAGAATCTTTGTAACTTCCATAACCAACGGGATGATGGTTTAATAATGGAACTCTCATACAATTATGACCTAAAAACACTGTGGCCTATGACTTTATGATATAACTTCATTCAAGATGTTTAATACAAAGCCTAATTCAGAGGTCAGAATCTGTAAGACTTCACTGTCTCTGTATTGAGACCCAGAGAACCAGATGTACTCTTTGGGTATATATTTGGCGAAGTATTATAAGAGTAGCCTCTTGTGGAAGTTTAATCCCATTGGCTACTCTTGTCTCCAAGGGGAAAATCATTGTAATGATTAATATTTTGGAAATTAAAATATATGGGAAAAGGTTACACAGCACATTTAAAATAAAATAGTATGGTTACTATATGCAAGGTACTATACCAGGTGATGGTGATACAAAGATAGATTTGATACATTTTCCCCTCAATATAGAAGAGAACATACCATGTTAAATGAGTGTCAGAAGTTAGTAGGATTATAGATTCAGAGACAGAAGGGACCTCTAAGGTGATCTCTTACCTCCTAATCATTAAATAGCTTATGATAGTGAGGTCTAGAAAGAGTAAGTGATTTTACCTAGGTCACAGAGGTAAGTAACAAGTGGAAGAATTCTGATTTGAAATCCTAATCGCTGAATCCAAAGCTAGCTCACTTTCTATTTCATAATAACATCAACCCAATGAGCAACATTGGCTTCCACTTACTTAAAAACTTTCCCAAATCTCTCAATCCATGGAAAGTCCATATGATGTTCCTTTAGTGGTAAAGAAATGTGGACACTTAGATTTACCCAGTTATAACATAGCAACAAATATTTAAACCTGTTATGCTAATTCTGATTTCTTAACTCAGATGGCATCTTTGATTATTCAGCCAGAAAATCCTGAGAGATAATTTATTCATTTTTGTCTTGGCGATAATAAATTATTATTCTCCACCTCTCCTGAAGATAACATAACACAACATAAGGGAAGAAAGGAAAAAAATTGATAAACGTACTTGTCCATGGTTATATGGTTGCATTTGAGCTAGGATTCAAAGTGAGGTTCCTTGACCCTATTTCTCTATTTTATGTTGCTCCTCCATGAAATATAGGATAGCTACTTGTATAGGTAACCTGTAAGTAAACTATACACTCCCTTATCTCCATGTTGTTTCTTTTTGCTGTCTCCCACACCTGGAATGCCTATTCTACTCCACGTCCTGTCTTTACCTGTTAACATCATAGTAGTCTAGTACAGGTGGATGTAAACACACATTGTATTGTTCATATGTAGGCCATTTCTTTCTTTCCAAAGATGACTTGCACAAGATTGGATTAGCTTATATTCATGCTCTTTGTCTTTATCTTTCAGTGAAACATACCTTAATCAATAAGAAAACTATTAGCTTTGATTATATTGACTTGGTTTCTTTTTCACATTTAAAAATTTTGTGATTCTAAACCTGACAGTCACCAACATTCATAAACATTTCAGTATGGATAGAAAGAGTATTGCCTATAAAACACAATCTCAACACATACATTTTTTAAGTATATAGAAAGAAGTGATAAATAGAAGTGTTTTTGGAATAATTTTACATATACCTATTTGTGTCTAAAGGTAGCCATCTCCGGATTGGGGAGGGGGGAGAAAAAAAGGAAAAAACTAATTTACATGATACCTTTCTTATGTATTTAAAAGGAATACTAAGTTGTACTTAATAAATTTGCAGTTTCATGTAGAAAAATATTTTTATTATAGTATAATGGAAATGTTTGTTTTATTCCATAAATAAAAATTAAATAAAGTTTTAAAAGTATATACTAAATTAAGTATATTAGCTCCAAAAGCTATCCCATTTGTCTGTTTCTTCAAAACCTTCATCTATTCTGTTCTCATAATAAAGTATTTCTTCATTGATTGACTTTTAATACTTTATTTTTTTAACCACTATTACTAACTTTCCTTTTCCTCCATTCTCATCTCAAAAAAAATTCTCCTTGTAACAAATTAACACAGTAACAAAAAGCAGGCCCCCATTGTGGTAATGTCTGAAAATGTCCTTCTTATTTTGCCTTTCTAGTCTGTCACCTTTCTGAAAAGAGACAAGAAATAACTCATGCCCTTTATCAGATTCTGTCTCTAAACATGATAGACATGAAGAAAATATTGATAACAAAAATAAATGAATGAAATATATTTAATAGAAATATTAAATATTAATAATAAATATCCAGAAACCTCAGAAAATAGTTTCATTAAGATGTATGTAATAAATGAGATTATTTTTAAATTTTCATTTTAAATATGCCTAATTTAAGGTAATAGTTGATATTCAACAAGAAAGGGGAATAATGTCTAGCACAGGGGTGGGGAACCTGAGGCCTCAAGGACATATGTGACCCTCTAGGTCCTCAAGTGAGGCCCTTTGACTAGATCCAAATCAAAAGGCTGCACTTGAGAACCTAGAAGGCCACATGTGGCCTTGAGGACTCAGGTTCCCACCCCCACCCCCCAATCCAGAACTAGAAATATAAGAAAGGGTGAGGTTGTAAAAGGTTTTTAATACCAAATGGGATTTATATTTAATCCTAGAAGTAAATGTGAGCCTCTGGATTTTACTGAGTAGATGAATGTCATTATCTGACCTAAATGTATTGGCATGGAGGAAAGACATAAAACAGGAACACCAATCAGAAGGCTATCAACATAAGACAGGAAAGATGAGGGATGACTTACTTCAGAGAGGGTATTATTTGAGCAAAGAACTGAATGAAGGATGAAAAGCAAAGAAAATTAGGGTGTAGGGTGAATGGATGAACTGGGTATTTTAGGCAAATAAAAAGTATGAGTAACTCTACTTTTTTTCTTTCTCATGGCTTCTCCCATTGTTTCTAACTTCTTTACAACAAACGTGAAAATAGGTTCAATATGAATGTATACAAAGAGCCTGTATCAAATTGCATACCCTCTTGGAGTGGGGAGAGGAGAGAGATGGGGAGAATATTTGGAACTCAAAATCTTATGGAAATGAGTGAATGTTGAAAACTAAAAATAAATATTTTTTAAAGACATATGAGCAAGAATTTGGAAGTGGTTGTACTGAGGGACATTTGGTAGATGCCTACACAAATAATTATTTTACAGAGAGAGGCAACATAGTGTGGTCAATGAAAAGAACCTGAAACGTGGAGTTGGGGGGCTTTACTTTGCATCTGAACTTTATCACTTACCCGCTGTGTAATTATAAGAAAGTTTCTTCTCTCAGGCTCAGTTTCCTCATCTGAAAAAGAGGAGAAATAATAATTGCTTTGCCTACTTTACAGGATTCTTTGTGGAATGTGCTTTGTAAACTTTAAATTGCTTTGGAAATGTGAATTATTCTTATTACATTATGAACATGATAGAATTTTTCCACTTAAAAATTCAATAAATGTTAATTAAACACTCTGCGAAGATCATTATGTTGGGCTCTGGAGGAAATCTAAAAAAAATTGATAAGATGGGATCCTTGTCCTTATCAATCAATCAGAAAGAATTTATTAAGCATTGACTACATGCCAAGCACTGTGTTAAGTGCTGGGGATATACTCCACTTCCTTCTGTACTTTTACCTAGTTTTAACACCACAGAACAACCCTGAATCATGTAGCACTTGGTGTCCATCCCTCACCCCCATTCTGCTTCCCAACCTCCTTCTGTGTATTATCTTCCCCCATTAGACTGTAAGCTTCTTGAGGACAAGAACTGTCTTTCTTATGTGTATCCCTAGTACTTAGAAGAATAGCTGGAACATAATAGGAGCTTAATAAATATTTGTTGAATTGAAATGTAGCATTGTCCTAACATTGCCATGCTTCGCAAAGAATCAGTTTGAAAAGTACCTACTCTCCCCCAAATGAGGGGCATGGGGTAACATACAAATATTGTATGTAAGTTACATTAACAGGAAATATAATATAACTTTAAAGAGGAAGGCATGAGACGCTGAAGAGACCAGAAAGGCAGCCCCTTTTATCTGTATTCCCAACACTAACATAATGCTTGCCACATAGTAGGTGCTTAACAGATGCTGTTGATTAACTTATTTAATAGATAATAGGGAACCACTGGAGATTTTCAACAGAGAAATGAAATGATCAGATACCAGTTTGTGTTTTATCTCCCTCCTAAAATGTAAGACACATAAAGGCCAGTTGTGGAGCCTTTTCTAAGCTTTATCTCTCCTTCAGGATTCAGCATAGTTGCTCTACAGATAGTAGTTGCTTTTAAAGTTTGTTGAATTGAATGAATGAATCCATGTATAATAAATCTTAGTCTGGCAAGAGTATGAATGATGGCTTATAGGAGAGGAAGTAGAAACAGAATAAAACTTTTAAGATGAAACTATAAGGTCCAGGTAACATAGAAATAATTCTGGATTATTATTGTAATCCAGGAAGATGATGGCAAGGACCTGAACTAGAGTGGTGATAATGAGAAGAAAAAGAAGAGGGAACTTTGTGCCATTGATACAAGCACATGGGAAAAGAGAGGAGAGAGAACGGGTATTACAGAGGATGGTGAGGTAGAAGGAAAAGTGAGAGAGGAAACCATGGTTCCAAATATCAAATACTGGGTGAAATTCTTGGCCCCTTAATGAAAATAAATCTGGATCAAGGAAGGAATAAGTTTGCATGGAAAACAAATTTTCTGAAGAGTAGATAAGAATAGGAAGACCAGGGATCTTATACGGCACCATGAAGTGTAGGGTATACAGGAATTGTATTTTATCCCTCATTGCTTGTCCTTTCCCCCTTAAAAGAATTGTTGATTTATTTTTACCAAATTTTATATTTAATTATCAATTTATTAATAATTTAATAATTATTTTTAATAATATTATTTCATTTCTTCTCAGTTACAAATTCTCACCCTCACTCCCACCCCCTCTTCTACCCATTGAGAAGGTAAGCAAAATTATATCAATTAATTATACATGTGAAATCATAGAAAACATGTTTCCATATTAGCCATATCACAAAAAAGCAAAAAGCAAAAAAGAGAAAAATTATACTTTATTCTGCACTCAGAGTTCATCAGTTCTCTCTCTGGAGATAGATAGCAGTTTTTCATAGGTCATAGGTCACTTGGAATTGTCTCAGATCTTTTTATTGTTCAGAGCAGTCAAGTCTTTCACAGTCAATTGTCATTGCAACATGGCTGTTACTGTGCACAGTGATCTCACATTTCTCACTTCACTTTGCATCAGGTCATATTAATCTTACCATGATTTTTCTGAAACTATTCTGTTCATTATTTCAATAGCGCTCCATCACAATTATATACCATAACTTATTCAGCTATTCCCTAATTGACAGGCATCCTCTCAATTTCCAATTCTTTGCTACCACAAAAAGAGCTGCTATAAATATTTACGCGCATATAGGTCCTTTTCCTCTTTCTTTGATCTCCTTGCTCAAAGGGTAGGCACAGTTTTATAGCCGCTTGGTATAGTTCCAAATTGTTCTCCAGAATGATTGGTTCAGTTCACAACCCGAAAAACAGTTTATTAGTGTACCTGTTTTTCCTCTTCCCCTACAGAATTTGTCATTTTTGATAGGTGTGAGGTGGTGCCTCGAAGCTGTTGTATTTACATTTCTCTAATCAATAATGATTAGGAGCAGTTTTTATATGACTACAAAAAGCTTAAATTTCTTCTTCTGAAAACTGCCTATTTCACTTCTTTTGAATAGTTGTCAATTGAGGAATGAAGGATTTTTATAAATTTGACCTAGTTCCGTACATATTTGAGAAATGAAACCTTCACAAGAGAAACTTACTATAAAAATTTCTGACATCACTTCATTCTCTATATAACCTTTTGGCAAAATGTAGTTTCCCTCATTATATATTTTAATTAGTTCTATTAATTGCTACCGTTGTCTTTTTTATGTCAGTTAAATTATAAGAGAGTCTGTCCCAGCCTCTTTTATAAAAACTGTGCTTGTTTGTGTGTTTCTATTTCAAGTGTGTCTCTTATAAACAACAAATCATTGGATTCTAGTTTCTAATACATTCTACTATTTGCTTCTATTTTATGGGTGAACTCATCCCATTCACATTCACAGTTATAGTGACTGAATTTTCCTCCATCCTATTTTCTGCTTTTTATCCTTTTTGCTCTCTCTTTGTATCTTGTACTTTGTCAAAAGTGTTTTGCTTCTGACCAGTGTTTCCCCTAATCCTACCACTTTTATCACACACATACTCATATCTCCTATCCCCTTCCCTTCTATTTTCCCTATTAGGTTAAAAAGATTTCTATACCCAACTGAGTATGCGTGTATGTATGTATGTATATGTATGGGCATATTTAGGTGTGCTCTTCCCTCTTTGCAACAAATCCAATGAAACTGAGGTTCAAGCATTGCCCATTCCTCTATTTTGCCACCCCTTATAAAAGTTTTTCATTGCAAGACTTTGATGTGAACAACTTTACCCCATTCTACTTCTCACACTATATCCCTCTTTCTCACTCCTTAATTTTTTGAGAGGATATCATCTGAACACAATTAATTCACAATCATGAATTCTATCTTTGTAGACTCCTTCTAACTGCCTAATAATGATAAATTCTTCAGAATTACAAGTATTATCTTCCTATATAGCAATATAAATGGTTTAATTTTATGATTACACTTTCATGTTTACCTTTTCATGTTTCTCTTGAGTTTTGTGTCTGAATACCAAATTCAGCTCTGGTCTTCTCATCATAAAATGCTTAAAAGTTATTTATTTCATTAAATATATTCCCCCTGAAGAATTGTTTTCTGTTTTCCTTTCCTGGGTAAGTTATGCTTGGTTTTAATCTTCATTCCTTTACCTTCCAGAATATCATATTCCAAGTTTCCCTGCCCCTCTCCATTTTAATGCTGTTCCATCTTGTACAGTACTGACTGCGGCTTCATGATATTTGAATTATTTCTTTTTTGTAGTTTGCAGTATTTCCTTCTTGTCCTGGGAGATCTGGGTTTTGGCTATGAAACTGCTGGAAGTTTTCATTTGGGGGACTTTTTCAGGATATGATAAATGGATTTTTTAATGTAAAATTTTAATTTCTACTTTACCCTATGGATCTAAAATATAAGGGTAGTTTTAATTTATAATTTCTTTAAATATGACATCCAGACTCTCCTCAATCTATTTCCCAGGTGAGTTGTTTTTTCAATGAGATATTTCACATTTTCTTCTATTTTTTTCATTATTTTTTTAAATTTTTTCTTATTGTCTCATGGAGTCATTAGTTTCCACTTACACAATTCTAATTTTTAAGGAATTATTTTCTTTTAGTGTGCTTTTGTACCTCTTTTTTCCCCATTTAGCCAATTCTGCTTTTTAAGGAGTTTTGTTTTTATCTTCAATGAACTTTTGTGCCTTCTCTACCATTAGGCAAATTCTGTTTCTTAAGATGTTATTTTATTCAACATTTTGCAAGCTTCTTTAACAAGCTGTTAGTTATCTTTTCCTAATTGCCTTGTATCAATCTCCTTTTGTTTTTTCATCGATCTTTCCTCTACCATGCTTATGTCTTTTGTGGTAATTCTTTTCGGGCTTGGATCCAATTAACATTTTTCTATGAGATTTTGTTTGTAACTGTTGTCACATTGTTGACTTCTTCTGTGTTTATATCTTGGTCTTCATTTGCCACCATAGTAGCTTTTTTATGGTCAAGTTCTTTTTCATTGTTCATCTTTCTAACCCATTTGTTGACTTTGAACTTTATTTTGAAGGTGGTCTCTGCTTATCTGGAGTTGGGAAGGCACTATTTCAAGCTTCAGGGTTTTTTTTGAGCTACTCTTTTCAGAGCTAGTTCTGGGGATCTACAGTTTTTGGTGCTTCTGATTGTGATCTGGGAAGACATGTAGTCACTGGTCTCCTGGTCTGAACTCTGCTTTCACCTAGGAAAGGCCTCTTTTTTTCTGCAGCTACAAGAGCTAGTCTTCCTCTAAGCCCTGGAACTGTGACCAAGTCCCCTGTTCTCCTGAAGTTGCAAGTGCTATTCCTTTTCCTGACTTGGAATTAGGGCCCTTGTCCCATTGTGACCAATCACAAGCATTCCTTTCTGCCCTGGAACTATAACCCAGTACTGCTTTTAGGCAATAAAGTTGTCAATAAGTACCCATTGCATCCATTGCCAACAAAAGCTCTCTTGTAATGTCTTTATCACCAGTTGTCTGAGCCACTTAGCATCTCTGAACTGAGAGCCCCTGAATCTGCGTTGCTTTCACAAACTCCTCCAAGGTCCACAGCTGGTGCTTCTCTGCTTCAGGTGGGCTCCCATGTCAGTGTCATGCACTTCTGCCAGACTCTTTAAGTTGTTTTAGGCTGAAAAAAATATCCCGCTCTGGCCTTTGATTGGCTCTGCCACTCTAAAATTTTATTTTAGGAGTTATTTTAAAGTTGTTTTAAGGAGGAAGTTGGAAGAGTTCAACTTGGTTGTTACGTGTACTCAGAATGATACCACTTCTACTTGTCCTTTCCTTTTTATAAGACGCTTCTAAGCCTTCCCCTATATATAGACTAAATCCTTATTTCTTTCTATGAATCTCTCTCACTAAGAATAGATAGAGGAGGTGGCTATTTAATAGGAAAGAAAAGGGAAATAGTAGGCCCATAAGAAGGAATGGAAAGTATTATGGGGGGGGGGGATAATTCCTCCTGTTCCCCTAGTCAAATCATGTTGTTTTTTAGCCTGTATGCTCGGTAGTGCACTTACCATACTGCCAGTATGCAATAAATTATAATTAGTCATAATACCATCATTATTCTGGGTTTTATTATTAGAAGCATTAATTTTTAATGATTGCCTCTATCGGAGATGTGTGGAAGACTTCAAATGTGTTTAATGGTGATATCTCCCACCTCCTAAGCTATTGTGATGTTTTAGTGGGATATAAAAGGGCCCCCCCATACGTCTCCAGCTGTGGTCAGAATAACATAGATGGAGAAGGACTAGGAAGGTGACATTTAAAAATGGTGATTAAACTAGGGAATTTAGCACTGAAAAGTACCTCACATATCATCAGCCCCTTCATTTGAAAGATTTAGAGGCAATGCTTCACAGAGGTTAAGAACTTCCCCAAAGTCACAACAGTATTAAGTAACTGAGCCAGGATTCAAACTGAGATCTTCCCACTCTGGTTCTAGAGTTCTTCCTGCTGAACCACACTCCCTGTAATGACTGGTCTGTCAAATATAATGTTTATATCTATAAGATTCCTTTTCTTATTATTTGGTACTTCAAGAATACTCTTCTAAAAATTCCTTTATGTATAGAGATTCCCTGAAATCTACATTTTTTGCTTCCATATTTCCTCCTTTCACTTTCCTCCCAATCCCTTGTATTCTAGCTTTTGACTTCAACACTCAACTAAAATTGACTTCTCAAAAGTTACCAGTAATATTATAATTGCCAGATGTCATCTTGTGTCCTCAGTTCTTATTCTTCTCAACGTCTCTATACCCTCTGCTACTGTTAACCACATTCTCCTCATTATTACATTCTCTTATCTAGGCTCTCAGGACACTACTTGGTTTTCCTCCTACTTATCAATTACTCACTCAATAAGCTGTTAGTAGTTTGTAGTAGGAGTTGAGGATTTAAATACAAAGAATATAATACAAAGAAATAATCTCTACTCTCCAGGAACTTAAATTATGTTGAGGGAGAAAACAAATACATATATGTACTTAAATGTAACATATATCTATATGTAAAAGTCAAAAAGAGAACAAATAGAAATGTGTGTGTGTATATATGTATATATATATAGAGAGAGAGAGAGTGAGAGAGAAAGAGAGAGAGAGAAGAGAGAGTGAGAGAGAGAGAAAGAGAGAGAGAGAGAGAGAGAGAGAGAGAGAGAGAGAGAGAGAGAGAGAGAGAGAGAGAGAGAGAGAGAGAGAGAGAGAGAGAGAGAGAGAGAGAGAGAGAGAGAGAGAGA
>CM053593.1:58180218-58195895 GCA_028646575.1 Pseudocheirus occidentalis
TCTGTGCTGCTGATGTAAACATAGTCCAGATATAATATTATAATAATAATAGTATAATATATAATTGGATTATAGAGGAGAGGGAACATATGAGAAAAGTGGGAAGGCAGAGTATCTGATTATCCAGACAGTAGTGAGTCATTCTAAGCATGGGGAATGGACAGAGCAAAAGACTCCTATGTTTGATGAGCAAAGAAAAAGCAAAAAATATCCTGTATTGCACCATGTGGGAAGGTGACATAGGTTGGGGTTGGGTTATGAAAGGCTTTAAGTGCAAACTAGAAAAATTTATATTTGATCCTAGATGCAATGGAGAGGCATCCAAGTTTTTTTGAGTAGGGGTAACATGGTCAGATCTGTGATTAAGGAAAATGGCTGTGGCATGAAGACAGGTTAGAGTAGAGAGAAAATTGAGGCAGTAAAACCAATTAGCAGGTCATAGAAATAATCCAAGCCAGATGTGATGTGAGCTTAAATTATGGTGATATCTTTGTGAGTAGGAAGAAACGGTCAAGTGGCACCTAGGTATTGCAGTGGATAGAACACTGTCCCTGAGTAAGGAAGACCTGTGTTCAAATCCAGCCTCAGACACTTACTAGTTGTGTGACCCTGGGCAAATCATTCAACCCTGTTGGTCTCATTTCTTCATCTGTAAAATGAGGTGGAGAAGGAAAAAGCAAACCACTCCTGTATTTTTGCTAAAAAAAAAATAAATAAAACCCAAATGGGATTGTGCAGAATTGGACGTGACTGAAACTGCTTAATGAGCATAACAACAACAGAAAGTATCAATTTACAGAAATATTATGGATATCAAAATAGCAGAATTTCACCACTGATTAAATATGTGGATTGAATAGGAGTGAGGAATACAGTGAAACACCAGGGTTACAAACATGGGCAACTGGAAAATGGAGAAGTCTTTGACAAAAATGAAACAGTTTGGAAGAAGGGTAGCTGTTGGAGGGGAAGAATAATCCTCTCTTACATATATGAGTTACATGGCATGTCAGAGAGAGTGAAGGGTTTGTGGTAGGATGACATTAGTTCAAATCCTGACTCAAATACTTTTAAGTTATCTGACCCTAGTTAAGTCAAGTACTTAACCTCTCAAACTCAGTCTCCTCAACTATAAAATTAGAATAATAGTATCATGATCCTTACAGGGCTGTTGTAAGAATTGGATAACATTTGTAAAGTGCTTTGCAACCCTTAAGTAGTACATGATTCCAATTATCACAATTTTCATCCTCGCTATTCTTTGTTGAATTGGATATAGTTCTAACATATCCAATTTGAAATGTCTGTTGCAAATGTGCAGAAATGAAGTTCAGAGGATCCTGGTACTGGATAAGACACATAGAGATCATAATTCAACCCATGGAAGCTGGTGTGATTACCAAGATAAAAAGTGTAGAGAAGGAAAAGGCCAAAGACAGCAACTTGAGGAATACTCATAGTAAGGGAGTGTAATACATATAATGAGTTAACAAAAGAGAATGAGATAGTAAATGGATAATGAGACAATGAAAGAGAATAATCAGACAGGGAGCAGAAGAATCAGGAAAAAATAATGTCTGAAATGTGTTTTTTTCTCTCAATGATGCCATAGGAATGTATAGGAGAGTATATGTGAGATTCTTTTCATTTACTTTTTCTCTACAATTAAATACCTTTGCTTGGAATTAATGTCCCCTCGTTTGTTCTGGTAAAAGAAATCTATAAGAGCTAGTCAGCTATGGTTTTGTATAATTGCTGATCAAAAGAGTACATCAAACAAAGGTGTAGCTTTTCCATTTTGGCAAAACCTTCCAGAGCCTGCATTCTGCTGGCATAGCCCTGGATATATGAGTCACTTCCATACAAGGAAGGGACATTAGAGTAAGATTCTAGTGGACTTGCTAAGTCATTAAGTTAGCATAATGGGTATTATCTGAGTATAATTAATGGAGGACCAATTCAGAATGTGTAATGAGAATCCCACTTGCTTACCATGTCAAAACTGTCAGATTTCAGTTCTCTTGTAGGGTCAAGAACTGAAGACCAATTTTGAAAAAGAAAAAAGATAATTTTGCTATCAGTTAAACATTTGACATCAAGGCATAAGAGCTGCTTAGTTAAAAAAGACATCTTTCAATATAGGCCTTGGTAAGAAGGAAAGAAAGACAGATCAAAGGAAGGAAGAGAGAGAGGGAGGAAGAAAGGAAGGTAAGACAGAAGTAAAAGAAGAATGGAGGAAGGGCAGGAGGAAAAGGAGGAAGAAAAAAGGAAGAAAAGAAAGGGAGGGAGGCAGGAAGGAAGGCAGGAAGGCAGGAAGGAAGGCAGGAAGGCAGGAAGGCAGGAAGGAACGAAGGAAGGAACGAAGGAAGGAAGGAAGGAAGGAAGGAAGGAAGGAAGGAAGGAAGGAAGGAAGGAAGGAAGGAAGGAAGGAGGGAAGAAAGCACACCTTTCAAGTTTTTGCAATCTGGTTTCTGACCTCACTCACCCAAAATTTCTCTCTGCAAAGTTAACAGTTACTTCTTAATTTCCAAATCAGATACTCTTTTCTCTGCCCTCAAACTTCTCGACCAGTCTGTCTAGTTTAACACCATTAACCATTCTATTTTCCTGGACACATTGTCCCCTTTGAATTTTTCCCTAGAGTTTTCTAAGTAAACTGTCACATCTTTTGCAAACACAAATGATTTTGTCTCCTCAAAAATAATGTATAATTCTGTCATTTTCTTTTCTCTCCTTGATTTTTTACAATATGTAATGTATCTACTATTATGTTAAATAACAGAATAGAATTAGTAGAAGTGGACATCCTTGTTTCACACAATTATTAGAAAAGTTTCTCGTATTACTCTGTTACAAAAGCATCTATCTCTTGATTTTAGATCCCTACTTTTGATCATTTAAAGAAAGCCTCTTTAATTCCTGTGCCTTTTTTTCATTTTTACATATACAAGTACTTTCATTTGCCAAACAATTTTTCTTCATCTACAGACATAATCACATAGTTTTATGTTTGTTATTATTATGCTATTCGTGTTAATTCTAGTAATTTTAAACTAACCTTGAATTCCTAAAATGAATCCAATTTGGACATAGTGAATGCTGTATTATAAAGGAGGAATCTAGTGTATTCTCTTTTCTAATTTATCTTTATACTCTATTCTGTTTTATGCATACATTTAGTCCATTATCAATAAAGGTTATAATTATTAAGTATGTTTTTATTTTTATCAGATTCTGTTATGTTTTACCTATTTAAAAATCATCATTACTTTTTGTTTTGTTTGCAACAATCTGATACCAGTATCTTTCCACCAATACCATAACCACAACTACCATTTATGCCTTATACAATCTCCTGCTTTATCCAAGCCTGCTTTCCTTAATTCTATTGGGGGGGGGGGCTCTCTCTCTCACTCCCTCTGTGCACCTCTCTTTCTCTCTCTCTCTCTCTCTCTCTCTCTCTCTCTCTCTCTCTCTCTCTCTCTCTCCATACCTCCTCTCTAACTTTGCCCATCTCTGCCTCATTTTCTCTCTGTCACACATACCCCAGCTCTTTATTTGCATAGCCGCTACCTGTGATGTCATATTTTAAGAAACATACTTTTGATTCTTCCCTTTCCTTCAAGGGACTTGGATTTTTCTGTCTATATGATTTCATATATGATACATGATCTCAGACAAGATGGGATTTCTAAAAAGTGATCTCCTTTCAGAACATAGATATTGTACTGTGGCATAGTGGATAGTGCATTAGAGATAAATAACAGAAAGTTTGAGGGACCACTCAGCTATTACCTTGGTCACTAGCTTTTGACTATGAGTAAAGCCACTTAACTTTCCTCTGCCTCAAGAATACCCTCTAAGATGTTTTTTTAAAGAAGTTAGATGTGAGGAAATCAAAGATTGATTAATCAATCAATAAACAATAATTTATTAAGCTCTTACTATGAGTCAGACACTTTTCTAGGCCCTGGCCCTACATACACATACATGTAAATATGCTTATGTCTATATGAAATATGTAAATATGTATGTCAACAAGCAAAAAGAAAAATGGTTCTTGCCCTCAAGGAGGTTACATATTTTTTTTCAGAATGTAATATATATGTATACAACACATAAGTATAGAATATATACATGTACATATATACATGAATGCACATATTAATAATACTTGTATGCAATATGCAAATGTATACCTATATGGATATGTATCTTATATATTTATGCACATAGGGACAGCTAGGTGGTATAGTGAATAGAGTGGCAGACCTGGAGTCAAGATGATTCCTCTTCCTGAATTCAAATCCAGGCTCAAACACTTTCTAGCTTTGTGACTCTGGGCAAGTCACTTAACCCTGCTTGCCTTAGTTTCCTCATCTGTAAAATGAACCAGAGAAGGAAATAGCTAATCATTCCAACATATTTGCCAAAAAAACCCAGCAAAAAACAGCAAAACACAACACAATAACAAAACAAAAAGGGTCACAAAGAGTTAGACACTACTGAAAAAAAATGATGAAAAAACAAATTTGTACACATATTTACATATGTCTATACATTTTCTCTACTTGCATAGATATATGTTTGATTATACAAAAGGGATTCAACAAATCAAGTTGCCTTTAGTGGAGAGATTATCAGCAGCTAGGGACATTAGGAAAGTCAGCATTTAGAAGGTGGCACTTGAGTTAGATATTGAAAGAAATATGTTGTCTAAAAAAAGAAAATGAGAAAGAAGTGGATTTCACACATGGGGTATAGGCATGGCAAAAGCACTGAAATGGGAAGAATGGTGTCATCTATGAAGATTTTTGTTTAATAAATTGCATGGCAGAAATGGGGGGGGGGGAGCCAAGATGGCTGTATGCAAGCAGCAAGGTTTTGCAGCTCCCACATAGCCATCTCAAATACCCATAAAATGTAACTCTAAACAAATTTTAGGGCTCCAAAATTCACAAAAATACAGAAAACACATTTCTTGATAAAAGCAGCTCAGCAAAAACGGCTCCTCACAGCAGACTGGGAGGCTAAACCAGCCCAACCTGAAACCTAGGCTTTGCCCCAGGGCACTAAGGAGAAGCCTCAGCTAGAGCTTTCAGGAGAGTGGATCACCAGCAGCTGTGGCAGTTTCCAGATTTATCAAACCAGGAGAAATAAGGACTAAGTGAAAGGTCAGTGGAATTCAGCTAAATTGGGGGGAGAAAAGTGATATGGCCAAACTGCCCCCAGGGCAAGGAAGTGGCAGAAGTGGTGGCCTTGCAGCCTCCAGGTAGCTGCTTCAGAGCTCCTGCCCTGCAGATTGCAGGGGGGCCAAGCAAATGTTCAGAGCCCAAGTGCTCTTGCATTAAGGGGCCTGGATCCGGATTGTGGTCTTGGGTGGTGGTCCTAGGGTGCATTTTCAGTGAGCCAAAGTTGGGGCTGCAGCAGCCCCCAATAGCTCTGGTAGCTGTAAAAACCTCAGTGATTTGGGACAGAACTTTCACCCCTAGAAGCAGAGCTCCACAGAGCTAAAAAGACAAAAAATTCACTGACAAAATGATCAGGAAAAGGAAGCAAAGTAAAAACAGCAACCAAACACTAGAATCCTTTTTGGGGGATGAAAAGTATAAAAGCATGGAATGGGAGGAAGACAACACAGCCAGAACTCTCACACCAAAAGCTTCCGAGAAACATTAATAGTACCTATAAGTCATAACTCAGCTCAAAAAGGACTTTGAAAACCAAATGTGAGAAATGGAGGAAAAATTGGGAAGAGAAATGAGAATGATGCAAGAATATCATGAAAAGAGAGTCAACAACCTGACTGAAGAAAATAACACCTTAAAAGGCAGATTAACTTAAATGGCAAAAGAGGCCTAAAAAGCCAATGAGGAAAAGAATGCCTTAAAAAGTCAAATTTGACAGATGGAAAAGGAATCTCAAAAGTATTCTGAAGAGAATAATTTCTTCAGAATGGGAGTGGAACAAATGGAAGCAAATGACTTTATGAGAAATCAAGATACTATTAAACAGATCTAAACAAATGAAAAAATACAAAGCAATGTGGAATATCTCCTTGAAAAGACCACTGACCTGAAAAATAGATCCAGGAGAGACAATTTAAAAATTCTTGGACTACCTGAAAGCCATGATTAAAAAAAAGAACTTAGAAAGCATCCTTCAAGAAATTCTCAAGGAAAATTGCCTAGATATTTTGGAACCATAGGGCAAAATAGAACTTGAAAGAATTCACCCATCATCTCTTGAAAAAGATCTCCAAAAGACAACGCCTAGAAATGTTATTGCCAGGTTCCAGAACACCCAGTTAAAGGAGAAAATATTACAGACTGCCAAGAGAAAGCAATCTGAATACTGTGGAAACACAATTAGGATAACCCAGGATCTGGCAGCTGCTACACTGAGGGATCAAAGGGCCAGGAATATGATATTCCAGAGATCAAGGGAGCTGGTATTAAAACCAAGAATCACCTACCCAGCAAAACTGAGTATAATGTTCCAGGGGAAAATATGGTCATTCAGTGATGTGGAGGACTTTCAAGCATTCTTGCTGAAAAAAACATAACTGAAAAGAAAATTTGACACTCAAATATAAGAAGCATGAGAAGGTAAACATGGGAAAGAAATCATAAGAAACTTATCAAAGTTTAACTATTTACATGCCAATTCGGAAAAATGATAATTGTAAGTTATGAAATTTTTCTCAGTATGAGGATAGGTGAAGGGAATACAAATGCATGTATACATATACCTACACATATGTCTATGAAGGAGGGTATATATGCATATGAATACATATCTGAGTATGTGTGTTTATGAATTCATAGAGGGCACAGGATCAATTAAATTGGAATGGATGATACTTTAAAAGGTGAAATTCTGAGGTGGGAGAGGATCCAAATGAGAGGAGACAGGGAGAGACAGAATGGGGTTAATCATCCCATATAGAAGAGGCAAAGAATAACGGTTATAATGGAGGGGAAGAATAGGAAGGTAAAAAGGAAAGGGTCAACTTTACTCTCATTGAATTTGGCTTCGGGAAGGAATGACATAAACTCTAACTGGGTATCTTGCCACACAGGAGAGTAGGGGGGATGGGGATGCAACGTGGGATGACAGAGGGGAAGGGAGGGAGGGGGGAAAAAGGTTGCTGGAAGCACACACTACTGTTAAGGGACAGGGACAGGGTAGAGAATAGAACAAGAGGGTGCAGGATAGGTAAGAGTGACATATAATCAGTCTGTCACAATATGTCCACTGTGGAGATGTCCTGCCTAATTACACATGTGCATCCTGTATTGAATTGCTTGTCCTTGCAGTAGGGATGGGTGACAAGAGAGGTACTGAAAGAATCTAGAATTTAAAGTTCCATAATCAAATGTTAAAAATATATTATTATTATTATTATTATTATTAACTACATGCAACTAAGAATTAAGATATACAGGCACTGGGGTAGGGAGATCCATCCTGCCCTACTAGAAAGTTAAAGGCATGATGGGAGAGAGCAGACTGGGGGAGGGGCTTTACAGTGGGATTTCTTTTTTGGGGTTGTGGGTAGGGGAAATATGGGGTGAAAATTTGTAACTCAAAATCTTGTGGGAATGAATGATGTAAACAAGATAATAAATAAAATATTTTTTAAAAAATAAATTGCATGGGGGCAGAGTCAAGATGGTGGCATAGAAAGAGTAGAATTCTGTGAGCTCCCCCATAACAACTTCAAATACCTATAAAATATGACTCTGAATAAATTCTAGAGCTCCACAATTCACAAAAATGATAGAAAAATACATCTCTTCCTGAAGGCAACCTGGCAGGTGGTTATCACAGCACACTGGGAGCAGAGCCCAGGCTTGTGTGGTTTCAGCCACAAGGCATACAGGAGAAGCCAAAGCTAGAGTGTTGAGGAGAAGTGGATCATCAGCAGCTGTGGCAATTTCCAGAATTACCAACCCATAAGAGCCAAGGACAAAGGGAAAAGGTCAGTAGAACTCAGCCAAATTTGAGAAAAGGGTCTGGCCAAACTGCCTCCAAAGCTAGCAGAAGTCTGAAGCAGTGGCCCTGCAGCTGCCTCCACATGGCTGCTTCAGAAGCTCCCAGCCTGCAGATTGCAGGGGGTCCAAGTGATTATTCACAGGCTAAGTGCTCTTTCCTTGAGCTTCCTGGATCAGGTTCGTGGTCTTGGGTGGTGTTCCTGAGGTATGCTTTCAGTGAGCCAAAGCTGGTGCAGGCTGCAAAAACGGTGACCTCCTAATAGCTCTGGCAGCTGTGAAAACTCCAGAGATTTGGGACAGAGATCTCCTCTCTGAAAGAAGAATTCTGTGGAACCAAAAAGCCAAGTAAAAATTGACTGGCAACATGATCAGGCAAAGGAAGCAAAGCAAGCCCAGCAATCCAACTTTAGATTCCTTTTTGGGGGACAAAAAGGACCAAAGCATGGAATGGGAGGAAGACAGCATAGTCAGAACTCCCACACCAAAAGCTTCCAAGAAACATATGATCTGGATACAGGCCATAAAGGAACTTAAAAAGGATTTTGAAAACCAAATAAGGGAAGTAGAGGAAAAATTGGTGAGAGAAATGAGAATGAAGCAAGAAATTCATGAAAAAAGAGAGTCAACAACCTGACTGAAGAAAATAACACCTTAAAAAATAGACTAACTCAAATGGAGGCACAAAGGAGACCCAAAAAGCCAATGATAAAAATGCCTTAAAAAGTCAAATTTGCCAGGTGGATAAAGAATCTCAAAAGCTTGCTGAAGAGAATTCCTTCAGAATGAGAGTGGAGCAAATGGAAGCAAATGACTTTATGAGAAATCAAGATACTATTAAACAGATCCAAACAAATCAAAAAATAGAAGACAATGTGAAATATCTCATTGAAATAACAACTGACCTGGAAAATAGATCCAGGAGAGACATTTTAAAAATTATTGGACTACCTGAAAGCCATGATCAAAAAAAGAACCTGGAAATCATCCTTCAAGAAATTCTCAAGGAAAATTGCCCCTGATATTTTAGAACCAGAGGGCAAAATGGAACTTAAAAGAATTCACCAATCATCTCTTAAAAAGATCCCAAAAATAAAACTAGGAATGTTATAGCCAGGTTCTGGAATTCCCAGATCAAGGAGCAAATGTAACAAGCTGCCAAGAAGAAACAATTTGAATATTGTGGAAACACAATCAGGATAACCCAGGATCTAGCAGCTTCTACATTAATGGATTAAAGGACATGGAATATGATATTCTGGAGATCAAGGGAGCTAGGATTAAAAGCAAGAATCACCTAGCCAGCAAAACTGAGTATAATGTTTCAGGGGAAAATATGGTCATTCAATGAGGTTAAGGACTTTCAAACATTCTTGAGTAAAAATCCAGAACTGAACAGAAAATTTGAGATTCAAACACAAGAAGCATGAGAAGGTAAACACGGAAAAGAAATTATAAGGAACTTATCAAAGTTGAACTATTTACATGCCAACATGTAAAAATGAGAATTGTAACTTGTGAAACTTTTCTCAGTATGAGGATAGCTGAAGGGAATATAAATTGTGTGTGTGCGTATATACACACTCACATATATGTATGTATGTGTGTATGTGTATATATACACATATGTCTATTTGAGGATATATATGTATAGGAATACATATGTGAGTGTGTGTATTTATGGATATGTAGACAGAGGGCACAGGATCAAATGAATAGGATGATATTTTAAAAGGTGGAATTAAGAAGTGGGAGAGGGATAGAATACCTTTAGGTCTTTCCTTGGCAGCACTCAAGGTGTGAATCCCTTCTCTATCTCATAAGACCTAGGTCTACAAGCTAGAAAGGACCTCAGAGAACATCTAGCATATCCCTCTCCACCCACATTTTACAGGTAAGAAACTGAGACACAGAAAGTTTATGTAATTGGTCTAAGTAGTTTGTAAGCATAAGAGATGAGATTTGAACTCAGATCCTCTGACTCCAGAGACACTGACCATTCTTCCATCAAGATGCACCTCTCTCATGGATCATTCTGATGGTATCCTTCTGCCAGTTGCTAATAATTCTTACAAAAGGATGCATAGGGGCAGCTACATGGTGCAGTGAATAGAGTCACTGACCCTGGAGTCAGGAGGACCTGAGTTCAAATTCAGCCTCAGACACCTGACACACTTATGTGACCTTTGGCAAGTACCTTAACCCCAATTGCCTTGCCTTCTCCCCTCAAAAAAAGGCATGTTGATTAATTTACTATGAAATTATTCTATTATTTCTCTGCAAATATATTTATATTTTAACAAAGACCTTCTAAGGATAGGGCCATAATCGAGAATTATGACTCCAATAATGGAAATTTCAATGATTGTGATAGATAAATGGGGTGGTATGGGGAGATATTTTAGAGTAAAATGAATGGATTTTGGCATACCTTAAACAACACTGGGTAAGTTACCATCTACTTCATCTAACATACATGACTAATTTTAATTTGTCAAGCATCTGTGGTTTCATTAATGGAGGAACGTGCTCTAGAACTAAGTAAATAGTCTTTGAGAATTACTGTGCCTCCAAATTAAACATCTTCTAACCACAATGATACTAAACTTCTCCAAATGAAGCTTAAGTTATCCTCTGATGACAGACAGTTTATCACAAGGCCTGGGTCACCAAACCTTTTCATCTTAATAGAAACTTCAAGAACCTGACTAAAAACCCAAGGTCACTTCTGGGACGTGATGAAGCACTACAATGGAACTCTAATGCAAATGAGCAATGGCTAGACACAGAACTTGACTCCAGACTTGGCATTCTATAGCTCCCATCTTGGCATGTGTCCCTGGTAAGTTGCATCAGGACCATAAAGTCCATTAATTGTGAAGTCCATATTTACACTGTCTATACAAGCAAAATTAAGAGAAACAAATAAATATTGAATGGATTCTATTAACTTAAATAAGTGTAGCATCCATTAAAAAAAAAGGTTGCATTTGTTGTTTCTTTCTTGATAACTGTTTCCTGCTTCCCTTCCTGAGTCTTCCTTCTCCCATGTCCCCCATGGAACTGCCCAGGTAATTTGACACTTTAACATTGCACTTTGTGGGTGAAAACATAGCTCGCATGTTGCTGTCTTCATAGCACTGGCATCTATAGCCTTTGCCCATTGATACAGGGAACAGTTAGGAATGCGGCCTTCAGACCTCTGGCAAACCGGCCTGTACCCTTTTTTCTCACATCCTTACCCAAAGCTCTCTGATCTTCCCCTCCACCCTGCTTAGCTGGGTTACTTGGCCTAATCGGTGCTCTTAATTTGGGGATCCCAGGGGCTGTTCATGGTCAGGAGGAAAAGATGCAGCAGAATGCTTTGTGTTTCACGGAGGACTGCAAACACATCTAAATATCCCCTAATAGATATACTGATCCTTCCTACTTAGAGAAATTAAAAGTGCAGGACTCTGGAATTCTGACATACTTTTCTCATTTAAATCTACTCTAGGAGTTTATATATGTGTATGTTCATTGTATATATACTGACATATGTGCATGAGTGCAGACCTGTATAGACATGTACAGGCATGCATGTATTTGGGTATATGTGTGCCTGTGTGTATGTGTGTGTGTTTCTTTGCATCAAGACCCACATTAGGCTCGGAAGAGGAAGAGGAAGCCTGGGTCCTGGCCTGCTGTTTGTTCACTCAATCTCATCTACATGTAGAGAAAGTTGTAGTTTATCAGACTGGAACATGACTTGGTACACATACGTATACACTGGTACTGTTATGTTTTAAACATGTAACAACTTGACATCATGAAGTGTTGGCTGTGCAATCTAGAGCAATAAACATGCCGGAGTAATTAATGTCTTAACAACTTATTACAATCCTGAGATAATTAATCACAAAAGCTAAACATGCTGTCTCACCCTCCTAATGTGTTAATGCTCTAATTATTATGCCTCAATTAAGAGGAAGTCAGTGCTCCTTGCTTAGAAGTGCATGCTTAATAAGGACTCACAAGTGGCTGGGCAAACAGCAGTACTTGGAAGAGGGGGGAGGGAGGGAGAAGGCTATTTATAATGAGCCTTTATTGGTGGCTTTAGGCAAGAGACTGATAGACCAATCTCTTGAATCTCACTTAAGACAAATGCTGAACTCTGAGCCCTCGGGCCTGGCTTTGCTGCTGTTTTTAGGAAGTATGTTTCAAGTCAAGGTGGAATGTGTGAATGTTTTTTATGTGCATGTGTGTGACTGTGTGCTTGAATGCATGTATATGAATGTATATTCTTGCACCATGCCCAAGCTGAGAGGTGTTTTGGTTAAAGAAGCACAGCTTTCACTGGGGCACCAAGTGGTACTGTGTCCTGGAATCTCCATGGTGTGGTGGCTTGGGTCATTCTGAAGTGGGACATGGGGGAATTGGAGTGAAATTGATGCTCTCTCTACCAGAACCTGCCATTCACTTCCATGATTTTCTCCAAGTGCCTCTCCTCCCTCTCTGTCTCTCTCTGTCTTTCTCTGTCTGTCTCTGTTTCTCTATCTCTATCTCTGTCTCTCTGTCTCTGTCTCTCTATCTTTCTCTCCCTCCCTACCTCCATCCTTCTCTCTCTCTCCCTCCTCCTGCTCCTCCTCCTCTCTTTCCCTCTCTCCTCTCCTCTCCTTCCCTTTGACAGAACTTTCCCTAGAACTACCTATAGTGCTTGGCTCTGCCCTCAAGACCACATGGTCTTTACCTGGTTACCACAGTTCTCCAGGGCCAGGCTTCCCAAGCCTTAACTAGGGACCTACTGATAGATCTTAAAGTCTTTCCTGGAAGACCTGAAAGCCGGTTGCTGAAGCTTCTCCAATCAAGAGTTCGGCAGGATGTCATGTTGGAAAGGTAAGTCAGCCTATCCCTCTCAAGCCTTCTTCTTCCTACTGTTTCGTCCTGGTCACATCTGTTAATGTTTCAGAAGCCCTGCTTTCCTCTTTGCTTCAAACCCTCCAGAGACTTTATGAACACACAGAGGGATCTTAAGGTTTCAGACAAAAGTAAAGTGAAAAGAGGGACTGAGCACTCTCTTTGTGGAGGGAGCACCCTCACGAACAGCCTTTTGAAGTATGGAAACGCTATTCCAGTATCAGTTATTCAAAAAATGTTTCATGAGCTTGGTAATGTGTAAGACAGTGTACTAAGCTTCCACTTTGATGAATGGGGGAAAAAAATCAAGATGTGAGCCCTGTATATAAAAAGCTTATTGTGTAATTGAGGAGATAGAACATGAGGCCATAAGAAAGATAATTAATACAAGTTAGAATGTGCAAATTAGACCTGCAACATTGTGTATAAATATAGAGAGTGATGTGCTTGAAAGTCAGGAAGGCATGCATTCAAGTCTTGCTTCAGATACTTAGTAACTGTCTGACCCCTTGGGAAGTCACTAAACCTCTCTGGACCTCAGTTTCATCATCTATAAAGTAAGAATGTTGAATTCAATGATCCCTAAGGGTCCTTCCAGCTGTAGAGCTATGACTCTACAATAGCGCATGAATGGTATGGACAAATGTGTGCTTTTGGACAGGGAAAGGAATGGAAACAATGGTCAGTATAGCCTTGGTAGGGAAGGAGTCAGGGAAGTGTCCTGGAAGACTGAATCATAGCACTCAGTACTAGGAGAAGGGGCTTTTCATATCAGGAAGTCTAAAACCTTTATTTTAGGGATTAAGAAAGGGTAGTCTAAGGAAGTGAGGAGATCTTACTAAGGTCACTTGGTGAATTATTGACACAGCTAGAATTAGTTCTGCTTTCATAAGAAGGATTTAAACTTTGCCCTGAAGGATGAAACTCAAGACTTCCTTCTCCATGAATGCTTTCCTGATGTCCCCTACTGACAGTATCCTCTTCCTTAATATTTTCTATTTATTTGTAGTTGTTATCTTTATGTTTATTCTGTATATACTTCCACATGGATTGTCTCCCCTCTTAAAATGTAACTCTCGGTGAGTAAGAATTGTTTTATTTTTTTTCTGTTCACATGTCTGGTACTTGGAGCAGTATCTCAAACAGAATAGTTGCTTAATAAACACTCACTGATTGATTGATTAATTGATGGTAGGATTCAGATAGTCAAGGATGAAAAAGGAAGTCAAAACTAGTAACGATGTTTGGAAATGTGTTTAGGTAAGGAAGTGCCAAGTTTCATAGGCTAGCCTATCTGGAATGGAAAGTTGGAATAGAAGAATCATGGGAGGAAAGTTGAAAATGGGAGCATACGACCAGGTAGTATGGGGTATCAATATGGATCACAAAAGGGATAGAATTCTCTCCGTGTGATCTAATCCAATATGTCTATATGGTGTATACACTGTGCTTTTAGACACTGGAGATACAAAGACCAAAAAAGAAAAGGAAAAAAAGGACTTTCCCTCAATAAGCACAAGGAGGCATCATCTCTTCACTGTCTACACTCTTCTCCCTTCCTCATATGAACGAATAATGAACCAGTTCAATTCTTTACTGTCGTCTTCTCTCAAGTCCTACCCTACTAAAATTCATCCTTGGACTCCTCCCACCACGTGCTGCTTTAACTATTTACCTGCTACTGAACAAAACACAAGAAAATCATAAAAACTACGGTAACAGGGTCCACTATAAAATTGTGTTACATAGTGTCAACTGGGTCCTCACTTCTGCAAGGCAATCTGTTTATACATAACCATTTATTCACTAGTACTTTCATCATGGTTCATTTTCCTTTTTTTTCATCCCTCCTCAGAGCTCAGAAGACTTCTTCTTCCCCCACCCTTGTAGCTGAGATTCTTGCTTCATATTTCACCAAAGAAATGGAGGCTATTTACCAAGAGCTACCTCTTCTTCACTTCTTATCTCATATCCCATATACCTTCTGCTATAATCTAATCTTTCACCTTTGTCTCACATAAAGGAATATCCCTTATCATTACCAAGGGGAACCCCTTTCTATATATACACAAATAATCCTATGCCATTTCGTCTTCTCCAGATTTTCTTTTCTATTATCCTTACTTTCTCACTTTTCTTCAAGCTGCCCCTGTCTACTTACTTCCATACCATCTACTAACATATCCATATTGCCTCCATCTTCAAAAAACCCTGACTTGATGTTTCCCTCCTTATGGTTTATCATCCTATAACTTATCTCCATTTGTGCCTAAACTTCTTAAGAAGGCTTTATATAATCAGGTCTAGCATGTTTTCTCCTTTCAGTCTCTTCTTAATTCCCTAAGTAATTCCTTAATTGCCACGTGTTCTCCATCTCCATCCATCCAGGCCACATCGACTAAATACAGTTGTCCACAAAGGTTCCTTTCTAGGCTCAAAAGGGGCCTCTTTCCACAACATTTTACTTGATGGTCTCATCGCCTCCTATGGATTCAATTATTCTAGCTAAGTAGATGACTATCCATTCTTTTGTTCCAGACCTAACCTGTCTCACATCTCTAACTCTTAAAGCAACTGAAACTACACTCTTCAAAGTTACCAATGATATCCTAATCACCAAATCAAATGGCCTTTTCTTACTCTTCATCCTTTTTTTTAAATTTTAATTTATTTTCTTGGTTACATCATTCATTTCCACAAGGTTTTGAGTTACAAATTTTCTCCCCTTTTTGCCCCTACCCCCCAGCCCAGAACGTTGATCCCACTGTAAGGCCCCTCCCACAATCT
>CM053593.1:58196395-58211736 GCA_028646575.1 Pseudocheirus occidentalis
TGCCCTTTAAGATATTGTTTTCTTCAGTCAGGTTGTTGACTTTCTTTTCATGACTTTCTCACATCATTCTCATTTCTCTTTCCAATTTTTCCTCCACTTCTCTCATTTGGTTTTCAAAGTCCTTTTTTAGTTGATGTATAGCTAGTAGGTATTCTTCCAGTGTCTTGGAAGCATTTGGTGAGAGTTCTGACTGACTTGTCTTCCTCTTGCTCCATGCTTTGGTCTTTTTTGTCCATAAAAAAAGATTCTAGAGTTTTCCTGCTGTTCCTAGCCTGCTTCCTTTTTCTCATGTTGGCCAGTCTATTAATCTCTTGGTTTTTTAGCTCTGTGGAACTCTGCTTCCTGGAGGGGGAAAGCTCTGTCCCAAATCGCTGGGGCCCTCACAGCTGCCGGAGCTATTAGTGGGATGCTGCAGCCCCCCGCCAGCTTTGGCTCACTGAAAGAGCACCCCAGGACCACCACTCAAGACCACGATCCAGATCCAGGCCACTCAACGGAAGAGCCCTTGATCCCGATGGATTGCGTCAGACCCCCTGCTATCTGCAGGCCAAGGGCTCTGAAGCATCCCAGTGGAGGCCGCTGCTGCTCCCTTCCTGCTGCTACAGTTGCCTCTCACTGCTTCCTTGCCCTGGGGGCAGTTTGGCCAGACCCGCTCTTCTCTCCCCCAGTTAGCAAAATTCACTGACCTTTCTCTTAGCCTTTTTGTCATCTGGCCTGATAAATGTGGTAACTGAGCCTCCAGTGCAGCCATTCTGCTCTCCTATAGACGCGGCTCCCCGCCCAATGCCCCAGGGCCTGAGCTGCCCCGGAGTTTCTGCTGGGGCTCCCAGACTGCTGAGAAGAGCCCCACCTGCTGCGCTGCCTGTAGCAACAGAAGTGCTTTCTGTCTTTTGGAGAGATTTGGAGCTTGAAAATCAGTTTAGAGTCCCATTTTATGAGTTTTTTAGCATATTTGTGTGGGAGCTGCGGTGCTTTGGTGCTTCTAAGCCGCCATCTTGGCTCTGCCTGTCCTCATCCTTTTTGATATCTTTGCAGCCTTTGACACTATCACTCTCTTTTCATACGCTTTTCTTTTTTACAGTATTTTATTTTTCCTAAGTAACATGTGAAGAAAATTTTTAGCATTCATTTTTATAAGATTTTGAGTTCCAAATTTTTCTCCCTCACTCCCTGCCCTCCTCTCTTTTAAAAATGATAGGCAATTTTATATAGTTTATACATGTGATATTGTATTTAAAAATTTCATATTAATTAAAGTTATGAAAGAAAAAACATTTTTTAAAAACATGAGAAAGAATTAGGTAAATAAAAAATATCTTGATCTCCAGTCAGAGTCCATCATTTCTTTGACTGGATATGGATAGTATTTTCTTTTCTGAATCCTTTGTACTTGTTTTGGATCATTGTGTTGCTAAGAAAAATTGAGTCATAGTAGATCATCACACAATGTTGCTGATAATGTGTACATTTTCCTAGTTCTACTCATTTCACTTTGCATCAGTTTGTACAAGTCTTTCCAGGATTTTGTGAATTTTGCATGTTTATCATTTTTTTATTGCACAATAGTATTTCATTACATTTATATACACAGTTTGTTCAGGCAATCTCCAATTGATGAGTATCCTTTACATTTCTAATATTTTATCAACACAAACAAGGCTGCTACAAATATTCTTGCACATGTAGGTCCTTTTCCCTTTTTTATGACCTCATTGAGATACAAACCTCATAGTGGTATTGCTGAATCAAAAGGTATGCACAGTTTGTTTACCCTTTGGACATAGTTCTAAATCACTTTCCAGAATGGTTGGATCAGTTCACAACTCCACCAATATCTTCATAATCTTGTTTCTCTAGGTTTCATTGACACTACTTCCTCCTGGTTATCCTCCTACTTATCTGACCACTTATTCTCCATCTCCTTCTATCCAGATCACATTGACTAAATACAGTTGTCCCCAAAAGGCTCCTTTCTAGGCCCCAAAAGAGCCCCTTTCCATAAGATTTTACTTTATGGTCTCATAACCTCCTTTGGATAAAATTATTATTATTGTAGCTAAACAGATGATTTAGAGTTCTTTTGCTCCAAATCTAAACTGTCTCATAACTGTAATTCTATGTTATACATCTACAACTGTATTCTCATAGAACTCAACTTAATATATTCAGAACTGAACTTATTATTTTCTGCCTTGTCTTTAGATTCCCTTTCCATCTATTAATGTTGAGGGTACCACCATCTTCTCAGTCACTCAGGTTCAGAATCTAGGTGTTATCCTCAACTCTTTTCTCTCTCTCTCTCTCTCTCTCTCTCTCTCCCTCTCCCCTTCTCTCCCACCATCCAAATTATTGCCAAGTTCTTTTGCATTTTATATCCCTCCTCTTTTTCCCTCTGACACTGCTACCACCTTGGTACCAGCCTCCATCACCCCATAGCTGGACTATTCTAATATCATGCTGATTGTTTTATCTGCCCCAAATCTCCGTCAACTGCAATTCATCCTCTACTTGGCTATCAGATTGATCCTTCTAAAGCAAAAGTGTCATGATCTCATTTCCCAGTTCAATACAGTGGTTCCCTATCCCCTCCACTATCAAGTATAAAATCTTCTATTTGGCATTAAAAGCCCTTAATAACCTGGTGCCACCCCACTTTTCAAGTTTTCTCATACCTTTCTCCCTTATTCTGCCATCAATAACACGGGGTTCTTTGTTGTTCCTCATACAAGACTCTGTCTCATGACTGAACATTTTCATTGACTGTCCCCCATGCCTAGAATTCTCTCCTTCCTAATCATCACCTCCTGCTCTCTTCAATTCTCAGCCAAAATCTTACCTTCTCTGAAAAATCTTTCCTATTCTCTCTTAATAATAGTGCCTTTCCTCTGTGATTATCTCCAATATAATATGTGTATATGCACATATATACGCATATATACATATATACATGCACATGTGTATGTATGTACACACATAACTGTTTATACTTTGTCTCACCCATTAGACTATGAGTTCCTTTTCCTCCCCTTTCTTTGTATCCTCAGTAGTTAGTACAGTATTTGGCATGTAGTAAGCACTCAACCAATGTTTGTTGACTAGCTGACTGAAGGATTACAGTTTACTGAATAAATATACAATGTAAACAAATATGTAATATGATAGAAAGAGCAGTAGCTCTCAAATCAGAGGGTATGAGTTCAAATCCTGCCTCTGATATTTACTACTTGTGTGGGCTTGGGTAAGTCATTTAACCTTGTGGGTCCTCATTTTCCTCAGTTGTAAAATGAAGAAGTTGAACTAAATGGACTTTGGAGTCCTTCCAGTCTAATGACATGGTTGTGTGTGTGTGTGTGTGTGTGTGTGTGTGTGTGTGTGTGTAAAATAAGTAGATGTGTATACACACAAACACGCATACATGTACCTCACAATGCTTTATAAGTATTCACCTTATAAATGTACTTTTTCATTGAAATTGAGGAGAGAGAATCTAAGGGGATCAAGAAAGTCTTCCTGTAGGAAATGATACATGAGTTGAGCCTTGAAGGTAACTAGAGTCTGTTAGAGACAGAGACATGATGAGGAAGTGCATTTCAGGCATAGGAAGTAGCCTGTGCAGAGACACAGAAAAGAGTTGGGAGGCCCAGTTTGTGAAATAGCATGGAGATCACCTTGACAGGAACAGAGAGTCTATGAAGGTGAGGAATATGCAATATGCCTTGTGAAGGAGGCTTGAGCCATATTGTGAAGGCCTTTCTCTGTCAAGCTGAATTGCTGTTGTTGCTGTTGTCATTGTCATTATTTTAGGGAAGCAAATGAGAGTCATTGAATTTTTTTGTACAAGGTAAAGCCATAGTGAGGCACCTGCTTTAATTTGTCCTATTATTGGGAGGACAGAAGTAATATGATGGTTTAATGTCTTGGGTGAATGTAAATGATACCCTGGCCCATACTGTCTCATATAGAAACTGATCTATAGTTTTCTCAATAAGAAGCACAAAGTTTTCTGCAGTCTAAAGACACTGAACCCTAGACTAAACCAACATGTTTATTGGTCTCTCGATGGCAATCTCTGACTGGAGCTTTTACCCCAGGGATAAAGCTTTGGGGAAAGAGAGATATTGGGAGCTTTGTAAAATGCCACCCAGTTTGGAGGAATAGAAGTACAGAGGTTCAAGGAATTATGTTAACTAGAACAGAGGTGTCTGTAATTTGAAGAGAAACCAGGGGAAGTATAGTTCTCTGCAAGACTTGCAAGTGCTGAGATACCTGCTTAATCTGAGAATTGTCAGTCAAGCTGAGAAAGACCCGGAATGATTGAAATTCCCCAGCTCTCTCAGCAATTTAGGCAAATGTACTAAGATTAATTAAAATACATCATTTATTTTGGTAAATGAGCTCATGATATCTGAACTGGATATTCTAGGCAAATCGCATAGATCAAAGTTAATCTTGGAATATGGCAGCAGTGAAAGCTGACACCAGTCTTGGTCTGCCTTTAAGAGAGGCGTAACTTCCAGGAATTTAGAGGTGACAACCCCATTCCATTCTGCCTTTGTCCAACAACTGGACTACTGTGTACAGTCCAGCATTAGGGAAAATGACGAACTGGAGAGTGTTCAGGAAAACAGGATGGTCAAGAGCCTTGAGCTCATGCCATATGAGAATTAACTGAAGGAAACGGGAATGTGTAGCTTGGGGAAAAGATGACTCAGAGGAGGTATTAAAATCATCTTTCTGCATTTGAAAGACTACCTTGGGGAAGAGAGATTAGGTTTCATCTATATTTACCCTCCTGAGGGCAGAACTAGAAGCAGTGGGCAAAAGTGATAAATTGTCAAATTTAGGCTTGATGAAAGGGAAAATATCCTGCCAATTAGAACTTCAATGGGAATGGATTGCCTGAAGATAATAATAGCTAATAATTATAACTAACATTTATATAGCACCTATTATGTGACAGACAGTGATCTTAGTGCTTTATAATTATTATTTCACTTGATCCTCAAAACAATTAACAGAAGTAGGTGCTACTATTATTTCCTTTTTCACAGATGAGGAAACTGAGGCAAACAGAGTTTAAATTATTTACTTACACAGTGACTAAGTGCCTAAGGCCAGATTTGAACTCATGTTCCTAACTCCAGGCCCAGGACTCTATATGCTATAGTTAAAGATATAGTGGGTACCAATCCCTGTTGGAGATCTTCAAGCAAAGGCAAGAAGATCAGCTGTTCAGTATGTTGCAGAGAATATTCTTGTCAAGATATGGGTTAGACTAGGAGGGCCCTAAAGTCCCTTCAAATGGGAAAAAAATCTATGATTCAAATGATTCTATGAGGCTTCTACATCTATATTCCAAAGACATCAAAAATGGAAAAGGAATTATTTTGTATATATATATATGTGTGTGTGTGTGTGTGTGTACATACATACATACATACATATATATATATATATATATATATATGGATGGATGGATGGATGGATGGATGGATTTCCATGTACATATATTTAATGATTTGTAACAGCTCATTTTGTGGTGGCTAAGAATTAGAAATCAAATGGATGCCCACCAATATGGGAATGGCTAAACAAACTGTGGTATATTGTGATGAAATATTATTGTGCTATAAGAAACTACAAGCAAGATGATTTCAGAAAAACTTGGAAAGACTTATGTGAACTGATGCATAGTGAAGTGAACAGAACCAGGAAAATGCTGTACACAGTAACAGCAATATTATTCAATGAAGAGCTGTGAATAACTAAGTTATACAATGAGTCAAGACAATCCCAAAGGTCTAATGATGAAACATACTACCTGCCTCCAGAGAAAGAACTGATATTAACTGAATACATACAAAAGCATGCTATTTTTCACTTTTTTCTTTTACTTGAATCTTCTTGTACAAAATGACTAACATGGAAATGTCTTATATAATTACACATGTATAATCTATGTCCCATGGATTACCATCCAAATAAGGTGGAAAGAGAGGAAAGGGTAGAATTTGCAACTGAAAACTTTAAATAAAAACATTTATTTTTTTAAGATTCTGTAAGGAGAGTATTACTTCCAAAGCTACATGGCAGCTAACTGCCTTCCTCATGTAAAGAGAGGAATATGGTGAAAGAACAGGTAGAAAGAATATTAGGCTTGAAGTTAGAAGACCTGAATTTGAATTCTAGCTCTGCCATTTTATACCTTGTGTGGCTCTGAGGAAGCTACTTTACTTCTCTGGAATTATTTTTTTTCATTATTACATATTTGCACTACCAACTTCACAGAGTTGTTATGTGCTATATGGACTCATGGAATCACTGATTTAGATAGTAGAGAATATAAAAGAAATTATAGCCATAGAGAATAGAAAGAAGTTCCCTGGGGGTCAGGGGGTAGGGGAGTACATAGACAGGCAGGGCAGTTAGGACCTAATAACATCACATTGAATATTTACTTTAAAAAAAACAAATTATATTAGAAATTTGTGGCTTTATATACAATCCTCATCACCACTCCACCCCACTCTACCTTCTAGATCACAGATTACTACAAAACTGAACTAGGGTTGGTGGGTGGTGGAGGGGATCCAATACTTCCTCCTTTACACTTGTATTTTGAAATGTTAAAGTTAATAAAGGTTGTGATTACAAAACTAACTTCAAAAAGAAGTCAAAAACAGAAATAGTGGCTGATAAATTTCAAACAGACAAAAGCCATGAGAGAGACAAAAAAAAATGTTAAGGGAATTGAAAGATCTCTTCAAGGTGCTTCCAAAAGGGGAATAAATGATTATTGAATAAAGAGATGAATTAAGAAGATTCTAATGAAAATTGGAAAGATTGGAGATTTTTATATTTAATTTCAATTTGCCTCAGTTTCCTCATTTTTAGATGCACTTATCTCCCAGAGTTGTAAGAATAAATGAGATAATATTTATAAAGTGTTTTACAAATGTTTAAGCACTGTATAAATGTTAGCTGCTGCTGCTATTACTACTGCTGCTACTACTACTACTACTACTACTATTACTACTACTACTACTACCACCACCACTACTACTACTACCACCACCACCACCACCACCACCACCACCACCACCACCACCACCACAACTACTTCTATTACTATCACTTCTCCAACACTCCAATAAAAGTTGAGAGATGTTAAGGGTTTACCTGGAGCTATACACCTAATATGTCTCAAAACTAGACCTCAAATCCAGGTCTGAATGGAGGGAGAGTAGTAGAAGGGGCAAAGAGGATGGGAGGATGTTATGTTATGGATATAATTTTGGGGTTGATGAAGGAGTGATGATGAAGGATGTATTTAAGGGGTATCAGTATTTGGCAAAGACTTTTCAAGCTTTTCTACCCTCTAAGAGGGAGAAAAAATGCAACTGTAAAAGATAAAATTTAATGCCCAAGGTCTACTCACATTGCCTCAAACATAAATATTGTGGGTAGTTAGCAAAAAAAAAAAGTAGGAGAAGTTATGAAGGATGTGTGAGACCATCATATTTTTTAAAATATATGGCGCAATTCAAAACTTCCTCTAAGTTGAAGGCTCCTCCTGGTTTTTATAATAGCTATTTTCTATGATTTTATTCCAAGTCATGACTCTGGCAGCATTTTCCTGTTACTGCCTGACCCTTAGGAATTTGCACCAATTTTTTTTTCATTTGTTTTAACAATGACAGCCCCATACCTTCGTGCATTTTTGTTGCTGTGGCTATTGTTACCCTCCCTCCTTTCCCCCTTTAGTCTCTGAAAATCTCCTGGGAATTTGGTTTGATCTTCTGAAGTCATTTATTTCAGTATCTTACCCTGCCTCTCAACAGGTTCTCCACTGTCAACAGCTACCTTTTCTGACCTCCAGGCTGATAGGAGCCCTGGCACTGTCTCAGGTAGCTACAAAGTCAGGATTGGAGGCAGGGAGAGGTTATCAGCTTGGTCACGCCAAAATATTTACTCTCTTGAATATGATGCCTAATTATTATATTAGAATCAATGTTTTCCCCTTTTTCTACTTCCTCATTAAGAAATCAACCAGTGTAGCAAATCTTGCTGAAAGGCATGTGCAGTTAGGATACCTGAGCTCTAACCAAAGAAAAGAAAAGAAATCATAAGTTTGGGCTAATGGCTACATTCCTGCTCATTGTGTTTGCTCAGACAGGTCCAGGAAATATTGGTTATCCCTTTTGTCAGGCAGGTGATATAGAAATTGATACATGTCTTTGACCAATATTTGTGTCACCCAAGTTATGTATCCCAAGACCCTCATTGTAATATAACCACCTTCTCATTGTTATATTCATTTTCTCACTAATTATTAACCTATCAGAGTTGATTGCCCCCATCAAGAACACCTGCTCCTCCAAGAGCATATAAATTGTGAGTCCACCACCATGAGGGGTGTTGGGTCTAAGAGAGATGGCCAAATAACCATCTTTTATTGATAAATATGTTGGCCTTATTAGTAAAGTGATTAAATTACCCAGAAATTGTCTCTCAGACCTTTTGAAATGCCACAGTTTCCTTGAGAAGAACCTTAAAGTAGCCCTCAACTTGAAACAGTGGAAAAAGCTTGGTCTTGAATGATGAAGAAAGAAGTTCCAATTTTGGTTATGACGCTTAGAGCCTCTGTGATCTGGGGCAAATCACACAAATTCTCTATTGGTCTGTTCTGGGAATGTGCCCCAAAACACTACTGGTTACCCCAAAATCTTAGTAGTTGATGGCTCATTTTAAAATTTTACATTTTTATAATTTGTTTTTAATATCGTGTTTCTACTTTAATATGAAGTCAATTTTAAGAAAAATTACTCATTTTAGTTTCTTTGGCTTGTTTGATGATATTCACCTTTAAAAAAGAAAAAAAATTCTACGTTCATTTTCCAATTAAATGTGCTGCTCATATTTTTTCCTCTGGGCATCAGTGTCATCATCTATAAAATGAGAAGATTGTACTGAATAGCCTATGTTTCCATCTCTAAAGCTACAATCTTATCATCTCTGAGACCCAATTTCCTCTCACACAAAACTGAAAAAATAAAATAACAATAAAAGATTATATTTTGCAAACTTTGATTGTGTTAGATCAAAGTAAGCAGGATAAAATTAAGAGTTTTAAAATAATGGAAATACTATTGCATTACTTGCATTTTCTTATTTTCCCTTGATTGGGAAACATGAAAGAATTAACTAAGTAACAAAACAGTTATATGATCAGACCACCACCATCTGTCATTCAATGATTGCCTATGGGTCAGCCTGGTATTGTGAAATGAGATAATGGACATAAATCAGTAGACCTAGAAGGGCAGATTCTATCTAAGACCTTAGTGGTACAAATCAATCAAGGAACAGTTCTTGAATGGGCAACAGCCATTCTCCCCTGAGGTCACAGAAAAACTGGGTCAGAATATATGAAATTCCTGGTCTAGAGAGGGTCATCATTTAGCAAGCTAGGTCTGGGAAACTTTAAGCTAGAGAAATAACTTACTTGATTCTGGGTCATCCAGTCTGACTTAGGTAGATTTCTTTTGACTGGCATGGTTTTCCTCTCCATCTTTCCTTCCATAACATCTTAGATAATCTTTGAACTTGCTGGGGAAATAAATCTATCACTGTGAGGCCAATCTGCTCATGAGACTCTGAACTTAGCTGGCCTGGTCCTGAGAAAATAGAAAAAAAAACAATAATGAGACAAATAGTTGAAGCTCTTATTTATATATTGGTAGGGTTTACCAGAGCTTATGCTCTGTTGGCATAACCTTTGAGAACTCACATTTACCTCCATGATGTAAGGAGTTGTTGGAGAATGGGGTTGGGGAGCCTGCAGCCACAAGGCCACATGTAATTCTCTAGAATCTCAAGTGCAGCCCTTTGACTGAATCCAAACTTCACAGAACAAATCTCCTTAATAAAAGGATTCGTTCTGTAAAATTTGGATTCAATCAAAAGACAGCACCCAAGGAGCTAGAAGGCCATGTGGGGCCTTAAGGCCACAGGTTCCCCCTCCCTGGAGTAGAAGGTAGCAAGACATGATGGAAAGAGGACTAACCCTGAAGTTAAAGAATCTTGGTTCAATTTCTCTCCTTACTCCTTGCTACATGACCCTAGAAAAGTCATCTAACCTCCTTTGACCTTAATTTTCTCATCTGCAAAATGAAGGGTTGTGACTAGATGGCGTCTAAGGTTTCTTCCAACTCTAGATCTATAAACCAAAGACTTCCACCAACGACAACTGGCCTTTATATAATACTTTAAGGTTCACAAAGCACTTCCTATATATATTTTCAGTTGATCAACATAATAAGTCATTGAGGTAAATACTACTATTATCCCCATTTTGCAGATAAGGAAACTAAAGATAAAAGAGGTTAAGTGACTTGCATAGGGTCACATAGCTAGTGTGTGAGGCAAAATTTTAACCCCCAGGTCTTTCTTACTTCAAGTCCAACACTCCATCTTGAGGAAATCATCTCATTTTAAATATTGCGTTTCAAAATCTATTGGTAATAGAATATCATGTAAAGATTTGCAAGATTATACCTTGCAAAATATTCAATTTCTAAATTCTTGCTAAGCAAGTTTAAAGAATTTGATATCACCAATGTAATTTACTCCATTATTCTTCACATAACTTCATATTTTAATTGATTCCTTATTATTCCTAAATAATCTGGGTACTTTTTCAAGCATATTTTAAGACCCTATAATGTAATTAAGTTCTGATGAAATCTTTGAAGTACCAGGGAAAAAAAGAGATAAAAAGAACTCTACCTAGTCCCAGACTGCAGCCCCAAAATGAACTATTGTATTCTCCTGGATGGTAGATGTCATGCTGTTTCATCTACATTTCATCTTCTCTTTCACATTGCATCCTGCTTAGAACCATCATCCATGTTTCCATGGTTCTTTGGGTCACCTGCATAAGTTGTGAAGTTCCATTATTTTCAGCATTTCAAAGTTAGATCTTTGTTTCAGGGAGATCTCTTTATAAGCACTTCTAATTATTTTAATTGTATTATTTCTGAATTTATAAGTTATGTAATTTAGTTGTAATTCTTTTGGGAGGGAGGTCTGGACATGACTTCATTGGAGTGTGGAACCCCTGGTGTGAAAACCCCTCTACCAAGGTAGACTGGCAATTCAGCTAAAATTTTTAATTGGGAAGACTTACTTCACTGAGGCACTGAGAGATCATGTCCACACCTATTAATGTATGTGCCAAAGATCTCCAAGACTAGCCTTCTCTCCATTATGCCATGCTACCTAGTGAAAGTAAGAGTGGTGTAGATATAAGCAGGTAGATGACAAGCAGCTAGATGGAGGACTGGAAAGAGTATTGCACTTGGAACTGGAAGATTTGAGTTTTGGTCCTGCCTCAAACTCTAATTAGCTGTGTCTCTGAGTAATACACATAACTCCCCCCTGCTTTAGTTTCCCCTTTTGTTAATTGGGGGATTATTACAACGTTATTGTGAGGATTAAATGAGATAATATAAAAGGCTCTACAAATGTTAAAGTGTTATGTGTGTGTATACACACACACGCACACAGACACATACATATATATGTGTATATATATATATATATATATATATATATATATATGTATGTATAGGTATCTGTGTTGTTGAGCTATTATTATTATAATTGAACAGGAGAGACCAGGGTTAGAATACTGTTTGTAATGCTTGCTTAGCTTTATGATTCTTGGCTATTTATTTAGCTTCTCAGAGACCCAATTTCCTCATATGTAAAATGGGTATAATTATAACATAAATGAGATATTACATGCAAAGAGTTTTGCAAACCTTAAAGACCATACCTAAAATCATAAATCTAAAAACTCATTCATGTAACATGAAATGTTTAATAAAAAACAGAAAGTACGGGGCAGCTAGGTGGCGCCTTAAATAGAGCACAAGCCCTGGAGTCAGGAGGACCTGAATTCAAATCTTACCTCAGACACTTAACACAAAAAAAAACTAGCCATGTGACCTCAGGCAAGTCACAACCCCAAGTGCCCTACCTTCCCCCCTTAAAAAAAACAGTAAAAAGAAAAAAAGATTGTACCAAAATGTATACCATGGAAGAAAAAAGGGGACAAATCATTTAGGTTCAAAGGTGATAAATTGGTGAATTTAGGGGATCATGTTTGCTCAGTGAGTTAATCAACATTTATTCATATCCATATTCATATTAAACATTTATTACTATGTGCCAGGTCCTTTCCTAAGCACTGGGGATACAAAGAGAGGCAAAAACCAGTCACTATTCTTGAGGATCCCACAATCTAATGAGGGAGACAAACAACTACGTGCTGAGAAAAATTTATTTTAATGCTGCATCATTTGATTTTAATATTAATCTGTAATAATCAGGTTTTGGTTTAAAACTCCCTCCACATCTTAACCCAGGTCAAAAGAGACATTTTTTCTTTCTAGCTGAGGATTATAATCTACTCCCAGTCTCTGAGACAGGTACTGTTAGGGGCATAATTGGACACTGTTGCTGTGGTTTGTGAGACCAAAGTACAAATCTATTATTGAGTGAGGTCAAATTAAAAACACCTTCAGTTTTGTTTTAAAGAAAAGGATTTCAGTGCAATCTTTGCCTTAGCAAAGAATAACTTAGGGGACATACTGTGTTACCTCAAAGTAAATTCCCATTTTACTTAGGCTTATTATTAATGTGGGAGGGTGAACGTGTTTTACTATAGACAGCTTCTCCAATACAATCAGGAATTATTTAGTTAGCCTATTCGGATGCTCCATCACTACCCTTTGGTTACAATAGGTATAAAACCAGCATCTCTTAGGGTAAATTCATTTGTGACCTACCGACAAAGTTTTCTTTTACTTATGTTTTTCTGTATGGGAGTAGATCCTTAGCAGGATCTCATCCTCCTAGGGGGATAATGAGTGGCTAAAGTGAATAATTAGAGTAAATAACTGGAGCAAATAGTTGAAAAAAATTGAGGGGGGATAAAAATTTCGTTCTTTGTAAAAGATAACAAGATCATATAATTATATACTGCAAATATAAAAACTAAGTTCAGGATTCCATATGAGCCTAAAAATGTCAATATATAACAATAGTTTCTTCTCTTTCTTGGACTTCCAAAGTGAAGAATGGAAGAGACAAATGCCAGAAGTTAAGTGATGATGGAGTCAATGCCAATTTTTAAAATACTCTTCAAACTTAGCTTATCTGACTATATTGGTAAAGATGTGTGTGTGTATAAGTTCATCTGAATAAAGAAAAGGTCAAGGATCTCAAGAGAGATCATGAAAAAAAAGTAAGAAAGGAGGACTTATTATGCCAAGTTTATAATAAGACTATAAAGTAGTAATCAGCAATAATACTTGAGACTACGTTAAAAAATAGAAAAGTTTGTCAGTGGAACAGGTAAGGTCCACAAGATCCAGAAGCAATCTAACATAGTAGGATGGTGTTCAATAAACCTAAGAACACTAACTTCTAGAACAAGCCTAACTTTTCTTTTTTTTTTTCTTTTTGGAGGGCAGTTGGGGTTAAGTGACTTGCCCAAGGTCACACGGCTAATTTTTGTGTTAAGTGTCTGAGGCCAGATTTGAACTCAGGTCCTCCTGACTCCAGGGTCAGTGCTCTATTCACTGTGCTACCTAGCCGCCCCACAAGCCTAACTTTTCAACAAAAACTTCTGAGAAAGCTGAAAACCAACCTGGCCAAATTTAGATTTAGAACATGGGTGTCAAACTCAAACAGAAAGGGGGAAGAGTTCATTAATCTATAAAGATCTATTTGGGGAGCATATTGTCTTGGTTTTAAAATGCCATGTTACATATGTTTTATTTCATTTTTGTTTATTTTGTCAAATACTTCCCAATTATATTTTAATCTGGTTCACAGTACTTGAGAGTGTTGAGGGCTTCTACAAGCCATGTTTGTCAACTCTAATTTAGAACATCTTATACCGTGTAACAAAACAAGCTCCATATGGATACATGACCTAAACATTAAAGGGTCATATTAGAAGAAGAAGAAATACTTTTCACAGTAAGAGATAGGAGAGTACTTGATTAAACAAAAGACAGAGAGATGGATATAAACTGCATTATTTTTATTATAAATTGAAGATTTTCCTTTTTTCACAAACAAAATCAGCGTAGTTGGAAAATATTTGACTGAAAAAAATAATTCGCAAAAGAATTTCAGATAAAGATCTGATATATGAGAGAGACAGAGAGAGAGAGAGAAGAGAGAGGAGAAGGAGAGAGGGAGAGAGAGAGAGAGAGAGAGAGAGAGAGAGAGAGAGAGAGAATTATATAAATATATAAGAACAGGAAATATTCCAGGTAGATAAATGGTCAAATAATATTAACAGTTTTTTAGAAGAAATATGCACTATCAACAACCCTACAAAATGTTACATATGCCTAATAATAAAAGAAATGTATGTTACAATAATTCTGAAATTCCTCTTCCCACGTATTAGATTGGTGCAAATAAAAGAAAAAACTGGATATGACAATCATGAATGGGATATAGGAAGATAAGCATATTGATACTTTATTGGTGGAGTTAAATTTGACTCAGACATTCTAGAAAGCACCATGGAACCAAAGTCCCAAAACTGACCCACTCTACATATCCTCTGACCCAGAAATGCAACTTCTAAGCTTATACCTCAAAGAAATAAAAAAAAGATAGAAAAGATTCATGTATATATGTAAATACTGATAGTTTTACTTTTTATTGTAGGAAAGAACTGGAAAAAATTAGAAGTCATTAAAGTGGGAAATAAGAGGACAAATTTTCATGCATAAATGCAATGGAATGTTATTGCATTATAAGAAAAAATGACTGGGATAAAATAAAAGAAACCAATATTTCATCATATGAAATTATGCAAACAAAAGTGAAAAGAAACAGAACAATTTTCACAATGACCACAATAATGTAAAGGAAAATAACTTTGAAAAACTTAAGAACTCTTATCAATGAAATAGTCAGTTATGATTCTAGAAGACAAAAGATAAAATATGCCTCCCACCTTTTAGCAGAGAGGTGATGGACTACATAAGATGAACATTTTTTATATATAGCCAATGTATATATTTTTTTCCTTGACTAAACTTATTTGTTACAAAAGAAGTTATTTTTTGGTAGGGGCGAGTTGTGACAGAAGGAAAGGAAAGGAAAGGAAAGGAAAGGAAAGGAAAGGAAAGGAAAGGAAAGGAAAGGAAAGGAAAGGAAAGGAAAGGAAAGGAAAGGAAAGGAAAGGAAAGGAAAGGAAAGGAAAGGAAAGGAAAGGAAAGGAAAGGAAAGGAAAGGAAAGGAAAGGA
>CM053593.1:58212236-58237268 GCA_028646575.1 Pseudocheirus occidentalis
TATTGGTCTACCTGAAGCCCATGACCAAAAAAAGAACTTGGAAAGCATCCTTCAAGAAAACCTCAAAGAAAATTGCCCTGATGTTTTAGAATCAGAGGGCAAAATAGAACTTGAAAGAATTCATAGATCACCTCTTCAAAAAGATAGAAATTTAAAAGATCCACTGGAAAATTGCCAGGAATATTATAACCAAAATCCAGATCACCTAGGTCAAGGAGAAAATACTGCAAGCAGACAAAAAGAAACAATTCAAATATCATGGTGGCACAGTCAGGATTACACAGGATTTAGAAATTTCTACATTAAAGGATCACAGGACTTGGAATATGATATTCTGGAAGGCAAAGGACCTAGAATTACAGCTAAGAATCTGTTACCCGGGAAAAAAACTGATTATAATTCTTCAGAGGAAAAAAACATATATTTAATAAAATAGAGGACTTTCACAGAGAATTTTATTATTAAACACAAGATTCAAGAGAAGCAGAAAGAGGTAAACAAAATAGAGAAAATGGATTCATTAATGATAAACTACATTGCAACATGGAAAGATGATAATCATATCTCTTAAGAACATTATAATTATTAGAGTATTCCAAAGAAGCATACATAGATATACATAGTATACAACTCATGCATGGATATGAGTTGACTGTGATGGAAAAATAAACAAAAACAAAATAAAAAGTGAGAAAAAGGGATGCACTGGAAGAAGTGAGAGGTAGAATGGGGCAAATAATCTCCTATAAAAGAAGTACAAAAAGCTATTGCAATGGAAAAAAGATGGGGGTAGGGTGGCAGGCAATATTTTAACCTTACTTTCATCAGAATTGGTTGAGAGAATAAAATAAACACTCAGTTGGGTAGAGAAATCGATCTAACCCTATAGAAAAGTAGGAGAGGAAAGGGACCAATGAAGTCAGGGGAATTGATAGAAGGGAAGGCAGATTGAGAGAGGCAATGGTCACCACAAATAAAACACTGGTGAGGAGGAAAAGAGTGAAAGGAGACAGAAAGAAAAGGATAAATGGGAAGTGGGGATATGATATAAGGAAATAAACAGTTAGTAATTATAACCATGAATGTGAATGGAATGAACTCAGCCATAAAATGGAAGTAGATATCAGAGTGGATTAAAAAAGAGAATTTTACAATATGTTTTTGTTGCTTTTTTTTACAAAAAAAATACATTAGAAGCAGAGAAATACACACAGAGCAAAGGTAAGGAGCTAGAGCAGAATCTACTATGTTTCAGCTAAAGCAAAGAAAACAGGAGGAGCAATAGTAATCTCAGACAAAGCAAAAGCAAAACTATAATTATAAGAGACAAGGAAGGAGAAGTACCTTGCTAAAATGTACCATCACCAATGAAATGATATCAACACTAAACATATGTGAACCAAATAGTATAGGATCCAAATTTCTAAAGGAGAAGTTAAAAGAATTACAGAAAGAAATAGTAAAACTATACTTATGGGTGGTCTCAACTTTCCCTTCTCATAATTAGATAAATCTAACCACAAAATAAGCAAGAAAGAAGTTAAGGAGGTAGATAGAATTTCAGAAAGTCAGATATGATAGATCTCTTGGAAAAAATGAATTGGAATAAAGACCTTATTTTTCAAATAAATAGAGAACTGAGTCAAATTTACAAGAATGCAAGTCATTCCACAATTGATAAATGATTAAAGAATATGAACATGCAGTTTTTGGATGAAGAAATCAAAGCAATCTATTGTATCATAAAAATGCTCTAAATCACTATTGATAAGAGAAATATAAATTAAGACAACTCTGATGTAACAACACCTATTAGATGGACTAATATGATAGAAAAAGAAAATGATAAATGTTGTAGGGAATTGGGGAAACTGAGACATGAATGTCGTTTTGGTGGAGTTGTGAACTGATCCAACCATTCTGGAGAGCAGTTTGGAACTATGCCCAAAGGGCTATAAAACCATACACACCTTTTATACACCAAAAGCAATAGTAGGTCTGTTTCCCAAAAGAGATTTTTTTAAAAGGTAGGAGGAGGATCTATTTGTACAAAAAATATTTGTAGCAGTGGGTTTTTTTTTTGTTTTGAGGTTTTTTGGTAGTGGCAAAGAATTAGAAATTGAGGTGAGGTCTGTCATTTGGGGAATGCCTGAACAAGTGGTGTAAAGTCATAATGGAATACTATTGCATTATAAGAAATGATGAGCAGGATGCTTAACTGATACAGAATGAAGCGAGCAGAGCCATGAGACCATCAGTACTGTGTGATAATCAACTGTGAACGACAGCTATTTTCAGTAATTCAATGAATCAAGACAATTTCAAAGGTCTCATGATGAAAAATGCTCTCTACTTCCAAAGAAGGAACTGATGGAGTCTGAGCGCAGATTGATACATACTATTTTTCACTTTCTTTATTTTTTTGCCTTTTTTATCTGTTGTTTACAACATGACTAATATGGAATGTTTTGCATGATTGCACATGGATAACCTATATAAAATTGTTTACTGTCTCAGGGGGTGGGAGAGGAAAGGAAGAAGGAAAGAATTTTGAACTCAAAATTTTTTGAAATAAATGTTAAAATTATTTTTACAGGCAACTAGGAAAAATGAAATATTATTTAAAAAATAAAATGACTATAAACAATATAAAATACTTAGCAGAAGACCTTCCAAGACAAACCCAGGAACTATATGTACACAATTATAAAACATTTTTCACAATAATGAAATCAGATCTGAACAACTGGAAAATATTAATTACTCATGAGTAGACTGAGCCAACATAACAAAAATTATAATTCTTACTAAATTAATTTACTTATTCAGTGTCATAATTATAATACAAAAATTATTTTGTAAAGCTAGAAAGATAACAAAATTCAAATAGAAGAACAAAAGATCAAGAATATCAAGGGAATTAATGGGAAAAAATGTGAAGGAAAGTGGCCCAGGCATGCTAGATCTCAAAATGTTTTATATAAAATATATGCATATATATATATATGCATATATGTATATATATGTGTGTGTGTGTGCCTGTGTGTATTTTATATATATGTATATAAATTATATATATGTAAATATATATAAATAAATAATATATAAATTATCTATATATAAAATATGTTACTAAGAGATAGGGAGTTGGACCAGTAGAATAGAATGGGTACACAATGCATAGTAGTAAGTAACCATAGTAATCTAGTGTTTGATAAACACAAAGATCCCAGCTTTGGGAACAAGAACTCATTTGGTTTTCCATTGGTTTTCTAATACCACTACCAACCCTTCCTCTAGACCTCGACTTCCACTGTGAATGAATTATTCTCTATAAAACAAAAAAAGTTCCCATCATTGCATTCAACATACCTATGTCCAAACATAAGTATCAAAATGTATCAGTAATGCAAATATAAATTATATTTAATTACCTAGCACTCCATCACAGAATGTTAGAGCTGTAAAGGTTTTAAATAGCCAGATGTCAGGGATAATTGCTGTCCCTTTCCATGACATATCTTTAGGGTACTTTACCATCATACACTATATAAGGCATCAATTGACCAACCCAGAACCTAAGCATTCTTGCAAACCTCCACTATATGCCAAGACAGAAGAACTCACCATAATGTCATACAGATCTCTCCATAAGAACAAAGAGGCTACTCACTCTAATCCTACTACATAAAGAGTTACGTAAGGATCCATCCCTGTTCTGGTAATTACACAGTAGAGATAGCATTGATTAGCACATTAATAAATAACTTAGCAATTAAAATGCAGACAGCAACTTCTGGAGGAAATAGTGTCCTTGTGCTAGGTTATAGGGATGAGTCAAGAAAGCTGAGTTTTTCAAAGCATCCATTCATTCATTTATTCATTCTTCAACAAGAATTTGCTTAGCATCTCTGATGGATCCAGCCCTGAGTTAGATGGTATGTGAAAAATAATCAATGAGTCAATAAACATTTTTATGAAGTACTTTCTACATGCCAGGCAGTGTGTTAAACACTGGAAATATGAAGAAAGGCAAAAGACAATCCTTGCCCTGGGAGAGCTCACAAAAAAAATGGGGAAATGAAAAGCAAAATACTATCCCTACCTAGTTTAGCAGAGATACAGGGAAGATGATTCTCAAAAGCAACTAAGTTTCTGAATCCTTCATTATCCTTAATATATTGTATTTCTTTTGTATCCTGCTCTTTGACCATTTTGAAGCAATGATGAAGCCTCAGAAGTTCCCTGACTCTAAGAAGGTAGCCCCAAGGCCATATGAGTGAGCTTCTGACCCTAACTTGAACAAAACTCTGAAACAAATGCAAGTCTTGAAGATGTAGAGTATTTCTAAGAGGCATCAACAGGAAGAACAATTCTCAAAGACACCAAATACCATATCTGCCCTTTACCTCATCTTAGCCCAGTTTGATTAAGAGCCTAGTTAAGTGACATACTTTGCCCAGAATCACACAGCTAGTGTCTGAAGAAGAATTCAAACTGAGGTTTTCATGACTCTTAAGTTCAGCTCTCTAACCACTCTCAATTTACCTAATAAACTACCTACCTAAGTAGGTTTACAATTATGTGTTGTTCTTTAGTCTCTTCAGTTCTGAACACCTCTTTGTGACCCCATTTGAGATTTTCTTGGCAAAGATATTGAAGTAGTTTGCCATTTCCTTCTCCTGTTCATTTTACATATGAGGAAACTGAGGCAAATGGGGTTAAGTGACTTGCCCAGAATCACACAGGTAGTCAGTGTCTTAGGCCAGATTTGAACTGAGGAAGATGAGTCTTCGTAAATCCAGGTCCAGCATTCTATCCACTGAACCAACTTACTGCCCCTACAGTAATATAGAGATGCCATTAATAAGAACCCTACCTAGCTGAGCAGATATGCAGGGAAGGGGACTCTCAAAAGCCTAAGTCCTTTCATATAGAGAACTATAAGAATATGAGTAATTCCTCAACTTATAAATTATCAAAGGATATGAACAGGCAGTTTTCAGATGAAGAAATCAAAGCTCTCTATAATCATATAAAAATGTTCTAAATCATTATCGATTAGAGAAATGCAAACTACAGCAACTCTGAGGTACCATCTCACACTTGTAAAATTGGCTAACATGACAGAAAAGGAAAAATGGTAAATGTTGAAGGGGACGTGGAAAAAAATAGAATATTAATGCACTGTTGGTGGAAAGTGAAATCGAACTGTTCTGGAGAGCAATTCAGAACTAGGCCCAAAGCGTTACAAAACTGTGCACATCCTTTGACCAAGCAATACCATTACTAGGTTTATCCCAAAGAGATTTAAAAGGTGGGGAGGATTTAGTTATTTATAGCAGATTTTTTTTGAAGTGACAAAGAATTGGAAATTGAGATGACCATCAATTGGGGAATGATTGAATAAGTTATGGTATATGATTGTAATGAATACTACTATGCTAATGAGAAATGATGAACAGGATACTTTCAGAAAAACTTAGAAGGACATGAAAATTGATGCAAAGTGAAGAGAGCAGAAGAACATTGTACAAAGTAATAATACAATATTGCTGCATGGTGCAAAGCATAGTATACTATACAGCAATATTGTACCAAGGATCAATTGTAAATGCCATTTATTCTCAGCAATACAAAGATTCAAGACAATCCTGAAGGACTTGTGATGAAAAATGCTATTCACCTCCAAAGAAAGAACAAATGTTGTTTGAATACAGATTGAAGCATACTATTTATTGTGTGTGTGTTTGTGTGTGTGTGTGTGGTCTATTTTCTTTTACAACATGACTAATACAAAACTATGATATGTTTTGCATGACTGTACATGTATAATCTATATAAAATTGCTTGCTCTCTTAGAAAGCAGGGAGAAGTAAAAGGGAGGGAGAGAATTGGGGATTCAAATTCAGGGCTGACTAGGTGGCATGGTGAATAGAGCACCAGCCCTTGAGTCAGGAGGACCTGAGTTGAAATCTGTTCTCACATACTTAATACTTACCAGCCATGTGACCTTGAGCAAGTCACTTAACCACAATTGCCCTGTCTTCTCCCTCTAAAAAGCAAAAAAAAAAACCCCTTAAAAATTAATGTTAACATTGTTTTTACATGTAATTAAAAATAAAATATCAAAAGGTAAGAAAAATGAAAAATTACCTATGACCAAAATATATCAATAGACTACTTGAAAACCATGACCTCCAAAATGGACGTCTTGTTCATGAATTCACAGAAGAAAATTGCCCATGTCTATTAGCACCACAGAAGGAAGTGAAAATAGAAAGCCTACACTGGTAACTTCTCAAAAAAAGTTCTGAATTAAGAATAGCCTAAATCCAGAACTTACAAGTCAAGGTAAAGATGTTGCAAGTGAATCAGAAAGAAAGAGTTCAAGTACCAAGAAAACAACTAAAATCATACAAGACAACATATATGACAATGAAAAAGAGAAAATCCCAGACTATGATACTGTGTTTCAAGAGACAAAAAGATAAGGATTTACAATCAAGAATAACTTATTCAGAACATCCAACAGGGTAACAAACAAAAGACAAAATTAGACTAAACTAAAAAATCTGACCTTTAATTGAATAGAGGATTTTTAAGCATTCCTGATAAAATAACCAAAGATGAATAGAATCTTTGAAATGCAAATACAGGAAGGAAGAGACACCTGGAAAGGAAAATGTACCGGAATAATTCAAAGGGTTTAAATTATAATGAAGTACTTAATAAGGGGAAAAGAATCAAGTGTCCTTTCAGAGTCCTAATGTTTTCCTGGGACAGGGAAGTAGACAAATAAGAAAAAAACAGATCTTAGGTGGGTTCTGTTTTGTTAGGTTTAAGAGACAAAATAAATGTTGAGGAAAAGTAATATACTGGGGAATAAATGAAAAAGAACTTATTATTTTCCACAAATCATAGTGTACAAGAAGTATAAGCAAAAATAGAAACATGACATCTGTTATCTGAACCACTGAAGAACTGAGAACCTTCTGTACAATTTAATAATAATAACTAACACATACACATAAGATTATAAGGTTTGCTAAGTGGTGTACATATATTATCTTATTTGAACCTGACAACAACATGAGGTAGTTGTTATTATCACCATTCTACAGATGAGGAAATTGAGGCTGAATGAGTTTTGTCCAAGTTCACACAGCCAGTGACTGTCTGGAAGGGATTTGAACTCAGCTTTGTCTATCTCCAAATCCAGAATGCCCACTAGGTACCTCATATTACCAAGAAAATGCAGCAAGAAAGAAAAAAACCACCATAGAATATACAAAATACTTTGTATTTTGTAATACAAAATAATTGGTAATTATAGGAATACAAGTACAAAACATTTTATAGAAATAAAGATAAATTGAATAACGAGTGACATATTAATTTCTTATGATTGACCTGTGCCAAGATAATAAAAATGGCAATACATTCATTTACATATCCAATATCATGCCATTCAAGTTAATGAGAGGTCACTTTATAAAACTAGGAAAAATAACAGAAGTCATCTAGCGGGAAAATAAATGATTGAGAATTTCAGGAAATAATGAAAAATATGGGGGAAAAGGGAACCCAGAATTTCCTGAAACAGAGCAAGTAAGTACCTGATACTCAGCATTTTTGCAATTTACAATTTGTATATACAATACAAAGCAATTTAATGTAGTACAGTGTTTGATAAACAGTATTTGATAATATAGTACAGCATTTGATAAACCCAAGGATTCTAACTATTAAGATAAGGACTTCTTATTCACTTAAAAAAAGTCCTGAGAAAAATTAAAAGCAGACTAGAAGGAATCTAGGCTTGGATCAACACCTCACACCAAATCATCATACAACAGTATATCACAATAAATTCTAAAAGGTTATAAGACCTAAATAAAAGATAGTATCATAAGCCAATTAGAGAAGCAAAGAGAAAGATACCTTTTACAATTATATATGTGATAGATTCTTAATGAAATTAGAGATAGAGAAGATCACAGGGCATAAAATGTGCAATTTTGATTACATAAAACTGAGAAGCTTCTATGCACACAGAAAATCAATCATTAGCATTAGAAGGGAAATAGTTACCCCAGAAAAAGAAATCTTTGCAGCAAATTTCTCTAATAAAGTTCTGAGATGCACAATATGTATGCAAATAGATAAGAACTATTCACCAATAAATAATTTATCAAATGATATGAACAGACTTAAGGTTGTTTAAAAAACATTTTTTAAATGTTCGGTATCACAGATAATAAGAGAAATACAAATTAAAACAACTCTGTGGGTTCATCTTGTAATATTAGATTACATAAAAGGGTAAAAAAGTGAAAATGGGAATTAGTAGAGGCTATATGGAAGGGCAGGAACACTAATGCACTGTTGCTTTTACTTGTGAATTAGAGTAAACATCCTGGAAAAGTTTGGAATTATCTGCTAAATAAACTTTCCAAGCTTTTCAACTCATTGTCACCATTACTAGTCTTGTGCCTCATAAAACAAAGAGGGAAAGGACTGGTGTGAATAAAATATTTATTGTAGCATTTTTTGTGGCAACAAAGAATTTGAAACAAAGTAAATGATAGTCATTTGGGAAGTGGCTGAAGAAATTATGGCCTGTGAATATAATGGTATCATATTATACTGTAAGATATAATGGATTCAGAGAAGGTTGGATTCAGAGAAATCCTGCAGGACTTATATGGGCTGGTACAGAGTGACATGAACAGAATCAGAAGAATAATTTACATAATCACTAAGACATTGTTAATGAAAGCAACTCTGAAAATCTTCAGAACTAGGATCATTGTGGTGACCAATCATATTCCAAAGACTCATTTTTTATATTTAAATTGCATTTTATTTTTTTTCAATTACATGTAGTTTTAACATTTTTTCAATAAAATTTTGAGTTCCAAATTTTCTTGCTACTTTCCCTTGCCCCTCCTTAATACAGTAAGCAATTAAATATAGATTATATATGTACAATCATGTAAAGTATATTTCCATATTGATCATATTGTGAAAAAAGAAACAAAAGAAAAGAAAAATAAAACACATAGAGAAAATAAAAATAGCATTCTTGAATCTGTATTCTGACACTGTCAGTTCTTTCTCTGAATGTGAATAGCATTTTCCATCTGGAGTCTTTTGAACTTGTCTAGGATCACTACATTGCTGAAAATAGTGAAGTCAGTCATAGTTCATCATTACATAATATTGCTGTTACTATGTACAATGCTCTCCTGGTTCTGCTCTTTACTTTACTTTCAATCTCTTTACTTTTTACTTTACTTTACTTTCAATCAATTTATGTAAGCCTTTCCAAGTTTTTCTGATAGGACAATGTATTCCATCACAATCATATACCACAATGTGTTCAGTCATTATCTAATTGATAGGCATTCCCTCACTTTCCAATTCCTTGCCACCTGTAAAGCCAACCACTAGTAGCTTTCCAGAGGACTGCTGCTGTGAACTGCTTTCAAGGTTCGGATTACACAATATAGTGAACTCTATATTTATTCAGTAACAAATTAAAGCAAAACATTAACAGAAATTTAAACATAGCATTTACACTGTTATGGCTTAACAGCTTATCATTTAAGTGGCCATGTAGTTTTAAACAAAGTACAGAGGTCAAAAGTTGTCCATCCCTAGGTCATATTGCCTTAATCTCTTCAATCAAAAAGTCTTCCTTCTCAATTGGAGATTAGTTTCCAATCATCCTTAATTAGCAAATCCTTAACTCAATCATCTAATTGTAAAGGTCAAAATTCTCCACCTCTAGTAAATCATGATCTTCTCAGTTTATATTAAATAACCAAGGAGTCTTTTCATCTTAACTTGAGGCTGGCTCTTTGCTTCCATGGTTCCCTTTCCATGGTACCAGCTCCTGCCTGATCCTCATTGTCCAGCTCCTTATCCAGTTTCTGTTCCATACTGAAGTTCACAGTGTCTAGTCTTCTTCAAGTCCTTAACAGGTTCTGTTCCTGGGAAGACAAAGCTTAACAAAGCCACAATAACATTCATTCACATTGCCAGCATCCTCTCTCATTTCTCAGTTCTTCTAAATTCTCAGTTCAGTCCTAAGTTCTAATTTCTCTTCCCAGTTCTTCTCAATTCTCATTTCAGTTCTCAGTTCTCTTCTCTCTCTCAAGCAGTAGCAACCCAGCCTCCAGATGCTTGCTCCCAGAAGTTTTAGACTCTCTAGCTTGGGCTTTTCTTTATATAGGGTATTAGCTCCTCCCTGTCCTGTCCTTTCTTGTTATGTCAGTAAGTTCATCCCACTGTGGGATTCACAAGTTCTGGGTCTTAATATTTAACATTATCGTGAATTTGGAACTAAGTTCTAAGTATCTGTTAGCTTGCCAATACAAGGAGATCTTCAAATTCCATTACTATTACACCACCACAAAAAGAGCTGCTATAAATATTCTTGGGTTTTTTTTCTCTTTTTAATTATCTCTTTGGGATACAAAGCTAATAGTGGCATTGCTAGATCAAAGAGTATGCACAACTCAATTGTCCTTTGGGGAATAGCTCCAAATTGCTCTCTAGAATGCTGCGTTCAATTTACAACTCCACCAATAATGCATCTGTGTCCCAATTTTCCCACATCCTCTCTAACATTTATCACTTTCCTTCTCTGTCATATGAGCAATGTGATAGGTGTGAGGTGGTACCTCAGAATTGTTTTAATTCGCATTTCTATAATCAATAGTGATTTAGAGCATTTTTTCATATAATTATAGATAGCTTTGATTTCTTCATCTGAAAATTTCCTGTCCATATCTTTTGACCATTTATCAATTGGAGAAAGATGTATATTCTTATAAATTTGACTCTGTTTTCTTTTTATGTAAGTTTCTATTCATTTTATGTTTTAATACAAAATGAGAAGAGAAAAAAAGAATACTACCATGTACACAGTAGAACATCATAAGAGAGAATTCAATACAAAACAATAAATTTCCATTTCAAGAAAACCTATGTAATAGATACTACACATTGTTTTCCACATTACCCAGCTTTGCTTCCTTGTATGTTTTCTTTGCTCTCTGCTGTGCACTTTTCCCCATCCTCCCCCACCACTCTGAAGAAAGCTACAATTAAACACAAACACGCATATACACATATGTATTGTGTGTGTATGGACACACATATATATGGAGAGAGAAAAAAACATACACATATATGTAAGATCATACCATACATATTTCCACTTGTGATCTCTTTCTCTGAAGTTAGATGGCATCATCTTCATAAGTGCAAGTCTTTCCATGTTTTTCAAAATCAACCAGTTCATCATTTCCTATACCACAGCATTTTTCCAACACAATCACATCCTATCTGAAAGATTATCTATGAAAGTTCCCCCACCAATTGTCTGCATTTCTTCTACTCTTAATTACCCTTGGTTTTATTTATACAAGATAAATTTAATTTAAAATAGTCAAAATTATTCATTTTACACTTCAACAATGCTCTCACTTTATGATATACTTTAAGGTCCTGTGCTGCTGAATTTCCTTCCTTTAATATCTTTTTCCCCTAATCCATTTGACATTACTGATCTTTTGATTTTTCACCTTATCTTTGCTATTATTTTTGTCTAACTCAGATAATTTTTGATGATTTCATTGGGATAGCATTGAATTCATTTTAGATTAAGTAAAATTGTCATTTTTTATGACATTAGCTTTACCTACCCATGAACAATAAATATTACTCCATGTATTTAGATCTGACCTTATTTGTATAAAAAAGTGTTTTATGTTTATGTTCCGATACTTTCTGTGTCTATTTTGGAAGCTATACTCTCAGGTATTTTATACTATTTTGAGTGGTCAAAGCTATATTGAGTAATATTGTGCACACATAATGTAGTTTCCCTCTTTTTTCTCTTTTATGTCTGTTTTAGCTTTAACTTTGTCTGACATCATGATTATTACTGCTACTTTTTTGTCACATGATAAATTAACTCCTGCCCTTCACTTTGTTTTTTGTGTGTATTTCTCATTTTTATTGTGTTTCCTGAAAGCAACATCGTTGGCTTGAAATTTTTTAATCTGCCATACATTTCTGTTTTATGGACAAATTCATCCCATTCACATTCTAAGCTATAATTACTTTTTGTGTATTATCTTCCTTCCTATTTTTCCTATCTTTCTCACCCTATTTACCCTATCCCTCCTCACTCCTCTACTTTACTTCTACCTTGACCTCCTATTTCTTAAACTAAGAGACTTCCCTTATCCTCCCCCCACCCTATCCTCCTTTCCTCTTATTTCTTTCTAAATTTAGAAGACTTTTATATGTATATGTGTATCTGTGTGCATTGTATATGTATACGTATACATATACTTACATGTATACGTATATGTATACGTATTCGTGTATGTATATGTATACGTATTCGTGTATGTATATGTATATGTATTCGTGTATGTATATGTATTTGTGTATGTATATGTATATGTATATGTATATGTATATGTATATGTATATGTATATGTATTGCTCCCTCTTTAACCCATTCCTGATGAAAGTAAGGTTCTAGCACTATCCTTCCTCCCTGCTACTACCTTGTTCTGTATCAGTTCTTCTTTTTATGCCTCATTTATATGAGATACATACTCTTTTTTATCTCTCTCTGTGCCCTTTTCTTTTAGAATCGCCCCATCATACACAGCTTAGCTCAAGCCTTTATTTCAAATCACCCAAATAATGATAGGTCATAAGAGTAGTAGATAGCATTTTCACATACAAGAAGTAATCAATTTGACCTTATTGAGTCCCTTATAATTGCTCTTTAATGTTTACCTGATAGTTGTCCTCGATCTTATATATTGAATTTTCCATTAAGTTCTGCTATTTTTCTCACAAATACCTGAAAGTTTTTCAGTCTACTAAATATCCTGTTTTGTTTTGTTTTTCATTCAGTATTATTCTTAACATTGCTGGGTAAGTTACACTTGGTTGTAAGTCCAGCTCTTTTGCTGTATGAAATATACTAAGTATCCCAAGACCTATAGTCCTTCAACATAGTAACTGCTATGTCTTGTGTAATCCTCATTGCAACTCCAAAATTTGGTTTTTTTTCTTGTTGCTGGAAGTGTTTTGTCCTTAGCCTGGGAACTTTGAAACTTAGTTATGATATTCCTGTAAGTTTTCCTTATGAGATCCCTTTCAAGTGGTTATCAATGATTTTTTTGTAATTTTTGCTGTGCTTCCTTGTTCCAGAACTTCAGGTCAATTTCCCTTGCTAATTTCTTGCAATATTTATTGAGGTTGTTTAAATTACAATTTTTAGGTTGTCTAATTCTGATTTTTAAGGAATCGTTTTCCTCAGTGAGTTTTTGTACCTCCTTTTCCGTTTGACCAGCTCTACATTTTTAGGGTTGTTTTCTTCAGTGAATTTTTGTACTTCTTTTACCAAACTGATGACTCTGTTTTCATGATTCTATTGCATAACTATAATTTATTTTCCCAATTTTCTTCTGTCTCTCTTATTTTATTTTTAAAATCCTTTTTAAGCTCTTCAAAGAAGACCTTTTTTGGCTTGAGATCAATCCATATTTCTCTCTGAGGATCTGAATACGGACTTTTTGAGGTTTTTGTCCTCTTCTGAGGACTTTGATCTTCTCTGGCATCATTGTAGCTTTCTATTGTCAAGGCTTTTTTCTTTTTTTTTTTTGCTCATTTTCTTTTTTTCCCCTCCATATAAGTGGTAAGTGGTAAGAAGGAGAAGGAAGAGAGGGAGGAGGAGAGGAAGAGGAAGGAAGGAAGGAAGGAAGGAAGGGGAGAGAGAGAGAGAGAGAGAGAGAGAGAAATTGAAAGAAGTCATTTGACTTGCTCAGGAGTACATAGCTAAATAGTGATGAACTGCACCAAGACTCAAGTCTCCTGACTTCTAATTCAGTACATTTTCCATGCTGTCATAGAGACCATGGAACCCTAGCTTCTATGGTAAATACTTACTGATTTGGTTTGGATTTGGTTTCTGCTATGACCAGGTTAATAATATTTAAGATTATGCTGGTAAATGTTTAACAATAGGCTGTAGGCACAACATGCTTTTAAATCTTATCTGATTTATTAATATTCCCTCCATCGCATTCTTTGGTCTAGTCAATCAACAAAACAATAAATCAAGATCTGATTTGTAGCATTTGAAGGTTTCCAGGGTGTAAATGCTTGCACTGAAAATTGAACAATTGAGTTAGAGCTGACTCCAGCAACACCCTGCTAATAGCTGAGAGAAACTGTTGAGCATAGAATTTCAGAGCAAAATTTTCCTGAGAGATCAAACCCTCTGGTTTTATAAACAGGAAAAATTACTGATTGACAAAGAATAATTAACATTTAGACCATGATTAAAAATTTGCAGTGTGCATTTTACAACTCTTTCTCATTTGAAACTTACAACTCAGTCAAGTAAGAAGTATGATTATTATCCCATTTTTACAGATGAGGAAAGTGGGGCTCAAAGAGATTTCATGGCTTATCCACAATCACACAGCTGCTGAGTATTTGAGTCATAGCTTGGGCCCAGGTCTTCTCTACTTCGACTCAAGCACTCTATCCATTATGTTTAAGATCCCCAAACAGGTCAGTGGCAGAACAATGAAGCAGGAAAAAAAAGTCTCAAGTATACTTTTCATGATACTGCACCTCTATAAAATTATACCGACTGGGGAATCAAATCCAGATCCATTTCTTTCATTCCATCCCCTTTTTCTTTACTGACTCTGCCAGGGCACCACATTAAACAGCTCCTCTGGCTCCTTATTTCAACACCTCCAGCTGTTGTCTGGTCAGCCTTTGCCATACTTTAAGTATATAATTTTTGTTTAATTTGTCTTCAGGCAATTGTTTACTTCCAATCCTCAGTCAACATAATTAAGCCTTCACTGAATCTTTAATGATCCACAGATATCTTTCAGTAATTCATATGTCTAGTATTCTAGACCATTGGTCATAGAATTTTAGAGCTGAAAATTACTTTAGAGATAGAACTACTCAACCTACCAAATGCAAGAGTCTGCTTAAAGATATTATTTACATTTTGTTATTCTTTGCACTTCTATGGTCTAGTCAACCTGGACTACTTAGAGTGCCTGATATTTCATCTCCCACCTCCATACCTTTGCACAGGCTGTCCCCTCATGCCTGCACAAATCACTAAATTCTCTGAACTTCTATTATTTCATTTTCAAAATGGGAGTTATAACACAACCTCTTCTTAACTGGATTGCTGTCAGGAAAGTGCCTCATAAAACTTAAATTTTTATAGAAGTATGATCTCTGAAATAGAGATCTCCTTGTTTACTTCTTAGAACACTTAGTTCCCTTCAAGGCTAAGATCAAGTGACACCTCCTAAAACAGGTTTTCTTATTATCATTTGTATTAGTGATCTTTTGTCCCCCCCCAAAAAAAACCCTAGAATTTATTTTGTTTACAGACTTTATTGACTTATTACATGTCCCCTTAATAAGATATGAGCTCCTTGAAGACAGAGACCATGTCACTATTATCTTTGAATCCCCAAAGCCTAGGAAAGGGTCTGACAAGCAGTAGACATTTAATAAATGTTTGTTGAACTAGTAACTCAGATAGATAATTATCTACTTTGTTCTTGAACACTTCAAATGATAGGGAATTCATTATTTTACAAGGACACCTTTACCATTTACAGACTACTCTAATCAATAGAGCATTTTCCTTATATTTATCAAAGTCTTGCCTCCCTATATTGTATATTGTATTTGTCTTGCTTCTTTGCATTGATCCAAGTTCCCACTGTCCACATTTTGTCACCATGATTCAATTGTATTCTCTTTCTCCCCTTTGGCCCCCTTCTCCCACTGGTCAGTTCTTTCTAGAACTTCCATTTGGAGTGAAGATCAAGACCAGAAATTTTTCATTCTCCAGATTTTGCCACCATATCACTGCAAATGTGTCTTTTTGCCTCCCCTTTTCAGTTCTCTTTTATATGTTGTCTTTACCCATTTGAATGTAAGTTCTTTGATGGAAAAGACTATTTATTTTTTCATCCGTGTTTGTACCCTCAGCATTTATTTTGGTGCTTGCCATTTGGTAAGTGTTTAATAAATGCTTCTTGCTTTGATTTGTCCTTAACTTCTACCAATTCATCCTATTCTTTCCTCTGAGAATAAGCTCTCTCACTTTTCTTCATAACAGAATTTCAAAAAATCTACTGATGCTAAGCATACATCCCCCTCTGAGTAATGGGTATGGTACAAAGACCACTGATATCAGTTGAGGGTCTCAGTCTGAGTTCAGGTTCAATATTTACAAATTGAGTGGTACTAGACAAATCACTAAATTCACTAAACTTCTATTACTCCATTTGCAAAATGGGGGTTATAACACAACCTCTGCTTAACAGAACTGCTGTCAGGAAAGTGCTTCATAAAACTTAATTTTTTACAGAAGTATATACTTATGTGCATGTGCATGCATGGGTATATGTATGTATGCACCCTAATATATAAGCACCTTAATGTATTTATGTGTATATACATACCATAAAAATTGAGAAGATACTATTTTTAGTCATCTCCAGGCTGCAATGGATAAAAGCGCCAGATTTGCAGTCAAAGGAAATTCCTGTTGTTGTTCAGTCATGTCCAATTATTCATGACTCCATTTGTGCTCAGATCTTCTTGATACTAAATGTCTTACAGTTCTTTATTACCTGAAAAGATCACCAAATAATATGAATATCATACAGGAAGTTAATAAACTAATTTAAAGATTTGGGGAAAGAGAGGGACATTCTATCTATGCATACCATAGATTAATCTGGTAGTGGCATAAAGACAGAATTGGATGGTGAGTAGAGATGAAGAGACTGGCTAGGAACCAATCACAATAATCCACATGGTGAGTAAGGAAAGCTTCTAGACAAGGATGGTGGCAGTGGCAACATAGAAGAGACAGCTGCAAGAAATTCTACAGAGGTAGGATTGATGGGATGGAGGAAGTAAGAGAGAGAAAGGGTTATTTGATTGTTTGGTTGGCTGTTGTCCTTCATTCTTCAAGATTAAAATGACATCACTGTGTTGGGGTCAAAGTATAATGTGTCTGATCAAGGCTGATCAGACCAATACAAGCTCAGAAGGCTCTACCATAGTTTGAGCACAGATACTCCACATGAAGAGAGAAGAACCAAAGAAAACACCAAGCATTCTCCCAAAATTGGTGACAAGATGAATGGTGGAATAAATGGAATAAACAGGAAAGTCAGAAAAGGGCTTTGGGCAAAAGATGACTTTGTTTGGGAAATACTGAATTTGAAGGACTGGTGGGGAAGTCAGGTACTGATGGTAATTGAAGATATGGGTCTGAATTTATGTAAATAGGTCAGTACTGGAGAATCTGGTTAATTATCCTTCTTTCATATTCCGTGCATATATCTCTTCCTTTTCCCTAATTCCCATTGTCACAACCTTAGTGCAAACTTAGGGGTCATATTTGTGTAATGTTAGTGAAATCACAAGATCTTCCATGCCCTTTTCTATTGGCACCTAGTAAAGGCACTTAGCACCTAGTAAAGGCTTAGATCCTTACTTCCTGTTAACTCCTTGGGAGTAGTTCACACCTTAACAGGAAGGGGCTGAACAGGGAGGAGCTATACTATATATAAGGAGAGAACCAGGAGGACCTTCAGATCTTTTCTCAGTCACCACCTGGAGACTGCACCTTTTCCTGAAATCCTCCTTCTGCAGCTTCTACTGAGAACTTCCAAGGACCAGGCTGAGAAACTGTCATGAGTCTGAGAGGGATCCCTGCTTGAGGGATCCTGTTCTGTTTGTGAAGGCTTGGGAATGTGGGTGTCCACTGCATTAACTATGTGTATCAACTTTGTGACCACTATAATGACTTTGGCTTTCTGGTTTTGGGACTTGTCCTTCTGGTTTTGCGACTCAATGTTCTGGTTTCTGAATAAAGACCTTGGTTCTACCTTCCATGTGGAGAGTTTGCTACATTTTGTGATCCAAAACTATACCAGCATATTCATACCCATCATGGGTGTTGTGAATAACTCATTATTGATGCAATTTATAAAAGTGATAATTATTATTTGTATTGTAAGAATTAGATTACCAAGGGACAGGATACAGAGACAGATGAGAAAAGGGTCAAGTATAGAATCTTTTGGCAATGCTCTTGACCCGCTTCTAGACTCTTCTATTCTCCATATAAGAGCTTACAGAAGACCTAAGTTCAAATCCGACCTTTGATATTTACTAGTTGTGTGACTCTGTGTAAACCTCTTAACCTCTCTGAGCTATCTCATTTATAAATGAGCTTTCTCATCTATAAAATGGTTATAATATCAACACCTACCTTCACAATTGTTGTCTAAGGATCAAATAAGATAAGTAAAGCAGTTTGCAAACTTGTAATAGCTGTGTAAATGCTTTTTAAAAATGAACTAGACTTTTGTGGTGACTAAGAATCGGAAATTAAAGAGATGCCCAACAATTGCAGAATGGCTAAACAAGCTGTATTATATGATTGTGATGGAATATTGTTGTGCTACGAGAAATGACAAGCTAGATGATTTCAGAAAAATCAGAAAACACTTACATGAACTGATGCATAGGGAAGTGAAGCAAATCAGAAAAAACATCATACACAGTAAGAGCAATACTGTGCAATGAAGAGCTGTGAATATGTTAGTTACTCTCAGAAATACAATGATCCAAGACAATCCCAATGACTAATGATGAAGCATATTATCCACCTTCAGAGAAAGAACTGATATTGTCTGAATACAGACTGAAGCTTGCTAGTTTCCACTTTTTTTCTTTTTTATTCATCTTTTTGTACAAAATGACTAATATGAAACTGTTTTTTATTATTTCACATTTATAACGTATATCAGATTGTTTTCCATCTCAGGGAGGAGAGAAGTGAGGAAAGGACAGAATTTGGGGAATTCAAAACTTAAAAATGCTAAAAAAAATTTTAACATGGAATTGGGAAAAAGTAAATTATATTTTTAAATGAGCTAGGGCTTTTATTGTACTTCAAGCTCAGAGTCAATAGTGTGAACTAGCAGTCAAAGTTTTCTTTAAAAAGTAATGCTATTCTAGGCTGCATTAAGAAAGCAAGAATAATAAATGTATATAGTGATTATAGGTGCCTAACACAGTGCCTAGCATATAGTATACAATAAATGCTGGCTCTCTCTCTGTCTCTCTCTCTCTCTCTCTGTCTCTGTCTCTGTCTCTCTCTCTCTCTCTCTCTCTCTCTCTCTCACACACACACACACACACACACACACACACACACACATCTTTCTTTCCTTGGGAGATAAAGGTTCTATTATACTCTTCCTTAACTGGTCAGATCACATCTAGAGTATTATGTTCAATTCTATGTACTGTATATTAAGAAAGCTATAGCTAAGCTATCATGCATACAAAGGACCATGAGAAGACTGTTGAGAAGACTGGTGATCATGAAATATGAGGATTAGTTTAAGGGAAAAGAACTGTTTAGCCTAAAAAAAGAGATAGTTCAGCTTCTCAGAGACTGATTTAGAACCTCAAAGTTGACCGTTCACATAATGATATTCTTAAGGTATTTAAAGAGATTTCAAGTGGAAACAAGATTTTCCCCATTCTTCTTGGCTCAAAGTCAGTGGACAGAAGTTACAGATAGGCAGAGGCAGGTTTGATGATGATTTTAGAAAAAAGTTCTAATTAAAATAGCTAGTATTTACATAGAACTTTAATGTTGCAAAATACTTCACAAATATTATTTTATTTGGTCCTCACAATGACCCTGGAAGGGAGGTGCCATTATTGTCCCCTTTTTTACAGATAGGGAAACTAAGGCAGGTAGAAGTTAAATTACTTGGATATGGCTACATTATTAGTAATCATCTGAGGCTGGATTTGAATTTAGGTTTCCAACTCCAGGTTCAATACTCAATCCACTGTACAACTTACCTACTTGATAATTAGACTTGTCCAAAAGTAGAACGAATAAGAAGCAGTGGGTTCCCCCCCCATTGGAAGTCTTCAAGCAAAGACAGGGTAACCTTTTGTCTGTTTTGTATAGAATTCCTAACCTGGAATCAGAAAGATAAGTTCAAATCCCATTTCAGACTCTTTCTAGTTGTGTGACCCTAGGTAAGTCACTCAATGCTCAGTCAGCCTCAGTTTCCCCATCTGTAAAAAGAGGGAGGGTAGTAATTATATCTACATCAAAACTTTGTTGAGTGGAGAAGAAATATTTGTAAAGTTCTTTGCAAACTTTAAGTACTTAAAAGCATGTATAACATAAAGCATATATAAAACACCAAATAAATTATTATTACCAAACGGTATAGAGGATTATCAATCAGATATATGTTGTAATAAATTTCCTTTGAAATGTCTTTCAACTTTCAGATTCATTGATAGTGTGAGAGGATTCATAGTCAGTTCAGGCTTGAATTGAAAGGACTTTGAGGACCAACCAGCTTTTAAGATGCCAATTCTAGATTCTGCATATGCAACTCAGTTTGTCCTTGGCTGAACTCTCAGACAGTAAATCACAGTGACTAAGAAGGTGAAATCTACTCCTGCACTTCACTCTTTAGTGGCTTCTAACTTTCCAAAAGAATTCTCTCTTCTACTGAATTTTCTCCCAGACAAGACCAAGAAAGGTTGATTCAAACACAATTGGCTCAGAACTTTCAAATCATTCAAGTCATTGACAGGTACCTTTTGTTCAAAAAGAAAAGGAAAACAGAAAGCATGAACTTGACTAGACATGGTGATTTCTTCCATATTCCACCACTACAATCCCATTTTCTTTCTTTTTTTTTAATGGAGCTTCAGTTTGAATTTACTGTATTCATTCCAATGGAAATATTTTATTACCCTGAACAAACAGCAGAAACTCCCTAACCCTATACTGAGGGCTACATGGCTGCATCTGAATTAGAGAAACGAGGTTATTTATACTAAATCAATATGCAGAATTTAGCACACTTGCAGTTTCCTTGGAAGAGAATGACAGAAAAAATGCTATTCCTTGTTCTTTTTCTCTTTGCTGTATTATTTCCCCCATAGTATTTGCATCACATGGCTTAGAGGAGTGTGATCGAGTAATGATAGGCTTGGTTGACATGAGGGAGGGGAAAATCCAGCTGCATTTGGGCTTGGAGGGGACATCTCAGACAGTTTTCCCAGCCCTCTCCCCCTGTTCATTTCAAGAAAAACAATCAGGAAGTTGGTAAGCTCACTTGCACATAATCCATCCCCTTGCTGAGCCTGGCAGCTCTGTTCAGGTCATTCAAAACCTTTTCGGCCTCTTTAAAGCAGAACAAGGAGAGAGCCAGAAGATCACAGTAGATGCCAAGAGTAAACAAACCTGAGCCCAGAAAAGTCTTTGATTCTCTTCCAATCAGAGGATTCACCATGTCTGAGTAGGATCCAGCTGGGGCCAATTTTAGTCTCCCAACCCAGCTGTAAGGGACAGACAAACTTTAGGAGCTTCAATGAACTCTCAAAGCAGTGGTCAGCCCTTCAACATGAAAAATCTAAATGTCAAAAGATTGAATTTTTTTTAAAAAATGTAACTGTGTGGGAACAGATTTCCATAAATCCTCGAATGTCAGAAAGGAGACAAGAGAGAGCAGAGGCCTTGTGTAGCTTCCTTAACCAGTCACAGAGAACATGCAGATGCCTTCTGCCAGCTCCAAGGAGGCCTGCCAGCATCCTCTGCCAGCTTACAGCAGTCCCACTAGCTTTCCCAAGCTGCCCATGCCAAGCTCTGCCAGTCTCCTCTCTGTCAGTCTTGGGGCAAATTTGATGCTTTCCTTTGCTTTGCACCTGCTAAGCATCTCTGCCAGAAATAATAACTCGAGTCTTTTCCATTGCTGTATAAAGCCACATTAGATAACTCTTGGTGCCAACTGCCTTATGCATTCTCCTTTCTATCTTCTAGAATGCTCAGCCCAATGTTATAAGCACAAAATTTAAGTAAAATTCTATTTCCCTGTATGTAGAAAAGGTACCTCATAGTCTATCCAATCAAATCCCATCTAGCAAGCATTTTTTTAATTAATTCATTTATCTTTAGTTTACAACATTCAGTTCCGCAAGCTTTTGAGTTCTAAATTTTCTCCCCTTCCTTCCCAACCCCCTCCCCAAGACAGTGTGCAATCTAATACAGGATCTATACATGCATTCATATTAAACATATTTTCACATTACTCATGTTGTAAAGAAGAATTATAACCAATGGAATGAACCACAAGAAAGGAGAAACAAAACAAAAGAGAGAGCAAATAGTATGCTATGATCTGCATTTGAACTCTAATTATTTCTCTGGATGTGGATAGTACTTTTTATTATGAACACCTTGGAGTTGTCCTAGAACCTTGTGTTGCTGAGAAGAGTCAAGTCTGCCAAAGTCAGTCATCACACAATATGACTGAAGTTGTGTACAATATTCTCCTGGTTCTGCTCCCCTCACTCAGCATTGGTTCATATAAGTCTTTCCAGGTTTCTCTGAAGTCCACCTGCTCATCATTTCTTAGAGCACAATATTATTCCATTACATTCACATACCACATCTTTTAACTAGCAGTTATTAAACAACTAAAATGTGCCTGGTCCCAGGCTAGGTACCAAAACAAAAACGTAACAATGCCCGGCCTCATGGCTCTTGCATTCTGCGGGGAGGACACATGTATTCAGATAATAAATACAAGGATAGGGGATAGAAACTGGAGCTCTAATGTCACTGGGATTGGCATCTCTCAGGTGAGCAAAGCTCCTTCTATGCAATTTGGCACCTTCTTCTTTATCATTTATATTCTTAGAGAGTAACCTAGAGCAGTGTTGTCAAACTCACAAAGGCAAGCCTGCAAAAGTTTTGAATCCAGAAGAACCAGAATAAAATGCTATTTGCAAATGTTTCATGAAATAAATAAAAATACAACACAACAAAGATAATATTGATTTGGGGTTTTCTAAGTCAATATGTTGCCTGCAAGTATCTGTTTCTATTTATGTTTCACACCAGGGGTCTGGAGGTTACCATACTTTGTCCAGGTTCACACAGTATACATTAGAAATAGGACTTAAATTCTGGCTAGTACTTACACATTGAGCCATGCTGCCTCTAAATACAAAATTATTACAAAGTAGATAACAAAATTTTGTGGGAGAACACTATTAAAAAGAATGGTATCTGGAAAAGTCTGATACATAAAGTGAGACTTGAGTAGAACCTTGAATGGAGCCAGGGATTGTAAGAGTTGGAGTTGAGGAGGTAGAGCATTTAAGGAATGTATGACAGCCTGATAAAAAGGTGCAAAGGGAAAGAATTAAATGCCTATTGAGGGAAATAGTAATTAGTTCAGTGTGACTGGGATATAGAATGTGTTCACTGTGTTAAAGGAAACAACATAAAATTATTCAAGAAAGTAAGTTGAAAGTATTAGGAAGAATGTTTAAATGCAAACTAGAGACAGTCTTGTTTTTCCCTAGAAGCAGTAGAGAACCACTGGAGTTTCTCAAGTGAGTCAGGCTGCTGTAGGAATATCATTTTGACAGCTGAATAGAGGAGTTATTGAATCAGAAAGAGATTTACTCAGAGGGATTAAATAGGAGACTATAGCAATAGTCTCAGGGCAGCTAGGTGGCTCTGGGCCTTGGAGTCAAGAAGCCCTGAGTTCAAATTCAGTCTCGGACACCTACTAGCTGTGTGACCCTAAGCAAGTCACTTAACCCTGTTTGCTTCAGTTGTCTTTATTTGTAAAATGAGCTAGAGAAGGTAATGGCAAACTACTCCATTATCTTTGCCAAGAAAATCCCAAATAGAGTCACAAATAGTTGGACACAACTGAACAACAGCATAACAACCATTTAGATGAAAGGTGATAAGACCCTGAACTAGGGAGGTGGTGGTTTTAGTGTTGAGAAGAGAATGGATTCAAGAGATACTACAATAGAATTGACATTGTACTTCCAAGCTTTTCTATTTTCTGAATCCCATGCAACCCTTTTAAGCCACAAAAAAGGTCATGCCTGGCATGGTCCAACTCACCATTTAGATGTGGTGCTATGCATTAGGCTGTATTCTTTCTCTGTGATCTTCTCAATTTTATGTCTACTTGATTTATTCTCCATTTCTTGATATGGTTTCCATTTTACTATTGTGTTTCATTTATCTACATTTCCGGCTGTTTATTCATCTTAGTCTAACTCGACATGCATCTGTGATTATGGCTTTGGTACCCTGATTCTTGTCCCATGTCTCTAGACCTCCTGGCAACTTGTAGCCTCATGGAGATGAAAATTTTCCTCCCTAATTGCATTATTTCTATCTATTCTTGCACCCCTGGGTTCAGCGGTCTTGTGATATTCTGCTTCCCTGTAAACTAAAGACTAAACACACTAAAGACCAAAACTGGCTAGTATTTATATAAGCCAGGGAGTCTGAATTTAACCCAGATGGCTGATTACCTTCACAACCAACAAAGGGAAACAATCAGTGCTAATTAAGAATTTATGAATAACCATCCTAATGATTGAATTGATGTTTCCCCATTACTATTTACACATCCAGAAGGCTGATAGCTCAAAAATTAGCTCAAAATCACATTATGTCTAGGAATCTTCTGGGCTCTGACCAAGTGAACTTAAGAAACTCTACACAGCATTGGCATCAGACTGAAATAGAACTAAGACCTCTAAGCCATTCATAAGGATCCTTGCTCTTTCATGGTGGCTTATTGACTTAATTCTATTATATTTTTATATATTTTGTCACTTGTTTATTTATTTATTTGGTCCATTTTTAAAATTTATTTTGTCAAATCATTTCTTTTTTTTTTTGGATTTTCAAGTTTCAAGTTTATTTTCTTTTTTTTTTCTTTTTTAATTTTAATTTATTTTCTTGGTTACATCATTCATTTCCACAAGGTTTTGAGTTACAAATTTTCTCCTCTTTTTGTCCCTACCTCCCAGCCCAGAACATTGATC
>CM053593.1:58237768-58294578 GCA_028646575.1 Pseudocheirus occidentalis
GTGTTATTCTCTTCAGTCAGGTTGTTGACTCTTTCTTGCATCATTCTCATTTCTCTTCCCAATTTTTCCTCTACTTCTCTTATTTGGTTTTCAAAGTCCTTTTTAAGTCAATCTATGGCTTGTAGGCAATCTTCATGTATCTTGGAAGCATTTGACGTGGGAGTTCTGACTGCACTGTCTTCGTCCCGCTCCATACCTTGATCCTTTTTGGCCCCAAAAAGGATTCTAGAGTTTGATTACTGTTCTTACTTTGCTTCCTTCTCCTCATATTGGCCAGTCAATTAATTGCTTGATTTTTTAGCTCTGTGGAACTCTGCTTCCTGGGGGGACAGCTCTGTCCCAAATCAGTGGGTTTTTTACAGCTTTTGGAGCTATTAGGTGGGTGCTGCAGCCCCCACCAGCTTTGACTCACTGAAAGTGCACCCCAGGACTACCACCCAAGACCACGATCCAGATCCACGCTGCTCAACACAAGAGTCTTTGGTCTTTGATCGATTGCTTTTGCCCCCCTGCTATTCGTAGGCCAGGAGCTCTGAGGCAGGTGAGTTGGGCTGCTTCCTTGCCCTGGGGGCAGTTTGGCCAGACTGCTTTTTTCTCAAAAATTTAGCTTGAATTCCACTGACCTTTCTCTTAGCCTTATTTTTCCTGGCTTGATAAATGTGGAGATTGCCCCAGGTGCTGCCGATCCACTCTCCTGCAGACTCCAGCTGTGGCTTTTCCCGTACCACCCTGGGGCCACGCCGTGTTTTCAGGCTGGGCTTGCCTCAGCTCCCAGCCTGTTGCAATAAGCCCCTCCTGCTTAGCTGCCTTCAGCAAGAGACATGTTTTCTGTATATTTGTGGGTTTTGGAGCCCTAAAATTTGTTTTGAGTCATATTTTATGGGTGTTTAAGGTGGCTGTGTGGGAGCTGCAAAACTTTGCTGCTTCTACACCACCATCTTGGCTTGGCCCCCCATGTCTCTGAAAGTTATTTCTTTCTGGGATGATATGTAATGGATATATTGGATGATTGAAAGGATGATGGTGCTTATAGTAAGCAAAAATAAGGAAAGTTTGAAATAAGAGCAGGCTAATGGAATGGTTAATATGCTGAATTTTAGACATATTGAGTTTGAGATGCCCGTGGATATCCAGATAGAAATGCCTAGCAGATAGTTGGTGATGCAAGACTTAGAAGGGGGTCAGGAGAAAGACCAAGGTTGGATATAAAAGATTTAGGAATTGAACTGATAGGAGCAAATGAGCTCACTTAAAGAGAGAGTGCGTTGAGAAAGAAAAGAAGAGAAAATGAGAGATGTTATGGTGCTGCATCTGAAGAAGGACCTGAGTTCAAATCCCCTCTCTGCTCCCTATGACTTCTCTAGTGTTGGGCAAGTCAGTTAACTTCTCTGGTCCTCAGTTTTCTCATCCATAAAATGAGGAGATGGAACTAGATGGCTTCTGAATGCCCTTCTAGTTCGGGCTGTGTGACCCAATGATTTACCTCAGAGAGCAAAAACTATTTTGGAGCTGAGGGTAGAGCCACTGAAAACCAATTCCCAAGAACATATCATGATATTTTTGACTCAGGAACTTCTGGACCTAAAGCATATTCCTATATATGAATTTGACTCAATTTATTAAGTACTTATTAACACCTACCATATTCAAAGCACCATGCTAGGTGCCAGAACTACAAAATGAAAATGAAAACTTCCTACTTCCAAGAACCTTCCTTTTTGCTGGAGATATACCTTTTAAACAGATAACATGTAAACAGGTACAATGTAATTGAGGGACAATTGGAGAAATACTGATTATTTGGAATAAGATATATATTAGGATAACCTAGAGACCAGGCAAGAAAATCCATGGCATTAGGTCATAATATAAATATTCCAAGGGAAAGCAACATTGTAGACCTTCGCTTTATCCCCCTTCCCAAATTTCTTTGTTTCTCATTCTATGTGATTATATAGTGGGGCTACTAAAACACCCCCTGTTTTACTGGATAAGGGCACCTCTCATGGAGCTACACATGTGCTCTAACTCCTTGTCTGGGACACGTATTTTTCTGAAATGACATAGGAAATTCATGATTGGTCCCTTGTAATTTTCATCATAGAAGATAGGAAGTTGAGAGTAAGGAGAATGGACTATTGAAGGGAGGAGATATTCACTCTGTGTTCTATAAATGATTCTAGGAGAAATAACTTTGATCTCTTTTCAGATGCTTCTGGAACTTTTCTTCATTTGTCTTTCCATCAAGAAAGATGGGGAGAGGGATGTCTCTCCTCTCCTCCCAAGAAATCCCAGTGACAATAACATCAAATATCTTCAAAGTGGCCTTAGTCACTGGGGACCAATTTGGAGTACTCAGTGTCATTTCAGAAAGGTACATATTCCCCAATGAGGAGCTCCATGAGAGGTGTTTCAGTACAGTGTATCAGGAGTTTCCTTGATCATTCCTGATACTCTAACATCCTTAGGATAATAAGAGGCCTCTGTAAAGTGAAAGAAATTTCTTTAATGTAGTATGTGCAAGGCTGATGCAGGCAACATCATACCCTAGAATTCTCAAGAATTCTCTCTGGGATGCCTTTTATTAAGTTCCTTTGATATTTATTCTTTATTCTATAGTGATTAAGGGATACTTTTGATAATGGAATATGGAGTGGTTAAAAGGAAACCTTCTGGATATACTCTGTTGGAGAAAAAAAAAATAACTCACTTGGAAAGATCTAATGGTGTCAATATGTGGTAATGGAAGCAAAGGGTTTAACTAGATTATCCTACCACCATCATACTCTTCCCTCCTCCTGTGGCTATTTCAACCTGAAATTACCTGAAGCTAGCAATCAGCCTTCACCAACACTCGAGAAGAATAAATATATAGAGAACAATGTTTCTAAATCATTAGAGTAAACAAAAATTAAGAAATCTTCCAGACCATGTCATATAGGACCCACCTTTAAAGTCATCACCCTGTTTTCCCACATAAGGGAACATTCATAAGTCATAATCATCACAACATGGATATGAATGAATTCAGCACTCTTAAGAACACATCAAAGGAAATGGCCTCAAATTGAATCATTAGACAAGAAGGACAAAGCACACCCAAAGAGGAAATGTTTTGTTCGTGGAAGAGACAGAGTCACAGAGATAAAGATGCAGAGAGAGAAAAGGAAAGTGAACACTGTAACTCAGGAGCATGGTAGTCAGGAGAGAATTATGGGTTCTCTCTGAAATGAGGCATGTGGGGAAATGGATAATCCCACACCACTGGATAAGAAATTAATTTCCCATCTATCATAAAAGCACAAAACAACTGACACAGGTTCATTTGTAAACCTTTAATTTCAAAGAGTTATGCAGCAAGAGACAGCAGGTTCACTCCGTCAAAGGGAGGGAGCAAGGGATGTCCTTGTGCATTCCCTCTGGTTGCTAAGAGTAGAGGTGAGAAGGGAAAAAGTAGAAGAGACCTATACAAACTTGGGGTGTGGCAGTGATGGAAAGACTGAGGGCAAGAGAACTTGGCCTACATCAAAATCTTACATTAAGCTGACTCTGACCCAGTTAGTTTCCTAATCAATGGAAGCCTTGTTTTTCTCCAAATGAACACCAGTTATCATCAGTCAAAAGCAAAGAACTGAGGCCAGCATTCAGATATATGCCAGTGAAGATAGGGAAGGAATCTGCTTTGCCTCCAAGAATCAGGGGCCTATTGTTTTTGAGTTGAGGCAATGTTGGCTTTTCAGGACATAATTATAGATAACAGTAGAACTAGGAGCTAAGAAAATTCAATGTAAGATCTCTTCAAGAATCCAAGAGAACTCTATCACTCTTCAAAGAGTCAGGGGGCTTAATAGAAATGTAATCCCAAATATTTTCAGCACTTCTCTCTACTAAAGGAAATGGGGATCATTAGGAGTCAGTATAGGCTCAGTAAGAAATGGTAAAACAGGAAATGTTTATTAATATAGTACACATGGATTTTAGTAAAGCATTTGCAAAAGTTCACACCATGTCCTTACAGATAATATGGATATGGTCTGGGAAGGTAGCACAGTTGGGTGAACTTGGGACTGGTTAAATGACTGAACCAAAAAAATATCCAGTGTCAGTCTGGAAGGAGAACTCTAGTGGAATTTCATAGCTCTGTTCTCTTCAACATTTCCATCAGTGACTTTGCTAAAGCCATAGTTGAAATGCTTAGTGAATTTGCAGATGACATAAACCTGCGAGGGATGTCTAATATGTTGGATCACCAAATCAGGATCCAAAAATATCCTACCTGGCTGGAACAATATACTGATTTAATTAGATAAAATTTAATTTTGATAAAAGTAATGTCTTACATGTGGCTTTAAAAAAATTCACTGTGGAAATACAAACTGAAGACCAGAGAAAAGATTTAAACACCAATACATATGGAAAAGACCTAAGGGCAGTAGTTGGCTGCAACCTAACTGTAAGTCAGCAGCATAACGTGATGCATGATGAAAGCTAATGCAATCGTAAGCTGGCTTAGTAAAAGTACAACATTTAGAATATGGAAGGTGACAGTAGTTTCTTTATTTTGCCCTGATAAAAGCTCACCAGGATTATTATGTTGTTATCTGACTGTCACAGTTTAGAAAGGAATATTAGTCATCCCAAAGATGACCAGATGACCAGCATGAGAAGATGCAAGACTGTAAGGGGTGAGCCCCTCATTCACAGAGGGTTGGATCTGTATGCTTTCATCAGCGTGGGTAGTTCCTGGACCTTTCAAAATCACTAACTACCCTTCCATACTTTCCCATTCAATGTGATAGGTAAAATCTTCTATAGACAACTTTTCCAGATCACCAGAAGCCCTCCTATTGTTCATTTCATATCTTATCACGGGGTGGGGTGGTAGAGCAAAGTACCATTCAGACTATGATCTTTCCTTCTCACCACCCTCCTTTCCCATTACTAGATAACTTTTATTCCACTTTTCAGTATCATTATTGGTAGTAATGCTGTGGCCTATTATAACTCCTCATTTATCTTTCAGTTTTCCTGTTGCCTCATGGGTTATTTGTATTTTAGATTCTTCTTGATTCAGTTCAGCTCAGTAAAAACACCTCTACTCCTGGCAAGATAATGGGACATTTTGGGTAGAAATTAAGAACAATCAAAAAGCATTTTGCTGATGTCAACAAACTTACAGTGTGATTCAGAATAAGGCAATAAGTAATTATACAATGGTTAGCTTGTAGAATCAATTGCATGCAAAATGATTCAGAAACTACCAGCAGATACATGTCACCCAGAACATAAATAGGCCTCGATTTATGAAATTTTGAGTTGCCTTGTCCCCATCACATCTACTTTTTAACCATATCACGTTCAACCCCCCAAATAGGAGGATTTAGACAGGTTGGCCCCAGGTGAGAGGCTCAATCAGGTTCAACTGATGGCTAAATAATACCTTGAGTTGTTTCCATGGGATTCCCTGGATGACCACTATTCATTAGTTATATTTGATTTACTTGCTCAAAAGATCAATGGATTATTCGTTTCAGCTTGGCTTCCCTGCTATTTGTTTTCCTTAGTGCAATTACAGAAATGGTTTATGCATATATAAGTAGACATACACAATATATACATATATTTGCATATGTATGCATATATAAATATATACATATGTATACAGGTGTCACTCTGTGAATAAAGTGCTGTGCCTGGAGTCAGGAAGACTCATCTTCATGAGTTCAAATCTGGTCTCAGACATTTACTAGCTGTGTGATCCTGGCCAAATTACTTAACCCTGTTTGCCTCAGTTTCCTGATCTGTAATAAAGAGCTAGAGAAGGAAATGGCAAATCACTCTAACACACAAGAAAATTAATAAAATCTAATAATACAAGAAAATTACAAATGGGGTCACAGTGTCACACCCAGTTGAAACAACTAAACAACCACAAAACATATGACATTCTATATATGTTTGTATATATATAATATGCATGTGTGCATGTGTATGTGTATGTTATAATACACATGTGCACAAGGCAGCTGGGTAGCATAATAAATAGAGCATTGTACTTAGAGTCAGAAAAACCTGAGTTCAAATCTGGCCTCAGACATTTCCTAGTAGAGTGTGAACCTAGAGAAAGTCACTGATCCCCTGTCTGTCTCAGTTTCTTCATCTGTAAAATGCGGGTCATAATAATACCTGCTTCCCAGAGTTAAATGAGAATAAAATGAGATAATATCTATAAGCGCTTTGCAACCTTAATATTGTTATTGATGTTGTCATTGTCATTGTTGTTGTTGTTGTTGTTGTTGTTGTTGTTGTTACATTTGAGCCTCCCTCCTTCCCAGGTGTTTCTGCTTCTTGGGATTTCTTGTCTAGACCCCATTCGTTGTATTTTCTCTGTGATTATTCTACATCTTTCACCCTCTCTGACATGGAATGAGCCAACGTTCATCATGAGAATCCCCTTGTTTCTGATCAGACTGTCCTTGACCTCTTCACTTTCCTTTGGTTTTATGGAGAAAATATTACCCCATGAATCACAGACCAAACCACTAATTCAAAAGCCTGGGTGACTGGTACCAGATAACTGAAAAGTAAGTAGGACTCTGCCCGTGCCCCTTTTTCCTGCCCTGAAAGATGAATGTTCATGACAGGGTATTCACTCAGCTTCATTCCCTTCTTCCTGTGGTCCTTCCACACCCACCTCTATCTGAACTTTTGTGCAAAAGTTAATCTTTCAAACTAAGTCAGTCAGTCCAAGGCTGATTTCAAGCTGAGGCTTAGGGTTATCTTGCCACAGCCAGGAACCTCATTTAGCTGGAAAGTCAGCCTAAAAAAGCACAAGAGCATAGATTTTCAATTCCCTTTCTCTTTCTCTTTGTCTATGCTGCATTTGGAGACATGCCCATGCACTGATGAACTGTTGTATTCTGCTTTTTGCATCCTACTTTGTTTATGGGGAGTAAGAGAGATTTGTGGACATTGAGATGAATTATAGCAAAGAGCATGACCATTCTTTACTGTTCTGGGTGATGAGTGCTGGAAACCCATGGACATCTAGAGGAATTATTTGTAGAAAATGAGCCGTGGTGGCAGTTTGTATGATGAACTCTGGGAGCAGAAATAAATTATGGTCAGGAACGGCCTGGACGTTCGTTATTCCTGATGGAGCAGGGCCCCTTGTTTGGGTTTTGAGGTTGTTGTGATGTATGTACTGCCGGCAGAAATTCCTCAAGCCCTCTGAAACAAAATAAACTCTGAGAGTTGAAGGTGAGGGGTGAGTAACTACCTGTCCCACATTGGAGGGAGGTTGCTTTCCTTGCTTTGGTTTTCATGTTTATGACACAATTGCTCAAACTACTTGGGCATTTAGGTCCTTGAAATTTGATGCCTTTAACTCACCAAACCATTGGATGTTCTTAACACTGGAGTGTTAATGAATTGTATGGAGTTGAATTCCATTGTATCATAGAACCATCAAATTAAAGAAGTGGGGGGGGGGAGGAACCTCAAACATCATCTCATTCAACTCATACTAGATGCGTGAATCATCTTGACCCCATTTCTAAAAAGTGGGCATACAGCTTCCACATCTCTAACAGATTAGATGAAAAACCTGGAAGGATCCTTAGATACTACTGTTTTCCACACCTTGGTATTGCTTTATAGATTTAAGGAGATCTTATAATTAACCTCAGAGAGCAAAGGGCCCTTGGAAAAGATCTGTTCTGCCCACCTCATTTTATAAGTGATGAAACTCAGTTTCAGAGAGATTTGGTGATTTGTCCAAAGTTTCACAGATAGATCAGGGATTTGAATCCACATTTATGGATTCCAAATGCAGTACCTTTTCTGTTACATCAAAGATGCTTTCAACTTGCTTTTTCAAACGACAATTGTTCTGTTTTTTAAAGTCCTATTTTCCAGAAAGTTCTTCTTATCTTATCTTTGAGAGAGAAAACTTTCACATGTGGAGGGTATAATCAGGCATAAGCTGGTGAGCCTACCTGGGCAGAAGCTCCAAAATCATAATCTTATGAAAGCTAGGGCATTATTTTGACCTTAAAGGCATTTCCCTCTCCAAAGCATGGACTCCTCCATTACTAAGGGGTATGGGCAAAGAACAATCATTTCAATGGGGATGCTGCTCTTTGTGTAGAAAAATGTCCTCAAGGCCAGGACAAAGAACTGATCCCTTAACATTGTAAGGTCTACCAGGGGTCTTGGTCATACCCTCTACATACCCATTGGTCCTATTTCTGATTTCTTGAGTCATTTAGCTTTAATCCCTTTTATACGTGAAAAGACTTCACTAATTTGAAGATACATTATGCAGAGGCAGCTGGGGGCTCAGTGGATAGAGCCTTTGGCCTGCAATCAAGAAAATGTAACTACAAATCCAGCCTCAGATGCTCTGTGACCCTGAACAACTCACTTAAGCTGAATAACTTGATTCCTTAAGTGTAAAATGAAGATATTGGTACCTACCTAGGGCTGTGGTGAAGATCAAATAAGAAAATATTTGCCAAAAAAATGCTTATTGCCTGGAATGAAGCTAATGGGTGACGAGAATTAGCTGTGTGCACGCACACACACACACACACACGCACGCACACACACACACACGCACGCACGCACACGCACACATTCTTACCTTTTCCAGGCTCGCTGTCTCCAGGTTTTACAATCAATTTTCCTAGGACATGGTTTCCCAAGGGTCAAGGTACTACCCACCCTGATGAAATCACACGGATATGATCCTCCATATTTAAACTAAGCTTAGCCCTTAGTTGTGGTTCTGCATCTTCTCATCATATTAGCTAATGACGCCTCCTAAAATGTGATATGGATTTCAGCCTGTTACTCCTAATGTATTCTGATCAGTTCAGAAACTACCATCACCTCTCACACTCTGAATGTTATACTTTTACTAAGCCAGACAAAGTTTTCATTAGCTTTCATTGTGTATTACATCACACTATTGATGTACAGCTAGATTACAATCAACTCTTTTCCTATCCATATGTATTGCTATTTGGCCATGTCTTTGATCATACAATATTTTCACGATGATCTTTTTAAGCCAAATGTTAAGACTTTACCTTTATTAAAATTAAATTTTATCTAATTAAATTGGCATATTGTTAAACTCTGGTAAGATACTTTTCACCCAATGTAGTCATCCCTTTCAGGTTTATGTCATCTGCAAATTCACTGAGCATGTCAACCATGACTTCAAGAAGGTCACTGACACAAATGTCAAACAGAACAAAGCTATGGAATTCCACTAGAGACCTCCTTCCAGACTGACACTGGACACTCTTTTTTGGTTCAGTCATTTAACCAGTCCCCAGTGAACCCAACTATGCTATCTTCCCAGCCCATATTCATATTGTCTATAAGGATATGGTGTGAGCCTTTGGAAAATGCCTTACTAAAATCTACATGTACCATATTCATAAACATTTCTTGATCTACCAGTCTAGTAGCCCTGAACAAGAAAGGAAATAACATTAGTTTGGCATGATTTCTTCTTAATGAACCTATACTGATTCATAATGATTCCTTTTTCCTTTAGTAGAGAGAAGGGTTCACATACCATCCATTGAGTAATCATCTCTAGGATTCTGCCTTGAATTAATATTAAGTTCATCAGCATACAGATAGATACATAGATGTGTATATGTATATACATACATGTATTTTGTGTATACATGTATATGAAATTTGTATTGAAACAATACATTTTAAGACATCAATCGCTTCCCAATAAACAATTCTCCCATAAGATCTCTTCATGAAAAATGTTAAGTAAAACCATTTTATATAGCATTTCTGTTGGATAATACATGAAACTTTGAACCCTTACAGTTAATAGAAATAAAGGGTATTTTAACCTGTGGTTGGAATTAATAATCATCATTTTATTTGACCTAAATTCTGATTTCCTTAATCTTCATCTTCTTTTACAGGATTGTGGTCATGGTGTATATTTTTTCTTTTTTGTTTTCTTTGTTCTGAATCAGTTTATACAGATCTTCCTATTTTTCTGAAATTCTCATATTCATCATTTATTATAGTTCAATAATATTAAATTGCAGTCATGTAAAATATTTTTTCAGTCACTCACCATTTGATGGGAACATAAATTGTGTAGAGATTTTGGTACTATAAATAAAGTTGCTGTGAATATTTTTATATGCATGCAATCTTTCTTTCTATTACTGACTTTCTTGGGTTAGCAACTCAGTAGTAAGATTGTTGGATTGAAGGATATAACTAGTTTAAGACAGTCACTATATTTATACATACACACGTGTGTATATATGTACCATACATGCATTTGACATTCATATTATTCCCCTTTGGAAAGGTGAAAAGTGTTTGTTTATTCCATTTCTATTCTGACAGAATCTCTCCCATTCTTCATAATGTCTCAATATTGATAGCTATAAGTTCCATCAGTATTTTGTGATGGAATTCATCTGGGGCTGGTGATTCATATTCAGCCATGTAAAGAAAAAAATGTGTGATGAATAAATCAAAAGATGTTTATTTTAAGGGACATAATAGGGCCAGGGATGCATTCTTTGTCTTTATTAAGATAAAGTTATTAAAAGATCCAGCATTCCATTTTCAGACCACTATCAAAGAAGCTTGATGCCCCAATTAGGTGGTGTCTTGATTACATGATGATAATCTTAGTTCACTTGTGATGTTTACTCTTCATAACTGTGGCTTTCATCCCAGAATAAACCACTCAAAAATCCCAGAATGGAAAAAAATTGCAGTTCCTTTTAGAGGCGGAATGATATTTTGCATTTTCTCACCTTAGTAACAACTATCTTATAGGTCCAAGATATTTCTATATCTTTTGCCCCTGGGCTCTTTTCAGCCTGGAAATATACAGAGCCAGATTCTGCACACAGGGATCTTTGAGTATCTAGTGATATTCTAGTGGCTCATGGAACAACAAAGGCTTGTGCTCTCTGGAGACCCAGGCATCATAGGAAGTTGAATGGAACTGTTCTAAGCTAATTCAGGGAGTATGGTTTTTTTCCCCTTCTTTCAGTCTGGAAGTTACAAGAACTAAAAGACAGAATTGGTGCCAATATGTAGTAGTCAAAGGAGGCAGATTTTGATCCTAGAGAAAGAAGAACAACTTCACCACTGGATTTACTGAAACATGGAACAGACAGTGACAGACTTTCATGTGACCAGAAGCAAGCAATGAGGATGGTGGGTTGACTGGAAATCTGGCTATACATAGATCTGTTGGAGAAATTAGTGATATCTAGAAAAGAAAAGATGGGACTGGGAGGATATATGATCATTGCCTTCAGATATTTGAAGGGCTGGCATGTGAATAAGGCTTTAGGCATATTCTGCTCAGCACCACACAGCAAAAATAAGAGAAAAACGTGCAAGTTTCAGAGGCAGATGTCAGCTCAATGCAACCAAAAAAATTTTTCTTAACAATTTCAACCATCTGCAACAATGCAAATGGAAGGGGAGAAGGGAATAGGCATTTATATAGAACCTGCTATGTGCCAGGAACTGTGTTAACTGCTTTTTTAAAAAAATAAATATTAACTTATTTGATCCTCACAATAACTCTGGGAGGAAGGTATTATTATTACCATTTCACAGTTGAAAAAACTGAAGCAGGCAGAAATTAAGTGACTTTCTGAATAGTCACACAGTTAGTTAAGTGTCTGAGGCTAAATTTGAACTTAGATCTTCCTGACTTTAGGCCCATAGCTCTACCCACTGACTCAAAATAAGGAAACTTTTTTATTATTATAATGACTAAATGTGGTCCCAGAAAAGGGTTGAGAAATTGTGCCTCCTTCATCTTCTTTGTACAGGTGGGGGACTATGGGTGTGAAGTGTTGCATATAACATCATCTATGATTGGTGGGTAGGTTGTTTTGCTTAGCTACTTTATCTCCTGTTGCTACAGAGAATGGTTTTCTGAGTTGGGAGACAAGGTGGGGGATAAGGCATATGCAGAAATTAATGTGATATAAAAAGCGGTATCAATAAAAAGGATATTACCGCCATCACCATCATCATTATATTATTTGCCCCACAATGGGCATATCTTCCTCAAGAGGTGGCATGTTCTTTGTTGTTGGTGGTAAGTTTTGTGGTCCTCAATCAGAGACCTCATGCATGGTAGAAGGAAATCCTATTTAAGCAGAAGTTAGATGAATAGACTTCTGAGATTCCTTCTGCCTCTGAGATGATGTGTGATTTTGTTCTGACAGGTAGTGAGTTCCCTGTCACTATAAATCTATAAACAGAAGCTGGGTGATCATTTGTTGGAGTTATTGTAGAGGTGATACTGCTTTAAGTATGAGCTGGACTAAAAAACATCTTTGAGTTCCCTCCAGTGCTTAATTTTCTGTGATTTTAAATACGACTACCACAGGTAACTTTTAGGAGTCAAATGATCCGGGTATTCTCAGCTCCATTTTCCTCATCTGCAAAGTGGGAATAATAGTAGGACTTTCCTTACAGGGTTATTGGGAAGGTCAAATGAGATGACATATTTAAAGTACCTTTTTCTGCTGTTCAGTCATTTTAGTCATGTCCAATTCTTCATGACTCCATGTGGAGCTTTCTTGGCAGAGACACTGGAATGTTTTGCCATTTCTTTCTCCAGTTCATTTTACAGATTAGAAAACTGAGGCAAGCAGGGTTAAGTGACTTGCCCAGAGTCACACAGCTGGTAAGTGTCTGAGGCTGGGTTTGAACTCACAAAGATGAGTCTTCCTGCCCCCAGGCCCAGCACTCAATCCATGCCCCGCCTAGCTGCACCTTGCCAATCTTTAAGGACTACATAAATGCCATGATTGTTGTCACTGTTATCGTCCTTATTTCTTTGCAGGCTCCACAAAGCCAGTCATCCTGAATTACTAGCAGTTCTTCAAAAGCAGTGCCACCAGCCACCAGAGAAACTATTGCTGTCTGAGGAACAAGTTACTTGGTGCTACATCCTGTAGGAAAATGCAAATGTCATTCTCCCCCATTACTGACTTTCCAAGGCCTGTTCTGCTTTCCTGGCTACTGGTCCTAGGGATTCTTCCTACAAGCCCAAACATATATCTGGTGAGATTTTCTTTGGGAATGAATAAGTAAAATTTGCCCTAAAGCAGGGGAACTGAAAACTCTCATTAAAAGGAAGCACAATGAAGACCTCATTCAGAGCACCACATGCTGAGCTGGGGATGCCTGTGCACTCCAGGTGGTCCAAGAGTACAGAAGATGTGGGATATGTAGCTCTAGGTGGGCATGTCGAGCACCTCAGATGTGACCTAATTTTTTTTTATTTCAACATAGTTTCCTCCAAGCAATGTGAATGAAAGATACAATAACTCACATTTCTCTAGTGCTTTATAATGTTGCTAGATAGATAGTGCCAGTCCTATTATCCCAATTTTAGATAAAAAAGAAAATAAGGCACAGAGATTTTTTTGAATTAGCGAGCACTTACTTTCCTTTCCACCACCTCATTCCCTCTACTGAAAAGAAACAGAAGCAGAAAACTCCTGTAACAAATACGCAGTCAGGCAGAGTAAATTTCCACATTGGTCATGACCAAAAAAAATGTTTCATTACGGATCATGAGTCTGTCAGCTTTCCATCAAGAGCGAGGTAGCCCTTTTTATCACCTCTTCACATCTCCTCTGGAAATATGGTTGATCATTGTGTTGGTCAGAGTTCTTAAGCCTTTTAAAGCTACTCATTTTGACAATGTTGTGGTTACTGCAAAAATTGTTCTCCTGATTCTACTCGCTTCTCTCTGCCTTGGTTCAGAGACATTAATGGACTTGCCCATGCTCACACAGCTAGTAATTATCAAGTCTGGGATTCAAACCCAGGTTACAGGACTTCAGTCAGTTTGGTATTATACCATACTACATAGGTCAATTTGGCCTCTGCTACCAGAGAATGTTAGGATTCAGTGCCTGGATTATCTTACTCAGATCACTGCTGGTTGGACCTCAGAAGGAACAAGAATGTCAATTTCAAAGGGGCTTTTGGAAGGTATCACAATAAGCAATGATTTGTCAGTTATTTTAAGGGATAATTATTTTGAAAAATAAATTGGTAGAGAAACCAATTAGGGGTCTATTGCATATTCCAGGCAAGAAGTAATGAGGGCCTGAGTTAGGGTGGTGACTGTGTAAGTAGAGAGGAGATGACATATGTTTGAGTAATGTGGTAGAGATAGAAATTACAACATTTGGCAATAAAATTTTAATAATCTCTCCTTGAGTTTATGCTGCTTTTCTAAGCAACCCAATTTTATATAAACTCAGAGGCAATCCTAAGGTCAAAGGGATAGGTCAAAAAGCCAAGGTAAGAGAAGTAGACACCACACACACACACACACACACACACACACACACACACACACCCCAAAACCATGAGGGATCAGTGCTAAATTAGGGTCAGAAATAATTTTTAAAAGATCCAGATATGAGGGCCAAACAAAGCAAACTTCAAAGTCCCATAACCTCTAATGTAGATAAACCAAAAAGAATGCAGAAGGAATCAGAAGGCAAATTACAAAAACTTTGTTACTGCTGAATTTGCTACAGAATCATAATTACTAACCCTTTGGCACCAAAGACCTCAGGCAGTTTGCAGCAAGATCAGAAACACAAGGTTTCCTCTAGGAAAAATGCATCAAAACATAGAGACTTACAAGGAAAGCCATCCAAGAACATCAGCCTTGTTGACTCACACAGAGTTCCCCTCTGGTTTTCTTTCAGCCTTTCTTTACTAGACAACAAGATCTACAAAGTGTCAGCCTATAGCAGTGATCTAGAGGCTATAGCTCTCCTGGCTGTCTATCTGCTGTCCACAAATGTTATTAAAATAGATGGGATTGATGCTCTTCTTAGAGCTACAATGGTTATACGCCTGCATTTACATATCAATTGTTCTGAAATTGTTGAAAAGTTCAAAATATATGCAACCTTCAGCAAAGGAAAGATGATCAGAAGTTGAATATGACAAGAATTTTGATTGAAAATGAAAATGAAAAACATTCCAAAACCAGGAAATCTGTAGAAACTGAAAGAGGCAAAGCTAACAGAAAAACAAAGAGTAAGCCACCCGCAGAAAGGAAAAGATCCAATACCCAAGCTTCATACCATCTCTGTCTCAACAGCCTGAATTCCATAGGCTCTCTGGGAAAAGCTAATCTAGAGCAATGTAATTTATTGTCCAGGACTATGAAGATGATTGTCATCCTGATCTCTTTGTTGATTTAAGCACATCTAATGATATTAATATCAATTGTAATAGCAATATAATGCTTTAAGGTTTGCAATGTACTTTATAAATATCATCTCATTTGGTCCTCACAGGAATCCTGGGAAGTAGGTGTTATTTTTATAACACCCCCTATTACACATGAAGAAATTGAGGCAGACAGAATACTTGCCCAAAGTCACACATTCAGTATCTGAAACTGGATTTGAACTCAATCCTTCCAACTTCAGGTGTAGTGATCTGTCCACTGTACCATCTTAGGTAGACAAAGTACTTTCTTCACAAGACCATGAGGTAGGTCGGGCAAATATTATTCCTTCATTTTACAATGAAGAAAACTAAGGCTCAGAAAGAATAAAAAATCTGTCAAGGTCACATCTTTAATAACTAACAAACAAAGGATATGAACATGGGTCTTCTAACTCTAAATTCAATGATATTTATTTTAAAAATATTTTTATTTACTTCATTACATATATCCCAATTACATGTAAAAAAATAACAACTATTTTTTTAAAACATTAAGTTTCAAGTTCCCTCAATCTCACCCTGTCACACCTCCTCAAGAAGCCAAGTAGTATGATAAAGATTATACCTATGAAGTCATGCAAAACATATTTCTATATTAGCCATGCAATAAAAGAAAATATAAACAAAAGAAAATAATAAAAATAAAGTTTTTTAAAAGTATGTTTCAATCTTTATTCAGGGTTCATTTGTTCTCTCTCTGGACAGGGATAGTATTTTTCATCATGGATCCTTTGGAATTGTCTTGATCAGAGTGGCTAAGTCATTCACAATTGTTCTTCCATATGACTTCATTTTGCATCAGTTCATTTAAGTTTTCTCAGGTTTTTGGGAAACCATACTACTCATTGTTTCTTATAGTACAATAGTATTCCATCAAAATCATATACCACAACTAGTTAAGCCATTCTCCAATTGAATGGACATTCTCTCAATTTCCAATTCCTTGCCACCACATAAAGAGTTGCTATAAATATTTTTGTACACATGTGGTCTTGTCCTTTTTCTTTGATGTGTTTGAGATACAGATCTAGTAGTAGTGTTGTTGAGTCAAAGGGGATGTGCAGTTTTACAGCCCTTTGGGCATATTTGGTTTTTTTTGTTTTGTTTTGTTTTGTTTTTTGCTTTTTGGAGGGCAGTTGGGGTTAAGTGACTTGCCCAAGGTCACATGGCTAGTTTTTTGTGTTAAGTGTCTGAGGTTGGATTTGAACTCAGGTACTCCTGACTCCAGGGCCAGTGCTCTACTCACTGCGCCACCTAGCCGCCCCCCTTTGGGCATATTTTCAAATTGTTTTCAGGAATGGTTAGATTACTTGACAACTCTACTAATAGTGCATTAATGTCCCAATTCTTCCACATCCCCTTCAGCATTTATCATTTTTTCTTCTCTGTCATGTAGCCAATCTGATGGGTATGAGTTGTCTCGATTTGCATTTCTTTAATCAGTAGTGATTTAGAACATTTTTATGTGACTATTGATAGCTTTGATTTATTCTTCTGAAAACTGCCTGTTCATATCCCTTGACCGTCTATTAACTGGTGAATAGCTCTTATTTTTATAAATGTGTCTCAATTCTCTATTTATTTGGGAAATGAGGCCTTTATCAGAAAAACTTGCTGTACAAATTGTCCCCCGGTTTTCTTTGTTTTCCTTTCCATTTTGGCTAGATTAATCTTATTTGTGGAGAAGCCTTTTAATTTCATGTAATCAAAAGCATCCATTTTATATCCTGTCATAGTTTTGACCTTGTTTGGTAATAAACTCTTCCCTGATTCATAAATATGGCAGGTACATTTTTCCATACTCCTCTAATTTACTTATGATATCACCCTTTATGTCTAAATCATTTATCTATCTGATCATTTCTTAGTATATCATTGATATGCAAAATGAAATATTGGTCTATGGCTAGTTTCTGTCAAAGTGCTTTTCAGTTTTCTCAGCAATTTTTGTCAAATGTTGATTCTTACTCAAAAAGCCTTGTTCTTTGGGTTTATCAAACTCTAGATTACCATTGTTATTTATAACTGTGCACCTATGTGTACCTAAGCTATTCGATTGACCAATCGCAATATTTCTTAGCCACTACCAGATTGCTTCAATCATTACTACTTTGTAATATAGACTGAAATCTGGAACTGCTGGGCTGAATTCTTTCACATTGTTTTTTGGTGATTCCCTTGATATTCTTGACTTTTTGTTCTTCTAAATGAATTTTGTTACTATTTTTTCTAGCTCTATAAAATAATTCTTTGGTAGTTTGGTAGTTTGATTGCTATGGCAAATTAACTAGATGATCATTTTTATCTTATTGGCTTGAATTACCCATGAGCAATTAATGTTTCTCCAGCTGTTTAGATCTGACTTTATTTGTATGAAAAGTATTTTGTAATTATGTTTATATAGATCCTGGGTTTGTCTTGGCTGGTCGTCTCGCAAATATTTCATATTATCTGTTGTTATTTTCAATGGAATTTTTATTTCTAACTCTGGCTGGGTTTTATTAGTAGTCTATAGAAATGTTGATGATTTGTATGGGTTTATTTTATATCCTACAACTTTGTGAAAATTGTTGATTGCTTCACTGAGTTTTTTAGTTGATTCTCTAAGGTTTTCTAAATATAAAATTATATCATCTATAAAGAGCAATATATTTGTTTCTACACCGCCTATTTTTCTTCCTTTAATTTGTTTTTCTCATCTTATCGCTATACTGTTTCTAGTACAATGTTGAATAATAGTGGGTGATAATGAACATCATTCCCTCACTGCTGATCTTACTGGGAAAGTTTCAAGGTTTTCCCTGTTACAGATAATGCTTACTCCTGCTTTTATCATTTAAAGAAAGGTTCCATTGATTCATATACTTTCTGGTGTTTTTAGTTTTTTTTCCAGGTTTTATATTTTTTCAAATACTTTTTCTGCGTCTATTGAGATAATCAGATTATTTTTGTTATTTTTGTGATTGATAGGGTAATTTGTGCTGATAGTTTTCCTAATATTGAATTTGTTGCTGCTTGTCCTTTGCTTATCAGGGAGGTGATTCCATACATACAAATTAATGGGATTTAAATGAGAAATAATTGTGCAGAGTCACCAGCCTCACTTTCTCCTCAGGAGCCATCTGGATCCAGTGGCCAGATATAGATCAGGAGAACTAGAGATGGCCCAGGATGCAGTGGGGGACCTTGGACTTTTTTTTTTTACTTTTTTTGGAAGGGGGAAGGCAGGGCAATTGGGGTTAAGTGACTTGTCCAAGGTCACATGGCCAGTGAGTGTTGTGTCTGAGGTTGGATTTGAATGCAATTCCTCCTGACTCCAGGGTCACTGATCTATTCACTGCACCACCTAGCTGCCCAGACATTGGACTTTTTAAGCTAAGGTCTTTAACAGGTCTCAGTTTGCCGGAGTCAAGGCCCAATCATTGATTAAGGCTTAATAAGAAATGAGGCAGAGAATAGCCTCTTTACCTGATCAAAAAAAAAAAATCAACCTGGATGGGGAAGACCCTCAGGTTTTCTGGCCAAAGCAGAAACAATTGCTATTTACAATCATTCTGAGTCAATCAGGGCCCAACAATGACGAAGGCCTGCATTCCTAATATAAATCTTATCTGGTCATAGTGTGACATATTGCTGGAAATTCCTTGCTAATATTTCACTTAAACTTTTTGCATCAACATTCATTAAGGAAAATGGTCTATAATTTTCTTTGTTTTATGATAGAACTTCCTCATTACTTATTTTTTAAAATACCTTATATAGTGTTGGGATTAATTGTTTTTTAAATGTTTGGTAGAACTCACTTGTGAATCCATTTGTTCCTGGGCATTTTTTCTTAGGGAGCTCCTTTATGGTTTCTTTAATTTCCTTTTCTAAGATAGGTTATTTAAGCGTTCTATTTCTTTTTCTGTTAATCTGGGCAGTTTATGTTTTTTATAAACATTTGTCTATTTTACTTAAATCATCATTTTAATGGCATATAATTGGACAAATAACTCCTAATAATTGTTTAATTTCATTTTCATTGGTGGTGCATTTACCCTTTTTCATTTTTGAGACTGGTAATTTTGGTTTTCTTCTTTCTTCTTTTTAATCAAATTAATGTTTTATCTATTTTATTGGCTTTTTAAAAACCAACTCCTGGTTTTATTTATTAGTTAAACCATATTCTTACTTTAATTTTTATTAATCTCTCTTTTGATTTTCAGGGTTTCCATTTTGGTGTTTAATTGGGGATTTTTAATTTGTTCTTTTTCTAGCTTGGTTTTTTTTGTTTTTTTTATTTTAAAAATTATTGTTAAATGCAATAATACATTTAACATTTCTGCTTTTCTTTATTTGCTTCAGGGATTTTTATGTCCTAATACCTGGTCAATTTTTAGTGCCATGTTTAACTGAGGAAAAGGTACACTCCTTTCTATTCCCCTTCAGTTTTTTCCAGAGGTTTATTATATCTAACTTTTCTCAGATTCTATTACCTCCTTGACTTCTGTCTTATTTATTTTATGGATAAATATATCTAGCTCTAGGAGGGAAAGTTGAGGTCCCCTACTAGTATAGTTTTACCATGTATTTCCTCTTGCAGTCCTTTTAACTTTTCCTTTAAGAATTTGGATGCTATGCCATTTGGTTCCTATATGCTTAATGTTGAAATTACTTTGTCTCTATCATTCCTTTTAGTGAAATTGTTTCCTTGCTTATCTCATTTAATTAGGTCTATTTCTGCTTTGACTTTGTCTGAAATCATGATTGCTCCTGCTACCTTTTTTTTACTTCAGATGATGCACAATAGATAATGCTCCATCCCTTTAATTTAAATGTGTGTGTGTCTCTGTTTTAAGAATGCTTCTTGTAAATGATATGGTATTGGATTCTGTTTTCTAATACATTGCAATCTGCTTTCATTTTGCAGGTGAGTTCATCCCATTCACATTCACATTCATTATTACTAACTATGAATTTCCTTCCATTCCATTTTCTTCTCTCTTTTTATCCTGTCCCTCCTCTCAAATTTCTTTTGCTTCTGACCACTGACTTCTTTTATTTGACTCCTTTTTTATCCTCTTCCTTTCCCTTGTTCCCTTCCCCTTCTATTTCCCTATTGGGTAAAATAGATTTCTATTATCAATTGAATATACATTTTTGTATATATGTATGTATGTGTGAATGAATATATGTACAGAAAATATGTATTGTTTGTGTTTACCTCTTTAAACTAATTTAGATGTAAGTGAGGTTTAAGCATTGCTTGCCCTTCCCTACACTCCACAACCCCACCCCAAATCTCCCCCAGTCCCTCCATCCCTGAGACTGTAAATACTTTTCTTCCTGTGCTTCTTTTTTGTGAGATAATCTTCCCCATTCTTCCTCTCCCTTTCCTTTTTCCCAGGACATCCTTTTCCCTCAACTATCTTTTTTTTTAACACCATCCCAACATAATCAACTCATTCCCACACCCTTTTCTATGTAGAATTCTTCTAACTTCCCTAATAATGGTAAAGTTCCTAGAAGATACATCTCATCTTTCCATAAAGAAAAGTAAACAGTTTAACCTTATTGAGTCCCTTACGATTTATTTTTCCTATTTACCTTTTTATGTTTCTCATGAATCTTGTATTTAAAAGTCATTTTTAAAAATTTAGCTCTGATCTTTGCATCAGGAATGTTGAAAGTCCTCTCTTTCACTTAATATCCATTTTCCTTCTGAAGGATTATACTACATTTTGCTGAGTAGATTATTCTTGGTTGTAATTTTAGCTCCTTTGCCTTCAAGAATATCATTTTTCCAAGCCCTCTAATCTTTTAATGTGAAAACTGCTAAATTTTGTGTGATCCTGGATTGTTGTTCCACAAGATTTGAATGCTTTCTTTCTGTCTACTTGAAGTAGTTTCTCTTTAATCTGGGAGATCTGAAATTTTGCTATAACATTCCTAGGAGTTTTCTCTTTTAAGTGGTGATTGGTAGATTCATTCATTTTCTATTTTACCATTTATTTCCAGGATATTAGGGCAGTTTTTCTTCAAAATTTGTTGAAATGTGATGTCTAAAATCTTTCTTTGATCATGGTTTCCAAGTAATCTAGTAATTTTAAAATTATCTCTCCTTGATCTATTTTTCAGGTCAATTCTTTTTCAAATGAGATATTTCATAATTTCTTCTTCTTTTTTATCCTTTTAACTTTGCCTTTTTTGTTTATTGATGTCTCACAGAGTCATTTGCATCCACTTGCCCAATCCTACTCTTTTAGAAATTATTTTCTTCAATGAGCTTTTGTATCTCCTTTTCCATTTGGTCAAATCTACTTTTTAAGGACGTACAAAGCTCATTTTTAGCTTTTTCAGGAATTCTTGTTGGGTTTGTGTCTAATTTTTTTTTTCTTTGAGACTTTGCTTTTATTTCATTGTCTTTTTTCCAAGTTTGTTCTTGATCTTCCCTGTTACCACAGTAGCTTTTAATGGTCAGGTTCTTTTTTTCCCCTCATTGTTCTGCCTTATTTTTGATTTGGGACTTTATATTGATGTTGAACTGTGTTTCTTGCATATGGGTGTGTGTATGAAGAGAGGGCTACTGTCTCAAGCTTTAGACTTTTTCGCACTGCTGTTTTCAGAGCTAGTTTGGGAGGGGGAGGAGGGGAAGTTTTTGATGTTTCCAAGGTGGTATGACCTGGAGAGAGGAGTGGTCACTGTTCTCCTGGTCTGTATTCTTGTCCTTACCCAGAAACAACCCTTGGTCTCTTGGGATTGCAGTTGATACTACTCCTTAAGGGTCCTGTTCCTGAAATGATCATATTCTTCAATGTTATTGATCCCTTGGGGTCAGAAGTGATACTTGCCCCTTAGGATCTCCACTCCCTCTTGGCCAAAGGTGCTCCTTTCCACTTTTGAACTGACTTAGAAGAGGGTATAGGCCATAGAGTGGCCAAACCACATCTGGTGCTATGTCCAGTACTAGCATAGGGGTCCTCCATAGTTACTTTCTAACTAGTTTAGAGAATTCCTTACCATCTGCAGACTTGAGGGCTCCTGAAACTGCTATTTCTGTCACTACCACATAGTCCTACCACTGATGTTTCATTCATGTGAACTCTAAGGGAGCCTCCTCCCCCATATCATAGATCTCTCTTTCCAACCTACAATGTTGTCTTGGGCTAGAAGAATTTCTCATTCTCACCTTTCACTGGCTCTGCCACTTCAGAATTTGATTTGATGAGTTATTTCAAAATTGTTTGGAGGGGAATGTTGGAAAAGCTCAGTGGAGCACTTTCTGTACTCTGCCGTCTTGACTGCACCCAAATTCAGTGCTTTTTAAATACTTAAAACTACCTATTTGGATTCTTTCCTTTTCCAGGGTCTTCTTCTTCTCTAGCTGTGGAACTCCTGGGTCATTGATCACTATAGAGAGATATAAATGGGTTTCAGTAAGTCCTCATATCGGAAGAGATCTAAGGAGCCTGAGCACAAGCTCATTTGCGCAGTCAATCACCAGCTAATACGCTTAGCCTAAGCAATATATTGATCCTGATTGCCTGGAATTGCACTTGCAAAGGGCTAGGTGACATTTCCAAAGGAAGACAAGATGCTTTCAAGTCAATTAGAGGCGTCAGAGTATTCAGCTGTAGGAGGGACACACTAACCTCAGAGAAGCATTCACAGAGAATGTAAATTGAGTTTCTCCTTTTTTTTGTGCACCAGAAACTTTGGTGGTCTCTGATATCTGAAGGGACATAACCTATTGCCTTCAAACATGTATAGCATTTAGGGACGGGGGGTACTGTTATTTATTTCTCTGACTAAAAATAGAAAATCTAATGTGCCTGAGGTCTGATTAAGGAAACACAGAAAATAAACTTGAGTCTTCTGGTACCTCAATGGAAGGAACTAAAATCTTAAGTCAGTGATATAATGATAAGGATCCTGCAAATAATAATTCTGTTGCTTCATGTAGCACGGTATACTATTAAAACATTTTTTTCCTTCTGCTATTTTATTTAATTCTTACAACAACAGTCTAAGATAGGTAGGTAAAACATTATTCTCCTCCCTTTAACAATGAAGAAACTAAATCCCAAGGAGATTAACTGATGTGACTAATATCACATAGTAAATCAGTAGTCAAACTGGGATAGCATGGTGGAAAGATACCTGAATCATAGAGAAGGTATGGAATGGTGGGAAGAATACTTGTTCTAAATTCAGAGGGCCTAGGTTCAAATTCCACCGTCGATATTGCCTGAGACTTGAGACAAGTGACAACCTTGTAGTCTTTCACTTGGCTCATGTATAAAATATTGGGGATTTCTACTGTATTGATTTTACAATATAATTTATTTTATGCCATATTGAATTTTTATAATTGTCACTATCTATCTGAACTCACCTACCTCAAAAACAGTCTGAATTCACTTAGTGGAGTGTTTGAAAGAGAGTGTTTCTATAGCTCATACAACTAGCCCCTGTGACATCTGTTTGTTGTCAGTATACTGCAACAGTTTAACCTGGGACATCTGTCTTGTGGTCTATAAACATGTAAACACTTATCAAAAACAACTCCTTCACTGTCATTGTGCAACTAGTGTTCCTTTGATCTCCCTCAAGGGGACAACTAACTGTGTAGGTCTGATTTGGGTGGTTCTGATTTTCTAGCCAAGATTACAAGAAGCAGAGGAGTCCCATAAAACAATTACTGTTCCTTAATTGTCCAAAGAAAGCTAGGTGGTACCGTGGATAGAATATTGGGCATAGAGTCAGGAAGACTCATCTTTTCCAGTTCAAATCTGGCTTCAGAAACTTACTATTTATGTGACCCTGAGAAAATCACTTAAGACTATTTGGGGGTGGCTAGGTGGCGCAGTGAATAGAGCACTGGCCCTGGAATCAGGAGTCGCTGAGTTCAAATCCGGCCTCAGACACTTAACACAAAAAAAAAAACCTAGCTATGTGACCTTGAGCAAGTCACTTAACTCCGATTGCCCTCCAAAAAAAGCAAAAAAAAAAAAGACTATTTGCCTCAGTTTCTTCATCTGTAAAATGAGCTGGAGAAGGTGAACCACTCCAGTGTCTCTGCCAAGAAAACCACAAATGGGGTCACAAAGAGTAAGACAGGACTGAAAAAGTGACTGATAGAAAATTTTCAAAGAGGGGTGTAATCAGCCACATGTGAAAACCAACCCATTAAGCCTAGTTGTAGCCAGCTATCAGACCCCCAGCCATGCAGATCCTTTCCTTTTCTGTGTGTCAATAAAAAGGGTTTTCTTCTTGTCATGGGGTCCACTGGTCTTACTGAGGGGAGGCCAGTCTGATATGCTTCTTCACAGTTATATGCATTGCTGTTACTAACTTGATCTTGTTCAGAGAATTACCTTGGTTTGCCTTTATTGCATTTTATTTGCCACAAAAGGATTACTAGAGCAAGAGAATCTGGAATAGTTTAAACAAGATTTTAACAAAGCATTTGACAAAAGTCTCTCACATTATCATTATGGGCAAGATAGAATATTATGGACTGGAGAATAGAACAATTAGTTGGATTCAGAATTGACTTGATGACCAAATCCAGAGTATAGTCATTAATAAATCAGTATCAACTTGAAAGGGGACCTCTGGGGGCTCTGTCCTGGGACTAAAGTATAGGTGACACATTCATCAAATCTGCAAATGACCCAAAGAGGAGAATACTGAAAGAACAAGCAGAGATACAAAAAATCTGAATGCTTGGTTAATTCTAATAAGATGAAATTAAATAGGAATAAATATAAAGTATTATAATTGGGTTCAAAAGGGCAACTTCATAAATGCAAGGTGAGGAAGATAGCTAGCTGGAAATGAGGTGTGATGTCAGCCACAAGAGTTCTTGCAAATTTAGGCTATATTAAGAGAAGTATAATATTTAGGATTAGGGAGATGTTCAGCCTTGTCTTATCCCCTGGCTACATCAGAAAGGAGTATTTTGTTCATATCTGGGTGCTGTGTTGGTAAGGTAACCAGAGGAAATCAACAAGGACCTACCTCAACGTTATGTCTTATGAAGACTAATTAAAGGATACTTGGCTTGGAGAAGAGAAGATTTAGATGGAATGTGATACCTGCTGCCATGTACTTGAAGGGTCCAAAGGACGGTCATGAGGAAGGAACAGCAGACTTGGTCTGCTTGGACCCAGAAAGAAGAACTAGGAACAATGGATGGAAACAGGCAAATTTAGGCTTGGTCTCAGGAAAACATTGTAAGGATTACAACTGTCCAAAAGGCACTAAGATCATTTTCTTGATGTTTTGGAAAAGAGATTCCTATTGAGGTACAATTGGTATAAGCCCTTCCAAGTCTGAGATTCTATGAGTACTCCTTGGGATTTCAACTATTTCTGCCAGACCAGAGATTTATTGTGTTCCCCAAGGCAAGCTCTCTGGGCCTCTTTTCTCAGCTGCAAAATTAAGGGGTTGTGCTAAATGACCTCAAAGGTCCTTGCCGTCCGGCCATTCTTCAATGTCCTACCCTGGTCCCTCTCATGCTATCTGTCCCCCCACTTCTAATACGTTCTCTCTGAGGTTACTCACTATTTATGTCATATGCACGTCTCTTGTCTGTACATGTTTATTTGCACGGTCCTTAGGGCAGGACTGTGTTTTCACCTATCTTTCTATCCGCTTACTTAGCACTCTCTAGATCCCTGCTACCTTTAAAACACTGATTCAAACTAGAATCCTGGTTTAATAACGCCTAGCAGTTGGCCCTTCTCACTAGGCCTTGGATAAAGGGGAGATACACAGGTTGGTAAGAGGGAGGGGACTGAGGAAAAGTCATTGAAGGTGGTAGAGAATATACTTAGAACTTGGACCCTGGATTTCCAGTAGATTATAATCAGTGTTCCTAAGACATAAGAGACGACAGTTCTAATGACATCATCTGCTATAGAATCCATGAGTTCTCAGAGATGCCTGCTCTTTCTCTTAGCATTCTTCTCCACCTGTACAGGGAGGCTGCACACCATTTCATCATAAGGATTCGGTGATTGCCCTAGAATGGTGGTAACTATTTAATTGCCTCACCTGGGCTCTTGGAAAGGAATATGGTAATGTTCTGATCCAGGTTGTCTTGGCATTTCTCCACAATGATCTTCAGCTTGAGACAAAATCAACAACAACAAAATAACACAAAATCAAAAACAGTAGAAATTCGATCTAGGAATATATCCAATACAGAGGAATTTTTAAAAGAATTGTTATCCATGGATGCTGGGGCCTACTCTGAAGTTGCATTGGTTCCAGGGCTAGAATCCCAACCAGTTAGGCCCAGGGCACTCCTGTGCCCAGGGTTCCAGGAGATGCTGTTATCTGGCTCTTTCCACCCTCCTATCCCAACTAAGAAGTGGAACCTTGATCTTCAACAGCTCCAATGGCCACTGCCACTGCTTCTTTAAGAGTCTAACAAAACGCGTTTAATCCTCCTGGCATGGAATCTGGCTGCAGCAGCACAAATTTTACTGAGTATATAATCACAGGATTTTTTGTTCCTATCGTTAACACATGCTGTCTTCCTTATCCTGACATATACCACTTCTCACCCTCCTGTTCATTACATTCTTTCTTCCCATCCCTCTCATTGCTGATGATGAGCCCATGGCTTTTTTGCTCTGAATTGAATGTTGTGTTATTCTGTGCATAAGGCTTATAGAAAAAGAGAAATATTAGAGAGAAATATCTTCTCTAATAAACTCTCTCTCCCCCCCATCTATGTCTGATTATCCCTCCCTTTCTCCCCATCTTTCCTCTTTCCATCTTTTCCTTTCTCTCTCTCCTCCTCTATCTCTTCCTTTACCTCCATTTCTTTCTCTTTCTCTTTCTCCCCCATGTCTTTTCTCTCTCCCATGTCTTATTTCTTCCCAAATATTCCTTTCCCTCTCTTTTTCCTTTCCTCTCTGCTTTTTCCTGTCTCTACCCTCTTTCTTCTCTCTCTCTCTCTCTCTTTCTCTCTCTCTCTCTCTCTCTCTCTCTCTCTCTCTTTCTCCTGTCTCTCAGTTTTCCTCCCAAATAATTCTTCCTCTCTTTTTTCTTTCTCTCTTTTCCCTGTCTTTCTCTTTTTTTGGAAGGAGGATGGAGAGTAAAAGAAGAATGAGCAGGAAAAAAGAACCCAGAAAAAAATGAAGAAAAAAGGGTCATGGGAGAGAGAGAGACAGAGACAGAGACAGAGACAGAGAGACAGAGAGAGACAGAGACAGAGACAGAGACAGAGACAGAGACAGAGACAGAGAGGAAGGGAGAGAGAGAGAGAATAGAGAGAATATACTGTATTGATTCCCTAAGGAAATAATTTGGAGACAAGTTTTTTTGGTCGTTGTTTTGGGGTTTTTTTTTTTCATTCAGCCAAAGAAAGACTGAACTTGTGTTTTTAAGCCCGCAGGCTGGCAAAGAAAGTAAATCTCCTAACAGGCCCCAAAGTCTGAAGGAAAAAAGAGGAAGAGCGTAGGGGAGGGAGAAAGAGAGCTAGATTCTCTCAAGGGGATACTAGAAGCATCCTTTGAATTTGGGGTGCTTTTTTCTCCTGCACACATTGGCACTGACAATCACTAGTTATTTTTTCCCACACTGGCTATGGATGAGTTGACTGTGCTAGGATTTGCAAAGATACTGTTGCAAATGGAAAAATCTTGAGGGTATTTGGGCCCCAGAGAGTCAGGAACTCCCAGACACACCAGAGGAAGAATTGCCATCAGCAACAGAACCAGTATCAGCAGCAGCAGCAAAATCAGTATCAGCAGGAAGACCAGCATCAACAGCAATGTCTTGAGTGGAAAACCCTGAGAGAAGAACCTTCCCAGTGAGGGTTTCTAAAATTTCCATTTATTCTCTGTGATGTAAAACAGTCTTCTCCAAAGTGCTCCTATGAAGATGGCTGGAAAACTGCTTTCTTCCCCCTCCTTCCTTCCTGTGGTGTCTTCCATATTGGTAATGTTGCTGATTTTTCTAAGAGTTAGCAATTGTCTATACATACATGGCAGGGAGGGAACAGAGAGAAGTGAAAATCCAAGAAAAGTCCACCTTCAAGGTAAATATCAACTTGAAAATTACTTTTGAATATCCAGAATGGTGGTACATCTGTATGTGCAAATGCTATTCAGATCACATGCAAATGAACTTGTGGCCTTCCTAACTAATTTGATACACCTGGATGTGGCCCCAGGGAAAATCCTAATGGAGACACCTGCTATGAACACTGAAGGAAGAGTCCCTTTGGTGGTATTTCACCCCTTCTGTTTCTGCCGCTAATACTAACTAGGAGAAGTAATGAGCTGGCACGAAACAATAACTATAGACTGGGAAAAAAAGAAAAAAACATTACCACCGAATTTCAACTTCTTGTTATTTTATGCTGAGAAATTACCTGGAGGCATCTAACTCAAAATTCAGAACTCATGACACATCCCATGACAGGGGTTTTAGGGCAAATTCATCAGCGACTCCAACATTTCCTCTCTCTGCTTTTTGGGATGGGAGCAGAGCCTCAGCTTCTGATGCCTAGACTTGAAGAAGAAGGCTGGACCAAGGTCTTAAATCTCCTAGATAGCTCCCAGCAGTCAGCAGGGTATGTGGTTGAAATAGATGGACCCAGCTGGTGTTGATGTTCAGAAATCTCTCTGCCCTCCTTTGAGCACAGGACTGTTGATAATATTCCCACATCATACAAGTGACAAAACCAGGAACAACAAAGTGAGCCTTTCTTTCCCTACTACTAACATCCACCCACATAGCACTACAGTGGCTGTTATTATGGGTGGTTGTGATACTCCTTTCCTAATTTTTGGAACCCACTTCTCTGAGGAGCCCACTCATGTATTTTCCATGAGGGGCTCCACTTGGCTTAGGAGTCTACTGGGCCAGCTAATTCCAGTGTCTTCAACCATTCAAGCCATAGATAGGTAGAAGTATTCTATTCTAGTCAGAAACATTTGGTACAGTAGACAAAACATAATATGGTATTGTACTCCATGTAATTTATGGGCCTAGGGCCTTGTGTTAATTGCAACCTTTGTATGTTTGTTCATTTCAGGAGAGTTGGATTATACAGTCTCTAAGGTACCTCCTGTCTTCAAATCGGTGATTCCTTCCTTTGTTGATGACGATGAGGATGATGATGATGATGGATGGATGGATGGATGGATGGATGGATGGATGGATGGATGGATGGAAGGAGGGAGATAGGGGAGAGAAATAGATTGTAGAAGTTCTGAGACCCACTATAAAAACCCAGTATCATTCATAGGATCACAGACTTGAAAATGGAAAGGACCTTAGGGGTCATCTAGTCCTGATGAAGAAACTGAGACTCAGAAAAGTAACAAGCACAGAAAATGACTTTTCCTAAAGTCACACAGGTAGTAGGTAGGAGAGTGAGGACGTGAATGAAGGTCCTGACTATAAATACAGGGTAACTTCCACTATATCAGAATGCCAAGCATGCACTAAATATCTACCTACCTAGTGCTAGGTGCTGTGCAGCTTCCCTTGGAAGGACCACAAGGCGAACTCGCCATTGTACTCATATTTTTTTCCTTTCTTGGTATGCAAAGAGTTAAGCAGTGTTGTAGAAGCTAAAGGGGAAATGGGGAAAAAGTCCAAGAATTTGGTAGTGGCTTCTTTGAAGAAAATAAGCATATCTGAGTGTTCCAGAGTGTATCAAGGCCCACAAAACACAAGGGTGCCAGATGCACCAGAAGGCCTGGTTTGATACATCCTGCTCCCTTCACTCAAGGAACGCTGACTTAGAATCATTGAATTTAGAAGTAAGAAGGGACCTCAGAGATCATTTTCCCTACTCTTTGGATATTTAGAAAACGTTAGGTGGCTCCTACCCTCCCCACTCCTGTCCTAAACTTTCCATGTTCCCATTTCTACTGGCAGATGTTACTACTGCCTCATCAGTGGCCAGGGATTTGTCCATCTTGTCTAACCCATGCATCAAGAACTGACTTCTGGGAAGGTGGGAGGAGGGGGTGGGGAGCAACTTCAGCTCAGGCTCCAGATCAATAGGAAGAGGCAGGCAGGAGAGCTCCCTTCATCTTGGGTTTTTACTTTGATAATGTGTTTCCTTTGCAGGGGCTTGTGATGAGCTGAGTTCTTCCCGTGCAGCTACCCGAAGGGAGGAAAGATTGCCCCAGGTCAAGTAAAAAAGAGACTGATGGGATGGCCAGGCTTTGACAGGCACCATGATGATCACATTCCTTTCCATCCCCATAGAATTAATTGGTGCTTTGCCATGTGCATACACTGGCAAATCCCAGCTAGGTGGTCTATAGCAGGGACCATGCTGGATACCTTCCAAGCCCACCAGGCATGGTAGGATGAAGGCTGCAGTACAAAGGTGTTGTGTTTTCTTATTTTAAAAATTTTCCATTCTATGAGACACCCACCCCCTTCCCCAAAAGGCTTCCTTTTCCTATTGGCCCCCAAAGGAATTCCAGTCATTCAATCTGTGGCCAGCATAACAAGCGTCCACCATAATAGACAACAGTCAATCTAACTTACCAGATGGCATCGAGCAACCTCAGATTCCATTTTTCTTTACTGACAATGCTTTAGGAAAAAAATGAAACACTTTTTTTAAAATGAGAGACTGCGGACTTAGAAAGGAATGGTGAACTCATTCTAATATTGTGTATAAGGAGAGTGTGAGAAACTGGCAGGCTCCGCTCCTGGTGCCTGCTTCTTCTTAGGCAGTTTCAGCTGCTAGGTGAGTAACCTAGTGAATAACCTAGTGGCATGGTGGCAACTTGGAGCAGATATGAATGCACAGTCCTGTGCCAAATGCAGAGTGAGTTTGTGCTGTGTAGAAAGCTAATTTTAGTGTCTCTTTGCTCTGAGACACCAGGGAAGACAAGCTGCTCAGAGCCGATCACGATGAGGGAGGGCCCCAAACTCTATCCTGGTTGCCAGTTCTGTGGCAATTTCTTTCTGCAAAGCCCACATCATAAATCATTGATTTATTGTGCCTTGGAACAGTTCCATGGTGATGGTCAAGATAAGTAGCCATGTTAGAATGAAAAGAATCAGAAACTTGGAGACAATAAGGCTTTGTAAACCACAAGAAGAACATGGGTCTTGGGTTGATAGGAACCTCAGGGGCCATTCAGTCCTACCTGTTTTTTTTTAAAAAGAAGTTGAGGCCCAGAGAATTATGACTTACCCAAGGTCACACAAGCAGTAAGTTCAGAGATCTGAAGCCAGGTCCACAACTCCAGAAGTTACTTGATCTTTTCACAGTACCAGAAAATCTGACTGTAAAACCTTTTCAACCACAAGCCTACTCTTTAGGACCTCTCCCATCCATTTTCTGGCTATATTCAACCATTCCCCTATTCATGGCTATGGGCTTTTCGACGTCCTGAGAAAACAAGTGTCAATCTTGTTAAGAAGCAAAAAATGGGGCTCTTTTCCTGGGCTTCCTAAGTGAATACACATTAGAGTCATTTTATTCCTACTGTCTTGTCCCCACTTAACTGTCTACCCAGATTCCAGCTCCTCTGCTCTCCTTGACCTGAGATACCTGCAGTTTACCTTCTTTGAATTCTGACTTCCTTCTAGGTCTGCCCTCTAATGACTACACACTCCTCTTTCCCTTCTTCAGACCTCTTGGACCGTGTCTTCTGTGAAGGCTACCCGCTGTTGTACTGTTGCCTGCTTTCCTGAGCACCAACATGGAACTGGTGAACCTTAGTCCATCCCTCTGCCTACCAGAGGCATTAAGCATCGAGCCTCTACATTGGCCCCCTAATGCTGCTACCTTTTGCGTCTTTTCTGTAATTTGTCCTGTATACATCTTGTTTATACATAGTTGAGGACATGTTGTTTCCCCCACTAGACTATGATCCCCTCAAAAACAAAGATTGTTTTTCTTTGTTTTCTTTTAATTTATGGAATAAAACAAGCATTTACATAACATAGTACATTTTTTAAAAAAATGATTGCACATGAAACTGCAAACCTACTATGCACAACTTGCTATTCCTTTCAAATATACAACAAAATTATCATGTAAATTGCTTTTTTCCCCTTTCCTCTGCCTCCGCCCTAGAGATGGCTACCATTAGAAGCAAATAGGTATATGTGTGTATGTATATATGTGTGTGTGCATATATATGAATATGTGTGTGTATATATGTGTATGTATATACAACGTATACATATATGCACACACATGTATACACATAATGCATTGTGTGTATGTAAAATTGTTCTATAAATACTTCTATTTATCAGTTCTTTGTCTAGATGATTATAACATCTTCATATGCTCTTTGTAGTTAATCTGGGTATTTGAAATAATCAAAATAACTTATTTACTCAAAGTCGTTCTTAAAACAATATTGCTCCACGCAAGTTTTTCCATGTTTTTCTAAAATCATTGAGTTCATCATTTCTCATAGTCCAATAATATTAAATCACAATCATATGCCACAACTTGCTCAGTCATTCCCCAGTTGACAGGCATACATCCCTGCAATTTCCAGTTCTTTGCTTCCACAGAGACCTGTGATAAACATTTTAGAACATAGAGGTCATTTTCTTTTGTCCCTAATCATTTTTGAAAATTGATCAAAAGATTTTGGGGTATTTTTTGTTTCTTTTTCTTTTCTTTGTATCCTCTGGGCTTAGCATAATGCCTGGCACAACAGGAAGTACTTGACAAGAGCTTCTTGTTGTTGACTCATTAATCCCACGTCCAAGATGGACCAGGGCTCCCTGGTACTGATGTTTCAGCCATCACGCTGAAACCTGACACAGAGACACAACCTAAGAGATTCCTTCACCCAATCTTTGAACTTCTGGTACTTAGAAAATGTTAAGTGGATCATGCCCTCTCCACTCTTGTCCTAAACTTTCCTTGTCTCAGAGTCTAATCCAGATGTTGGTTGGAAATACAAGACAGTTTCAACTTGATCCTGGAGTCATTAAACTGGTCAACCAGCTGTAAGATATTACCAGCTGCCATGTTAATCATTAATGAGGCAGACAGTGCCTGTTGTCTGCGTAGTGAACCAAAAATTATGACTTGGGTTTTAATTTCATTTAAAATTAACTCACTGAAGAAGAATCAGCCTTCTCTTATTAAAGCCAGAGCTGCTGGCAATATGAGGAGGATGGTGAGCCTTAAACTCAAAGAGAGTATGGAATCTTTTACTAATGTGATATTTTAAAAAAATGTGATTTATGTGGAGCCTCAAGTTTGCCAGGCACTGTACACAGAATATCTCATTTGAGCCTCACAACCACCTAGAAAGTGATTACCCCAGTTATCTTTACCCCTAGTTTACATATTTATAAACTGCATCTGAGAGAGGTTAAGTGACTTGCCCAATTAATTGTTAGAGCTCTGGGCCTGAAGGTGAGAAGGCCTGAGTTCAAATTTGACAGCAGACACTTATTAGCTGTGTGACCCTGGGCAAGACACTTAACCTCTCAGTTGTAAAATGGTAGGGAATAACAATACCAACCTTCTAGGGTTGTTTTGAGAGTCAAAGAGATAACAATATTTGAAAAGTGCTTGACACAAGTGCCTGGCACAGAGTTGTTACATAAAAATGCTTGTTTAATTCCATCCTTCTTTCCAGTCAAATTGGCCTACATGAACTTCCTCATATACAGTATATCTCTTGTCTCCTTACTTTTGCACAGCTTGTCCCTTATACCTGAAATGACCTCCCTCCTAACCTCTTTTATTTATAATCTTTAACTTCCTTCAAAACCTAGTTCAAGCACAGCCTTCTTCATGATAACATTTCTGATCCCAGCCCTTAAGGCCTCCTCACCCCTAAAGTCCTTTATATTGACTTACAATAGCTTTTATATTTACACATATGTGTATATATTATTTCCCCAGATAGACTAGTTTCATTTGTACTATCTCAGTGAATGAAGTAAACAAAACATTGCCTGCCTTTAAGGAAGGTTCTGTATCCCTAATGCCCAAGACAATCTCTGGCACATAGTAGGCAATGGAAAATGAGCTGATCCATCCCTAACTCCAAATCCAGGGTTGATATGGTGCCTCTCAGTAGCAGATGGGATGGTTTGACCATTGGCAAAAATGTGGTGTTCATTAGTACCAACTGACTGTGCTCTCCAAGCTGATAACCACAGAAAATACCTTTATGACTCTCAACCCAGGTCCATTGTATGTCCCAGCCCAGTCCTGTGCCATAGCATAGACTGTACAATTGCCTTGTTCACATTTCATGGAACTGTGGAAGAAATTCGCTTGATCAAAGGATTTAGAGCTGGAAGGAACAGACCCAATCTCTTCAGTTTTCAAATGAAGAAATTGTTAAGCGAGGAACAGACCCAATCTCTTCAGTTTTCAAATGAAGAAAATGTTAAGCAATAAGCCTCTGGTCACATATATTTTAAGAGCTGAAATTGGAACTCAGGTCTTTTGACTTGAAATCAATCAGCAATTTATTAATCATTGAACTGGGCACTGTGGATAAAAGACAAAAATGTAACAGTCTCTCCCTTCAAAAAGCTTAGAATCCATCATGTCAGACAACATGAGCATGTATAAATAAATTAAAAGATAAACAGTAAATGAAAGATATTTTAGTGGGAGAGGCACCAAACACTGGGGGAGAGTCAGGAAAGGACTCACATAGGAGATGACTCTCAATAGAAGCCTTGGAGGAAACCGGGAGTTCTAGGAGGGAATACATTCCAGGCCCAGGAGATGGCTGTGCAAAGATACCTGGAGAGGAGAGCTAAAAAGGTGTGTCTCAGGATCAAGACAGTCAGTTTAGCTGAACTGATGAGCATAGAAAAGAAGATATAAAGAGCCTGGATTGGACTGGATCCAGAGGATAAAAGGATTTAAAGGCCAAACAGAGGGATCTGCATTTAATTCTAGAGGTAATAAGGAGTTACTAGAGTTTGTGGTGCCGGGGAGTGATGTATTCAGGCCTCTACTTTGGGATATTCACTTTGGTAGCCGTGTAGAGTAGAGGTATCAAAGATGCTGCCTACAGAGGTACATGCCATCCTCAGTTGTGAATACATCCCACAACCCTCCAAGGGGTAGTCTGAACCAGATCAAAATGTAATTGGGAAAGGTCTAATAAAATAAATTAAAATGCATAGATAATATTACATTTTAAAAACTAAGTCAATATGCAATTCCTGGGAGCCTTATTTTTGAATGAGTAAGCCCCATTTCTATTTGAAGTTGACACTGCTAATAGTAGGGTGTTCACTTTGACGGCTGTGTAGAGAATGGATTGGAAAAGGGAGAAACTTGCGAAAGGGAGACCAATTAGAAGGCTATTGGACTAGTCCAATAAGGGGTGATGGGGGCCTGAACTAAAGAGGTGGATGTGAATGATTTGTGGAAAGAGAATCAATAAGACTTGGCAACTGATTAGGTGAAGAGAGGGAAACAAGAGGGAGAGTGAGGGGTTGATGGCTCTTCCCAATATACTATACTAGCTCTATATATCTGCATCTCTTTGGAGTCAGAAAAGCCAAATAAGGCCTTCCAGGGATCAGGAGAAAGAAGAAAGCCTGGGAGGCTGTGTTTCTAGATGTTCTACTGGCTTTATGGAATACTTGTCTGGGCCTCATGGCCTACACAGCCACAGAAAATTGTCAGAGGCACAGATGGTGGGGATGGTATCTGGACAATATGGCTGTTCACAGGCTAGTTACAAAACAGCTAAATTCAACCAACCAGCCATAACTGCTCCATATCTGGTCCCCATAGAGTTTTGTAGACTTGAGAGCCAAAAGAGACCTTAGAAGTCATCTAATCCAATAACCCTCATTTTACAGATGAGGAAACCAAGACCCAAGAGGAAAAATGTTTTGCCCAAGATCATAGTAGCAGGAAATAACAAATAACAAAATAATTTGAACTCAGATCTTGTCATCCTAAATCTAGCATTCTTTCTACTCTACCATTCTGAGTTCTTCTTGTGTGATCCTGGTTCCAGTTTCCTGAAAATGCTTCTGTACCTTCCTTATCAGAAACCTTGCTTTCAGAGAAACTTGGCTCTTCCTTTCTGCTAGACAGATCTCTTTGATATGACATAGACTCCAATGGGATGCTCCTAAGAACAAAATTTCATGCCCTTTGACCCAGAGTGCCCATTATGAGGCTTATAATATGCCCCCACAGATGTCATAGAAAAAAAAACAAAGATCCTCTTCATATCAAATATTCATAGACGCCCTTTATGAAATAGGAAAGAAATGAAAAAATAAAGTATTTACACCTTGGTTGCAGAATGGCTAGGAGAAACATGTGAATGTTATAGTGTTAAGTTGTTAAAAGCAACACATATTAGACCTGTGAAAGTACCTCTCTTCATTTGTTAGAGGTGGAGGAATGCTTATATAGAATGTCACATATAATACTAGATATGGTCATTGTGGGGGTTTTTTTAAACTGTTTTTCTTTTTTTACAAAAAAGAGCTCTTTGGGTAGCTCAAGTAGAATATTTAGGAATTTAAGGGATGTAAAAACAAAAGGAATCAAAAATTTTAAATGAAAATGAAAAAAAATCCTTGATGCCCAATGCCCTCTGGACACTGTACCTACTTGTATGCCAACAAAACTAAGCTAAACTAAAAACTTGTTTAGTATTAGAATTTTTACATACATCTGTTTGATATCTGCCAAATAAGCCTCTTAACCTATCAATCCATAAGGTGATGAGGATTAAAAAGTAAATATGTCATGTCATATGAAGAACATTGGAAGAAATTGTAAATATCTCATCTGGAAGAGAGAAGCTGATTTTCTGATATTTGAAGGGTTGTCCTGTGATAAAAGGTTCAGACTTGCTAGACTTGACTCCAGGAACAATGGATGGAAGTTATAGGAGGGCAAACGTCAAACCAACTTAATAATGACACAGATTTATGTTAGTCTTTAAAGTTTACAAGGTAGTTGCCTCATAACAACCCTATATAGTTATCCATCTATCATACATCAAGCATTTATGTACATACTCTGTGCCATACACTATCTAACAGACTGAAATACTACGACAGAAATGAAAAGGTCCCTGACTTCAAGGAGTTTACATTCTAGTGAGGGAAAGATGAATAAGCATATACAAATTGTTGTTGTTTGATCTTCATTCTCAAAGAAGACCAATGTCATCAGAGGGGTGATGTCATTACTTGCAAGTGAATTGGATTTAAGTGAGGCAGGGCTATGCAAAGTCACCAGCTTTACTCTCTCTCCTCTGGAGCCATCTAGATTCAGTGGCAATGACTGGAGATGGCCCCTAATGCATTGGGACACCTTGGCCTTTTTAAGCTAAGGTCTTTCCCAGGTCACAGTTTGTCTGAGGCAAAGTCCACTCAGTAAGGAAGTCTAGGTAAGAAATGAGGCAAAAAAAAAAAAAATGACCTCTTTTACCCAGTAAAAAAACAACAACAACAACAACAATCTGGGATGGGAAGACTCTCAGGATTTCTGGCCAAAATAGAAACAATTGCTATTTACATTCGTTCTGAGCCATCAGAATCTAAACAATGACCAAGATGGGCTTTGGCTGGGACCTATTATTAGCCAATCAGTGAGAGTCAGAGTGATTTAGGTTTGAAGTCCTTAAGAAGAAATCTAGCCCATAAATTCCAAAATATCTTGTGAGGTTTCAGCAATCAAAATTTATATTCTTTTGGGCAGAGTACCCACTGGTAAAGGTATGATTCCCTACGCGGACAGAAGTAGATCAGGGAGAGGGAGAGAGGGAGAGAGAGAGAAGAGAGAGAGGAAAGAAGGAAGGAAGGAAGGAAGGAAGGAAGGAAGGAAGGAAGGAAGGAAGGAAGGAAGGAAGGAAGGAAGGAAGGAAGAAGCTGCATTGCCCAACTACAACTGGTCAATTGAATCCCCAGAGAGGCAACTACTACTATTCCTGGGATGTTGTTTGTTCTTCATTCTTTTTTTTTTTTATTGACTTGTTCGTTTACTTTTAGTTTACAAGATTCAGTTCCAGAATCACTTGAGTTTCAGATTTGGAAGTTGGAAAGGTGATGTAATGACTTGCAAAAGAATTGTATTTAAGTGAGGCAAGGCTGTACAAAGTCATATACATATATGGGTATATACATGAATACATGCAAAATAAATAGAAGGTAATTGTTGGGAGAGGGACGACATGGCTGTTGGAGAGAAGTCAGGAAAGGCTTAATATACAAGACACTATTTGAGCTGAGCTTTAAAGGGAGCAGGGGATTCTAAAGGGTCAAGGTGAGAAGGGAGTACTTTCTAGACATGGAAGTGAGAACAGCCAATTCTATATTTCAAGTGCCATTATCCTTTTTCTGGGGGGGGGGGGGAGGGAATGTAGTCTGGTCCTGTGATGTCATTGCTTTAGGGAATACCTGGTGTAGAATCTGTGATTTTATTTGTATAGAGAACTGATGTTATAAACCTTTTCTCCCTGTAAGTAATGACTTCCCCAAGTTCATATAGATAATAAGTTTCAGAAGAATTCAAATACAGGTCTTTCCTGATTTGAGGCCTGAACTCATTCCATTATATAACATTGTCTCAAGTAATGCCTTCCATATTTACCCCCTTCTCTCCTCTGATACTTGTCATAGACCTGGTGGTAGGCTCTCATGTTCTCACACCTGGGCTACTATAAAGGGCTGCTGATTGGTCTCCTTTCTTAAGGGGTTCAGTGTTGAGCCAATAGTGTCCCTCTCCACCACAGCCCCTTTTCTTATACTTAAAAATTTCTGAGTATTTGTTGATGTCCCCTCAAACAACCTGGTTTCCCAATTCACTGACCTCCTCAACTCCTACAACTTTAGCCTTCATTCTAATTCAACTCTATTTTGGGATGATCACATGATTGATTTCAACCTAAATGTTTAAATCTCTGTGATCCAGAACTTTCAAAGTCTTTCTTCAGAACATGACTTCCTACCCTTAAATATCTTCCTTTTCCTCACATTTTGTAGAATAGGGTTTCTTTCCCATTTTTTAGTCTTGAGTACCTTTAGCATTCTGGTGAAAGCTATGGACTCCTTCCCAAAATCATGTTTTTAAGTGCATAAAGTATGGAAGATTAAAAAGGAAAGTAATCATATTGAATAGTTATCGAAATAGTAAGAACAAACCCAAGATCTTCAGTTAAGAACTCCTATCCTAAATCTATTCTTTATCCTCACTACAAATTGCTTAACCCTTTCCTTCTCTCCCATTCTATCAATGTTTCTCTGACTTCATTCTTTCTTTTCATGATCTTGACCATGTTATTAATCAGTTCAATTGTACAGTACCTTTTACTCTTGAATTCCTTAACTTCCTGTTCTATAATAGTTAATACCTAGTCAAATCCTGACCCTGGCTTCTTACCCCCCCATTCACCTTCTCCGCTCTTATATTGGGCTTGTGAATGCTCCTGGAGAAAGAATTACAACCATGAGACTGCATTCACTATAGATTTATGTTATCTAATTTCAGCAGACCTTCACTGTTTCGATGAAATACTTGTATGTCTGTATATATATATATAAAGTTTTTTGTTCTTGTAACTGACTACAGTATTTTGCAAATGCTTGTTATAAGTCCTACCATATGAGAGTGTATACACACACACATATGTGTGTATATAAAGTTGCTGTTTAGTCATTTCAGTTGTGTCTGACTCTTTGTGACCCCTTTTGGGGTTTCTTGGCAAAGATTCTGGAATGTTGGTCATTTCCTTCTCCAACTCATTTTACAGATAAGGAAGGTGAGGCAAGCAGGGTTACATGACTTGCCCAGGGTCACAGCTAGTAAGTATCTGCGGCCAGATTTGAACTCAGGAAGAGGAGTCTTCCTGACTCCAGGCAGAACTCTAGCTGCTGTTACATAGTTCTGCCTGCCTATCTATTGATTGATCTATCTATCTATCTATCTATCTATCTATCTATCTATCTATCTATCTCTCATTTATCTATCTCTCATCTATCTATCTCTCATCTATCTATCTATCTACTTATTTATCTACTTATGTACTATCTCTCTATCTAGATATAGAGATATATATTCAAGAGTAACCACTTTGGGGGAGGGGTAGAATGAGGAAGATCAAGAAAGGTTTTCTGTAGGAGGTAGCACATGAGATGAGCCTGGGAGAAACTGGGTGTTCCAAAAGGGAGAGATGTCAAGAACTTCAGGGCATTGAGGAGACATGGATTCAAGAGACTGAAAGCCAAGCTTCCCAGTTTGGCAGTTATGTCAGTGAGGGTGAGTAATAAAATATTCAATATAAAAAGATAACCTGGAACAAGATTATGAAGAGCTTTAAATGCCTAAACGAGAAGCTGGTATTTTATCCAAGGGATGACCACTAAAGCTTCTTAAGTAGGGAAGTTGACATAAACAGATTTATGCTTTGGAAGATTATTTTGGCAACTATGTGGAGATTAGAAATAGTCTAGGTGATGAGGGCCTGAGTTAGGGTGGAGGCCATGTTAGGGAACAGTAGGGAATGGGTACCAGAGAAATTGACTTGAAAACTGATAGGATATGGCAGGCCATCAGCTGATCCTTCAGCTAGCCAATGATTAGTCAATTTATAATTGCATCAAGTTAATTGAAGGAAGAGAGTAAGAGCTTTTTATGAGTAAGTATCTGAAAGGATGGTGGGAACTGCAACAGGGACAGCAAAATTAGGAGTAGAGGTGGATTTAGGGAAGATGATAATGAATTCTAATTTAGACAAACAGTCTGAGATGCTTATGGAGCCTTGGAAGTTCTCACTGTTCAGCTGGTGATGTGGTCCTAGAACTTGGGCAATTAGGGCTGAATTTCTAGATCTGGGAGTCATCTTCAAGGAGATGATGAGTTAACCCATATGATTTGATAAGGTCACAAGACAAAGAGAAGACAAAAGGGACAGAATGGAATCTTGGGATAACCCCATGCTTAGAAGATGGGGTCTGAGATGCTAATCAAAAATGAGCAAGTAGGATAACATTACCTCTGAGGTACATGTTACTGTAGAAAGATCACTGATTCTCAAGTGAGAAGATCTAGATTCAAATTCTGCCTCTTAGAGAGACTAACTGTATGATTACAAATGGTGTCATTTGACCCCACACACCTCCCAGCCCTCTATTTTCTCAGCTATAAAATGAGAGGTTTTGAAAAGATATTATTTGCTTCCCTTCCAGCTCAAGATCTATGATCCTGGCATAGGATCTCCCCTCCAACTTCCATTTATGGCCTGGAATGACAACTAGATGACAACTGCCCCCACATTTGAGGTACTCTGTGTCTCTGTTCCCCTAAACTTTCATTTAAGTATTTTCACTTCTAATAGTCAGGACTATTGCAATAGCTTGCTGGTTGGACTTCCTGACTCATCTTTCAACACTCCACTCAGCTGTCAAATTAATCTTCCTAAAGCATGGGTCTTACAATGTCATTTGCTACTCAATAAATAGCCTTGGCTCCCTATTACCCTGAGCATCAAATATAAAATTCTTTGTTTGGGTTTTACCTGGCCCTTTCCAACACTTCCAGTCTTCTTGCTCCTTCCTCTCCTTCACATACACACTATAATTCAGTGATACTGATCTCCTTCCTGTTCTTTGCACAAGACACTTTATCTCTCATCTCTGGGCATTTTCACTGGTCATAGCCATGACTGGAAATCTCTCCCCGTTTTTGCATCCTGTCTTCTCTGGCTTCCTTCAAGTCCCAGCTAAAATCCCACCTTCACTAGGAAGCCTTTTCCATTCTTGTTTAATATTAGTGCCTTCCCTTTGTGGTTATCTCTGATTATATCTCTATCTATCTAGGGAGATATATCTATGGAAGGAAGGAGGGAGGGAAGCAGGGAAGGGGAGAGAGAGAAACAGAGACAGAGACAGAAAGAAACAGAGAGTCTGAAAAGAGTAACTACCCGTATGTTATTGTCTGTTACCTTCCCCTTATATCCTTAAATCTCATTAAATGAAGAGCTCCCATGGTCAACCACTTACATACACACACACACACACACACACACAGAGTCATTTCTATTTCATAAGTCAAACAATATTTTTATTATTATTTTCACCATTATTACTGAAATTGATCCATTTACTTGGTCTGTTTTTTCAGTGATAGCAGAATGGACTTTATAGATTTTCAAACCTGATTTTCTAAGACTTATTGAGAGTTGATTTTATTATTTTATTCTTGGCTTTAAATGAGGAAAGAATAAAATCAAAGGAGGGAGAGAGAAATGCACAAATACCTTTCCTGCCCTACAGAGAAAAGTGTATCTTTATCTGTCCTCTCTCCCCTCCACTAATCAGAGATGTTCCACAGTTCTGTCCAATTTATGCCCTAATTTCATTACTCCAATGCAGTGCCAGCTGAGATGGAAGATGGCTTAACATATGCACAGCAACACCAAACAGCAAAGTGTGGACAGGAAGTAAAGAATACCATATCCTCTTTAAACTGAAGGAGAAATTCTCAGCCAGCATAAAGTAATTACCCTCTTGGAACATGGCCAGGCCATGTGCAATGCAATTTAGGGCTTCTGTCCTTGACTCAAACCTTCCCTGCCTTCAAGGAGGTCAGAGAATTTGGAAATTTTTCTCTGCTCTGTTCTGCAGAGACCTGTGCCACTTTGAAGATCAGCTTGCAATTCACTGAGGGCACTGAGGGGAGGGATTAGTGACTTCATAGGCAAAAGAACATTTCATCTCATGAGGTTTAATATCATTTTTAATGTTCTTCAGTTAATGTTAAATATTGTTCTGCCTTCCCTCCCTTCTTTCTCCCCGTAGCCTGAGATTTCTAACCTTTGTCTTGCAATGCCCTCAGAGTGCTCACAATTATCTTAAAGGATACCATGAACTTCTCAAAAAGTCAAAATGCAAGCAAACACATGTAATGGCCTATAGACCTATTGGGGGAGAATGGAGGGTGGGAGTAACAGGACACTGGACTTGGAGTCAGGAAGACCTCAGTTCAAATTCCAAGTTGGACACTTGCTAGCAATGTGATGATGGGAAAGTCACTTACTTCTCTAGTAAGGATGATAGTTTCCTCACCTTTAATACAAGGAGGGTGGACTCCACAACCTTTAAGGTCCCTGTTAGCTATGAGTCTAGGACCCTATAGTATTCTCTGGGCTCTCTGTCCCAGCTGGCTGCATCTACCCATCAAGATTCTAGGAGGGCAGTCTAAGGGAATAGGGCATCTTTCTCTAATGCCATCAGCTCAAGCTCCTATTGTAAGCATGTTCCCCTTACTGTTAACCACCATTGACAGCTCTCCTAATTCCATTAAAACAAATAGCACCAATTAGCTTTTACAAAGGGAATAGTCATTGCCCCCCCCCCCAAAGACTTTGAGGGCACACGTTTCTCTATGCCACCTTGTCTCTAGGGACAGTAAGATCAGTTTTCACACACTTTCAATATAACATTGATCCCACCAAGTTCATGTCCAAATGTCGCATTGTTGCTGGAAAGAAGTCCTCTCTGCTACCATTAGTAGGCTCTGAATGTCACTCTTTGTTCTTCAGCTCTAGGCATGCTGCAAAATCTGGCATGCACTGAATTCTCAGACGCTCACACGGCTCACTCTCCTGATCTTTTGAAACTCACAATAGCATCATTTCTAATTTTCCTCACATAAAATAAAAGAACAAACATGAAGACAAAGAACCAAGGTCCCTATTCTTGAGGCCAAATGCCATCCTCAGACAGGGAGAGGATCAGAGGACCAGTGCTGTTTCTCACCAGACATTGTTTGGCAGAGAAAAGTAAGCCTTAGAGAAGAATCCAAACAAAGAAAAGAGAGAATAAGGTTCTGTTTGGCTAAAAAATATTTAATGCATCCCTCCCTAGCCAATCAAAACAGATCTCCTTTATCACATGCTTAGAAAAAGAGAAGCAATTCTAAAATGTTTCAGTCTCTAAGGCACTGCCTACTAAAGATCATCATTTCTCTATGAGAAACAAGTACTCCAGACTCATCCCATGCCGAAGATTGTAACACTAGTTCTTTGTACATGCTTATAAGGACTAGCCTCAGTGGCCAATCCTGTTCCATTATGATCATTTAAATTTTTTTTAAACATGTAGGACTAACCATGTAACACCTCTGTTAAATAAACTGTAATAGCTCTATATTATCTCTAGGGCTGAATATAGATTCCTATTTGCCATTTAAAGCTCCCATAACTTGCTTCCAACCTGTATTTTCATCCTTCACCCCTTTTATAGTCCAGTCAAACTCACCTTTTTGCTGTTTTTCCCATATGGTACTTCATCTTTGCACAGACTGCTTCTCATATGTGGAATGCACTCCTTCTTTAACTGCTCTTTCTCATAATAATCTCTATTTCTTTTTTTAAGGCACCACTCAAACATGACTTTCTATATTAGGCCTTTTCTGAATGTTCCCCCTTAACCATGCTAATACCTCATCCTACACACCACTCACCCCGAAAATCACTTTATATTTAGTTTGTCAATATCTTCCATATACTGTTAAATGTACAGGTCATCTCTTCCAATAAAATGTAAGTCTCTCAAGGTCAGGAACTATTTCTTTTGTCCCAGCATGTAGCACAGTGCCTAGCTTGTAGCAAGTACCTAAGAAATGCTTTTGGATTGATTGAGGCAAAAGGGTTGTAAAAGAAACATTCAAATAAGCAAAGGCCAGCAGGATGTTTGTTACAGATACCCAGTGGTCAAGAATCACTGTTCTAAGCTCTTAGCTCTCAAATTGCTTCGGTCTGTGGAGCATCTTGATCTGAATCAAGGAGACTTTGGGAAGATCTATACACATATTATTGCTTTGCAGCACAAAAAGCTTTTTTAGAATGACCGGAAAGATTGGTGGGTGCTTTATCACGAGCCACCAGTAAAAGATACTTCAGTACTTTAAGACATGGTCATTTTTCCAGAGTGGGTAATCACTGACCCACTCATTGAGGTTGGATTAGGGTGAATAATGAATCTCTCAAAGTGGTTGCACCATTCAAATTCATCCTGCATATTTCCATTGGGCTAGAATCAATTACCATATTTTATATAATGATAACTGTAAATTTAAATACATTTGACCACTTCAGGGGTTTCATTATTCACTCTAATGGGGATCTAGTGATAGTCTTTGTGGGTTGTATGTGGTTGTTGTGATATGAACTTTTAACCCACAGGGCAGTTTGGTGGTGGCTCCTGCAAACTTAGGCAGGCTGCACTTAGAGGACAGACATATTGAGGGCCAATGCTCAAAGGAATTTCAACTTCATAAGACCTGTTTGAATCTTGCCTCTACTGACCTAGCCTTTGAGAATCCAGCCCTCCATTCCATGATTGAACTTTGGAAGAGAATGTTAGTGGAAGATATCACCAATAAATTGATTGAAGGAAGAAATGTTTACTCATTATCATTGTAAATTTGTGGCTCCCACCCTTTGTTCCTTTGACTCCAGAGAAAAAATGAAGTTCTGGGCCTCTTAAACTTAAAAGGGAAACAAAATAGGACTTTAAAATAATAAATTATTAATGGAGGAGTAGGGAAAAGGGAGGTCTGGAGATAGATTTAATTGATATGAGAAACTTCAAGTGAGAAAACTCCCTTTATCAACACAGATAAGCAAATATTCTATAATGTATGACATTAAAGAGTTATCTCAGGACACTTCCAGGCAGACTGACTTATCTACAGTCACCTGGTGAATCTATGTCAGAGGCAGAATTTGAATCTACAACTTCCTGAGTCCAGAATTTGTCCTCTGTTTTATCTGTAACTTTCAATGGTGATAATGGTCAAAATGGACAGAGTGTGGACCTGGGATTCCAAAAGACCTAGGTACAAGTCTGCCCATGACATTTACTACTTACTGAGTTACCTTGGCCAAGTCACTTACTAGATAAGTCTTTATGACCCAGAAAACTCCCAGCCAAGATATATCTAGTAAGTCATAGAGTAGGGGCTAGTTTTCTTCTGATAAAATCAGATCCTTCTCATATTTACATATTCACAGTCAGAACTAAGTAAGACAACTGCAACTTTGTCTCAAATATCCAAAGTTTACAGGTTTATAGCTTTTTCCTTCGCATGTGGTTACAGATGATTTTGTTACTTGTCATTAGGTCAAAAGCCAGCCAGACCCCAGACCCTCAATGACATTGTCTTTCCATCTTCCACCCCTAGGTGGCACAATGACTAGAGTGTCAGGTCTAGAGTCAGAAGGGAGTTTAAATCCAGTCTCAGTCACCAGGTCACTTAAACCTGTTTGCCTCAGTTTTCTCATCTGTAAAGGGAGCTGGAGAAGGAAATGGCAAACCACTGCAGCATCTTTGCCAGGAAAAGCCCCAAATGGGATCACAAAGAATTGGACACAAACAAAATGACCAAAAAACAAATTACCTAATATGAGTGAAGTTTCCTCTGATTAGCCCTAATTTCTTTTTTGAATATTCTTAACATAAATTTCTCCACATCTTTCCTCTAGAAGTACTTTCAAAAATAAAATCCAGTTCATACACAAAGCTCACAGCAAAGGTTTGGGAAGCAAAGCCTCCAACAAACACATGTTAAGTCCTTCCCATCTTGACTCCAGTCCCTCTTTGTAGAACCTGTTTTTCATCTTTTCTGAAAATCTCAGGAATGTAGATTTAGAGCTGGAAGAAACTAAAATACCTGTGTGACCTTGGACTAAGTCATTTAACTTTAATTTCCTCATCTGTAAAATGAAGTAGCTAATTCTATAACAGATAGTTGGTCAAATGGTATGATTAAACAGTTCTCAAAATAAAAACCAACTGTAAATTATTAACAACTACATGAAAACTGTTCCAAATCAGTAATAATAAGAAAGTGAAAGCCAAAAAACTCTGAGATTTTACTTCACACCTAGCAAATTAGCAAAGATGGCAAAAAGTGGTAATAAGTCTATGTCGGAATGGTTTGAGAGAGCTGAGTCCAATAATACATGAGTTAGTACAATCATTCTGGAAAGCAATTCAGGGTTATTTGAATAAAATTATTTAAATTTCCATATCCCTTGACCCAAAGATCCGACTGATAATCATAAAAGCCAATGAGGCAGCTAAAGACTCAGTGAATGAAATGATGAACCCAGAAACAGAAAGACCAGAGTTCAGATCTAACCTCAGGCATTTACTAGCTGTGCAACCCAGGACAAGCCTCTCAACCTCACTATACCTCAGTTTCCTTAAATGTAAAATGGAGATGAAAATAATATCACCTACCTTACAGAGCTGTTGGAAAATAAAATGGGACTACAATTTTAAAGCACTTAGCAATAATGCCTGGCATATAATAGGCACTATATGAATGTTCATTCCCTTCTCCTCCTCTCTCCCCCACCTGTGAAATCAGTGATCAAAAGAAAACTCTTTAAACACCAAAATATCTATAGCAGTGTGTGTGTGTGTGTGTATGTGTGTGTGTGTGTGTGTGTGTGTGTTTGGTTTGGTTTGGTTTTTTGTAGTAGCAAAGAACTGGAAACAAATTAGATGCCCATCAACTGAGGAATATTTAAATAAATAATGAAATATTTACTAGGTAAGTTAAATAAATAATGGAATATTTACTATATGATAAATAAAGAGACATAATGGAAGACTTATAAAAACTGGTGTAAAATATACAACAATGGAAAGAGAAAATATAACCATAATAAAATGATTGAAAGTGAACACAGGGAAATTATATTGTCCAAACTTGATCCAAAAGCAGAAACATGAGAAGGCGCTTGGCTCCCATGTTTTCAAGGCTGGTGGGCTATGAGTACAGAACATTGCAGATAGCATCAGATTTAGCCAGGATTTTTTTTCCCACTGTACCATAATAGCCCTTTGCTAACTTGTATGGAACCTAACTAGGATGCTTCCCCAAGGTTGGGAATTAATTCTATGAGCAATAATACTTAAAGGGCATGGCATGAAGACCACACCAATAATATTCAGGAGGAGGATGATAATGATGATGATAAAAATTAAGGCATATTTACATTGGCAGATTTTGGGAAATGGCACCTAGGCTGTCCTGCCTTAGGGTTTAGAGGTGTCCTCATACATGCTCCCAGTGCTGGGTTTTTACTCTTTATTCTATGCTCTGCCTTTATTGGTTTCATTATTCCTTTAATGGCTTTATGTTTCATTGATAAAAGTTGAATAAAACTTTACCCATAAAAAGTAAATCATTGCAAATTCTGAGACAAATGGAAAGAACTTAGCATCATAGTATTAATTTATATGGCAAGTGCAGTACACCTTTCATCAACATAGTATCTTGGTTATAAAAGCAATTGCAGCGGACCATTAGAGCAAGTTGGGCAAAGCCAGGCCAGGAGGCGGATGTGCCAAATGAATATCGATAAGCTGAACAAAAGGACCACTTCACTTGATGCTGGGTGGCCAGCAATTTTGAGGTGAAATACCACAGCTATTAACAGGTCCAGCAAAGGGGACTCAGTTTAAGAACGAGAATAAAGAAAGATTGTTTGCCCATGGACATTGCACAAGAATTCTAAAAGAGGTCTGATGCAAGGAACCAAATTAAAATCTCTGGAGAGAGCAACCAGAGTCTCAGGCCAGTTATTTTCAGGGCTATAACTAGCCAATTTAGTGCCTGGGGCAAGCTTCACAAAATGCTTCTGGTATATTCAGCAAAGTAGTCACCCTTGAAATGTTAAGACAGATTCATTTGCAAGGGGAAGATAGAAACCTTAGAACACAAGGTTCTATCAGACAGCAATGGGAAGAACTGAGACCTGGGATATCAGAGGCCACAGCTGACTGGGAAGGGGTGGAGCCTATCATCTATCAGCAAGTGCACCATTTAAGTTTTGGTGCCTTCAGACAAAGCACTGATCACGCCACCCTGGTTACTGCTCTAAATAAAAATATCATTCCCTTTTTTCCATTTCTCCAACATACAGAAAATCACTAGTCACTAGCTCTAAAACCAATCCTTAGAGTTTATCTATTCCAACCGCTTTAGTGACAGGTGAGGAAACTGAGACCCAGAAGCATAGGCGTACATAAGGCTTGGGTCAGAAAGAAAAGGGCCAATGATGATACTTGTTCCTAGTGCGGATACATCCATCCCATGCATGTCAAGACTAGGGAAGTAGAAAGCCCAAGGCCACCTAGCAATTAAATGGAAGACCCAAAACTCAAACCCAAGTCTTTAGACTTTAAGCTCAGTATAGCAAACAAGTGGCCAAGTATAGAGCCCACTGTGGGTGTTCCCTAAATGAAAGTGATTGAATTTAGACAAGAAAACAAAACTCTGCTTCAGGCTTTCTATAAAATGCTGATGTCTGTAAGGATGGGCTTGCAGGGGACAGCCCTAAACCATTGGAGCCACAGGGAAAAAGAGACCCTGGTGTTATTCACTTTGTTGATACTTAGATGCTTTGACAAGCGCATCTCTATTGGAAGGGACCAAGAGGAAGGAGAGTGACAGGTACTGACTGGGTCCCACAGGCTGTGTAAATCAGTGGTGAGAAAAATAATGATGAGCTTTAACCACAAAGCTCCAACCTCTAAGGAGCTTTTCAGGTTTCCTTTTAGACTGCTTAACTTTCAAAAGCATCCCTACAAAGTACAAGGAAGCTTAATGTCCTCATTTGTTGTTCTTCAGTATTTTCAGCCATGTCTAACTCTTTATGACCCCATTTAGGGATTAAAGTGATTTGCTATTTCCTTCTCCAGTTTATTTTACAGATAAGGAAAGTGAAGTAAACAGGGTTAGGTGACATGCCCATGGTCCCATAGCTAGTAAGTGTTTGAGGTTGCATTTGAACTCAGGTCTTTCTAACTGCAGACCCAGAACTCTATCCATTGTACTACCTGCCCTCACTTTACAGCCAAAGAACTGAAACACAGAACCATCTCGCCCTGACAAAGGCTGGGTCTCTAGAGGTAAAGTGAGGTAGAAAAACCTTGTAATTACTCACATATATAATTAATGGTGTGTGCCAGGTAGGAGGAGACTCAGCAACCTGCTGCTACAAGGGAAAGGAAGATTTTTCACCCAAATTGACTATCTCCAGGGATTAAATTGCTTTTATAATTGCTCCCTTTTCATCTCCATCCTGCTTGTACTGACCCTTCCAGGAATGGGCGGTATAGTTGGAGTCAGTCAAATCTTAATCCTACAGGACCAAACGACCCCAGAGGATAACTACATGCTCAATGTTTTTTGTTTGCTTGTTTTTTTGACCTTTTCCCAGAAATGGAAGAAAAGGGGTTATTCTTTGCCCTTAGAAGCTCTGGAGGATCTGCTTCATGACCAAGAATCCTAGAAATTTGACTGGCTGGCTTTCAGGCTATGGATGAGAGAAGGAACAGGCCAGGACCCTAATCAAAGGTTCTCTCTTCCAAAGCATCCTGCCTCCTGTGCCTTCTTCTCCAGAAGATGCTAATACCCAGACCAAATCCCCTCATGTGAAGATTCTCCGACATCCTGTCGCTGTCTTGGAGTAACGGAAGATGTCTTTTATCTCAGCTGGTTAGAAATTAAAGTTTTGCTTGGCCCCAGACAAAATGTAATGTGATTCTCTAACCTTGCAGCTTTATCCATTTATTACTTACCGGTTTATTTGGGGTTTTTTTTGGGAGGGGGGAAACGACAACAAAATATCTGCATATGCAATATCTGCCTTTTCCACTAGGAACACATAAGTGTTTGGAATTTCCAAACAACTTCAGAAAGAAGCAGTGTTTGCAAACAATTCATTGGTTTCTTTATGAATCTCTCATTAACCTTTTCAACTCTGTTTCATATTTTTTGTTTCTGGTCAATTCTACTTGATAAGGTTAGTATGAAACATTGCATAGGGCTAAAATAGCCCAAAAGAGGCACAAAATGCATATATATACATACATACATACATACATACATACATACATGCATACATACATACATGCATACACCTTCCACAGTTACCCTCTGTAATTACAAGAATATGAATTTGGAGTAATAACCAGCATTTATATGAGGCTTTAAGGTTTACAACATCCTTTATAAATATTATGTGTAGGTGTGTGCTAAAAGGTTCATGCTGTTGTTCTCACTTTACAAGTAAGGAAACTGAGGCAAGCAGAAATTAAGTGACTTGTCCAGAGTTACATAGTTACTAATAGTCTGAGACTGGATTTGAACTCAGGTCTTTCTGACTCCAGACCCAGCTCTCTATTCACTGAACCACCCATCTGTCTCTCTTAGTTTTCTTTTTTTGTTGTTGTTTTTTGTTTTGTTTTGTTGGGTTTTGTTTGTTTTTGCTTTTTGAGGGGGGAAGGCGGGGTAATTGGGGTTAAGTGACTTGCCCAAAGTCACACGGTCAGTAAGTGTTAAGTGTCTCAGGCTGAATTTGAACTCAGGCCCTCCTGACTCCAAGGCCAGTGCTCTATTCACTGTGCCTCCTAGCCACCCTGCCATTATGTTAAAAAAAAAATTGTTCACTCTCTACAGCAACTGTTTTCACACTCTTAAGATACTCAATGGGAAGTTACTCTCAACTACCTAGAGAGAAGTGGGAACAAAGAAACAGGAAAACAAATTCGGCAGATAGTGTCCTCTCCTATCCCCTACTGTTGGGGTCTAGGGGTGTTAGGGACCCTGAAATTCAAGTGCAAACAGCACAGGTCCTACCTCGAATGCATTCGACCCAAGTCTTCTTTCAGTCGGAGACCAGGCTTATTAAAACACCACTTGGGGTGGGTGAGATTTTAAGGAATCCATACCATCCTCCAGATTTTAAGAATCTGAGAATTTGTGAAGCTTGTATTGACAAGCAGGTCAGATAGAATCTGAGGAATCAAATGGGGGAAAGACAGACAATTATATACAGTCGTCAAGGAGAGAGTCTAGATGGAATCAAGAAGTAGTGGTCTAGTGTGTGGCTAGGTCCAGACAATGAGGGTCACACTGAAAGGGCAGTTAAAAGGATTATTCACCAATGTCTCAGGCTAATGCCAGGGGTCTAAGTTCAGGGGCTGAGTTCTTGGAATTCATGCGAAAATTCAAAGGGTGAGGAGTCCAAAGCCCATACCCCATCACTACTGCACTCCCAGAAATGGATGCTTGGAATGGATTGCCATAATGTGGGAAACCATTTGTCTGACCTTGGTGGGCATTGCCTAATCCTGCCTCCATAGGAAGGTGATGAGCAGTCAACCTAATTACAATAGGCTGAGGGCCATGTGAGAGGAGATTTGGTTTATTTTAATTCTCCACATCAGGGGCAATATCAGTGAGTAAGGAGCAGGCCTCTCATTCAGAAGACTAGGCCTTAGATACACAATGCCTGAATGACCCAGGCAAGGGATTTAATCTCTTGATGCCCTAGGCAACCCTCCAGGACTTTAGATAGAAACGTAAGTATATGCATAGGGAGCATTTCCTCCTCTGAAGGAATTCCCCATACTAATTAAATCACAAATCTAGTTCAGGAAAGAGGGAAAAATTCCACCTTAAAAAAAATCAGGAAAGTGATCATAGTTGGACCATAAGTTTAGATCTGAAAGACTTCAACCACCTTATTTTACAGATGAAGAAACTGAGTGTTGTAATCCAGTAATACTTATAATAGTCCATCTGCCGTGAGGAATAACATGCATTATTGGGTTGCTCTGTGTTTTTTGGTCTGAACTCTAGACTGCACTGGTATAGGAAACACCTAGTGAGGAATTTCTCTCTTATTATGCAAACCAACAGCTCTTCTAGAAGTTGTAGTCTAAGAGAGTTGACAAGATCACTGAGTGGTTAAGTGACTAATCCAGGGTCACACATCCAGTATTTGTTAGAGGTCAGAAGTAAACCTAGATTTTCAGCACTTTTTCCACTCTGAAGATTATGATGATGATTATTATAATAATGACAGTAAGTGGTCCGGTGGGTAGAATCCTGGACTTGGATTCAAAAAGACCCCAATTCAAATCTAAACTCATAAATTTACCAGTTGTGAGACCCTAGGCAAGTCACTTTAACCTCTATTTGCCTCTCTTTCCTCATTTATGAAATGAGATTAATAATAGCAACTATCCTCCAGTGTAGTCACGAAGAAAAAATTAATTAACATTTAAAAAGTGCTTTGGAAGACTTAAAGCACTATGTAAATGCCAGCTAGTATAATTAACTTGCCACTTTGCCACCTCAGGATAGGGACTGGGCTACAGGAGCAAGAAGGGGATAGGAGAAGCATGGACTCTGGATCACCAGCAGCTGGGGATTGAGTGAATGTAGAAGATACGGGGTTAGAGAAAGGTAAGAGGAACAGCCAGTTGGGTGAACCTACCTGTGCTAAGGCAGCCTGGACTTCAGGTCCTAGGAACTGGGCTACAAAATGCCATTCCTGGGAATCTTTAGAACTTGCAGTGAAGCCAAACCAGTGTTCTCTAAAGAATGTCTGGAGGGAGAAAGATGTCAAGACTTCCTCTTCATGAAAAGCATGGGAATGTGAATCCTTGCTTTAGAGTTGAAAGAGACCTTAGAGGCTGTCAAGTCTTAGCCCCCTAATTTTACAGATGGGGAAATTGAGGCATGGAGAGTTACGTGACTTGCCTGGGGTGACACAGATAAAGAGAATCTGAGGTAAGATACTACATCCTCATGAAGTCCAATGTCCTTAGTTTATGGCATAGCAGATAAAGTTCAGGATTTGAAGCCAGGAAGACCGCATTTGAATCTTGCCTCAGATCCTCAGCTGCTGTGTGACCCTGGAAAAGTCATTTAGCTTCTCTCAATCTCAGCTTCCTCAACTGTAAAATGAGGATAACAACAGTGTTCACCTCTCAGGGCAGGTATTAAGCTGTTTGTCAAGGGCATGATTCTGCTTAAAGAGTAATTTAAGTTATTTTTATCCCACTGGCCTCCTCCTCCTCATGGTCACAGAGCTGGCAGAATTAAAGCTATCATCAGTCACCAAATTCTCAATTTAATGTTCTTTGACAACACTTGAGGAGAAATGACACAGTGACAGAAAGGAAGGAAGGAAGGAAGGAAGGAAGGAAGGAAGGAAGGAAGGAAGGAAGGAAGGAAGGAAGGAAGGAAGGAAGGAAAGAAGGAAGGAAGGAAGGAAGGAAGGAAGGAAGGAAGGCAAAGAAAGAAGGAAGTAAAAGTCATTTGTTTGTATCAAGGCATTGTCCACAGAAGCCTCAGTTTAAGTGAAAAGGCTGTCTGTGGATAAAAAAATATAAAACTTAAATAAGATGAGGTCCCTATTATGGACTTTGCATTATAGAATGGGAATATGATACATAGACAAATAACTACAACACAGACTGATATCTGATAAGTACATTAGAGATATAAGGCAAAGTGAGGTCAGAAAAGGGAAAAAATCATTAGAACTATATGCAAAAGCTTCATGCCATACATAGCATTTGAATGGCCTACAAATGTTGGAAATATTGAGCTCCCTGGCAGAACTGAGGGGGAAAACTTTGGGGCTGTTGGGTGAGATAGTATCCTGAAATAAAACCCCAAATGTAGGTGCCTACACACCCTCTGTGAGTAAGGTCTTAGCCCAGTACTCAATTTCCTTGAAAATAATCTTCAGCCTTCATGCCCAGGGAATTCCCTGGGCATGAAGTCTGAAGCTCATTTTCTACCTTAACTGTATTAGCCAAAGAAGTCATATTCGATCATTTAGCCCATCCCACTCACTGTTTCTCGTGCATTCCTCCTGAATTTGCTGCAGTAGAGTTATCGAGTGTACTCTGTGTAATTTGCTTTTAATACACTAACGCACCCAGGCTTTTATTAGGGATGGTATATTTATCTTTCATATGCTTTATAGATTTTCCATGCCCAAACCAATTCTATTATTTCACTGAGTATTGACATCTGATTCTGTGGATAGTCATTGGGATATTTCTTTTCTTACACTTTTCCAAGGCAGCCACTACATCGGGTTTATTTCTATGACTTTGGCTACATCTCGTCCTTCCCCTAAATCCTGTATCGCTCCTCCAAAATTATTTTATACAACCCAATCCTGGAATATCTTTGGATCTCAGTCAGCTGGTCCCATTGATTAATGTCAGTTCAGATTTAGCTAGTGTTTCCCATCCTAGCCACTACTACCCCACCTTTTTTTCTTAATCCAAAGCTTCCTTCGAGGGGACTTCATTACTTATAATTGTCCAAGTTTATTTTCTTCACTTCTCATATTAAAGGCAAGTCTGAGGAGAGAAGTTATGGGGAATGGGACCAATGCCCCCAGAGGCTCCAGTAAACTTTTATAGTGTGCTTGTCTTCATCAATCAGTATACCTCCCTTGTCTATTGCTTCATTTTTTTTCTGAGTCTATTTACAAAATCCTCTCATTCTCTTTTGCTCTCATTCATTCACCCTGTTCCTTGTTATTCTGGCTCAAGCTTCATATTCTCTTTTGATTTCCTCCCATCCCTTTCCTTTCCCAGTCAGATTTTTCTTTACCCAGAGGTGTTTTAAGCTGCCCTTTGTAAAGCCACTTTACAAAGAACAAGTAATCTCCCAGTCTTCTTTTCCAGAAGAATTGTAATCCACTATGCTTTAATTACAGTGTCTCTTCAGACTTTCAAGCTACCATCCATTTATGGATTTTAATACTTCCTCCCTATGCACCATATTCATTAGATTTATTAATTCCCCCAAACATGCTTTTTTGAAGTTTAATGTCTAGATTCTTTGAAGCCACTGCCTACACATGGAATTCAAGAGGTTCAGGATTACTGCTTGGAGGAAGTGATAGAGGGGGCCTGGGGAGAGCAGATACCAGTGTCCCATGCACTTCTGCATTATTTCTAACTTGTGGACCCCAGTACTATCCTTCTGCTGGTTTGATTTCACTTATTTGAATTTAAAACATGGTACTTTTCTTATCTGGGAACTTTTTTTTAATCTGGCTGCATTTGCAGCCCGGTGGATCTTTGGCACTCAGAAGGATGAGGTCAATAAAATAGGTCATCCCCTCACCAATTCACAGTCAGCTTAGGTTAGTTACCTCAATTACTCTAATAGAATATAAACTCCCTGAGGGCAGAGAATCACTTTTGTACCTGTATCACCAGGAGCTTCTGGACTATTGTGATAGGAATATGATTTCATTGCTATAGGGGACTCCCAGATGAAGAAATGCCCTTCATCAAAGCAGGTGAGCAACTTCTCTACAATTCTACAATTCAGAGTCCCATGGAAAGATGCCTAGAGCCTGAAGAGGTTTAATGACTTGCCCAAGGACACAAAAGCAGAATGCATCAGAAGTGGGGCTTAAACCTAGGTCTCTGTCAAAAAACAAATAGTGGCTAACATTTATATAGTGCTTTGAGGTTTTCAAATTTGTGTGTGTGTGTGTGTGTGTGTGTGTGTGTGCACCTCATCAGCATCAGGCATGTTCCAGAGTCTGCCCCCCTTGGATGTGAAGGCTGACCCCCTCGAACAGGACCCAGAGAGGCAGGGACAGCTCTACTCCCCTTGCCAGCAGGAAGCACTTTCAGAAGCTGAGACCTTCACCCTTTACCCCAAAGGAATTTGGGTCCCA
>CM053593.1:58295078-58313425 GCA_028646575.1 Pseudocheirus occidentalis
ATCTCTCTCTCTCTCTCTCTCTCTCTCTCTCTCTCTCTCTCTCTCTCTCTCTCTCTCTCTCTCTCTCTCTCTCCCTTTTATTTCACTCAGCTGGTAGCTAGGCCCAGATTCTGCTAGCAAGGAAGTCTCTAGCTCCCAGGCTCATGTACTCATGTAGAAGCTCTCTCACCTTCTCTTTATTTCACTCCAGTTGGTAGCTAGGCTCTAGCTACCAGTCCCCCTGGGGTGAAGGCCCAGGGGAAAGCTCAGGTAGAAGCTTTCTCACTTTCTCCTTATTTCGCCCAGCTGGTAGCTAGGCCCAGACTGTGCTAGCCACAGCACCCTGTAATGTCTACATTCTCCTCTCCCCATCTTGACCCCTTTGGAAACCACTTCAACTCTACACTACTCTTTTCTCTTGAGTGTTTTGTCCCTTTATTATATTACCTATTCTGTCCTACCAAGCCCAAGTCTTGGGTCACTCTCACCATCTGTTGCCTTTACCCTTACACACATACTGCTGAATAAAGCTGGAGAAAATCATGTAACTATGCAGACTGAGTTCACTACAAAGTTATGTTATATAACTTTAACTGAACCCTCACTGCCACAAGGCAATCTTTTTATGCCTTCCTAATTAACTCACTATCTCACTCACCAAAGTGACTGTTTCAAACTTTTTCATCCTTCCTCAAACCTCCCGAGGGACTCTCTCTCCCTTGCCCTCTCAGCTGAGAACCTTGCCTCATATTCCACTGAAGAAATTGAGGCCATTTTTTAAGGGTTCCCTCTTCTTCCCTCCTTCTCATGTCACATCACTCATACCTATCTCATATCTCATCTGTTACCCTTGTCTCCTATGAAGAGATGTCTCTTCTCATTGCCAAAGCCAAGGCCCTCTCTCAAAGTACACAAATGATCCAATACTATGCCATCTTCTCCATCAGATTTCCTCTTCTGTCATACCTACTTTTCCATTTATCTTGTCTTTCCCAGTCTACTGGATGGTTCAATACTGTCAACAAACATGCCAATGTCACCCCCATCCTCAAAAACCCCTCGCTTGATCCATCTGTGGCTGCTAGCTGTCATCCTATATTTCTACTTCTAACTAAACTCCTTAAGAAAGTCACCTATAATTAGTGTCTCTTCTTTCCTTAACTCTCTACAGCTGGCTTTGAATCTCAACCTAAACCATTCTCTCCAAAGTGTGGTTGTGGTTGTTGTTGTTGTTGAGTTGTTTGAGTCATGTCCAATTCTTCATCACCCCATTTGGGATTTTCTTAGCAAAGATATAACAGTAGTGTGCTGTTGCCTGAGGAGGAAACTGTCCCCTGACTGGACATTACTACTGGTTGTCCCCAGTATATGGAATTCTGTCCCTCCTCATCACTGTCTGTTGGCTTCCCCGGCTTTCTTCCAGTCCCAAATAAAATTTTGCCCTTCACAGAAACCATTTTCCAATCCTTCATTTTAGTGCCTTCCTTATGTTGATTATTTCCTATTATCCTGTCCATAGCTTCTTTATACATAGTTGTTTGCATATTATCTTTCCCAACTGTAAACTCAATGAGAGCAAAGACTGTTTTTGCCTTCCTTTGTAACCCCAGCACTTAGCACAGTGCCTGGTTCATAGTAGGTACTTAATAAATATTTATTGACTTACTGACTGTCTTATATATATAATAAGTACCTAAGCGGAGGCTAGGTGGCACAGTGAATAGAGTACTGACCGGGGAGGCCGGCCTCAGATGCTTAACACTTACTAGCTGTGCGACTTTGGGCAAGTCATTTAACCCCATTGCCCTGCCTTCCACCCTCCAAAAAATCAAAATAATAATAGTAAATACCTAATAGATACTTATTTGGTTGATACTTTGGAGATTGTCTCTTATTGCTCATTTCTGAATTTTTATGCTTTACATTTACACTACAAACCATCAATATTTCATTTGTGGAAAGTAATTTTCAATCTTGTAAGAGCTTTGTATAGGTAACCCAACTCATTTTCCCAGTTAATCAACTGTCTTTGTTTCTCAATTAATCAGCATTTCTTCTATTCATTTGTTCAACAAATATTTATTAAATGTCTGCAGTGTGCATATCTTATCAGTTACTAAGGCCCTTAGGAAACCCTCTGACATAGTCAAGTCATTCCAATCTTTATATTAATCTCTTGTTGACTATTTATCTAGTCCCAGAAAGGTTGTTCCAATTTTTTTCAGATTAGGGGCCACCAATATCAACTCCACACCCCCAGACCAATGCTCACTCAGTAGATAATCAATCACTCTCAATAGACAATCTGACTTACTACTTTCTTTATGGAAACTCCCTCAGCTTCTTTCCCTTCACTTCAAAATCTGCTTTTTTATCTCAGGCATCCATCTTCTTTTTTCTTCTCTCTGAAGAAATGATCCCCTTCCTTACTTGGGTTAATCCTTCCAACTGTGCTCTTGATCCCATCCTGTCTCAAGGTCCTCTGAGACCTTCTCCATCAATTATTCCCTCTTTCTTTTTTACCTCTTCAATGTCTTTCTCTTTACTAGCTCCTTTCCATCTACCTAAAAAAATATTCACATATCATCTGTTCATCATACACTCTCAAGAACACATAGTCACATAGACACACTGCCAAAAGAATGTTTCTTTCATCTTAATGTCTCATCTCTTTCCCTACCATCCACTTCTTGAAAGAGCAAACTACTCTTGCTGCTTTTTGTTTTTCATTTGTTTACTCATGTCCAACTCTTTGTGACCCCATGAAGCACAGTAAATAAAATCGAACACTATTTCCATTTCTTCTCCCTCTGTTTGCTTTGACCAGTTACCATAATGTTAGTTTTATGGTGGTTGTTGTTGTTTTGGGGGATGGGTAGCGTTGGGTTTGTTTTTTTTAGTTAGCTTCAAATCAGTTTTTACATTCTCCTCTTTCATTCTCATCTAGAGCTCCTTAATTATTCTTTACTTTTTACCATTAAAAAGAAGTCTTGCCTGCATCTCTGATATTGTTAATATTTTTTACAGCAACCTTAATTCAGGCTCTTGTTTCATCAAGCCCGACATTTTGCATGATGTGCTCTGTGTGTAAGTTAAATAAATAGGTGACATTATACAGTCTTGTCATTTTCCTTTTCTAATCTTAAACTGATCAGTTGTTCATGTGCAGGTCTAATTGTTGTTTCTTGGCCTTCATATATGTTCCTCAGAAGACAAGTATGATGATCGGGTACTTTCCTCTCTTTGAGGACTTGGCGCCTTTTATTGTGATCCACATAGTCAAAGGCTTTACTGTAGTCAATGAAGCAGAAGTTGATGATTTTTTTTTCTGGAAGTCCATTATTTTCTTCGTAATCCTGCAAATGTTAGCAATTTGGTCTCCAGTTCCTCTACCTCTTAGAAAACCAGCCTGCACTTCTAGTAATTCTCAGTGCATATTGCTGAAGCCTAGCTTACAGAATCTTAAGTATAACCTGGCTGGCATGTGAAATGAGAACAACCTTTTAGTAATTTGAACATTTTTTTCACATTGCCCTTTTTTTAGGATTAGAATATAAACTGATCTTTTCCAATCCAGTGGCCTCTGTTATGACTTCCAAATTAGCTGGCATATTGAATGTAGCACTTTAGCAGTATCATCTTTTAGGATTCTAAAATGCTCAGCTGGAATTCCATCACTTCCATGAGCCTTGTTGTTATGAACCTCTGAGTCCATAGTTCTCCAGGCACTCTATCTACCAGATGTAATCCCTTAAATCTATTCACCACTTCCATTTTGTATTCATAAAGGATGTTATTTAGGTCATACACATATCATCTGACAGTTTTTTCCTACTTCAATTAAGTCTAAACTTTGCAATAAGAAGCTCATGATCTGAACCACAGTCACAGCTCCAGGTTTTGTTTTAACCATGAGTCTAGAGCTTTTCCACCTTTGGCTGCAAAGTATATAATCAACATGACTTTAATATTGACCATCTGGTGATGTCCATATGTACAATCACCTTTTGGGTTGTTGAAAAAGAGGGTTTGTGGGGCAACTAGATGGTGAAGCAAATAGAGCACCAGCCCTGAAGTCAGGAGGACCTGAGTTCAAATTCAGCCCCAGACACTTAGTACTTACTAGCCATATGACCTTGGGCAAGTCACTTAACCCCAACTGCCCTACCTGCCCCTTCCAAAAAGCAAAAAAAAAAAAAAAAAAAAAGGAGGGGGGAGGGTTGCTATGACCAGCAAATTATCTTTACAAAACTCTATTAGTCTCTACCCTGTTTCATATTCTACTCCAAGGCCAAACTTGCCTGTTATTTCACTTATCTTTTCATTTCCTACTTTAGCATTCCAGTCCTCTATTATAAATGTGACATCTTTTTAAAAAATTGTATTTCTTGAAAAGATTTTGTAGGTCTTGACAGAAGCAACCAACTTTGGTGTCTCTTTGGCATCAGTGATTGGAGCATAGACTTGTTTGCTGAAATGCTGAATGATTTGCCTTGTTTTCAAAGAAATATCATTTTGTCATTTCTGAGATTATAACACAGTACTGTTTTTCTCACCCTCTTATTGACTATGGGGGTCACTCCATTTCTTCTAAGGGATTCTTGCCCACAGTAGTAGATGTAATGATCACCTGAATTAAATTCACCCATTCCCATCCATTTCAGTTTACTGACATCCAAAATATCAATGTCATTTCAGTTTACTGACATCCAAAATATCAATGTTTAAACTTTCTATCTCCTGTTTGCCCATATCCAGCTTGCCTTGGTTGGTGTATACATTCCAGGTTCCTATGTAGTATTGATCTTTACAATATCAGATTTTCCTTTCATCTTAGAGACATCCACAGCTGAACTTCCTTTCAGTTTTGGCTGAGCCACTTTGTTAGCACTGGAGCTACTTGCAGTTGGCTCTGTTCTTCCCCAGTGACCTGCTAAATACCTTCCAACCTAAGGGGCTCATCTTCTGGTGTCATATCTTATCGTTTTAATACTGTCCATAGGGTTTTCTTGGCAAAGATACTGGAGTGGTTTGCCCTTTCCTTATCCAGTGGATCACCTTTTACTGCCTTTACTCCCTCACTACTCTCATACTTTTCAATCTATTACCATCTGGCTTTAATATCTAGTCTATTTTTCATAAAGCACTTTTGAAAGTCATAAGCAACCTCTTCAAAGATGGATCCAATGATCTTTTATCAGCCCATTTTGTGCTTGTTCTCTATATAGCATCTAATCTTATTGACCCCTTTAAATTATCTTCTCCCTTCATTGCCAGGGCATTGAGCTCTTGGTTGCCCTTCTCCAAACGTTATCCAACTTATGACTGTGTGACCCTGGGTTAGTCACTTAACCTGTCCTTCCTAAAATATCATCTACTTATTTAACACTGGTAAGGGGCACTCTGGGAAGTATTTGACCTTATCAGCTCCCCCCTTCCTTCTCTAGAGAGTGGAGCCTCATCTCATTAGACTTGACTACTCTACCTCCTTTTTTTTTCTTCACTAAAGGTTGAACATTTAATCAGCCAACATGTATCATAACAACTAACTCAGCGTTAGCCTGGGGCAATAGAATGGCCTTCAGATCCTGATGGTCCCTTTCTCTGATGTTTCAGAAAAGTTTACAAGCATAATCACAATCACTCAAAGGCCCCTGTTAGGAAAATTCACAAGAGTCAGACAAGTTTGTTTTGCTGCACTAATTCAAGATTAGAGGATCTCAGGCAAAAACCCTGGTCTCTCTATATTTGAGGTGAACTAAGAATGCAAGGAACATTTAGTTAAAATAAGCAAGTAAAGTATATTACAGTGCAATTACTTAAGCATGGAGAAGCAAATTGGGGAATAAGAGAGCCTTTTGGGGGAACTTTCTTCAGTCTTTGAAGATGAGAATAGAGCTGGTAGCTTCAGTCTCAGGCTTCTGTTTTAAGACGCTTTGCAAAGGCCTAATAGCCCACCTCAATCTTTCTTCTTTTCTTTGTTGCTCCTTTTAGATTCTCCCTTTGCTTTCTGCCTTAAGGTTCTTTTTTTCTTCTTCTTCTACATGTTGCCCTTTTATGTTGGCTCATTAAGATCCAGGCACTCCTTTTCAGAGGCGTGGAGTAGAATGGTGCATATCATGTCAGATTTTTTTTTTTCACCATATTGGACAATTTTGCTGATTTTTTTCCTCTTCTTCCTCTTTATCATTTTTTAAAAATTCTTTTTCATAAAAGATGGATCTATGGGAAAGTGAAGGAGAAGGCCGAGGGTGGGGTAGAATTACAAGGGAAAATCTAGGTGATTTTAAAACAAAAGATAACAAGAAAAATCTATTGTAAAAAGAGGGAGGAAACACTGACTCCCTTGACTTCAAGAGTTAAAGGAACTTGGAATATAAAATATGATATACCCCTCCCATTCAGGAAAAACAAATGTCCTGAATCTTAGAACATGCACTGCCAACCAAGAGTAACAGGTCAAGCCTTCTGGGATCTTTCTCTTGACCTTTCTCTATTTTCCCCTCCAATCAAGCAGGAGAGGGAAGGGGTGGTTCTCTTCTTCCCCACTCAGTCTTTCTGCAACTCCTACCCATTAGCCTCAGTTCTGCTCTATGAGGGGTGAAAGAATGTCTAATGCCTTTTCTGCATGACAGTCCTTCAAATGTTTGAAGGCAGCCATCATGTCCCCCTAATTTATCTCTTCTCCAGACTGAACACTACCAGTGCTTTCAAAGCATCCTGGTGTGACATTGTCTCTAGAACCCTTATTAACCAACTCAGTCTCTTCTGAACGTGATCCACTTTGTAAATGACCTTCCTAAAATATAGCAGCTTCATGGTTCAGGGGATAGAGCACCAGGCCTGGAGTCAGGATGACTTGAGCTCAAATCTGGCCTCAGATACTGACTAGCTGTTTACCCTGGGCAAGTCACTTAACCCTGTTTGCCTCAGTTTCCTCATCTGTAAAATAACTGAACAACAAACTGTTTAATCCAGAATGAACATAAAATAATAATGATAATAATAGTTGATAAATGAATATATAAAATAAAGATAATAAACATTTACATAATATTTTAAGGTTTGTAAGATGCTTCTCAAATATTATTTCATTTGATCCTCTGTGAGGTAAGCTTTATTATTATCTCTGTTTTATAGATGAAGAAACAGATTGAGGTATAGTGACTTACCCAGGGTCACATACGTAATAAGTGTCTGAAGCCAGATATAAACTTGTCTCCGTGACTCCAACTGTACCTCTCCACTGCCCCCACCTAGCTGCTAAATAGAATAATATGTTATTTAGCAGTAAAAAAGAACATGACAAAATATAATTTTATATAATGTTATGTTATACAAAGTAACACAACATAATCCAATTCCAAATAACACATATTATAGCATGACTCAATATAATAAATAGGTGATATGACACAACCAGACTTGAGGTTACAAGAACAGAGGAGTTTTTCTTGTTCTGGATATTATTAGCCTCTTAATGAAGCCCAGGGGACTTTTTGTTTACTGTCTTTCATTCATTTGTCAAATACTCAGCAAAGATAACCAAACCCAATAACCGAGCATTCAATAAACCTGAGAACATAAATTATTTAGGGAAGAATTCCTTATTTGATAAGAACTGCTGGGAAAACTGGAAGGCAGTTTTACAGAAATTAGATTTAGACAAATATCTTATGCCATATAATAGAATAAGCTCAAAATATACATACAACTTAAATATTAAAAGGTGTTTCATAACAAAAATTAATAGAACCAAATCAGACGCTTTTTGTATTTAGGGGAGACAGTTCTCAAACAAAAAAAGGAACAGAGGCTTAGTCACAAAAGACAAACAGAGCATTTTAATTACTTGAAATTGAACATGGTTTGCCCAAATAAAATCAATGCCTCTTAGGTAAGAAGGATATTTGTCAATTGCAGAAAAAAAAATCTTTGCATTAAATATCTCTGATAAGGATCTGAGAATACAGACAAACGATTCTCAAAAGGACTATAAACTATCAAGAATCATACAAAGATGGCTCCAAATCACTAAGAATAATGATGCAAATCAAAACGACTCAGAGATTTCAACTCATGCTCCATCAAAGTTGAAAACAGATGGAAACGGTCAATATTAGAGGGATTGTGGGAAGACAGGCACAATAATACTTTGTTGGCACATCCATGAATTGGCCTAATTGCTCTTGAAATCTATAGAAAATTGTGCTTAAAAAGTAACCTTTCACCCAGAGATCACCCAGCTAGGCTTATGACATAACTACTCTGTTTGTAGATGTTTCTGGGGCTTGTCAACATGCCTTCTTTCCCTAGGAAATTCCTTACTGGGAAATCTAATTGTGCTGCAAGATTGAATCTGCCTGGTCCTTACACCTCATTAGTAATAATCATTTAAAAAATTAACATTTATGTAGCACTTACTATGTGCCAGACGTTTTACAAATATTATCTCAACCCTGTGAAGTAGGTGCTGTTATTTGTCCTTCACTCTGGAAGAAGACTGTGATGTCAGGAAGGTGATGCCATGACTTGTAAGTGAATTGGATTTAAGTGAGGCAGGGTTTGCAAAGTCACCAGCCTCACTTTCTCGTGGATCCAGTGGCAAGATATAGAAAAGCTGGAGATGGCCCTGTGGAAGTTAAATGCTATTATTATCAGCATTTTACAGATAAGGAAACTGAAGCAGATAGAAGTTAAATGACTTGCCCAAGGTCACACAATTTATAAATGTCTGTGTTTGGATTTGAACTCACAGCTTCTTGAACACAGGCCCTGTGTTCTGTGCACTATGGTGCCACCTAGCTGCCTCTACACAGCTTTTGGGCTCTCCAATTTGCCCCCAAGCCACATACTTTATCCTCATTACTATTCCCTTTCTTTTCAGCTTCCCTTTGCATATTGTCTTCCTCCATTTGATTGTAAGCTCCTTGAGGGCAGGGCCAGCTTAGGTTTTATTTGTGTTTGTATCACCAGTCTTTAGCATCAGACCTAGTGCATTAGTAGGCACTTGATAAATGATTGATGATAATAACAATGATGATGATGATGAAGATGATGATGATGTCAAAGACCAAAATTTCACAATAGTGAAGTAGCACTTTTTGTAGTACCAAAGAATTAGGAACAAAGTAGATACCTATCAGTTGGACAATGGTTAGACAAATTGTGGTGTATGAATATAATAGATTACTATACCACAAAAATGATTAATTTGATGAATTTGGAGAGTTATAGCAGTATTTATTTGAACTGATATAAAGCAAATAAAAAGTACCAAGAACACACCACACACAATGACTACAATAATATAAAAAGAAAGAACAAAAAGCAAAATTTAATTAAAAGTAATTATAATGATCAAGATTAAGCCCAAAGAAGAGATAAGAAAATGCATCATTCTCCCTTCTTTAAAGAGGAGAAGGATGTGTACATATATCATCAGACATAGTTGATTTGTTCATTAGTTTTAATGGACTGACTTTTTCTCTTCCATTTTAAATATTCTTTCTTTCAGGGCAGCTAGGTGGCACAGTGAATAGAGCACCAGCCCTGGAGGCAGGAGGACCTAAGTTCAAATCTGACCTCAGACCCTTAACACTTGACTTTGGGCAAGTCACTTAACCCCAATCACCCAGCCTTCCCCCCTCCAAAAAGAATATAAATTAATATCCTTTCTTTCAAGAGATGGTTTGCTGATATTTAGAAATAAAAGTAATATAAAAATAAAAGACAACAACAGAATTTTTTGAAAAATAAATCCAAGCTTTGAAGGACTCATATAAACTTTGGAATTTCCCAGTTCATAGCATATTGGCAGAAGTGGGCAGAGAACTGTGTTGTAGGCCCAGTCAACAATTAAAAACTCTTCTGGCTCAGCTGCTTACCACACTGACTACTCTGGGAACAGGTTGTTGAGTAAACCTTAACTGCCCTCAGCCCTTCCCTAGAGCGGTAGATTTCCAGAATTCATAAAAGAAGGGAACGGGAAGACACTTGGAAGACAAAGCAAATAATATCAAACAATTCCTCACATCAATAAGGGCAGGCTATAGCGTCACAGCTCTACATTTCCTTTCCTTACCAGGACACAGGAACAAAGGTTAAGCAATATTGGCCTCACTCTGAAGGCATTTTTCATTTCAGATATTTTCACCTCTGACCGCCAAACTTTATTGACTTCCAAGGCAGCATCATGAGTAGAAAGGTGAGATAATCTCCAAGAAAATTGAACCCTATGGCAAAATACCCATTTCTAAGGAAAGTGAGAAATCTTCCTCCACCCCTCACCCTCAAGCTGTGTACAACTATTATCTGATACCCAGATACTGTTGAAAACCAGCCTTTGTGATACCTGGAGCTTTGACTTTAGAAAGCTTCAGTTATTTCTTTGCCTGGGTTTGAATCTATTTTGAACGCAAAATAACTACTTGATTCTGAGCAAGTTAATTGTCCTACCTGAATCTCATTTTCCTCATCTGTGAAATGGGGCTCATAGGATTTGTATCAGAATCAAATGAGGTGTTACATACAATGTTATATTAACATATATACAATGTTATATATAAATGTTAGGTATTATTTGCACATTTTCCAAACATTACTGTCTATTCTTGCCTCAGGAAGGGAGAAGACCCTCAGGAATATGCTTTTAGTTGGAATATTGCTGAGGGGAGCATTATTATACAAAAGCTTATAATCACAGAATCCTACAAAGTCAAAAACGGCCTCAGAATTCATTCTAGACAAGCTGTGCCTGGACAACAATCACCTCAGCAAAACCCTGGATATCTAACTTTTGCCCAAAGTCCTCATTACCTCCTGAGATGGAGAAGTTCTGCTTTTAGGCAAGTATTATGTGCTGATTATTAGGTAGGTTTTTTTCTCGTATATATGCACATCTTCCCATTGCTTTTCATTCTGCCCTTTGGGCTCAAGCACAAAATGCTAAATCTGCCTTTTGGAGTACAAGTTATCCCCTCACCTGACATACCCAATCAGTTCATGAATCTTAACTTTTACGTCTCCCAACATCTCTTAAATTATGTTTTCTCCTCTCCATTCCCATAGCCACCACCCTATTTCAAGTCTTCATTACCACAAGTGTAGGCAAATCCAATAGTTTCTTGTTGGGTGTACTGGTGGTGAAGTGCATAGAGTATTGGGCCTGGTTCAAATCTGTCCTCATGGTGTGGCTAGGTGGCATAGTGAATAGAGCACCAGCCCTGAAGTCAGGAGGACCTGAGTTCAAATCTGACCTGAGACACTTATCACTTACTAGCTGTGTGATCTTGGGCAAGTTATTTAACCCCAATTGCTCAGCTTTTCCCCCTCCAAAAAAAAATGCCCAATTACCAATAACAATCTTAGACATACATTCCACATTTTGTCATTTAAAAAGTAAACAGTCTGCCCTTATTGAGTCCCTTGTAATTAGTCTTTGATGTGTACCTTATATTTCTCTTGGATCTTACATGTCAAATTTTCTATCAAGTTCAGGTTTTTTTGCAACAAAATCCTGAAAGTCTGGCAATTCATTGAATGTCTTTTTTTTTTAATTAAAGATTATGCTTGCCTTTCCTGAGTATGATATTTTTGGTCACAAACACAGTTCTTTGGCTCCTTGACATATAGTGTTCCAAGACCTGCAGTCTTTTAGTGCTGCCACTGATAGTTCTTGTGGGATTCTGTCATTCCACCATATTGAAGTGTGTTTTCATCGTCATTCATAACATTTTCTCCTTGAACTGGAGGTTTCAGAATTTGATTATGATATTCCTAGGATCTCTTTCAAGTGTTGATCAGTGTATTATTTTTCCTACTTCTACTTTCCCCTCTTGTTCTAATGCTTCAGCACAATTTTCATTAATTATTTCTTGTATTATATCAAGATTCTTTTTTTGATTGTAGCTTTCAGGTAGACTGATTATTCTTATGTTTTCTCTCCTTGATCTATTCTCCAGATCAGTTGTTTTTCTTATGAGGTATTTTGCATTCTCTTTTTTTTTTTCATTCTTTATGTTTTGTTTTATTATTTCTCCATCTCTTATAACTTTGCTGGCCTCCCCCTGTACAATTCTAATTTTCAAGGAGTAATTTTCTTCTTTAAGATTTGGATCTCTTTTTCCAATTAGTTGATTTTCTTTTCATAATCTTCTTTCTCTTCTTGGATTATTCTTCTTTAAAAATTTTTTCCCTTAATCTCTCTTATTTGAATTTTAAAATCTTCTTGAAGTTCTTCTATGAAATCTTTTGGGGCAGGTGTCCATTTGAGGTTACTCTTTGGCATAGGAAAGACTTTTTTTGCTTCCTCTGAAGATGAACCCTGGTCTTTTCCATTACCGTACTAACTTTCTATGGTTGGGTCCTTTTTTCTTTGCCTGCTCATTTTTTCTTTTTTAATAGCAGCTTGTTATTGTAATCACCTCTAGTCCGGGAATATAGGGGATGTTATCTCTGGCCTCAGAGCCTCCTTCAGTTCTCCCCTTCTTGTAACCCCCCCGTTTTGTTAACAACCCCATCTCTCCCCATCATAGGAGACCTGCGTCGGAGACTTGCCCAAAACTCAACAAAGCCCACTTAGGCAACAAACCTGCCAAGTAAACCTGCCCAAACCTGTTACCTCAAACCCTTACCCCCCTCCCCTTTTTAGTTAGCTCTCAGAATAAACTTGGGAAATTTCCATTTGGGTAACAAACTGATTACTGGGCAACAATTGTTAGGCAATGAACTGATTGCTACCTTTTGGCTTCTGTATTTTCCCCTCTTGCATAGCAACTGACTAAGTTGTGGTTTCTCCCTGGTAACAGTTATGTTGTGACTTTTGTCTATATATGCTCTTAGGAAATGCATCTCAGGGCTTCTTGATTTGGGTGGTGCTCACCCCTTGCAGAATGAATAACGGTTTCATTTGTTGTCATTCCCATTACAATACCCTCTGGCCTGGAACCTTAACCAAAAACTCCAGCCTCCTGTAAGTGCCCACAGTCCCCTGCTCCACCACTTCTGCACTCAACTGGTGTGTGATTCCTTCTTGCCCAAGATTGCATGTGGGCAGCAAAACTAGGCCTGATGTCCCTTATCAGTAGAGGTTCCCTCAATCTTCCCCCCCTTAACTAGCCGAACTCACTACACTGTCTGGAAGGTAAAAATTCCTGTGGCTGGGATTTGAGGCTACCTCTCAACCCAGCTAACCCCAGGGCTCACCATTTGCTGTTTCAAGACAACTAGCCTGGAGGTGTTTACACTTTACAGAGACCAAACCTCAGTTCTGTGATTTTTCTTTACTTCTCCCATTGTCTCAGGAGTACTACTGTTCTGCCCCAACTCTTGTTTATTTTTGCCTCTCTTCATTCACTCTGAGGTGCCATTTCATCTTGTTTGTGGGAGAAATCTGGAGAGCTTGAGATTTTCTGACCTGCTCTGCCATCTTCCCAGAATCCTCCTACAATTGACTTCTAATTGATCTTCTTGTCTCGAGTCTCTTCCCAACATAATCTAGCCTCTATTGTCAAAATTATTTTTCTTTTTTTTTTTTAAATAAATTTTGTTGATTTCTTTATTTTTTGCCACAGCATCTCCCTAGTTTAGCCAGAACCATGCTTCTCAACAATTACACTACAGTGGTGGCCCCTCTCCTCCATCCCACCTGCCACCACCACCACTGTATAACTCCTCCCATCCTCTACCCATGTTTTGGAATATCGGGACCATTAGCAATGCTGTTGGTGTGGATTTCAGCTTCTTTGGGGAGTAGTCCATCCCATCTCCTGGTACCACAAGGTATCTTCTTTTCCCTCTTTTCTTCTTTATGAAGCCTTCCTAATCCCTCTTAATTCCAGTGATTTCTCTTTTAATTATTCTTTTTTATTTATCATGTATATAGCTTGCTTTGTATATTGTTTGCGTGTTCTCTCTTCCACTGGATTCTATTCTCCTTAAGAGCAGGGCTGGTTTTTTTGCCTCATTCTGTATTCTTAGCATTTAGCACAGTGCCCAGCACAAACTAGGTGCTTAATAAATCCTTAATGAATTGAATTGAATCTGTATATCCCCTTCCCCATATAACAGAACCTGGCGCAGGTATAAAAGGAAGTTATAAGCATTAATTAAGTGCATATTGTGTACCAGATTCTGCATTCACCACTTTTGTGTATTATCTCATGTGACCCTCACAACGACCTTTTCTTTTTCCTTCTTCAATTAAGGAAGGTTAATAGAAGTTAAGTGACCCTTATGATCCCAGGATCACATAGCTGATAAATGTTTGAGGCTGAATTTGAATTCAGGTCATCCTGATGCCAGACCCATCTCTCTATCCACTATGTCACCTAACTGCCTCTATTAAATTATAGAAATAATCTAATATGAAAAATAATATAATATGAGTAATATACTAAATTACATAAATGATATAATATGAAAACTAAGATAAATAATATATCAAATTCTATAAATAATATAATATGAAAACTCCCTAGTCATAATTCTGGTCATGTCCAAAGTACAGTTCTGAAAAACCTAAGGAATCAAACCACAGAGGTCCCAAATAGCACATGGGGAAACAAGCAAACCAGTACAGTTCAGTAGACATCAGAAGGTAAAGCTTTGCTCAGGTCACTGCTAATGCTAGTGGCCTTAACTTTTATACACGAGCTGGGCCATTCACTGGGTTATAGGCATGAAGGGTTTGCCATGTGGGTCTTTATATTCTTCATTTTAGGAAGTTGCTTTGATAATGGAGACCATGAGGTCAATGTAGAAAAGAATCATCTCCTCCATTAGAATGTAACCTCCTCAAGGGCAAGGACTGTCCTGCTTGTTTATATGTATATCTCCAGTGCTTAGCACAGTACCCAGTACATAAACTCTTATCAATATTTTCTCTATCTAGCAAACATGCATTAAACTGGTCCACTCTCTTCCTGCATATTTTCTCATCCTCCTTTTTTTAGTCCTAATAAAAAAGTACTTGATGCCACTGAAAACACAAGAAAAAATAAAAATAAAAAGCATCAGATCAGAGTTTTGGAGAAAGCCCATTTGATTGAAGCCCTGCTTAGAGAGGAAGAAGCATCTTGAGTCCTTGGGGGGGGGGAGAGGGAAAGGATGCTATGTAAATCCATAATATTACCCCCCCCAGGGTTTAACTAACTCTTTGGTGCACAAAAGAGATGACATTTTCTTTAATCCAGTTCTGAAGATTTCACTACTACATCCCCATGATTTTATATCAGGTGACAGAATAAAAAGTTTCCCTTTCCATCTCTGCTTTCCCAGTAGGACTTTCTTCTATGCAGACATGCCACTGTTTTCCATTCTCCTAGCAGCAAAGCTGTGCAGAAATACTTATGGATCTAGGCCCATGCTGGCAACCTGTCAGGAGCCGGAGGGCCTTGCACATCATCCTCCAAAAGAGAAGGAGAGAGCTGCCTGTTTGCTCCAGACACCGGCTCTCCCTCCCTGGGCACTGCCACAGCAATTAGGATCATAGCAATTAGGATCACAGCAATCCCTGAACGTTATTACCAAGCACTCACAGCTCCAGGGGGCACAGAGGAAAGGCTTGTGTTCGTGTAGATTCCTGGTCAAGCAGTCCTATTTAGCTGAGATACAAAACATATTGGCAAGAATAGGTTCTCAGACCTCCCATTCTTTGACAGTTTTCTTCCCCATCCCCCAGCCAATGACATCTTCAGAGCTAGGCTGATCACTCTCTCCCCAATTCCCCTGCTAGCCCACATTTTCATAAAAGTACAGGTTGGCCCAGAAGATGCTAGAGGAACAAGTTGTCCCTCTGGGATCAAAAAACCACATTTAGTTCTCATTTACAATTAATACCATTACTCTGTAGTCATGCACTTCTTTTCTCTAGCATGATCCATATATGTATTCTCATCACTCTCTCCTTTGTCCTCATGGCAGTCCTGCTTGGGGAGGAAAATTAAAAGAAAGAACACCCAATAAAGTGGGGAAACAAGCACAGAGCAACAGGTGTGTCAAGGAGTGTATCTTCAGGTCTCCTATTTCTTCATCATCAAATTCCATTCATCAGACCTTGAGATTTTTAAGGCTGCTTTACAAACTGAGGAGTAATCTCACCTGGAGTTAGAGGAGGCTCTCTTAGGGGGATGTGATGCTATGATAAAAAATATATATATTAGATTTTTTTGGTTCAATGCCTACATAAAAACATCTTTTTTTTTTCAGAAACGGCAAAGTTCATAAACATTTCAACAAAAGCAAGAAAAATAGAGTAAATTTGCTCTGTCGGGAGGATAGGGTGGTATAAGGGGGTTATGCCATCCATCCCTGAGTTATTAGCAGAAGACCTAGGCACAAAGGCAGCATAACCCAAGATCCTCTTTCATGTACCTTTCATGACATTGGGTAACCAACCATCTCTGTGAGGAAGGGTCCTCCTTTCCCAGAGCAGCAAAGGGAAAAGGCTAGGATCTTCCATAGGAAGCAGGAGAAGGGCACTGATGGGGTGAGGAGATAATTTCTCATCTGTCTTCCATACCTGGTCCCAAAGACCTAGCATATTTTGGCATTAAGGCTTACAGATTTGGGGGAGGGTTCCTAAGGGGGAGACATACATCACTGTCTTGTTTTTCCCCTTCAGCCTTCATGGTATCATGGCAAAAATTCTAGAATTCAAGTCAGAAGATTGAAATTCAGAGTCACTGAGTTTGAGAGCTGGAAGCAACATCAGCAGCCATCTAGTCTAAATCAATACATGAAAAGATTTCCTACTACAAAAACCAACAAAAGTTGTTAAGCTTCAACTTGAAGACCTCCGAGAAGAGGGAACTCATCATCTCTCAGGAAACCCTATACCAGTTTTGGACAGCTCTGTTAGGAATTGTTAGAAAGTTCTCTGTGACATCTACTAAATTTTCCTCTTTCTAGTATTTCCCTCTGGTTCAAATCATGGCTCTACCCCTTAGTACCTGGATAAACGTGTGCAAGTCACTGAATGAATGAAATGAATGAATGAATGAATGAGCAAATTGTTAAGTGCTTACTATCTGATAAGCACTGGAAATACAAAGAGCAAACCAAGACAGTCCCCTGCTCTCCAGGAACTCACGTTCTAATAGAGGGCGATAAGAAACCTCTTATAAGAGATTTCATCTTCAAGTCAGATGTAAAGGCCCAATGGTTTTTAAGTGGCAGTGTCAAAGTTGGTCACAATTTCCAATGAGAACACTATATTTGTTTCTGATGCTTAACCATGTGACTTTGATCGTGAGAATCTTCTTTTCCAAGTCTTCAGTATCTGTGGCTACTGAGGATATGGTGAACAGGGCACGGACAGAGACAACTGCCAGGTCTTAGCTACTGGGGGATGGTTTCACAGGCCAGGGTAGCAATACTAGGATGACCAGGCTGGAGGACACTACCATTCCCAGGACTCTTAGAGTCAGACTTGGGCTATCTCCACCATTCTGAGCCTTGGTTTCCTCAGCTATAAGATGAAAGGGTTGAACTGAACTTGTTTACAAATCATTAAGGATCAAAGTAAATAATTAAATTAATGATTTATACAGCAAAACTCACTGCTTCCACAGCCTTAAATTTTTTTTAATATAATATGTTCTCTTTCTAGAGCAATGACTTGTTTTGGATGACTTGATATTGAATTCACAACATAAGCACTTATTCTTTAATTCCTCACCATAAAACCACAGCACATTGGATATTAACTGCTCCTTTGGTGAAGCCACTAAATCTACCCTGGGTTATAAGCCAGAGATTCTCAATGTTATTTAAAACTGACTAGTTCTTAGATGTGTTGATCACCAACAAGGAGATAACAGTTTGGTAACAAAGATACATGAGCAGTAATAATGGATATACAATAAGCAATAATATGCAATTATAGATATCTAAGACCAAAAGTCTTTCCTCAATAGATTACTGCTCTGAGCAGAAGAATAAACAGTTTTCAAAAGAAGAATTAAAAACTATTAGCAAAATAAAGACTGTTCCAAAACACTAACAGTAAGAGAATTGCCAATCAAAACAGCCTTGAGGTTTCAATTCACACTCTAAAAATTGACTAAAATGACAAAAGATGGGAATAGGTGATATCGGAGGAATTATGGGAAGAGGAATATACTAGTGAATCTTGGTAGAGCTGCGAATCAGCAAGTCTGTCTCTAGCTACCAGCTGAGTGAAATAAAGAGAGAGAGAGAGAGAGAGAGAGAGAGAGAGAGAGAGAGAGAGAGAGAGAGAGAGAGCAAGCTTGAGAGAGAGCTTCTAGCTGAATAAGAAAGAGGGACAGAGACGGGGATGTGTTCCATAGTCTGTTTATTGCAGACCTATTTCATACAGAGCCAAAGATACATGGAAGATACAAGGT
>CM053593.1:58322051-58365738 GCA_028646575.1 Pseudocheirus occidentalis
AATTTGGAACTCAAAATATTTTTTTAATGATAAAATTAATTTTTATACTTTACACTTACTAGCTATGTGACCCTGAGCAAGTCACTTAACCCCAATTGCCTTACCAAAAATATATATTTTATATATAATATATTTTATATTATTATATCTTAATATTATATATTACATAATATATACTTTATAAATGTATTATATATGCAGGTAATTGGGGAAAACAAAATATCATATTAAAAGAAATTTCCCCACACTCCAGGTTTCTAGGGAGAAATGCCTTGCCCTTTCTAAAAAAAATCTGAGAGGTCTTCAATGTTTAGAAAAAATAAAAAAGAAGCAGATAAATAAGTTGATGAAGAAGTGAGGTGGGATCTCTCTTCTCTCACCAGTGACTGACACTAGTCCTTACCCAGGACGTCTTTTCCTTTGCTCTGGTTCCCTCATATCCCTACCCCCAAGTGTCTCAGGTTAGGTTTTATGGCTTCACAAATATGTTTTAATGCATGCCATAATAACATCCCTATTGTTTTATGCATTACTTGTCCCTCATTCTTTTATGAAATCTCCTGAAGAAATAATATTGATGAAAAAAATTGGGACAAATGTGAGCTAGTCAGTGACAAAGATGAGTGGATGTGGAATTGGTTGACTAGTCAAATACGGAAGAGTTATTAATGGTCTGATGTTAAATAGGGAAAGGGTTGAGAGGTATATCTTAGGAGTTTGCACCACTTAATATTTTTATCAGTGACTTTGCTTTAGGAACATGTCATGCTTATCCAATTTTCAGATGACATAAAAGCAGAAAGGATAATTAAAATTCTGGTTGACAGATCCAAGAAGATCTTGCTAGGCTGAAACCCCGGACATTTGCTGAACTGACAATGTAAAGTCCTGTGCTTGAGTTCAAAAAATCAATCTCAGAGGTACAAAAAAAGAAAAAGTGTGGCTAGACAACAGTTCATCATAAAAAGATCAGGGGGTTATTGGATTTCAATATCAATACAAGTCAACAGTGTGCTATGACAGCCAAAAAGTCAATGCTATCCCAGGCAGCATTAAGAGACAGTGTCCAGAAATAGGAAGCTGATATTACTATGGACTCTGCCCAGGAGAGATTACCTCTGGAGAATTGTGTTCCAGTTCTGAGCACCACATTGAATGAAAGATGGTGATAAACAGAAGACAATCTAGAGAAGGGAGATTTGGATAGTGAAGGGAAGAAAACAAGCATTTATTAAGTGTCAACAGTATGCTAAGCACTATATAAAATATTTTTACTAATGTTATCTCTTGATTCTTGAACTAACCCTCCTCACAACAACTCTGGGAGGTAGGGGCTGTGCATCTTCATTTTATAGATGAGGAAACAGGCTGACAGAGATTAAGTGATGTGCCTGGGGTCACGTAGTTAGGTCTCTGATGTCAGATTTCAATTCAAGGCTTCCTGATTCCAAGCCCAGCTCTCTATCCACTGAACCGCTTAGCTGCCTTATAACTTACCTTATAACTGCTATGTAAGTTTAGTAGAAAGAACTAGAAAGGTTTAGCCTGGAGAAAAGGGGAAATAATGTTTTCAATAGTTTGAAGACCTGATATCTATAAGAGGGATTAAGTTTGTCCTGCCTGGAGTAAGAAGACAGAATTAGGAAAATGAAGAGAAATACCGAGAGTAATATTTAGGCTCAATGAAAAGAAAACTTTTCTTAATAATGCTGTCCTAGAGTGGAATGGGGTGCTTTAGGAGATGACAGCTTCCTATCACCTCATGTCTTTGGACAAAGTCTGGAAGATCACTTTTTTCAAGAGGTTGTAGTTGAGTATGGGTGAGATTAAATGGGCTTTCAGATCTCTTCTGTTTCTGAAATTCCATGAAAAAAAAAAAGGTTTCCAGGTCTTGACTGAATCAGCAGGACATAGTACTGTATTATTTATACTATAGTAGACATTCCTTTTGGGTGCCCATTGGAAGTGATTGATTGCCACTCATCTTCCTTCCACATCTAAAATCCTGTTCTAGTGAGAGTTAGCAGCCAAGGCCACAAAGAGGATTCAACAAGGGAAGCAGGAAAAAACATCTGATCACCATAACTGAGATGCTGTAAGCTCTGTTTAAATGTATACAAAGCTGGCCTTTGTTGCATATCTGTAATTCACACCCACCTTTATACTTAAGCTCCATAAGGTTCATAAAGATGACCTTCTTGGCAATTGTCTGTCAGGGCTAATCACAGAATAAATGCAGCTTTAATACATTTTCTTCTCTAACTTAATCATGGGCAGAGTCTCTAGGACTTATCTCAGATTTGTGGCACTATGTTTCTCTGTCCCTAGCATTAATAGCTAATATGTTTCTTTTATTATATCCCCTTATTCAAATTTGTACTAAAAGATCCTACAACTTGCCCAAATAAAATGCTTCATTTACTCTTACCTGAATGCCCCATCATTTGAGGTTTCATCAAAAAGGCCCTTTGGTCTACTCCCAACGTCAAATATTTAGAGCTTCCACCTCCTCTCATACAGGCCTAAATGAATACTGCCTGCCTCCTTGCCCTCCCTTCCTCATCCTTTCTCCACTCCAATGAAAGCTAAAAATTACATTTTCCTCTCATTTTCAGACTGATGGACAGACATTGCTCTTTTCTTCACTCCCGTTTCCCTTTCCTATTTTCCCTCAAAATATTTTCTTCTGCTGCTCTGGACTAAAACATCATTGCTCCACTCATTCTTCGGTGGATAAAGAATGACTGAGTCTGTACCTATACATCCATATGCTATCATATACTCTCAGAACTCTGAAAACAGGCATTTTAGGAGTTTCACACACAGTTTTCCTCAAACAGATGCATAGGTTCTGCGATCTGGCAGCTTGTGGAAGCTATTCTCAAAATCATCCGGTTAAAGGTGTGCCTTCAGAAAACAATAGCCTTCATTTTTGTTTCAGAATTACTGAAAACCATATCCTGTAGACATAACAATAGTTATTCTACAACCACTTAGACTCCATACTACCATACAAATGAGCCCTAATTAACACTGTTAATTGCTTTTAGGAAAAGAGGACATCTAGTAAAGTAGAAACAAGGTTATAAGACCGGTCAAAAAATGTTGAATCCCACTTTGGGGAGTTTTGTTTATTATTTTGAGAGGGGTAGCTAGACGGCACAGTGGATAGAGTTCTAGGCCTGGAGTCAGGAAGACTCATCTTCCTCAGACACTAGCTGTGTGACCCTGGGCAAGTCATTTAATCCTGTTTGCCTCAGTTTCCTTATCTGTAAAATGAGCTGGAGAAGGAAAAGGCAAACCGTTCCAGCATTTTTGCTAAGAAAACCCCAAATGGGGTCACAAAGAGTCAGACACAACTGATAAAAAACTAAACATTGTTTTGAGATTGGTCTCCCTAACTCACCCAGGTTGAAAGTGTAATAGTCACTCATGGGCCCGATGCTAATTAGCATGGAAGCTTAACCAGGATTGGTTCACCAATGGTGACCCTCCATTGTCTGTATTGATGTCTGTCTTACTGCAAATAATTGATCATCTCTGAGGCCCTACTACAACTCAGAATAACCAAACTTAAGCAGTCTACCAGCCACAGATGCCCCAGGAGCAAAGACTCCACGGCACACCACTATACCCAGAAGGATTTTATGGTCTCAATAACAGATCACCAAAGCACTTCCATCACAAAAACCCTATGCGAGATAGGTAGTACAAATATCACCATCCTCTTTTTACAGATGAGAAAAACAAGCCTAAAGTAGTTCAAAAAATTGTTCAAGGTCACATGATTAGTAAAAGGCAGGCGGAATTCAACCTCCAATCTAAAGGAACACCAATATCAGTGTACTTTCCAATACACCATATTGAGATAGGGTTTGGCTATAATGTAATATTGCAAATTTCCATTGCTCATAATTTTGGGCAAAATGTTGGGGAACATTTTGCAGAATATGCTTACATTTTCTTTCCCCTGTAATAGAGAAAGATGAAGTCAGAGATCACGGGCATTAACTTTCACTATGGTGTTCACTTTAAGCAAACAACAACAATGATAAGAACAATTTTCCTTCAAAAGCTATTTGCTAGGACACACACACACACACACACACACACACACACACACACACACACACACACGATTTTCTTTCCCTTTATTACTGAAGGATGAGCTAAGCTCCAGTTCCCCAGTGCAATATTTCTTTGTAGTAATTGTCTGGAGACGGATCTTCTCCTAATTCTTTTGTCATTGTGTTCTCCTAGCTCCCTAATATTATTTGCAAAGCCTGTGGACTTTCAGTTTCAGATTGTAAAGGTGAGTAGGTGAAGCCAAAACACCTGTCTCCTATGCCCAGGAGGCTGCTGGGAAAGCTACCTCAGGGAGATCATGGTTGAATTTAGCAATAGATATCTTTCCTTCCTGCCCTCTCCACAGGTCTCTGCTACCAATCAAAATGTACCAGAGCCAAAGCCAAGTTCAGAAAACCTGCTTCTTACATCCAAGAGGAAGAAAAAGAGAAATTAACATCAGCACTTAAGATGTTATGGAAACCGTGTGCTATGCACTGCTTGCCTGCCCCCTGGCCTTGGAATCTATACATTATTTAATGAGAAGGGAGACATACTGTAAATGAGCCAGAACAATAGCTTTCAGGGGAGGGAGGATTTTTTTTTTAATTTCTCAGACTGTGCCCGTTAGTTTTGTTTCTTATTTAGGATACAGCATTAATCATGCTAATATTTTACAGCCCGGCTTTACACTTTAGTCATTACTTTAATCAAACCCATCAGCGAACGCAGGAGCACGCTACCAGGTGGGAATAGCTGCTCCCGCTCGCTGTTAATTACTTTGCATTTTACAGCAATCAGCAGCAAGGGCTGAGATCATAATAAATTCATGACTTATGGGCCCATAAAATCATTACCGTAGGAAAATATGTTTTATTGGGGATTCGACGGGAGGCTGCTCAGAGAGAGATTTCTTGAAGGAAATGACACCCATGAAATTAAACTGATCCTCACACTCAGCAGAAATGCAAATGGGCAAACAGAGCCAGCTTTTATAGGAGGAGAGAGGGGCCAGGCGGGGGCAGTGAAGGAGCTTGGGGATGGGACAGTGGAAAGCAATGGACAAGGAGGTGGAGCTTCCTAATGGAAGCTTGCTCTGTGTCTACCTCAGAGGCACTACTGAAAGATCCCTGCATTTGGATTCAGACCAGTTAAATTCACACTCTACCCCTGTGATCTGTATTGATCAACCTTGGCCTCAGTTTCTTCATCTGCAGAGTGAGGGGGTTTGGACCAGGTAATCTCTGGGTTATCTTTCACTAGGACCAGTAGGCTGATGCATAAGGGGAGAAGGAAGATGTTTCTGGTGGCCCAGGTACCTGGTATCATAAAGCTGTAAGGTACCTTAGAGCTCATAGGATTAAAGTTTGAAATGAACCTTAGGAAGTCATTTAGACTAATCTCATTTTGCATGTGAAGAATCTGAAGTCTAGAGGGACTGTGATTTTTTTTTTTTTTTGTCAAAGGTCACATAAGAAGTAGGTGCAGAGCTAGGATTTAAGCTCTAATCCACTAACTAAATTCACTACTATTCCCACTATACCCATTTGCCCCCAGACTCTTCCTTTTACGGATGAGAGACCCTAAAACCCCAGATCAGGTAACTCATCTAAGATCACACAGGTACTTGATGGAATACAGCTATAGTAAGAGGAATGATGAGCCCAACGATCTTAGAAAAAAAAAACAGAAAAAAACCTCACATGAAATAATGAAGAGTGAAATGAATAGACCAAGAGAATATTGTATCGAATAACAACAGTATTGTTTTTAAAACAAATTTTAGTGAGTTATTTTTAGTATTATAAATACCCAAGCTAACTCTAAAGGACATATGAAGAAACATCCTATTTGCATCCAATAAGAGAACTGATAAATACATTGCATACATATAAGTGTGTGTATACACACATATATATACACATATAGATATATACGTGTCTATATATAGAAATAAATATGTGTGTATACATATATATGTATATATATATATAGAGAGAGAGACATAGACAGAGAGACAGAGAGAGAGAAAGAGAGAGAGAGAGAGAGAGAGAGAGAGAGAGAGAGAGAGAGAGAGAGAGAGACCTATTTGTGTGTAACGGTAGCCATCTCTAGGGTGGGGGGGGTAGGCAAGAAAAAAAAAAGAAACATGATAATTTTGTTGGATATTTGAAGGGAATAGCAAGTTATGCTTAGGAGATCTGCAGTTTCATGTACAATCATCTTTTTACTGTACTATGTTATGGAATTGCTTATTTTATTCCATAAATTTTATTCCATAATTGAAAATAAAACGTTTTTTAAAAGATCACGCAGGTACTAATGGCAGAGCCATGATCTAAAGCAGGGTGTCTGACCTTAAATCCAGACCTCTTTCCTTTATACCAACTACCTGACCCACTTTCTCCTCCTTCGTATGGACTTCCCCTTTGATCCTCTGGCTCAGTCCAGAACTCAGTTACAGACTTCCAAGCTCCATGGCACTTCCTGCAAAGAGGCAATGATTTGGGATTCTTGAGGCAGACTCTCCTGCCAATACCCAAAGCAATCCACACTGAGAGAGTTCAGGGAGAGGGGAGAGAGAGGAAGGAGACACTGATTCAGAGTCATTCTCCAGCTTGTCCTTTAGACAACCCAGGGAAAAGGGCAGCAAGAAGCACTTAATAATGTTCACCTGTAGACTATAGCTATGACCATGGAAGCACTCCATTTCCGTAACCAGCGCACACACACACATAAATACACATGTATCTTAGGTTTTTGCTCCCTTAGGTGAAGGTCTTTGCCCTCTTGAAGGTTGTTTAGGGTCACATTCTATGAAACGAGCAAACAATGAGGCCCCTGTGGTCAATTTGGAGTTTATTTGTTGAGGGGTTTGGGTTTTTTGGGGGTTTTTTTTTGGCTGCCGTTTATTTGTTTTTTCTCGCTTGTCTTTCTCCAACAATCCATCCTTGCCAGTTTGTGTGGTAGGGACTATTTTCTTTATTTTCTTTTGTCTTCGCCTCTTCCAATTATGCTAGATAAACACAGACCATTATTTAGTGTTATTTAAGCATGAAATTATAACAGATCCTTTTAAACGCCAAAGCACTAAAAATAATTCTCTTTATCAAGGCACACCAGGTCCAGATCTAGTTGCTCGTTAATTTCTATAAATCAGACAAGATGAAATTCAAACAAAATCCAAGAGCTTTGGATTTGAGGATTTATTCATTCTTTCTGGGATTATCACAATCATTATTCTTCATTGTCATCATCATCAACTTCGCCCTCATCACAGATGCTTATTAAATGTTGGTGCTGTTTTAGGTGGGGTAAGGAAAGGAAGAAAAAGAAAATTCTTAAAAGCTGTTTTTTAAAAAAAGGAGACAGTAAGTCCCATGGCAGAGAGAAGTGTAGCAATCTACTAAAGCCAAGAATTAGTGTTACAGGAAGATACTTGCATCGCAGAGAGAGAAGCAGAACAGAGTCAGGAAGGTTTTAGTCAGGTTCATTTCCTTGTTGAGAACTGGAGATTCAAGTATATTAACAGGATGTCTGGATATAGTATCATAGGAACTATGATATTATAGTTCTAATCTTAGTTCTCTTTTGTGTTATTCCTGCAAAATCAGGCAATAGAAGGCTTCCAAACCTCAGTTTCCTTAAGTGAAAAATTGAAGGAATTAGATTAGATAATCTCTAAGGTTCTTCTAGCTCTAAGTCCTATGACTTATAAGGAAAGTATATTGCGTATTTTTTTAGAATGAGAATTAGCCCGTATCACCATAACCATGAGTCACCAACTCCCACATGCTTATTCAAGATTAAGTCCTTTTGTTCAAGGGCTACAAGGTTAAGGGTCTGCCTGACTCAAGCCGACAACACAATTGGCTAGGAATAGTAGGACCACATGGATGCTGCATTATAGCTGTCTGTTATTAAGGAATGATGAATGTTTGGATTTAAGGACCTTGGCTGCATTCCCAACTGTCATGGAAGCATTGAAGAATATCTACTGCTCTCTGTAGCTATCAAGTCTCATGAGAGAACTATTCACTTGAGAAGCAAATGTGTCACAAGTTTCCTATAACATAAAGGATTGGGGATACTTCATATTAGCATAATACTTCTTTTAGTTTGTCCTTCACCCAGAAACTTGGGGAAAATAACTCCACTGGACAATATGGTAAGCTTGCGCCAATTCCAAAATGCAAGCAGATGGTGACAATGTGGTGGTGACAATTTTTATGTAAAAGAAAAGGAAAAAAACTTCAATGTGAAGCCTATAAACTCATGAATACAGGCATTTTCTCTAGTGGTACTAATCTTTCCCTACCCATGCCTCCTTATCTTGTGCCTTCATGTCCATGTTCTCTCATACCACCATAGAGGGTCTACCATATACAGTAAAGGCCTTCCTCTAACTCTTGCTCATTTAAAGCTACAAGGGTATCATATAGACTGTCCATCTATTATCCCACACTCTCACTACATTCAATTGGACAAGCATTTATTAAGTGACAGGTATTGTGCTAGGAGCTGGGGATGCAAAGAGAAAACAAAAACATTCCTTGTCCTCAGGGAGCTTACATTCTACCAAGAGAATACAACATGAGAACAGATAAGTAAATTCAAAATATATACAGAATAAATACAATATAATAGGAGGAGGGAGGGACAAGAAACTAGGGCATCAGAGAAGATCTTATACATGTAGTGTCTCTTGACCATACCCTTGAAAAGATCAAAGTTTTCCAAAGAGTGGAGGCGAGTAAGAAGAGTATCCTAGGCAGTAAGGATAACCTTTGGGAAGGCATGGAGGCAAGAGCTAATTAAAGAAAATAGCAAATAAGAATTTTTGGCTAGAAAGGACACTGAGGGAGGGAATCCAAATTATGAAGGTCTCTGGAATCAATGAGCTTACAAAGGACTTTATCCTAGAGGCAATAGGTAGCCACTTAAGAAGCTCAAGAAGCAGGTGAGTGGCCTGATCAAATTTGTACATTAGTCATATCAATTTATCTGCTTTGAGGAAGGTGAAATAGAGAGGCGAGAGATAAGTCAGGGAGGTGAAATGGAGGAAGACTCAAGAGAACAGAGTAGCAAGAACTGTAGCCCAGCTTCTCCAACAAAGTCCTTCCACAAAGTTCTAGAAAATGTAGCAGACTAAATAATGATTTTTAAAAATCCAAGAAAAAAACATTATAGCAAGTCACTTTTCCAGACCAGGTTGGCATTAACATATAGAAAAAGAGGTCTGTGGAAACAGAGGGCAGGGTATGAGATGAAAAATGGCACCATAGGGCATTCCAACTTCCAGGAACTAAACGAGAACCAGGCTATGTCAAAGGACAAGAAGAGACTCCAGATCCATATGGGAACACCACAGCCTCATGCAACATATAGGAACAAGTTCCAGTGGACAGTTCTAATGTCTACTATTCAGTTGGGTTGAAGATACAAGGAAAATTGAGGAGAAGAAACTGTGTGCTGTTTAAGTGTGAGGAATGGTTGTGGAACCTAGACTGTGCACTGAGCAAGAAAAAGGTTCATAAGATAGCAGTAAATATGTGGCTCTGATCCCAGGAGTGGAGCTATGTCTCGTCTCCTGCTGCCACTCCAATCTGAAGCTTGCAATTTAATGACAAGGGAAGGGATCCCAAACAAAAGTTCTATTACTCTGAACCTCCAGAGCTTTTAACCTCACTGATGGGGACTAAGTCCAGTGGTAATCTACAAGAACTTTGAATAAGGAATAAGCTTATAGAAGAGCTTCTCAGGCCCAAGTCTAAAACAAAAACTTTCTGGGCTCACACCAAGCTTTTCCGGGATCACACAACTTTGGGAAAACTGAGAACTTACAGATCTTCAACTTGAATGGTTCCTGAGGTCCTGAAGTATTACAACAAGAAAGTAGAAAAAAGACCCAAGAGTACAAAAGCTCAGGCTAGATATTTCCACAGAAGTACACAGAACCCAGCCCTGATATAAACTTCAAAGTCAATAAAGAGACTGAAAAAACAAATGAATAAACAAACAAAAATTTTTTAAATGAAAAAGGACCCCACAATAAAGTACTCTTTTGGTGTCAAAGATACTCAAGATACCACCTCAGAGGAAGAGAATGAATCTAAAACATCTACAAGAAAACTCTTAAAGAAAACACAGTTTGAGCACAATTTCAACCAAATTTCTTAGATTAATAAATAAAACAAGATTTTAAGACAAAAATAATGCTAAAACATATTTTTTAAAACCAAATAAGGATAGGAGCCAAGATGGTGGAGTAAAGGCAGGGACTCATCTGAGAGGTCTCCCAAATTCCCCTCCAAACAACTTTAAAATAACACCTCAAATTGAATTCTGGGGCAACAGAATCAATGAAAGGTCAGATTGAAACAATTTTCCAGCCTGGGAAATTTTACATGATTAACAGAAAGGACTGTTTCAGCAGATCTGAAGCCCAGTGCAGACCATATGGAGAGACACTACTAGCAGATAGTGGAGGCAGTTCAGCAGCAGCAGTTTCAGGAACTCTCACCCCACAGATAGTAAGAGAGTTGCATAACTGGTCAGAAGAAGATTACAAGGGGACCTTTTACTGGCACCAGTTATAGAACTCTGTCATATTGCTCATATGCAGTTTGGGGTCATAGTCCCCGAGCTAAGAGAAACACTAGCTCACAAGTGCTTGTGGTGACAGGGGTACAGGGGTCCTGGTCACAGTTCAAGAGTGGAGAATAGTACTTGCGATCACTCACAGAGCACAGCATAGGTCAGGAGAGCAATAACTACACTTTTTTTTACATCATACCATCTTGAAAGAACCAGAACCTATGGATACCCAGAACTAACTCTGAAAACAGCCACAAGATTAGGACAGTGTCCCCTACACCCTGGGAATACAACTCAACTTTTAACATAAAGTTAAGGCAAGAAGTAGGCTGGAAAATGACCAAATCAAAACAAACAAACAAAAAAACAAAAACAAAAACAAACAGATAATAGGAAGTTACTATGGTGACAGAGAAGATTTTTAAAAAAGAAAAAAAATAATGAAATCAAAATATGTGCATGAAAATCAGCAAAGAAAAATGTGAATTGGTCATAGGTCCAAAAAGCAAAAAAGAATTCCTGGAAAAGCTCAAAAAATTTTTTTTAATTAAATAAGAGAGAGAAAAAAATGGGAAAAGAACAAAACGATCAAATCATGGAAAGAAAGTCAGCTTGTTAAAAGAGGCACACATACACACACAAATACTGGACAAAATAACATCTTAAAAAAACGAAATTGGTAAAATGAAAAAAGAGATACAAATAATTTCTTAAAAATTTGAGTTGGGCAAGTAGAAGCTAATGACTCCATGAAGTGTCAAGAAACAATAAAACAAAGTTTAAAAAAATAGAAGTAAATGTGAAATATCTCATTGGAAAAACAACTTACCTGAAAAAAAAGAGCTCTTCTAACAGAGATAAATTTAATTGTTATTGAATTACCTAAAAGGCTATGAATTTTTTAAAAGCCTACATAACACCAAGAAATTTTTTTTAAACTGTAGTAAATCTTAGAACCGATGGGTAAAATAGAAAGATTCCAATGATCACCTTCTGAAAGTGATCCAAAAATGAAAACTCCCAAGAATATTATAAACAAGTTCCAGAGCTCCCAGATGAAGGAGAAAATACCACAAGGAACCAGAAATAAATCATTCAAATATCATAGGGCCACAGTCAGGATAATACAAAATTTAGCATTTTCTACATTAAGGGGTGAGAGGGATTAAATGTGATATTCCAGAAGGCAAAAAAGGTAAAATTACAATCAAGATAACTTACCCAGAAAGACTGAATATAATCATTCAGGAGGGAAAAAAAAGGCAGGGTATTCAATGAAATAGAGGACTTTCAAGTATTCTTGATGAAAAGACCAGAGCTAAATAGAAAATTTGAGTTTCAAATACAAGACTCAGGAGAAGCATAAAAAAGGAAACAGGAAAGAGAAATCAAAAGTGAATCAATAAGGTTAAACTGTTTATATTTCTACATAAGAAAATGGTACTTATAACACCTAAGATCATTATCATTATTTGGACAGTTAGAGGGAGTAAACACAGACTGAGGGCACAGGTGTGAGTTGACTATGATGGGATGATTAAAAAAATAAAAGGATGAGAAAAATGGATGTACTGGGAGAAAGGAGAAGGTAGAGGTAGAAAGGTGCAAATTATCTTAGATGAAAGAGATGTAAAATGAAGAGCTTTAAAAGCAGGGGGAAGATTGGGAGGTGGGGTGGCAGGTAACACCTAAACCTTACTCTCATCAGAGTTGGTTCAAAGAGGGAATAACATACCCCTTCAGTGGGGTATAGAAATCTCTCTTGCCCTACATGGAAATAGGAGGGGAGAGGGATAAAAGAAGTGGGACTGATAAAAGGGAGGGAGGTTTGGGGGAGAAGGGTATCATAAATAAATCAAAGTTTTGAAGAGTGAAAGGGTAAAAAGTGAGAGAAAGATAAATGTGGGGGGGGAAGGGGAATGAAGGAAAATATACATTTAGCAATCTTAACTGTAACTGTGAATGGGATAAACTCACCCATAAAACAGAGGTGGATAGCAGAGTGAATTAAAGACCAGAATCTGATACGCTGTTTACAAGAAACATACTTGAAACAAAGAGAGATAGACAGAGTAAAGATAAGGGGCCAGAGCAGACTCCATTGTGCTTCAGTGGATATATATTAAAAAAACAAAACCAGGAGTAGCACTCATGATCTCAAACAAAGTAAACACATAAGTATATTTTTAAAAATTAATATATTTTAAAAGATAAGCAGGAAAACTACATTTTGTAAAAAAGGTACCATAGATAATTAAGTAATTTTAATTCTAAACATATGTGCACCAAATGATAAAGCACTCAAATTCTCAATGAAATTTAAATGAATTGCAGGAGGAAATAGTAAAAACCTGTCCCTAGGGAAGGGACAGCTAGGTGGCACAGTGGATAGAGAACTGGCCCTGGAGTCAGGAAGATCTGAGTTTAAAACCAGCCTCACTAGCTGTGTGACCCAAGGCAAGTCACTTAACCAATTACCTCCCCCCCAAAAAACTATACTGGGGGGAGAACCTCAACTTTCACCTCTCAGAATGAGATAAATCTAATTTTAAAAAAGGAACCAGAAAGAAGTTAAGAAAATGAATAAAATAATAGAAAATTTACAAATAATAGACTTCTGAAGGAGATTGAATAGGAACACAAAGGAATACACCTTTTTACTCAGTGTTACAGGGCATCTACACAAAATTTACCATGTGTTATGTTATGAAAACTTCACAAGCAAATGCAAAAAAGTAGAAATAGTAAATGCATTCATTTCGGATCATAATGCAATAAAAATTACATTCAATAAAAAAACATGAAAACATAGATTAAGGATTAATTGGGAATCTAAATAATCTGTTCCTAAGGAATGAGTGGCTAAAAGAACAAATAAAAGAAACAATCAATAATTTCACTAAAGAGAATGACAACAGTGAGAAAACATACACAAATTTATGGCATGCAGCCAAAGTAATACTTAGGGGAAAATTTATATCTCTAAATGCTTACATCAATAAAGTAGAGAAAAATTAGATCAATGAAATAGGTATACAACCAAAAAAAACTAGAAAAAGAACAAATTTAAAATTCCTAATTAAATACAAATTGGAAATCTGGAAAGTCAAAAGGAGAGATTATTGAAATTGAAAGTAAGAAAGCCATTGAATTAATGAATAAAACTGGGGGCTGTTTTTATGAATAGACCAAAAAAATCAATAAAACATTAGTTAAATTGATTTTTTTAAAAAGGAGGAAAACCAAATTACCAGTATTGAAAAAAAGGGGGAGGAGGAATGAATTTACCATTAATGAAGATGAGATTAAAACAATTATTAGGAGCTATTTTGTCCAATTATTTGCAAATAAATCTGACAATCTCAGTGAAATGGATAACTATTTATAAAAATATAAATTGCCAAGATTAGCATAAGAGGACATAGAATACTTAAATAACTCTATCTTAGAAAAAGGAATTGAACAACCCATAAATGAATTCCCTAAGGAAAAAAATTCAAAAGTGAATTCTACCAAACATTTAAAGAACAATTAATTCTGATAGTATATAAACTATTTAGAATAAAAGACAAAGAAAGAATTCTACCAAATTCCTTTTATGACACAAATGTGGTTTTGATACCTAAACCAAAAAGAACAAAACAAGAAAACTATAGGCCAATTTCCTTAATGAATACTAATGCAAAAATCTTTTAAATAAAAGATCAACAAGGAGATTACAGCAATTTATCACAAAGATCATACACTATGACCAGATGGTATTTATAACAGGAATGTAAGGCTGGTTTATATTAGGAAAACTATGAGCATAATTGATTATATCAGTAACAAAACCAACAGAAATCATATTATTATCTCAATAGATACAGAAAAAGCTTCTGACAAAATACGACACCCATTCTTGTAAAAAAAAAAAAAAAACACCACTAGAGAGTAAAAGAATAAATGGAGCTTTCCTCAGAATAAGTAGTAAGTATATAAAAACCATTAATTAGTAAGCATTAACTGTAATGGGAATAAGCTAGAAGCATTTCCAATAAGATCAGGGGTGAAGCAAGGATGTCTGTTATCCCCACCATTCTTCAATATTGTAGTAAAAATTCTAGCTATAGGAATTAGAGAAGAAAAAAGAAAGGAATCAGAATAAGTAATGAGGAAACAAAGCTATCATTCTTTGCAGATGATATAATGGCATACTTAGAGAGTCCTAGAGAATCAACTAAAAACCTAGTTGAAATAATTCACAACTTTAGCAAAGTTACAGGTTATAAAATAAACCCACATAAATCATTTTCTATATATTAGCAACAAAGTTTAGCAATAAAAATATAGAAAGAGAAATTTTATTTAAATTAAAAGTAGACAATATGAAACATTTTGGAGTCTACATAAACCTAGATACTATATAAACACATATGACTATAGTCCTGTGAAAAAATGTCCCAACTCACTATTGATTAGAGAAATGCAAATTAAAATAACTCAAAGACACCACCTCACACTTAGCAAATTGAGTAATAGTATAAAAAAGGGAAATGATAAACATTGAAGGGAATGTAGGTGGGAAAAAAGGGCCACTAATTCACTGTTGGTAAAGTTGTGGACCGAACCAACCATTTTACAGAGCAATTTGGAACTATGCCCAAAGAGCTATAAAACTGTGCATGCTTATTGATACAGCAATACCACTGCTAGGTCTGCATGCCAAAGAGATTTTTTTTTAATGGTAAAGGACTTATATGTACAAAAATATTTTTAGTAACTCTTTTTGTGGTGTCGATGAATTGAAAATTGAGGAAATGCACATCAATTGGGTAGTGGATAAAAAAGCTGTAGTATATGATTGTGATGGAATACTATTTGCTATAAGAAATGGTAAGCAAAGGGGTGGCTAGACGGTGCAGTGAATAGATCACCAGCCCTGGAGTCAGGAGGACCTGAGTTCAAATCCAGCCTCAGACACTTAACACTTACTAGCCATATGATCTTAGGCAACTTGCTTAATCCCAATTGCCCTCTAAAAAGCAAAAAATATAAAATATAAAATTTGAAGAAATGATAAGCAGGAAGTGATAATAGCAGAACCAGAAAAAAATTTGCACACAGTCACAGACACTTCATATATGTGATGACCAACCTTCTTAAACTGGACTTTTTTCAGGAACACACAGTTATAAGACAACTCTACAAGTCTCAGGATGGAAGGAGATATCTACATTCAGAGAAAGATCTAGAAAGAACAGAATTTAGATGGAGACTGAAGCAATCTACATGCTATCATTCTTTTCTGTGTTTGGATTTGTTTCTTCTTTCCCATTGTTCACTGCATCAGTTACAACCCTTCTATACAACCAGACTAATGTCCAGTGTAAAAGTATTTTCAGATCCTATACTGCATGCCACCATTGGGGGTGGGGGGGAGGGAATCAGGAGGGGAGAAAATTTGAAATTCAAGGGATTCTGGAACTGAATCTTGTAAACTAAAAGTAAATAAACAAATCAATTTTTAATTGAAAATTAAAAAAAAAAGAATGTGACAGGGAAGCAGTTTCATAGGAACGATGTTTAAATGGGTGATTGGTCAGATGACATTAGAAGGTTTTTACAACTTCATGCTGGGGCTTGGCTATGATGTGTTAATATAATGCAATAAGATTAAGACAACCTTATTAGGAGGATGCCTGCCCAAAGAATCAAATTAAATGTCAAGGAATAATCTATTACTTCTTTAAAAAAAAAAACAGAAGAAATGATAAGCAGGGTGCTTTCAGAAAAGCTTAGGAAGACTTATGGGAACTGAGGCAAAGTGAAGTGAATAGAACTAGGAGAAAATTGAACAGAGTAACAATATTGTAATAAGCAATATTGTACAATATCAATTCTAAGCAATATAATTATCCAAGACAATTCTGAAAGACTTGTGAAAAAATGCTATCCATCTCTAGAAGAAAAAGCTGACAGAGTTTGAATGCAGATTGAAGCATGCTTTTTTAACCCTCTTTCTCTTTCTTAGTTTGGTTTTTTTTTCAGTCTGCATTTTCTTTTGCAACGTAGCTAATATGAAAATATGTTTTGCATTACTGCATATGCATAGTCTATGTCAAATTGTTTGCTTCCTAAGGTGGGAGAGAGAGGACAGTAAAGAATTTGGAAGTAAAAAAAAAAGTTTAAATGAATATTATAAATTGGTTTTACATGTAATTACAAAAAATTAAAATATAGAAAAAACAAGTTAGCATTCTACTTAGGAATGAGAAAAGAAATGAGAGCTGTGTAAGAAAATTTTGAAGAGAAATAACAGTTTGGAACATAAGGTACAAAACCTTACCCAGGAAAACAACTCTCTGAAAATTATAATTGATCAAATAGAAGCTATTGACTCATTGAGACAACAAGAAACATTAAAACAAGGTTTAAAAAAAAGACTGAAAAATAGAAGTAAATGTGAGGTATCTCATAAGAAAAATAACTAACCTGAAAAAAAAAAATAGTGTCCGGAGAAACAATTTAAAGATCCTTTACTTACACAAAGGCCGTGACTAAAAAATTAGCTTAGACAAATTTTAAGAAATCATTTTTTAATACTGCCCAGATCTCTTAGAAGCCAAAGGCAAAGCAGAAATAGAAAGAATCCACTTCCTGAAAGATACTCCAAAAATAAAACTCTCAAGAATATTCTAACAAAAATCCAGAACTTCCTGGTCAAAGAAAAAATACTATGACCAGACAGAAAGATGTCAATGCCACTATGCCACGAACTTACAGTTATACTCACACAAAATATATCAGGTAATACCATAAAGCATCAGAGAGCTTGGAATATTATACTTCACAAGACATATTTCTAGGCTTACAAACAAGAATAACTTGCCCAGAAAAACTGAGAATAATTCTAGAGAGGATCAAATGGATTTTTAATGAAACAGAAGAGTTCCAAGCATTATTGATGCTAGACTAGAAGCTATAGCTAACTAGTAACTTTGAAATACAAATATAGGAATCAAATAAAGCATAAAAAGGTAAACAAAAGTGAACAATACTAAGAAAACTTTTTTTCATGAGAACTTTATCATCATCAAGGGTTAGAAAAGATGTCTTTTTTGACAGATGGTTTGGAACTGCTTCTGTTTTGTTTTTATGATGGCAAAAAAAGAATGGAAAAGAGAGGGGAATCAGAATATACAGGGGTAAAGGAGGGGAGAAAGAGTATGGGGAAAATTATTTCATATAACTAGTATGCACAAGATGTCCATGCAAACAAGGGTGGGAGGGAGTGGAAAACATTTGAATTTCACTCTCATTTGAACTACTAAAAAGACAGAAGAACAGACATATAACCACACATACACTCAACAGTTGAAAACAAAAATAAATTTCACTTACTATGGAAATAGTTAAGAAAGGAGAAAGATAAGATGGAGAATAGGTTAGAGAAGAGTTAGTCCTAAGAAAAACAAACTATTAAAGAATGGATAGGAGAGAAAAATACGGAAAAGTATAAGAGAATGGGATGGAGGTGAATTAACCATAATAAATATGAATGTGGATGGAATGAACACACCTAAAAAATGGAAAAGAATAGCAGACTGGATTAGAAATCAAAATCTAGCAATGTGTTTTTTACGACAAATGTACTTGAAACATAAATATACTGAGTTAAAGTAAGGGACTATTATAATCTGTTATCCTTCAGCTGAAGTAAAAGAAGACAATGGTAGCAATCATAATATGAGTCAAAGCAAAAGCAAAAATAGACATAATTAAAAGAGACAAACAGAGAAACTGCATTTTGTGGAAAGTTATGATATTTAATAAATTCAGTTCAATGCTAAACATCTATGTGCCAAATAGCATGGCATATAAATTCATAAACGAAAAGTTGAATTAGCTGTTGGGAGAAATCATAAAAATTATTATAGTGAGAGATCTCTGTTATTCCTCTTAGACCTAGATAAATGACTAAGAAAAAAATAAATGAAGAACCTGAATGGAATATCAGAAAAATTAGATATGATAGAAATGTGGAAAATATTGAATAAAAATAAAAGGTGCATATGTATTTCTCAGCTGTGACCTTCACAAAAATTGACCACTTATTAGGGCATAAAAACATCAAAAATGTAAAAAAATCAATGCTCTTATACATATCTTTTATACACCATGATGCATGCAAAATTATTAAATAAAAGGCCGTAGAAACAAAGATTAAAAATTACTTGAAGACTAAATAGTCTAATCATTAAGAATGGTAGATCAAAGAACAAATCGCTGGGGGAAAAAAATCAATAATTTGATTAAAGGTAGTAACAACAATGAATTAACATACAAAAATACTGAGGGTGCTGCCAAACCAGCACTTAGGGGAAAATTTTCTACCTCTATACATTTTCATCTATAAGAGAAAAAAAGGAGCAGATCAACACACAGAGCCTAAAACTAAAACAAAAAATGAAAGCAAAAAAAAAAACCCCTTAGGAAATCAGCAACTTAAAAATTGTCCATTAAAGACCACAAACAAAAATCCTGAAAATTCTAAAGATTATCCAAATTAAAAGCAAAAATAAATCCAATTATTAAATGAAACTAAGAGCAAGTTCTTATTAAAAACAATAAAATGGATAAACAGGTTGGTTTTTGTTTGTTTTGCTTTTTGGAGGGGAAAAGGCAGGGCAATTGGGGTTAAGTAACTTGCCCAAGGTCACATGGCTGGTAAGTGTTAAGTGTCTGAGGTCAGATATGATCTCAGGTTCTCCTGACTCCAGGGTCAGTGCTCTATTCACTGTTCCACCTGGCCTCCCCCTAGTTACTTTATTTTTTAAAAAGAAAAAAAATTACTAACATAAAATATAAAAAGAGTGAATTCACACCCAGTGAAAAAGAAATAATCAGGGACTGTTTCGTCCAATTATATACATATAAGACTGACAATACCAATGAAATGGATTAATATTTACAAAAATATAAAATGCCCAGATTAGCAGAATAGGAAAGAGAAGACTTAATAACCCAGTCCTAGAAAAGAAACTGATCAGGGAATGAACTCCCAAATGGAAAACAACAACAACCAAAACACAGGCCAGATGGATTTAGAAGCGAATTCTATTAAACATTTAAAGAAAATTTAGTTCAAGTACTATATAAACTGTTTTTAAAAAATAGGAAAACAAGATATCTTACCAAATTCTTTCTATGACAGAAATATAGCCATGATTTTTAAACAGAGTCGCAACAGAGAAAGAAATCTATAGACAAATATTCCTGATGAATAATATTGTTGCACAAATTTTAAATAAAATATTACCAAGGAAACAGCTGCAACATATCATAAAGATTACATACTATGAACAAGATGGATTTATATGAGGAATAGTATCATACCAGGCTGGTTCATAAATGTAATTGTTTTAATAACAAGAACAACAAAGGTCATATGATTATATCAATAGATGAAAAATCTTTTAATGAGATACATACATTTCTGGTTTGGGGGCATTGGTAAAAAACATAAGAATAAATGTATCTTTCTTAATATATGTAGTATCTATCTAAAACCATGAACCACTATTATTTGGCTGTGCAATGTGTACAATACTAATAAACTAGAAGCTTTTCATATAAGAGTAGGTGTAAAGCAAGGATGTCTCTCATCAACATTATTATTCAATATTACACTAGAAATGGTAGCTATAGCAACAGGAACAGAAAAAGAAATTGAACAAATGAGCACAAGAAAAGAAGAAACAAAATGATCACATTTTATTTATGATACAACAATTTACTTAAAGAACTCTGAAACATCAACTTTAAAAAGGAATAAAAACAACTAACTTCAGCAAAGTTGTAGAATATAAATTATCAGCATTTTTGCATGTTACAAACAAAAATCCAGGAAGGAGAGAGAGAAAGAGAAATTCCTTTTAAAATAACTACAGAAAGTTTAAAATATTTGGGAATCTATGTGCCAGGACACACACACAAACTATGTGAACACAATTATAAAATTCTCATTATAAATCTAAATAATTGGAAAATTGTTAATTGCTCATGGATAGTGCAGGTTAATATTAAAAAATCGCAATACTATCTAAATTAGTTTATTTATCCTGTTCCACACCAAACTACAAAGAAATATTTTATATAACTAGAAAAATATACAAAGAAATGCTTTATATAGAGAGAATAAATAATAAAGTTCATCTTCAAAAACGAAAGGTCAAGAATATCAATGGAATTAATGAGACAAAAATGCCAAGGAAGGGATCTTAGCAGCACCAAATCTCAACTACAAAGTAGTAGTCATCAAACCAATTTGTTACTCAATAACAAATAGAGAGGTGAAACAGTAGAACAGATCAGGTACACAAGATACAAAAGCAAATGAACATAGTACCATAGAATTTGATAAACCCAAAGATTCCAGCTATGAGGACAAGAATGCACTATTAAACAAAAAACTTGGAAAAACATGAAAGCAATCTGACAGAAACTAGGTATAGACCTACATTTCACGCTTTGTACCAAGGACAGCTCCTACTGGATATATAAGCAAATTAGAAAAGTATAGAAGACATTGCCTGTCAGATTTATGAATAGAAGAGTTCATGACTAAATAAGGGATATGATCATATAAGGCAAAACGAACAATTTTAAATACATAAAATTTAAGAAGTTTGTGCACAAACAAAACCAAAGCAGCCAAAATTAGAAGAGAAGTAGTTAAATGGAGGGGGAGAGGTACAATTGTTACAGTAAGTTTCTCTGATGAAGACTCCATTTCTAAGAAGCATAGGGATTATTTTTTCAAAATTACATGAATAACAGCCATTTCTCCACTGGATAAATGGTCAAAGGATATGAATAGGCAATTTTCAGTAGAAGAAGTAGAATCTATAAATAACTATATGAGAAAAGGATTTAAATGACTAACAAAGAAATGTACATTAAAACTAACCTGAGGTTCCATCTCAAATCTATCAGATTCACAAAATTTCCTATAAAATACAATGATAAATATTGAAATATGTACATTAATACACTAGGAAAGCTATAAACTGGTTCATTCATTCTGAAAAGCAATTCAGAATCATGCCCCAAAGTCATTAAACTTTACCTACCCTTTGATCAAGTAATACCACTACTTGGTTTAGATCCCAAAGAGAACAAAGAAAGAGGAAAATGACAAATATATATGAAAACATTTATAGCTCTTCTTTTTTTGTAGTAGCAATAAATTTGAAACTGAAGTGATACCTGTTATTTGAGAAATGCCTAAAAAAGTTTATTGCATATTAATGTACTGGAATACCAGGATGTGGTGCCTTTTCAGGAAGGGCTAGTACCTCTGGTGTGAGGGCTTGCCTAGCCCTTTTCAAGGTTCTTTATCTACCTTTGGTGTCCACTTGGCACTCAGGTCTCACTTATGGCTCCAAGAAGCTGGAGCATGTGCAGCAGCCACACCCTGATAAAAACTGTTTCAGTAAACAGGCTAAACCAGGTTAAGGGTAATTGACAGGCCTCAAACCTATCAGTGAGTTATGGGGATATCTACCCCAAGCATGGGAAGACTTTTGGCAGAATGGGCAAATGAAAGCAATATATTAAAATGGGCCATGAAGGTAGCTGAAACAGGTGTCATGGAACCCTGAGACTGGTTAGATATGGAAGATACCAAGGTCATCCACTGCATCCTGGGCCATCACCAGTCATCCTGACTCCTGTCTTGCCACTGGACTTTGATGACTATGGAAGAGAGAGTAAGGTTAATGACTTTTCACAGCTCTACCTTATTTAAATCCAATTCTCTTAGAAGTCAACATGTTACCCATTATTTCTTTCATTGGTTCTCTTCAAAAGCAAAAGACCAACAACAATGTAATACTATTTATACTATAAGAAATGTTGAATATATAAATGACATTTATATAAAATAACAGTAATATTGTAAAGATAACTTTGAAAGACTAGGAACTCTGATCAACACAATGACTGATTACATTTCTAGAGGTTTCATGATTAAACACGCTACTCACCCCCTCATGGAGGTGATAGATTCAGAGTGAGGCATATATTTTTGGACAGGTCTAATGTGGAACTTTGTTTTGCTTAACTATATATCATTGACTTCCAGTGCAAAGATGGCAGAGTGAGGAAGGGACCCTCTCAAATCCTCCCAAAGTCCCCTCCATACAACTATAAAACCACCTCAGAATTGGTATAGGAAAAGGGAAGCAGCTTACCAGCCTGGCAGGAAAGATCTATTTTATTGAAGTGGGAAAGGAGCAAGGTCCAAGAGCAGAAGCCCCAGCCAGTCTCACAGCAGGGGGGTCTGTAGCAGGGCTCCAAGCCTGGGGCAATCCACCAGTAAGGCTATACCCTCCAGTAAAAGAGTAGACCCTTAGGCAAGAAGTCTGTGCTTATGCTCTAAAATGCTCTAAATCACTATTGATCAGAGAAATGCAAATTAAAACAACTCTAAGGAACCACCACCTAGAAAGGTGACTAATATAACCAAAAAGGAAAATGTTAGCTGTTAGAGAGGATATGGGAAAACTGGGGCAATAATGCAATGTTGGTGGAGTTGCGGACTGATCCAACCCTCTTGGAGAGCAATTTAGAACTATGCCCAAACGGCTATAAAGCTACACATACCATATGATGCTGCAATGCCACTGTTAGGTCTATATCCCAAAGACACCACCCCCCCCAAAAAAGGAAAAAAATCTATTTGTGCTATAAGAAATGACAAGCTGGATGATTTCAGAAAAACCTGGAAAGCCTTACATGAACTGATGCATAGTGAGGTGAACAGAACCAAGAAAATAGTGTACTCAGTGACAGCAATATTGTATGATAAAAAACTATGGATGACTTACCTAATTTTAGCAGTGCAATGATCCAACACAATACTGAAAGACTAATAATAAATCATACTCTCCACCTCCAAAGAAAAAAACTGATATTGATTGAATATAGACTGAAGCGTGCTATTTTTCATTTTTTTTGTTCTTTTATTTGAATCTTCTTGCATAATATGATTAATGTGGAAATGTTTACATGATTGCACATGCATAAACTATGTCTGATTTCTTGCCATCTCAGTGAGGTGAAAGTGGTAGAAATTAGAACTCAAAACTTTAAATTAAAATGTTTAAAAACTTTGAAAATGTATACATGTTAGTGAAAGTTTGGGGCATATTTTTCCCTTGCTTTAGCAATGAGGGGAGAGAAGGATATAATGTGGATTTGGAAATAAAATGTAATTTTTTTAATGTTATTTTAATAGTTCAAGATATAGATGATGAAGGCTTGGGCAAAGGTGGTGCCTGTGTGAATGGAGAGGTGACAGATGTGAGAGGTATTCTGATAGTAAAAACAACAGGATTTAGAAACTGTTTGAAAATGAGAAATGAGGGAAAGTGAAGATTCAAGGATAACACTAAAGTTGTAAACCTAGGGGATTAGAAGGATCATAGTTTCCTTGGCAGAAATAAAATCTAGAACAGAGGGAGGTTTGAGGAGAAATATAATGAATCCTATTTTGAACATGTTGAACTTGAGATTTCCAGGGGACATCTAGTTCAAAAGGTACAGTAAGTAGTTGGTTATGCATGACTAGAACTCAGCAAAGAGTCTAGGACTGAATGCATAGATTTAAAGAATAAGTAACACCTATACTATACAAATTATTCTCAAAAAGTGGAAAATAAATCAATCTTTTTACCCCTCAGAAATATTGTCTTTTTAGAAGATTGAACTCAAGTGTTATCTCCTCTGTGAAGCTGTCATTGAACACCAACCCAACACACACACACACACACACACACACACACACACACACTTGCGAATACTCTCACTTTTCCTACTTATAATATACTTATTTGTGTACATATTTTATTCTTTCAAGAAAATACAAACTTCCTAACAGTGAGGACTGTTTCATTTTTGTCATCTTTTTCTACCATGTTTACTTGATTAAATGATAAATGCATTTTGGGCAAATATCTTAGCCTCCTAATTGTAGCCATTTGAATTGGTTAAATTTTAAAGAAAAATGGTGATAAACAGGGTCAGATGGTTGTAATTTTATCCACCCAGGATAGCTAGGGGATATACATTCTCTTTGCAATTTTTTTTTCCATTTCTCACACTGGAACATTAACAGATCTTTTCAATAGGTCAAGCTGAGGTTCTTGCAACTGTGTACAATGTCTACTCATAGGTATCCCTTTTTCCTAATTTTTTGTTGCTTTTGATTTCTCCCCTAAATTGTCACTGGTCTGATTGTAAACAAATGATGGATTCTGATATGACAGCAACAACTAGTGATTTCCTGAATGTTAACACATAGTCGTGTCCATGACCATCTTGTGACTTTTGAATTGAAGAAAGTATTCAAAATAAAACGTATGAGGTTTCTGACTAGTCTACAAAACTTTAGAATCTATCCTTTCTCAAAACCTGAGCCACATTTTCCAACAGACCACCCGCCGTTGTCACAAGTACATGTTCAGACTGAAATAATAGATTATCAAAATGTATGTGTGTCCCCTTGGGTTGGAGAATCCTTTTAACTCCTTTGTAAAATCTTCCTCCTCATCCTCTGAAACAATTGTTGCTACCTAAGTTGCCATTATCTGACTGTTAACCTTTTTGTTTGTGTGTTTTATGTGGATGATGAGATGACCAAGTAAACCAACTCCTTTATTTACCTCTCCAGGGAGAAGCAGAAACTCAGAGCCATTCTTCATTTCTCTGTAATTTTCTTTCACCTTCCCATTTCACTGGCTGCATATATCAGTGTGGTTCAGTTCAAACAGCAGTAAGTCAATTGGATAATTATCTCATATTTTGAGTACTAGCAATTAATGTTTATATGTGGTCTAAAAACTAGTTTATTTTTTTAGCACTTTCTGTCCCATTTTCTTCGATATCATCATCATTATGGAAGCAGAAAGGAACCACACAGAACCACAAACCATTTAAAATATTCTTTCTTTATTGGATTGCCCCTCTGCTAAGGTCCTCTTCTATTGACTCATCATAATGTAGAATTGCTCCTGAGTTCTTCATGGTTATGCAAATGGAGGGAAAGCTTTGCTAAGCCCTTCCAAATTTGGAAATGCTTTGGACACAATACCCATGCTATCTGTTCTCCAAGGACCAGCCCAAACAAATCTGAAGAGTGTCATCAATGGATTGTCAAGAGGGTGTGGCAGTTATGATCTGTTTCTATGAAAAGAATAACTGATGCTAAGTAAGAAGAGAAGAACCAGGAGAAATTTGTGCACAATGACAGATACAACGTATGTGTGACAACCAGTTTTGATAAACTGGACTCTTCTCAGCAATGTAAGGTTATAAGACAACTCTGAAAGTCTCAGGATGGAAAGAGATGTCTACTTTCAGAGAAGGATCTAAAAGGAACAGATTTTAAATGGAGACTGAAGCAAACTACATGTTCTTGTTCTTTTCCATGTCTGGTTTTGTTTCTTCTTTCCTGTTGTTCATTCCATTGGTTACAGCCCTTCTATACAACCAGACTAATGTCCAATATGAAAGTATTTGCAGATCCTATATTTGGTTGCATGCTGCCATGGGAGGGGGGAGGAGGGAAGGTAGGAAATTTGAAACTCAAGGGATTATGGAACTGAATCTTCTAAACTAAAAGTAAATAAACAAATAATTTTTAATTGGGCTTAATAAATTGTTTGTCAAATTGAAATTAAAAAAAAGAATGCTCACACTGATGAAGTCACAGAATCTAGAAGTATTAAAGAATTAGGTCACCTTAGGCAATTAATTCATCACTTAGTGGTCTACATTCCATTGCTGAATCTCTACCTGGTCTCAAGCAGCAGACATTGTCACAGGGGACACATACAAAGGCTTTGTCAATATATCAGCAGAGTGAAGCCTTCTAGAGCTTGCATTTAGCATTGGCTTTGGAAAGATACAGAGATACAGAGCAACACAGAGACACAGAGAGAAAAATATCAACAAAGAGAGGCAGAGAAAGAGACAGACAGACAAGGAGGAAGAGAAACAGAGAGAGGGGGACCAAGAGACAGAGACAGAGAGTGACACAGAGATGGAGACAGAGAGACAAAGACAGAGAAAGAGACAGAGAAAGAGTCAGAGATAGACAGGGAGAGACAGACAGACAGAGAGTCAGAGAGAAACAGAGAGACAGGGAGAAAGAGAGACAGACAGAGAGACAAAGAGAGAGAGTCAGAGAGAGACAGAGACAGAAAGTCAGAGACAGACAGGGAGGGAGAGAGAGAGAGAGCATCAGAGACAGAGACGGACAGAAAGAGAGAGGAAGAGAGAACATTTATTATGTCCGTTCTGTGTAACAAGCAGTGGGGAAACAAAAGCAAGAAAACAAGATGGTTGTACTTTTACCCACCAAAGGATAGCTAGGGGATATACACTCTCTCTGCACAAAGTAGATGCAATAAATATTTGTTGAATTAGAATGTGTATGAAGCTGCTAGTAAAAGTCCAGCATCAAGTCTATTCTCACTAAAGGGTTGGATCTGCATTCTGCCCCCAGTCCTCCTCCTCTCACTCTGGACAGACTCTATCAGCATACAAATAAGAGGAACAGATGAAAAGTCAGAGAGAAATGAACATTTCTGTGTGTGTGTATGTGTGTGTGTGTGTGTGTGTGTGTGTCTAGACAGTTCAGTAGACCAGAAAGTGAGATAGCACAATAGTTTTTTTCTCCTTGAAGAGCAGAGCTTGAATATGATTTTTAATCTAGAGTGAGATGAGGTAAAAGCATACTTAACCTTTCAGCCACATGTCTGCCCTAAACCTATCATGTTATTGCAAACAATACAGTAGAATAAATATTGTATTACAACCAGCCATTTTTCAGTCTTGTTCAGCTCTTTGTGATCCCATTCAGGGTTTTCTTGGCAATGATACTGGAGTGGTTTATTATTGCCTTCTCCAGCTCATTTTACAGATGAGGAAACTGAGGCAAACAGGGTTAGTAGGAGGAGGTATCTGAGGTTGGACTAGAAGTTAGGAAGATGAACCTACTTGACTCTAAACTCAGTGCTCTATCCACTGTGCCACCTAGCTGCCCCTGTGTTACAATATAAGACAGTAAAAATAGATATTTATTAAGCATATATTATATACCAGGAACTGTGCTAAATGCTAGGTATACAAATAAGAAAAAGAACAGTAGTTCCTGTCCTCAAGGAGCTTACAATGTAGTGACATAAGACAACACACAAAAGGAAGTTGAACATGGTTTGGGGAAGTAGCGGGCAGGGAGACTGGTAATAGCAAAGTGTGAGTATCAAAGCTAATACTAGATCTATCAGAATGAGTTTTCTGAAGATGCCCTTTTCCTGGAGGGAGGGAGGCCATGATAATGGCAGAGTCAAATGCAAGCATGAACAACTAATGAAAAATGATCATCTGGGTTTCTCAGTTCTCTTTAAATTGTTTGGCCCATAAAGGTGGTACAATGGATAGACCACTGGCCCTAGAGTCTGAGTTCAAATCCAGTCTCACTTACTAGCTTTGTGACGCTGGGAAAGTCACTTAACACTGTTTGCCTTAGTTTCCTTATCTGTAAAATGAGCGGGAGAAGGAAAAGGCAGCATCTTTGCCGATATCTTTGCCAAGAAAACTCCCAATGGGGCCACAAAGAGTCTGATGGGATTAAAATAACTCAACAACAACAAAATCTGACCCACAAGACAAAGGCCAAAGTCAAAGATGAGACAAGGTTGGGGGTTACTTTGGTCAATTTATCAATCCTCCCTGGTGCTGTATTTAGACATCTAACCAAAGCTCTGAAGAACAATGATAACAGAACTGAAGGAGTACATACAACCAGGGGGTCACAATCCCCAAAGAAGGAAAGGTAGCGCATTGCTGACCAGGCAGTAGTGTCAAATTTACGATAGAAACTGAAACATATGGGCCACAAATTAACTTAGAAAAATCACCGATTAACATCATCTCTATGGTATTATATTTGTATGTATTTGGTTAACCATTTCCCAATTACATTTTACCAGAAGTACATTCTGGTTCTGGCAGCACTCAGAAGTTTTGCCATGGCCTCTGGCCCATGGATAGTGAGTTCAACATCTCTGTGCAGAGTTGCTTCAAATCTACAGTAAACAAATGAGTGAACAAACACACCATTCTAGTTCACTCCCCATGTATACACATACACTTACTCATGTTAGCTTAAACAGCAATGCATGATAAGAGGAGGAGGGGCCACCTGACATATGAGGCTTACCTAAGAAGCCCTGTGTTATCTCCTTCCCTACTCCTCCACAAACACACTATAGAATGACCTTGGGACTTGAATTCTTCTTAGTTTATTAATCTGTAAAATGGCAGGAATATATTAGAGCTATCTGTAAATCTCTTTCCAGTCCTGAAACTCCATGATTCTTACTCTGAGATACTTTGGTAAAAGAATCTAAAGAAAACTGTCGATGTAGGCAGAAGGCAGAAGCTTTCACCAAACAGAAGGCATGTTTACTTTTTGACACTTTGCTTGCAACCCAAGCATGGTCCTGAATCCATCATTCCTAGCCTTCAAAGGCACTAATCATTACAGTCACTCTCTTTACCCCATCTAGATGAGATTAGCACTCTGATCACTTACAAACTAGAAGTGTGACTCACAGGGCCATCTGGGAGCTTCATGTACAGGATAGCACTTAGTTATAGGAGTTGCTATCTATTAAGCTCCTAGTACATAACAAAGAAACTTAATCTATGCAACAACTGGGCCCTGAAGTCATTGAAAGCTCTGGCTGGTGGCCTCCCGGGTTCAGTGAGGGTTGTTTTCTAGTAATCAGTTTTTACACATCACAGTCTAAGCCCCCAACCAGCACAATGCTCTTTAGCATTAATATGAGAGCAGAAGCATTTAATTAAGACATAAAAACAATGGAAATAAAAAGAAGGAATCAAATAGCGTTATTCAACTCTCCTATACAAAATGGGTTACAATCATCTGTACCTTCAGGTGGTAGATATGTTGGCATATTCCTGGGGGAAATTCACGAAATACTGAGGAAACTGTTTCTTAGTGAGTTTGAAGACAATGGGAGAAAACTAGAAAAAATCTCCCTGTTTCCTCTTAGCATACTCTCAGTGGTTTGCATTAAGATCTGTTGGCCTCATGGGACATGCAGACATATGCTGAAGCCTCTTGGTTTTGTTCCCAGGTCATACAGATTCCTCTGGGAACTCTGGTTTTGAGAGTATCATGGCAAAACTGTTTCTTTCACAGACTCTACATTTTACCACCCCACTTTGATAGCATCCTGCAATTTACCTTTATGTATTTGCTCACTTCCATATCCTGGACCCTTTCTTTTTTCATGTAGACGACAAAAACTAACATCCTGCACCTTTCTTCAGTGACTAGCAGCATCCTTGCCTCTCCATTGTAGGTATCTAACTCTTCACTGAAGAGTTTCCATTAAGGGCAAAAGCAACATTTGTCCATATTACATAAATTCATGTTGAATTGATGAATGAACATATCATGTGATGAAATGCAAGGATACCTGTTGCGGTTAGAAAGTCTGGGCCTAGCTACCAGCTGAGTGAAATAAAAGGAGAGAAAGAGAGCTTCTAGCTGAATAAGAAAGAGGGACAGAGACGGGGATGTGTTCCATAGTCTGTTTATTGCAGACCTATTTCATACAGAGCCAAAGATACATGGAAGACACAAGGTTTATAAACCCTTAGCAGAATGCAAGGAACCACCCTTGGTCTTGGTCTTTCTCTACCCCAACCCAAAGCCAATCACTCCTTAAGCTCTTTATCCTGGGACCATGTCCAGAGGCACAAACAGGGTGTTACAATCAAGACTTGCAAATTAACTCAGTAGTTTCTTTAGACTGAGAGCATCCACCCAACAAGATTATACTTTCCTTGCATATCGGCCTAATGACTTTGGAGAACTGGGGAGCTAATGTGGCCAAGGACCTTGAAAGTCTTGGCCTACAACAGATACCTTCCTGAATTTGTCCCTAATTATGTGTGTTACCACCCCCAAGAATAATGTAATATAGGGAATAGAGAGTTTGCCTTAAAGATGAGGAGACCTGAATTCAAGACCTATCTTTGAGGCATTTAAGTTGGTGAGCCCGGGAAGCTCACTGACACTCTCAACCAGTGTGGCAACTTTCTAAAATGACAAATTGCAAAGAAAACACTGACTTACATTGGTAGGAGGGAGTTCTCTCATCCAAAAGTTCCCCAATCCAATGAAATTACAGGTCTAGTCCCTAGCTCTAATCTCATTAATGTGTGACCTTGGGAACAAAACCTTAAGCTTGAGCTTTCCTTCTACAAGTCATTCTGATGTGGTTAGGGTTAGGGTTGCTCGAGATCCCAAAATACCAACACGCTGGGTCCTGCTGAATGAATTCGACTCAAGTCTTCTCTGGACACAGAGCAAGCCTGTGGTAGAAAATTCTATGGCATCTTGACACACATGGGGGCAAGAAGGGGTCTTATATACAGAAAGGATGTGGGAGGAATCTAGGGGTGGTCTGGAAGAGGAGTTTGGGGAGGGTCTTCAGGAGGAGTCAATGAGGTCAGATTCCAGTAATGAGTTTGGGGAGGGTCTTCAGGAGGAGTTAATGAAGTCAATGAGTGATTAAGGGTGAGAAGTTGCTAGAGGCTACCAGGAGCCAACAGACAATGGTGGGCTAGGCCAGTTCAAGGGTGGATTGATATTTTGATAGGCTCAAGGGTGGGAAGTAGATGGAAAAAGGCTAGTAACAGAGGTCTGGGCCCAGCCACAAAGGAAGGCTCATGGGCTCATGCAAATACCTCATCAAGTGGGAAGATTCAGTCAGAGTTCAAGGGGCTCCCAGAGCCTGCACCTCATCATTTTGAGTCATGAGACTTTAACCAAGCCATTAGGGAACTAGAAATTACTTGATTCTCAGGGTGATAAATCTCAGAACAAAAACTAAAAATACAAATAAGCAAGTTAGAGGTAAGAAGCAGAACTATGATGGAATCTGACTTTACATAGCTTTTAATAGATGTTGATACTTCTTGGCTTCTAGTTCACCTCCTTTGCCAATTATGCTTTCATGGAGCTCCATAGTCCTCCACAAAGCACAAATTCAAGCCAAGCATGATTATCCAAGTAAAACAGGACACCATAAAATCTTTGCTCTATCCTCTTCTGTTCATGAATATGTCTTCATTCAAGGAGAATTCATCTCCTTCCCAAATGTCCCAGGTAAAGCAACTTCCCAAGCCATTTTCATCAGTTTCTTCACTTTGTCAGTTCCTATCATTATCCTGTCATTTCATCATCTCCAATATGGTGTAATAGAACATGTGTTAAAGTCAGAAGAATTTTGGGTTCAAATTCTGACTCTAGGGGCAGCTGGGTGGTGCAGTGAATAGAGCACTTGCCCTGGAATCAGGAGGACCTGAGTTCAAATTCAGCCTCAGACACTTGCAACTTAACTAGAGCTGTGCTTTTGGGCAAGTCACTTAACCCAAATTGCCTTACCTTTCCCCCTCAAAAAAAAAATTCTGACTCTAATAGTATTAGGCAGTGTGTTCCCTGGGAAAGTGACAAGCTTGTTTTCTTATCTGTGAAGTTGGAGTGATGCTCCTTCCCTACCTACTTCACAGTGTCCTCCCCGGATTAACTTGTACATATTTTCTATTTACTTCTCTGTTTATTGTTGATTTATCTCTCCACTTCCCTTTAAAATGTAAGTCCCCTTTAAAGCAAGTATTTTTGTTTTGAAGCAATCAGGTAGCTCTACAATAGATAAAGGGTTAAACCTAGATTCCAAAAGACCTAAATTCAAATCTAGCTTCAGATCACTAGCTATGTGATCCTGGACAAGTTGCTTAATTTATCTCAGTTTCTTAATCTGTAATTGGAGATAAACAATAGCATCTACTTCCCAGGTAAAAGAATGAAATATTTTATCCTTTAATAAATATAAAGTTTATTTTAAAACCTTAAAGTTCTATGGAAATGTTATCTATTATTCTTTTATTTTTTTCCCCATACCCTGGTGACAAATACATAAGTACTTAATAATTGGCAATTGAATTGAGCTAAAATACCATTTTAATGTAACTTATTACTACATAAACCTCTCTGTCTCATTTTCTTGATCAATGTGTTTGCTATTTCATCTTCAACCCCTAGACATATGGAGTACCCTCAATTCCATTATTGTTCTATTTCCTCTCAACTAGTGTCATAAATTAATATGCAAAAATATTTATATTTAACATATATAAGCTAAAATATATGATAGGTGCACGTATTTGTAGGTCATCCCCAATATCCAAATATGAAGTCCTCAAGACCAGGCAAGACATTTTTGTTTTTCCTTGTATCACCAGGATTTAACAAAATGTCTGACACAAAGTACTTAATAAATGCTTGTTGACTGACAATATCACATGGACTCCTGTATTGTAATTTACATAAAGTTACTGGAACTAGAAATGGGTTTGAGTATAGCCTAACAGAGGGACTGCTCTAATTAATGGATAAGAACAATTTGTAGTTAGCATATCAAAGGACCTGCCTCTGCTTTATACTTAGTTTCATTGTTTATATGTAAATCAGTGCTTCTAAAATAGTTGAAAACAATTTGTTCTCCTCAGTAGGGAAATACTCCCTTTACAATCTTGTTTACACTAAGAAATTTCTCACATAGAAAATTTTCTTTGTCGATATTAAAAGAGTAAACTTCATAATAGCCCCTGTTCAAATTATTACAAATTCTGAATTACTGAAATCTAAGATAACAAGGTCTTATCATACTTAACAAACTTGAAACTAGATTGCAAACAATTGTATATAATAGACAATATTTTAATGAATGTTAAAATATTTATAATCTGCAAATGATAGTTAATTACTTCAGCATTTCCAAAAGATTGGTGGCCTCAAGGGCAGGTACTCTCCCACCATAGCTGGTCAAAGAACTTCTGTGTATTAATAGACAGTTTCATGAGACGCTGTAGAAAAGAAAAAGAAGAAAGAAAAAAACTCATCTTGAAACAACAGAAGATCTGTCACAAGGGGCAGTTGGATAGCCCTTCCAGCTGGTTAAGACCTGTCTATGCCCTGTTGGCACAGCCTTTAAAAATCAACAAACATCTCCATGCTAAGATAAGGCATACAAATTGGAATTTAGTGGAGAAATAATTAATTTTGCATCATAAAAGAAGCTAATTTGCAAGTTAGGGAACTGTGTAGGCATAGTACCTTATTGGTTCTGTGTCAAAAGAAAGTAAGCCCTTTAAAAAAATAATTTGGAAAGACAACTTTAGCTTAAAGACCTATGTTTGACTCATAAAAATCACACGAGGCAGACTGGCATCTTCAAAATCCATATTAGATAAAGAAAAAGAATCATTTGAGCTATAACTGCTGGGTGAATTTTCAAGAGTGGTTGTTTGTTTGTTCTTTACTTAAAGCCTACTTTCTTTGATAACCAATTTGTTAATGGCAACATAATGCTCAAGGAAAGATCACAGGACTAGTTCAAACCATGACCCTAAAACCCCTCAGTCTGAGCAGCCACATCAGGTTACAGCAACTGATTTCACTTTCTACATCTAGACTAATGTCCAGATCACTTTCTCAGCTTTGTTGTTGTTCAGCTGTGTCAGTCACGTCTGACTCTTTATGGCTCCATTCAGAGTTCTCTTGTCAAAGATACCAGAATGGTTCTCCATTTCTTTCTCTGATTCATTTTACAGATAAGGAAATTATGTGAACAGGGTTAAGTGATTTGCCCAGGGTCACATAGCTAGTAAGTGTCTGAAGCCAAATTTGAACTCATAAAGATATTTTCTATCCACTATGGCAGCTAGCTACTACTTTCTCTATTAGATTAGGAATTTATATGGAAGAATGTAGATTTAGACTAATAACTCCTACATTAAGCCAAGAAAAACTCCAAAGGATATGTGAACTATGATACACACACACACACACATACATATACATTTATGTCATATCATAAATAAATTAGAGAAACATGGGGGAAATCAGTTCTATGTTTAGAATGAAAGTTCATTACAAAACAAGGAATAGAGAAGATCATAGAAGAAAAAGTAAATAATTTTAATTATAAAAAATTCAAAAGGTTTTTCACAAGCAAATGCAATAAAGCTAAGATTACAAGGTAAAGAACTGGGGAATATTTCCATTTTATCTAATGGTCTAGCTTTCAAGATATTTAAGGAACTGATTCAAACTTATAAGAATAAGAGCCATTTCTCAATAAATAAATGGCATAAAGCTGTACATTGGCAGTTCTCATTATAAGAAAATACTGAATATCCATAACTATATTTTTAAAATGCTCTAAATCACTTAATGAGAGAAATATAAATTAAAGCTATTCAAGGATTCTACTTTACACCCATCAGATTGCTAAAGATGAGCAAAAAAAGTCTGAATGTTGGTGGTCCTGTGGATAAACAGACTTGGTGATACACTGTTGGCTCACAAAGACCTGTAACTTATGGATACATTTAATATTGCCAGAATCTCAAACACATTGCATTAAGTCTTGGGTAAGAAAATGAAAACTAGCAATAGTAATGTTTTCCTCATTGTTTCTAATTGAAGTTAAAACTTCAAAAACAAAAAAAAAAGCAAATTTGGGAAGTGAATATAGTATATTCACAAAAAGATGATATATGAGGAGATTTTGATTCTTGAACAAAAGCTTAACATACAGGAATGAAAATCTCTTGGACAGAGACTGAATAAACGTAACAAAGACTGGAAATAATATGATTGTGTAAATTACAAATCTAATAAAAACAATCTTTCGAGTGAAAAGTGAAGTGGAAGGGGAGGAGGAGAAGAGAGGAAAAAATACTATGCATCTATCAAACTAAATAGCATGGAGCTAGCTGAAAATCCAAATACTAGGTACCTCCAAATGCCCAAGAGACAAAATCCAAGAAATGGGTCATCATAACATCAAATGTCTTTCCACAAATGATCAAAATAGCAACATTAAAAAGTTTTCAACAAGTGAATTCCAAAAAGTCAATGAAAAACTATTACAAAAAGGAAAGAAGGCAATTGTTTCAACATAATCATCTTGTCTTAGGTTTGTTGGGCTAGTTCTAGGTGTCTTTGTCTTTCCCTAATACTGAGCAGGTAATGTTCTATATGGATGTGGTAAATATTACTGCTACACCACTGAAAAGGAAAAGGAAAATTTGTCACATAACTTGTGTATACCCCAAAATTTCTTAAAGGATCCAATAAAACCAGCTGGATCTCCAATATACACAAAGTAGTGAGAATCCAAATGCTCCCAGGACCCCACGGCCAATAAAGTTCTTAAAGTGGCACCAGTCACTGATACTAAGATACAAGCATCAACATCTATTTGAGTGTCATGGGATGAATCTCCATCAATGATGCAATTTGAGATTTCTCTTGATTGTATACAGAAACAAGGACAGATTCTTACATCATGTATCAGTAAAAGTTTCACTTCCACTTCTGGTCTTGAAGGTTTGGGAATGCTGATAGACTTCAGTGTGTGCAACTGATTTGGTAGGCAGTCTTTCTGAACACATATGATCAGTCTTTGGGATTGCACACATTCAACACAGCCAATAGTCTCAGAAACAAGTGTTTACCTTGCTATCTGTAAAGAAGCCTTATCTTGTGGAGTTTCTCACAATTAGCCTAAGGATAATTCACATTCATTAACCTTGGCTGTTATTTCATTGTGGTTAGTGTTCTCTGTGCAAGTGCTAATAGTAATTCTAAAAATAACTTTGGAAAAAAGCTACTCATTAGAGTTGGTTTGGGGTGGGGGTGGGGACGGAGGAGAAACTTGCAGAACTTCTTGCAAAAAAATTACAAAATAAAGAATAATTTGTCTAATTTTTACTCTGCTGTGAGTTTCCCAGCTTCAAGGAAAATTATTAACTCTTAGCATGAATGCAAAAAGGATTACAAAAAACTGTTCTTAATAAAAGTTAATTTTACTTAGGAAAAGAGTGTCACCAAAAGGCTGTTCTATTTGTAGTTGCCAGTCTCATGCAGGCGTTGGCCTATCATCTATCTTTACTTCTACTTCAGTAGGACCTCAATTCATGAGGTAGGTCCTGATAGCCAATAGCACTAACCAATATAGAGACTATCCAGGGTAAATGGGGACACACAAAGGAACTCATCAACTAAATTAGATTGTATAAAGAATTAAAATCAGCTCCAAGTAAATAAATTATGAATACTATTACCTATGTTTCAGAGGGAATAGAATTTTGAGAAAGTAGCAATTTACTTCACTCTGAAGATTGTTAAATGTCACATTTTGAGAGTTATTATTTAGGGACAGAACATTTTTTTTTTCTTGAAAAACTCAGTGAGTTAACTTTTAAGACACTAAAGAGACATTTGCTAAAAACATGGAGGCTAAATATTATATTATGGAGAAGGATAATCTCTATGAAAAACACATCTTGCAAAGCATTCTTAAGAGACTTTGAATGCCATTCTGATGGAATTGAACGGTGGGACTGTGTTTCCAGAGTTAAGGACAACTAGGTTGCAGTTTGATGGTAATCTCTCCATGATCTTTCTCACCACAAGACAATGGTGAAATACTTAAACGTGCCTTTATGTGATTTGTTACACTATTGATAAATTTTATAGTAAGTAATGATGATATTTATTTAAACCTATGAAACTAGGTTGAAATGCTTAATTTTTTTTGGCAGTCTGTTTGAGCTTATTGACCCCTTCATACTAAAATTGTTGTTGCTTACATTCATAAGTAAAGGAAATTTAAATTTTCTCTTACAGAGTAGTGAAAACAAAGATGTAATTTTTCCCCATCCAAATTCATGGACCCTCTAAAATCTATCTATGGACCCATCAGTGGAACTCAGGTTAAGAATACCTGTGGGGTTTTAAGGGGTGGCGGTTTGGAGTTAAGATATAGATGAAATTAAGTTTTCAGGTAATAAATACTAATTGGTTTCTTTAATAAAATAGGGTGGGTCAATGAGAGATTATGATTTTTATTAATTAATTAGGATATATCAAAACATTGCCTTTGATAGCCTTAGAACTCTAATAAAGAATTAATAAGATAATGAATCAGGTAGCAAGCTGAAAAGGTGAGATTTGGTGCAGTTGCTGACAAGTGCCATATCCTATACAGTTCATTTGACCCATCTGGACTACAAAGGCACAGAGAGATGACGGCCTCAAGAAGAGGTAATTAATACAAAATGTGGCACAGAAAAATGAGTGTCAAGAGTGTAAAAATGCTCAGACTAATAATGAAAGTAAGGGGAAAAAAAAGCTATACAAACATATATAGCTTTGGAGCTGTTTTCCTATATATTTTGTGATATATATTTTATTTTATGTAAGTGTATTTCTATGTTATATATTGACATCTCTACACACATGTGTGTATATATATGTATAAAATGTGTGTGTCTATATACGTACAAAGATACACATGTACGTGTACATACAGAGTATAGGGTATGTTTAGGGAAGACTCATATCTCTGGTGTGAAGGCTAGCAAGCTTTTTTCAGGTCTTCTCAGTCACCTTTGATACCCACCTGATTCACCCAACTCTCTCCTGTGGCTACAAAAAGCTATAGCATGTGCAGTGGCTACACCCCAGTAAATTTTTATCAGAGGGGTTGAACCAGATTGAAGATACCCAAAAGGCCTCAAACCTGTTCATGAATTAGGGGAGTGTCTACCTCAAGCATGTACAGACCTCCCCTGGCAGAATGGGCAGATGAGAACAATTTGTTCCAATAGCTACGAAAGTGGCTGAAGTAGGTGCTGTGGAGAGCTTAGAGTTGGGTTAGACATTAAAGACACCAAAGTCATCCACTGCATCCCAAGCCCTCACCAGTCCTCTTGACTTTGTCTCAACACTGGCCTTTGATGACTCTGGAAGAGAGGGAGGCTGATGACCTCATGCAACTCTGACTCATTGAATTCCAATTTAAGTGTGAATCAAAAGGTGTCACCCACCAGATTCTACCATTCTTACTTACCTCAAATATCCAGTGACAACAGGCAAGTGATGGCGCAGTGGGTGTTGCAAAGCCAGCTTACCAAGCTCAGAGCTGGATACAAAATTTTCTGGCATGGCGATAGTAATGGAAACTGTAATCACAACCTTACATACAGGTGGCCTAGACCATAGGGCCTTTTTCTCACTGGAATCAGCAGTAGGATTTAGTAGCCCTCTGGGTATTTGAGCAGCCTGTTTAAAAAGGCCACATTTATCACATCCTAGAGAGAGGAAGGGACTAGAAAAGATGTCCTAAAAATTATCTGCTTCACTCAAACCTGGCCTGCTTACCATGGCAGGCAGGGATCTCACCTTGTGGTAGAAGCACACACACATACACACAAAGTATATGAAAGCTTTCCCAAAGATGATTCCACTCACCATCAGTACATGGTATGGTACACATTTATGGACAACATAAAATCCATTGGATATGAAAGATAAAAAATTCTTGTTGCAAGTGAACTCAGCAGCACTAAGTGAAACAAGGTTGGCAAATGAAAGCCAGCTTGCCAAGGTCAGAGCTGGACATACATTTGTATGGCGTGGCCGTAGTAATGAGGAGCACTGTGGAGCTGGCCTAGATTTTGCAATTAAAACCAATCTAATCAACAGGTTTGTATGCCCACCGAAAAGGGTGAACAGCAGACTCATGCCAATGTAATTGCCACTTGCAGGAAAGCACCACACCACCATCATCAATGTATGTGCTCCCACCATGATGAGCCCTAATGAAGTCAATGAAAAATTTTATGAACGCTTGGAAACCTTTATTATCAGTATGCCAAAAGAAAAAGAAACTTATAATTCTGGGTGATTTTACTGCAAAAGTAGGCACAAACTACCAGACATGAGAATAAGTCCTTGGGAGGTATGGAGTCAGAAATAGAAAGAGCAATGGTCATTTACTAACTACAGAAGACTTGTATATCTCATGACTTCATCACCAACATTGTCTTCCATTTACATAAATGCAATAAAATTTCACAGATGTACCCTCACAACAGACATTGGCATTTAATAGACTGTGCCATTGTAAGGAAAAGAGACAGGATGGGAGAGTGATGAAGTCAATTATAGGTTTATCCTCTGAAAGTTAAATATTCACATTCAACAAAAACGATGGTTGCAAGGCAAGACAATGACCAAAAGACTTAATGTCAGCAGATCAGAGCACTTCTCTGAGCATAAATAGTTCATAGCTAACTTTGAGGGAAAGCTGAACCAACACATGGTTGGCAAGAGTGGAGTAGGAAAGGAGTGGGCAGCTTTCAGAGATCTAAGGTACAGCACTGCATTTGTTCATTTGGGCCAGAACACTGGCAAACATCAAGACTTGTTTGACAAAAACGATGAGGAAATTCAGAAGTTACTAAAGGAAAACTAAGAACTACACAGGGTTTACCAGTAAGATAGTTCATCCATCTTTAAGAAGACAACATTTAACTCCATCAAAAGTAAAGTACAAGCTAAGCTTAGAGAGATGCAGGATTCTTGGCTCAGTAAGAAAACAGATGAAATTCAGTTTTATGCTTAATCCAAAACACTTTTGTGATGCCCTGAAGGCTATTTATGGACCAAAGTCCTATTCAGCACTGATGGAACCACATTTATTAGCAATGAGGACATAATCCTGGAGAGATGGGCTGTACACTACCATAGTGTTCTCAACAGACCATCATCAATGAATGCTGAAGCCATTGACTGTTTACCTCAGGTTGAAGTCAATCCCTCTCCAGTTGGACTTTTAACTGGAGTTGTTGAATGCCATCAAGCCCCTCTCATGTGGTAAAGTGCCTGGTGCTGATTCTGTTTCAGCTGATATTTTCAAGGCAAGGGTCTACTGCTCATATGAAAACTGATTGAAATGTGCCAGGTTATATGGCAAGAGAAGGTGATCCTCCAGGAGTTCAAGGTTGTTTCCATCATCCATCTCTATAAAGATAATGGAAATGCATTGTCCTTGACAATCACACAGGTTCTCTTTCTTAGTTATTTATTTGCAAGAGTCTTGTCAGAGTCCTCCTTAATAGGCTGATCTACCCGTGAGCCAGTATGGCTTAAAAAAGGGTCAAGGAATGGTTGTTATGGTGTTTGCTGCCTGACAACTACAGGAGAAACTCCAGGAGCAGAACGGAGGTCTGTACACAATGTTAGTCAATCTTACCAGGGCCTTTGATACTATTAGTCATCAGTGCTTGTGGAAAACTACAGCAAAATTTGGTTGCCTAGAGAAGTCAATCAGTATTGTATGCCAGTTTCACAATGGCATGCTTGCATGGGTTCTAGATAATGCGTGATGTTCTTGTGCTTTCCCAGTCACCAATGGAGTGATGCAAGGCTGTGTGCTTGCTCCTGTGTTTCTTAGCTTGATGTTTTCAGCAATTTTATCAGATGCCTTCCATGAAAGTGCTATCAAGGTCAACGACTGCACTGACGGCAAATTATTTAATTTGAAAAGACTACAAGCCAAGACTAAAGTGGAGGGATGATGAATGATTTTTTTGTTCACCTCTGAGGTTGAAATGCAACAAAGTATGCATCAATTCTCCACTACTTGTACTAATTTTGGTCTAACAATTAATACCGAGAAAACAGAGATCCTCCACCAGCCAGCACCACACCCATTCATATATGGAACCATCAGTTACAGCGAATGGAAAAATATTGAATGTTGTGGATAAGATAAGTTCACTTACAGTATACATTCCAGGGATATACAAATAGATGATGAGGTCGACAAGCACATTGCCAAAGCTAGCTCAGTATTTGGGAGGCTCTGAAAGTGGGGGAGAGAAGAGGTACTAGACTGCCTATTAAGTTGAAGGTCTACAGAGCCATTAAGCTGGCCTCATTGTAGTATGCCTGTGAAACCCAGACAGCATACCAGTGATATGTCAGGAAACTGAATTGACTCTATTTGAACTATCTTAGGAAGATTCTGAAAATTACCTGGCAAGATAAGGTACCTAGACAATGAGGGACTTTCTCAAGCTGACCTGCCAAGCATTTAAACTCTACTGCAGAGAGCACAACTCCCATAGGCTAGTCACATTGTTTGAATGCCAAACGCATTTGCCTAAAAGAATATTTTATGGAGAACTCATACAAGGCAAGCACTCACATGGAGGTCAGAAGAAGCAATACAAGAAAATCTCAAGGACTTTCTGAAGAACTTTGAAATTGATTGTGTGGCCAGCATAGCATGGCCTCATCAGAGAAGGTGCTATGCTTTGTGAGCAAAGCAGAATTGAAGTAGCTCAAAAGAAATGTGAGATACCCAATTTAGAGACATCTCCACTGCAAATATTCATGTGGACTATTTTTGCCCAATAACTAGTAGAGCCTTCCAAGCTCAAATGGTCTGATAAGTTCCAATGGGACACACTGTATCTTGAACCCAGCATAGTGGTGTCATTTTGATCATGTTCAAAAACAAAGGGCAACACCAACCAACCTATAGACTGCGTGTATAAGCACCTATAGTAAATATATATTTATTTAGTGGGAGAAAGAGAAAACCATCAGGATAAATGAGTAAACGTAATGCTAAAAATTGACAACAGCAAGACAAATCTGCTTCCTTTTATTTTGCGCCTGTTTTCCCTGACCAGGACAATGATCTTCCAAATGGAAAGGACAGAACAAACATATCTGATAGTGAGTTGAAGCCCCAAAAGTTTCTCCCATGTTTTTTAGCATGATGTTTTCAGCAATGTTGTCAGAAGATGAAAATGAAGATGGCATTGAGGTAAACTACCACACTGATGGTAAATTATTTAACTTGAAAAGACTACAAGTCAAGACTAAAGTGGAGGGATGGTGCATGATTTTGTGTTCACCTCTGAGGCTGAGATGCACAAAGTATGGGTCAATTTTGGCCTAACAATTAGCACCAAGAAAACATAGGTTCTCCTATGATACAGAGACAGAGAAAGAGAAAGAGAAAGGAGGGATATAGAAAGAAAGTTTCTTGCTACCCAGAATGAATTCATACTAGGCCCAGATGAGCTAAGTCTTTGAATACTGGAAGACATGGTATAAACAATTATTGAGAAGACACCATCAATGAAGAACCAGAGATGTACGGCGGCATTGAAGTCAGGCAGCTGTTAACACAGTGTTTAAGGCAACAGGGTCTAAAAACTATAGGCTCCTGGGTTTGACTGTAATTATTGGAAATATTTTAGAACACATTATTGAAGGGATGGTTAGTAAACACCTAGAATGGGAAGCAGTGATCACAAATAGTGAGACTGTGTCTAAGATAAGTTGTGGTTGTTGTTGTTTTGTCATTTCACTTGGGGGGAGGGTGGAACCAAGATGGTGGCATAAAAGAAGGAAAAATCTGCAGCTCCCACTTAGCCACCTCAAATACCCATAAAATATGACTGTAAACAAATTTTAGGGCTCCAGAACTCACAAAAGTACAGAAAAATACATCTCCTGCTGAAGACAGCTTGGCAGGCAGGACAGGAAGGGCTCATTGCAGCATGCTGGGAGTTGAAACCAGCCTGGCCTAAAACTACAGCTTGGCTTCAAGGCAGCCAGGACAAGCTACAGCTGGAGCCTTCAGGAGAGTCGATCAGTGGCAGCTGTGGTGATTTCCAGAATTATCAAGCCATAATAAATAAAGACTAAGTGAAAGGTTAGTGGAAGTTGGTAAATTTCGGGGAGAGGGTCCAACCAAACTGCCCCCACAGCAAGGAAGCAACAGAAGTGGCACAGACGCCTCCACATGGATGCTGCAGAGCTCCCAGCCTACAGATTGCTGGGGGGCCAAGTGATCATTCAGAGGCTAAGTGATCTTGCCTTTACCAGCCTGGATCAAGATCGTGGTCTTGGGTGGTGGTCCTGGGCTGTGTTTTCAGTGAGCCAAAGCTGGCAGGGGCTGCAACAGCCTCCTAATAGCTCCAGCAGCTACAAAACCCC
>CM053593.1:58365838-58380123 GCA_028646575.1 Pseudocheirus occidentalis
GAAGAATGCCTTAAAAAGTCAAATTTGCCAGATGGAAAAAGAATCTCAAAAGCTTTCTGAAGAGAATATTTCCTTCAGAATGAGAGTAGAGCAAATGGAAGCAAATGACTTTATGAGAAATCAAGATACTATTAAACAGATCCAAACAAATGAAAAAATAGAAGGCAATGTAAAATATCTCCTTGAAAAAAATCACTGACCTGGAAAATAGATCCCAAAGAGACAATTTAAAAATTATTGGACTACCTGAAAGCCATGATCAAAAAAAGAACCTAGAAATCATCCTTCAAGAAATTCTCAAGGAAAATTGCTCTGATATTTTAGAACCAGAGAGCAAAATAGAACTTGAAAAAATTCAATGATCACCTCTTGAAAAAGATCCCAAAAAGAAAACCCTGAGGAATGTTATAGCCAGTTTCCATAGTTCCCAGATCAAGGAGAAAATGTTACGAGCTGCCAAGAAGAAATAATTTGAATACTGTGGAAACACAATCAGGATAACCCAGGATCTAGCAGCTTCTACATTAAGGGATCGAAGGGCCTGGCATATGATATTCCAGAGATCAAGGGAGCTAGGATTAAAACCAAGAATCACCTACCCAGCAAAACTGAGTATAATGTTCCAGGGGAAAATATGGTCATTTGGTGATGTGGAAGACTTTTCAGCATTCTTGCTGAAAAAACCAGAACTGAAAAGAAAATTTGACACTCAAATGCAAGAAGCATGAGAAGGTAAACATGGAAAAGAAATCATAAGGAACTTATCAAGGTATAACTATTTACATGCCAACATGGAAAAATGATATTTGCAACTTATGAAACTTTTCTCAATATGAGGATAGGTGAAGGGAATACAAATGTATATATACATATACATACACATATGTCTGTATAGGAGGGTATATATATATGTGTGTGTAGGTGTGTGTGTGTGTGTATATATGAATATATATCTGAGTATGTGTATATATGTGTACATAGAGGGCACAGGATCAATTGAATATGAAGGGACGATACCTTAAAAGGTGAAATTCTGAGGTAGGAGAGGAATAGAATGAAAGGAAACAGGGAGAAACAGAATGGGATTAATCATCTCATATAGAAGAGGCTAGGGATAATTGTTGAGGCAAAAGGGAAAGGGTCAGCCTTACTCTCATTGAATTTGGCTTAGGGAAGGAATGACATATACTCTACACTGGGCATCATGCCACACAGGAGAGTAGGGGGAATGGGGATGAGAGGTGGGATGACAGTGGGGAGGGCAGGGTTTGGGGAAGGGATGCTGGAAGCACACACTTCAGTAAAGGGACAGGGACAGGGTAGAGAATAGAACAAGGGGGGGTGCAGTATAGGAAGGAGTGACATAGAATCAGTCTCTCACAATATGTTCATTGTGGAGATGTTCTGCATAACTACACATGTATAGCCTGTATTGAATTGCTTGTCATTTCATTTGGGCCTGACTCTTTGTGATCCCATTTGTGGTTTCCTTGTCAAAGATACTGGAGCACTTTGCCATTTCCCTCCCTACGTTCATTTAACAGATAAGGAACTGAGGCACACAGTTACACTGAATTCATGTCTTCTTTTGAGAAAGGAATAAATATGTATGCACCAGGCACCGTACTAGGCCCCTTACAAATATTTTCTGACTGATTCTCACAACAACGTGGGGGGCAGGAGGGTGAGGTAGGGAGGGTAAGTGTTAATATTATCCCCATATTGCAACTGAGAAAACTGACAGAAGTTAAGTAATTTGCCCAAGGTCACACAGGAAGCATGCAAGGCTAGATTTGAATTCAGTTCTCCTTGACCCCTGCCCACTGCTCTATCCACAGCTCTGAGGGAGAAGCTGATTTAGGAAGAACAACATAGAGATCATGCATAATAAGGCAGATTTTGTTTCATGAAGACTATTTTGGACTACTTCAAAAATATATAATGAGTTCTTCTGAAATCTGGAAGTTAACTGTGGCATTGCTGACCTCATGGTTTTTAAAAGAGTTGTGATTATCTAGAATTATTAGCCTAAAATTATAAATAGACCAGCTTTTTTGCAAAGAGCTATGAAGAGGCTTTGTAAGAGAGACTGGGTCAAAGAAAATTGACTGCAGGTTAAATTTTAAAAGACAGTCAACTGTATTAAGTTGTAGGTTTTAAAATTTATTTTTTTCTATATTTTGATATTTATTCTGTAAAGTCAGTTAACTATTCTTTCCCATTTTAAGTAAAAATTTATCTGTTCATGTTATAAATCGTGGTCATATTTATAATAACTAGCTTTATAAAATATTTTAATGATTCACAAACACATTAAATGCATTATCTCCTTTGGTTGTCACAACAACCCCATCAGAATAGCGTGTGTATATGTGTGTGTGTTTTCTCCTGCGATCTTTCAGTGTCCAGTGCTCCTCAGGGTCCATGTGTATGTCACTATGTTGTCTACACTACCCTGAACAGAAGCATATATTCTCTACCCATTGTGGTGGGTAGAGGGATTGCTTGTCCTTCGTTCCCAAAGAGGATCGATGACATTGGGAAAGTGATGTCTTGACTTGTAAGTGAATTGGATTTAAGTGAGGCATGACTATGCAAAGTGACCAGCCTATCTCCTCCAGAGTCATCTGAGTCCAATGGCAAGATCCTGATCAGGAGGACTCGAAATAGCCCCTGATGCATTGGGAGACCTTGGCTTTTTTAAGCTACGATCTTTCGCACGTCACAGTTTGTGTGAGACTACGCTCATTCAGTGATTAAGGCAAGGTAAGAAAAAAAAAAAAGGAAGTTACATAGAGGAGGTCTCCAGGTCTGGTGAAATTACTTCAGCTTGGGTGACATGGAATGAAGCCTGGATTTGGTACCGGAAGAATTAGATTTGAAACTGTTTTACTCTTACTACTTGTGGGACCTTGGGAAAGTAATTTCTCTTTTCTGAGCTCAGTTTTCTCATTTTCAAAATGAGGCAATTAAACTAAAAAGTTAGACTAAATGGTATCTGAGCTTCTCTGCAGAATCCCCAGATTCCATATCATTTAATAACCCTCTTTAGGACTTGCTAAATCAACAAGCAGTGCCTGAACTTTCAAAGAGTGAGAAGTAATCCTTATTGTAGCCATGTGCCCTGAGTCCATCAAGTTGGACAACTTTTGTGGAGTCTGTCTGTTTTGAGAGGTTTTATTTTGTTTGTTTGCTTCTGTTTGGTCCAGTTTCATGATCACACAAGTGTAAAAGAACTCCCAGCATAGAAACTCTCTCTATTGAAGCAGGTCATTTAGGAGCCCTAAGGCTTTGGGACATTAAAACAAGTAAGTGACTTTCCCACAGTCTCATAGTAGTCCACATGAAAGGCAAGACTTGAAACACAGCTTTTCCTGACTCAAAGGCTAGCCTTCTATCCACTATATCTTACTGCTTTTCTTTTCATAATATCTAAGAAAAAATACTAATCTATTTCCCCAGAAAATAAGAATTAATAATAGTTATTTTGCAAGCAAATAATAGGTTTGTCAAATGCTTTTCATAAGATCATAGATTTGGAACTAGAAGGGGCCCTGGGGATGATCTGGATGCAAAAATACCCATCAAGAGCTTTGTAATGCTTAAAGCACCGTAGAATTTTTTTTAGATTTAAATTTGAAGAGCATTTATTAAATATCTGCTATGTATCACATTACAGGGACAGCTAGGTGATGAAGTTGACAGAGTGCTGGGACCGGAGTCAGGAAGACTCATCTTCATGAGTTGAAATCCAGCCTCAGATACTTCTTATGTGACCCTAGGCACATCACGAAACTGTTTGCCTCAGTTTCCTCATCTGTAAAATGAGCCGGAGAAGGAAATGGCAAATTATTCCAGTATCTTTGCCAAGAAAACCCCAAATGGGCTTATAAAGAGTCAGCCAGGACTGAAAAATAAGTGAATAAAATCAATGCATCAGGCTTTGTATCACATACTTTATAAAAATATCCCATTTAAGCCTTACAATAACCATGGCAGGGGAGTGCTGTCATTATACAAATTTTACTGACGAAGAAGCTGCAGCAAACAGAGGTTAAGTGACTTGCCTAGGGTCATACAGCCAGCAAGTATCTGAGAGCAGATTTGAACTAAGGTCTTCCTGACTGAGTTCTGGGCTCTATCCACTGCAGCCCTAATCCTGTCTCTTCATTTTACATGTATTGCTGCCTACACCGCGTCCCAACCCACCCCCAGTGCCTGAAGGCCAGGTGTGCTACATTTTACCTCTTTCCCATGCTTAAGGTATGTTTAAGGGGATTTTGGGGGAGTCCAGGCTCTCTACCAAAGGCTCTGACCCCTACTAATGATAGTACCTCTATTACAGAGGTACGTTACCCATACACCCATTTAGCCAATAACATTCAGATCAGCTTTTACAAAGGAACATTTACGTCAAAGGTATATTAGCAGGTATACAAACATAGTCCACAACAGGTAAGGCTTAATCTCCCTTAACACCTCCTCAGTCTCCGGGGAGGGGGAAGAGATTAAATGCATAGACAAATGCAGTTTCTGCAGTGCAGTACACAACCCCAAATTTCAGATGCAAAACCCCTGCTGGGCTCCAGTCGCAGGCAGCCTGGCATCTCGGGGCTTCCTTGTGGGCCGGGTGACTACCTGATCCCACCTGAAGTCCTGCCTCCAAAGTCATCATGACTAGAAATCCCAAGGCTGGTGGGGAAGACCTCCATTGGCACCTGAAACCGAACAATCAGAGATCCCAGGACCATTTCTCAGGGCCACAGGGTAAAAAGAGGGGTGGGAGAAGTATCTCCCCACCCCCACTTCTCAGTTCAGTCATGGTGCCTGCATTGTGGCAAACGAAATATATGTGATCTTTAGCCTTTGGATGCAACAGGAAAAACACGCAGAAAAAAGAGGGACCCTGTCCTCCTGTTCCAGCTACACAGTCAATCGGAGGAGGCTACTCCTACTTACAAGACAAGGGAACCCGGGATAACTTCTCCCAGACGCTGGCCTCTAGCATTTTCAGGTGACTGCCTCCTTTTTAGGTGATCCAGGAAGGTACAAGGCAAACCCTATCACGTCCAGATGAGAAAATGAATCCCAGGGAAATCAACTGACTTGTCTGTGGTCATACTATCTGTAAACCTCAGAAGTAGAATTTGAATTCAGGACCTCTAAGTTCAGTTGTATTTTTGTTTTGTTCTGTTTTGTTTTTTCCACTGCACCAAACTGCCTCCAGTATGTTAATTCAATTGATCTTCACAATAACCTTGTGAGACAGGTGTTACTATTAGCCCCATTTTACAGATGAAAAACTGATGTTCAGAGATGTTCAGTGACTTGCCTAGGGTCACACAGCTAAATAAATTTCAGAGTTAGGATTTCAACCCAGGTCTTCCTGATTCCAAGTCCAGCACTCTACCCACTGTACCAAGCCACCTCCTCCAGTTCCATCTGAAAGGATAGTTACCATTTAGGGCCATTAGTTTTCTCATTGTCCAAGCAGTGATAGCTTTAGGATTGACCTTGATTCACAGTTTACTGTTGTCTCATCCGGTATTACATCATGACACCTGGCCTCCTCTTTCCAACGTCTTTCTCTTAGGACCCAAAGTCACTCACCAAGTAAAGGCTTTGAGGGATTCCTTAGAGGTTTATAGCATTTATTCATGGGTAAGAGATTAGGCCACATAGATAGCAACTCTGGGTTGTCCTTGTCCAAGTCTAACTGGCCCTTTGTCTCTCACTCACAAAGGTGCTTGCTCAGGTTGGCCCAAGCTATTGGTTTCTATTATTAGATTTTTATGTAACCGCAAACTGACAGGTACCAGCTTGCCATATTACAGGCCTACTGTGCTATAAATATCCTTTTCTTCTTCTTCAGGGAAGCGTGTCTGACCAAAATATGTGAAGCAGTGTAACAAGCCAGTAGAAGAGGAGAGAGGTTTAAATGTCAGCTAAGACAATGTTCATTTTCCTTCCACCCTCAAAAAAATAATAAAATAAAATTGTGATGCTCTTTGAGCTGTTGAATCAAACCGCTCACTGTTTGAAGTTCATCCCGAAAATCCTTTTGCAAAATATTTGCTGAAACACAGTAATGTAGGAATTGTAGGGGATTAAGATGGGTTCTGTCCCTCCTCCCCCACACCTATCTCCCTTAAGCTGGTTTCTGCAGACAAGGGAGCTTAAATCCCTGTGTCGGAGACCTAGATATCAGAAACAATATACCTCAACCTGACCAGCACTTCCTCCCTCTCCCCAAAAAAGTTCTAACTTCTTTATTGATGAAATGCCTCATTTAACACTATATCTGCCTCAATGAGCAAACCAAGGCCGCCTCATCTGACTCTTCTATGACTCTCATTGGGGATCTTTATTGCTAGAGTGGAGGTTCTTAAGTGGCCTGTGTTTAGAGCCAAGAAAGCTGGATTCAAAGCCCTCCCATACACTCATTATTTGTGTGTCCTTATGCAGGTCACATAGCCTAGGAGGGCCTCAGGTTAACAGAATAAAAAAGAAATATTTAGAACTGGAAACTAGAAGTCAGTTAATCCAACTCCTTCATTTTAAAGGGAAGGAAACTGAGGCCCAGAGGCTTTAAGTGCTTTTCCAAATGTCCCATAGGTGATAAATTGATGTATATAAATTCTTATTTTCTCATAGAAACAATTACTTAATACCTTTAACTAAGGGCCTAGTATCCACAGTGTTTCTAGAAGTGATTAAAAGAACATATGTCACTTAAAAAACAAAGACTATTTAACCTGGAATTCAAGGCCATGGACAAGTAGGGCACCATCAGCCTTCATTTTTCAACAGCTTGGTGGCTTACTGGATAGAACATGAAGCCTAGACTCAGAGAGACCTAGGTTCAAATCCAGTCTCAGATGCTGGCCGTGTGACCCTAAACTAAATAAGCCTTTGATTCCTTCTTTTCCTCAGCTACAAAATGGGATAGCAGTAGCACCTACTTCCTAAGGTGGTTGTAAGGATAAAATATAATATTTATAGCATGTTTTGTTCAGTGCCTTGGCACATAGTGCTTAATAAATGCTCATTTCCTTCCTTCTTTCCTCCCTTCCTCCCTTCTTGCCTTAATTCCTTCCTTCTTTCCTTCCTTCCTCCCTTCCTCCAATTCTTCCCTGCTTTCCTTTTTCCTTCCTTCCTTTCTTCCTTCCTTCTTTCCTTCCTTCCTTCCTTCCTTCTTTCTTTTCTTCCTTCCTTCCTTCCTTCCTTCCTTCCTTCCTTCCTTCCTTCCTTCCTTCCTTCCTTCCTCCCTTCCTTCCTTCTTGCCTTAATTCCTTCCTTCTTTCCTTTCTTCCTCCCTTCCTCCAATTCTTCCCTGCTTTCCTTTTTCCTTCCTTTCTTCCTTCCTTCCTTTCTTCCTTCCTTCCTTCCTTCCTTCCTTCTTTCCTTCTTCCCTCCTGTACTTCCTGTTCAATTATTGGGAAGTAAGATGCTAATCAAGGACATGGAAGCTAATCGAGCTTCTTTGGTTGGAGATTGTTACAAGCAGGTTTAAGGAGATTTTTTAGATAGACGATTTTTTTTTTTGAGAAAATGGTCCAGAAATACTTCCTCCTTTTTACTGTTTCAAATTGTCCTGTCAAAAGGATATGCAACATGAAGCATGCTGTTGGTTGTCCTATTTCATTCCAAATTGGAAATCTTTCTGCTTTCTTGAGTTGCTATCTCATCAGCACTAGTAGCCTCACCTAGCAGCCTGATGCTATTCAGGGCAAGCTGGTCATTAAAATATATATTGTTTTCAGTGAATTCTTCTTCTTCTTCTTTTTAATCCTTTCTCACATTTTTTCTTTAAAATGTCCAAAAGTCTCAAAGTTTTTATTCGAATGATAGCCAAACTCAAAGACATACTGCTCTTACACTGAATCCTGAATCCACAAAAATCAAAAACCCTTCAATATCTGGCATATGTCTTATGCTTTCCTTTAAAGTAATGGATTCAAAGTGTCATGACAACATCACATTGTTGGTTTGTTGGGTTTTTGTTTGTTTGTTTCACCGCACACACACACTTCTACCAGTTACATTTAGAGAGCGAAAGTGAGATGTGGTTAGAGTTGTAAATACAATAGAGCAGATGGGGCTTTGGACCAAGCACTGAAAACGCTTATAGTCTTTCAGAGACTTAGAAAAACTTGTTTCATGCATAAAAAACAGCAATATTGAATAATATATAATAATTAAAATTAAAATAACAGGAATATCAAATTAGCAAGCTAACAGATAACAAGCTTCTTCCCTTGAATCGCGAGAGAGTACTTCTTCAGCTTGGTCCCATCCTGATCCCTCAAATTTTGACCACAGGGCATCTCTTCCCACAGTCAGGAGGCACTGTTCTGTGATGTCTTATCAGCCATCCCTCTGCTGAATTTATCTCAAAAAGTTGATTTTTCTATGCACATTTTTCTCCCTTTTGCTCCATGTTTCAAAATTATTTTTGTAGTATAACTATAAAGCAAAGCAAGGTGATTAGCATTTATTCAAGCTTGATATGTATCAGGCATTGTACTAAGGGCTAAAGACACAAATACAACATAAAAAGAGATGGTACCTTTGTCTTCAAGAACTTTGGCTTCATTCTAATGGAGGAAAGCTGAAAAGCTAGGAGCAGAGACGTGAAGATACCCAGAGTTAGAAGCATAGTTTTGAAGTCCAAAAGATCGAGGAGCAGAAGTGGGGGCACAATGAAGGTTGGCAGGTTTGGCTACCTCCACCAAAGGGAGGCCCCAGAAGGAATGGGAAAAGGGGCCAATTCTGAAGAGGATTACTCCAGCATTAGAAGACCCCTGGGATGGTTGAATGTTCAGTATGAGGAGACCCCAGGGGCTGAGAGAAGTTTCAAGATAAGGCAGCATCTGCAACAAGATGGACTAGAGACTTCCAAGTCCAAGACTTTTCTCAAACAAGGAAACTCCCAGAATATGTCAAAATTGTCTTAGATAGGATGATATTGCAAGCCAGAGGATCAGAGTTGTACCTGCTTGACCTCTGAGGAAGAGAAAGGAAGAGTCAATAGAAGATGAGAACAAAGTCATTATGTCTACACTGGGGTAGTGGGCAGAAATCATCATCTCCACATCTGCTCTAGGAAGAGGGAGGAGGAGGAGAATTGGGCATTTCAGGCTTTGGTGCCATGCTGCTAGATCAGGGCTGAGAGTGCCACGGTCTGAGCCTGGCCCTTTTAGGCCTGAGTAGGGCGAGGCTAAGGGCAGTGCAGGGAGAAGGAAAACACTTCAGGAGATGTAAAGTCTTCATACATGGCTGTTGTATTTTCATGGTCCTCTCTTTCATGAAGGGAAGTGTACAAAAGCTGTTATAAAGGACAAAGTGCTTGAAATAAGAACAAGTATGAATGGATTCAAGAAAACTGAGGGCTCAATGATAAGAAACCCCAAATTGTAGAAACGGGGCCTATATGGAGCAATGATTAAGCATTTATTAAGCACCTTCTGTATGCCAGCCACTATGCTAAAGGCTAGGGATACAAAGAAAGGCAAAAGACAGTCCCTGTCCTCAAGGGGCTTATAATCTAATGGAAAGGGAAACACTCCTTACTCTCAAAGAAGAATGGAACAAACGTTTATTAAGTACCTACTGAGAGCTAGTCTTATACCTCATATCTCATTGAAATCTTCACAACAAAGCCATGAGGTAGGTGTTATTATTATCCCAATTTACAGCTGGGGAAACTGAGGCAGGCAGAGGTTTAGTATAAGAGGAAAGAGGCAGCTCCAGGAAAGAAGACATCTTGTCAACAACAGAAACATGTGAAAGTGAATTCTAAAAAAAGACTAGAATTGGGGAAAGTCGTAGTACCAGTGAGGCTCTTCAACCACCTCCAAAGAAAAAATCCTGAGAAAACCTGACTGTCAGAAGGGAAGAAACATTCACCGAAAGAGTTGAGTTTAGAATGAAGATGTACTGAAAACCGAAACCATGACTTCTTTATTACTGGGACTTGTTCACCAAACCCAAACAGCTGTTCTGTCTTCCTGCCAAAAAGACTGTGGACTCAATTCTAGAGGATCATATGAGTTATAAGAAATCATGTGGAAATAGAAATAATAAGAGCAGTGCTGTTAATCAGATTGTGGAATGGATCAAAGAACAACTTATTGTGATATTGGATACTCAACTACTGCCCCACCTTGAGAGGACAGAGTATGATAAAAATCCTAAGAGATTGCCCCTATGTCCAAGGTCTATGCAACACCAACCATCTTATACTAATTATCTGTACAAAATGGAACAATGCTGGCCTACGCTCTTCTGGAAGATATGTGTTGGCTTTTATTATTAAAATATTTGCATGATTTCTTGAAATGCTTATCATGAAATTCTCCAGTTTTGTTGCATGGCAGTCACAATGAGGCTATCCCTTCTAAGCATCGCAGGAACATTACATAAGGTTCTGATGTTATTTACTGTTTGGATCTTGTTTTCTTAATTCCTCTGTTGTATATATAACTATAACTACACGCTCACACACACACACACACACACACACACCTTAAAATTGTTTGTATATACTAGCTTAAAGAGTGCTGATCACTGAGTCACAGAGCTAGAATTTGGAGGAACCTCAGAATTCATCCACTCTATAAACCTTATTCTTCAGATGGGATCTCTAATTGCTATGATGAGATTATATTATAAATCATTATTTAGATGCATTTGAGGAGTACATGCCATGGAGAGTACAGGCATAACCTTGGGCAACTTGCTAAAAGAATACAGAGGGCCTGATTAGTTCCCAGTGAATGGGGTCACCTTAAAGAAAATTGGATAAAGGTCAATCTCAGAACCATTCCTCCAAAGACATCTGCAAGCCCCTGCCTCTGCTTCCAAGGAGCGCTTCTGAATTCCTTGTAGAAGAGATTAAGAACAATCACAGGCTTCCCTCCCACTACAATGAGACCTGCTTTGCTACATGCTAGTCTGTTTTCTGAACAACAGAAATTGCAAAGGATGTTCAAAAGAGCATGAACTGGCTCCTCACCTTGATTTCTTCTACATCACAGAGTGGGACAGCTCTTTCAGCAAAAATCTATCCCACTGAGTCCCAGTAAATCAATTATCTTGGAGGTAGCTACGATCACTGGAAACCAATCAGGAATATTGTATTCTCTTAGCAAGAGGCCAGTGGGCATGCCTATGCTTTTCATGTTAAGGTGTCCCTCAGATGCCTCCAGACAAAGGCTTATTCCCTGGAATCTAATCCAACTGATTAGGAAACTTGTCAAATTAATCTCAGATTCCTCAATCAATCCTTTTCACCACCACCCCATTTTACACTAGGACTAATATTTGTTACTTAAGGACTCCTGGTTATTTAAAACAGAAAGTGTAAAGTGATGTTTCAACCTCTCCCCTTCTTTCAGAATTAGTAGTGGCTTATGAAGGAAGAGATATAGAAAGTGACAAAGACATATAGGCCACTTCAGTATATAGTGGACAAAGTTGCTTGACATCTGATATTGCTATTTCTTTGATGTTAAGCACTCTTAAGATGCCTTAATGCAGAATGACCAAAAGAAAAAAAAATACAACCCTGATTCCCAGTATCTAGTATGAACCATATAACTCATTGTATATAACTGAGGATTCATTCTTTGGTGTTCATTTTGGTTTTGTTTAGTTTGGTTTTGGTACAGAAAGTAAATTGATCCTCTTTAAAATTTAACTATGTTATTCCATGGGCATTTCTCTTGGCTCAGATTACTGAAGAAGAATGATTTATTTTTTCCCTATGTTGATTCTAAAGCACATTTGAAAAGATTTGAAGAAATGCATTAGGGAGTCTCTCTGGTCTTACGGGAAAATTCTTAAGTACTTCCAGCAGCTGTTTTAGAAGTCTTGGAAAGTATTTGGGTTTAATTTGAAAAATGTTAAAAATCATACAAGGTTCTTTACAAATGTGGCATTGAGATGTCTTTCTTCAACATTTCACTGAGTGCAAGCACCAAGTAGGATACAAGAGAGGTACTGGTTTTTTTCCTAAGAAGTCCACCAGTATAATGGAAGAGGAACTTCAGTGAGTCTGACTAGATTTCCTACTGACTGTAAACATCTCTAAATAGTCCTGTTCATGGTTTGTGTTAATTTCAATGTAGTAAAACACTATCAGGTTTCTTCAGTGAAAATGTTATTTCAAAGACACCAGCCTATCTAACCCCACTGAAAAACAAAATGTTTGAAATATGCATAATGTCCAAATCACAACATACCCACTGAGTCTATTGCTATTTTTGGCAGCCCAAACAATTTTTTTAATATTCTACAATCATGGATTCAGAGACTGAAGAAACCTTAGAATTGATTTAGTCCAGTCCTTTCATTTTTCATATGAGGAGATTATGGCTTTAGCCAGATGACATGACTTGGCCAGGGTCACAAAGATTTCAGAGCCTGGACTTGAATTCATGCCCACTTGTATCAAGTCCAACATGTTTTCTACTATAATATCAACATTCTCCAGATGATACTATATGTCTCTGAATCACACAGTCCTGTGTTATCAGAAAATAAATCAAATTTGTAGATCAGAGAAGAGCTGAGCAAGAGAAGTGGGGAGGCTGCAGTATATTCCCATATTTTCAACATACAAAGTATTAGTTAAGAGATTATTAAAGACACGTATGGTGAATTTAGAAATGGCAGAGAATCAAACTGTTACAATATTAACTCCATTCCCTGCACCCAAGCAACATTTCTACCTTTAATTTTTACTACTCTCCAGTAAGCATCTTGGTCCCAGTCACTCTGTGTTTTGCTATTTCTGTGCCTTTAGTCGAGCTGTTATTTCAACTTGGAAAGCCTGCCTCCCATTCTATGCCTACCACACCATAGCCATATTTCCAGATCCAATTCAAATATCATTATTTTCATGAAAGCCTTCTCTGATTCAACTATCTAAATGTAAATTCTCCTTCCTGCAGACCTTCTAGAAACTTCCAAATTCTCCAGAGACACAGTGGTTTAGAATTGAAATGACTTGTCACCCTGGTATGATATAGAAAATATTCAGTGGTCCCTCCTAGCCTGTGACAAGGATAGTGAAGGGGAGAGGAGGGAGGGATGGTGGTAAGTTGGTGAAAAGGAGAAACAGCTTCAAGTGGGCTCTCTCTTCCTTTGACTCTTCAAGTGGCCTTATACAACTCTCAGCCTTCCACTGGTGGAAGGACAATATGCTAACCCTTCCCCACCCAGGATAATGGTTACTTCCAGGTTACATAAAGGTTAGACTCAAGTTGTCCGGAGGTCTTGAGTCCATTGAATAACTGGCAGCAAGGGGAGCTTGTTCATCAGAGAAGATGACACCAGCCAAAGAAGGAGAACAAGCTCCTGGCCTAGCTGGTCAGAAGAAATGGATTTGAGGGAAGACAGTACAAAACCAAGGTGAAGGATAAAATGCTTAATCAGCAGTCTTGAAAACTGCTTTATGCTCTGGTGAGGTTTAGATATCCACCCTCAGCAGATTGCAATAGACATCTTAAGTTATGTTACTGAATTCTGTGTTAAGTAGTCCTAATTGTGCTTTTAGATTTAGCAATTCCACTATATAAAGGAAATAAACACCTCACCTATGACTGACTTAAATAATACATTAAGTTCTTTTTTTGCTTCCCCCTTTGGGGAGATATAGAAGCAACCTAACAACCTAAGTCTTCAGCCATTTTTTTCCATGACACCAGGATGCAGGACTTAATGATCCAAATGATGGGAGAATAGGTAGACCAGCCGGCTTCTGCCTTTTATACCAAGAGTGAACCTGGTATGGACAATATACGTGGGTGCAGAGCAAAGCTGAAACACCACTGGCCCCCTTGGGCCCAGCAATGGACATCAGTGTTATATACTCATCTTTATATATCCCAACCGTGTAATAAATGTTCAATAAGCATTTGGAAGGAAAGGTAAGAGAATCATGGTATTCCAACGGCCATCTAGTCTAGCCTATATGTGAACAAAAAGTCATTCTACAAGTCACCTCAGCAAGATTCATCTGGCTTCTCCCCGAAAATCCACAGTTGGAGCAATACGCTAAGGCCTAATATAGCCCAAGTCACCTTAGGATAGCTTTACTTTTTAGGAAGTATTTCTTTACATTGAACTTAAATTGTGATTCTACCCATTGATCTTAATGCTCCCTTGTGTAACCAAGTAAATTAAGTGCAATCCAAGTGTGTTTAACACAAATGTTTAACAACTGGTTCTCCAAAACCACACATGACATATGTTAGAGCTTAATCTGTGTGGTTAACATT
>CM053593.1:58389598-58484320 GCA_028646575.1 Pseudocheirus occidentalis
CCTCCTCAAATACTGTTGGGGCTCTTGTTGGTAATGGGTTGAATTGGTCCTCAGCTAAAAGGAGGCCCGTGATCACCTGGGGGCAGAATGCAAAGGTTGCACCTGTTTGCAATAAGCAGGATTATCTCTCCACCTTCGGGGTGATGCAGGATTGGCTCACTGTGGCGAGGGCAAGGCCAGGGGAGGGGCCCTAAGGGGCCCTGGAGAAAGGACTTAAATACAGGCTACCCAGAGGCAGAAGGAAGTCCAGCCACGCCAAGCTTAGAGAGTTAGAAGCAAGTGTTGTGTTCTGAAGAAGAGTGCCAGTCCCACGCCAAGCTTAGAGAATAGGAGGGAGTTCCAGCCACGCCAAGCCTAAGAGAAAGTAGCAAGAAGCAAGTCCTGTGTCTTAAGTTTTCTGTGCAGCTGTTTCTCCCAGAAAAAGTGGAAGCCGGGAGCCAGGGACGCCCAAAGTCTGTTGAGGAAGGGTATAGGTGAAACCTATACAGCCTGACCCCCAAAAACTGTAACAAAATACCATCAAGAGTGCTTTGTTTGGATTTCTCTTTTTTCATGATCACAAAAAACCTTGAGATAGCGTGGTGTGGTGGAGTAAGCGTTGGTCTTGGAGGCAAAAGCCCTGTGTTTAATTCTCAAGTCTCCCACTGTGTGAGTGGACAAGTTTTTGCCTCAGTTTCCTGATCTATAAAATGGGAACAATAATACTTTTATTACCTACCTCACGGGACTGATGTAGGTAAAGCATAATGTAATGTGAATATTCACTTGTGTATGCCTCATCTTATTCCTGTTGGATTATAAACTCCTGAACAGAATCGATTTCTCATCTTTGCCATACCAAGCATAGTGCCTAGCACACTGTAAGTCTTCCTTTAATATATGCTGAAGGGAATTGGATCTAACCAAATGGGTTTGGGAACCTTTAAAAATTGATTGGTATTGGCATCAGTTAGGATGGTGAGAAGCAGCCAATGTGTGTCATAACCTCCCTGATGGCACACTCTTCCACCTGCGCAGACATAAATGGAAGTGGATCACAGGTTGAAAAAAAGAGGGGCAGGGATTGGCATGTGGTGGCTAGTAGATATTAAAACTGATAAGTCAATGGCACAAAGGTCAGAGAGGGTTCTAATCAGCAAAGCCAAGAGAGAGATTCAAAGAGAAAAGTCTAAAGTGGCAGGCCAGATTCAAACACCAGACAAGGAGGAGTGATAAGTTCCTGGTAAGGTAAACTCAAAGACAATTGAACCTGACTTTTCTTTTCATGATCTCCAGTGTCCCTAATGAAATTGTGTTCTCTGGTCTTTAAAGGAATATTGTCTGACTATCCCCAAATATTCTACCAACTCCAGATATAGGGTGCCATTGTAAGGCATAGTCTAAAGAATAATAACTCTCATCTAAATGAGAGCCAAAGGGAAAGACAAGGGGATTAACTGGAGATTATCCACAAGGAAATAGGAAGCAGGCACATCTAACTGGATAATCTTATTTCTAATTGTGAATACATTTCTCTGACCTTGTGCTGGTTATATCTTTATCGATGATTTGGTGAGGCTGTATAGAGTAGTGGATAGAACACTGGCCTTGGAATAAGGAAGACCTAGGTCAGAAAGACCTGCCTGTGACATATAGTGCCTGTGTGACCCCTTAGCAAGTTACTAAACCTTTCTGTGCTGTGCTTTGGGCAATTCTATGAGCCTAAAAAAAGTGCAGATCAATTGCCAATCTTCACTGTCAGAGGTTATTTCTAAATGGGAGTTCCCTATAACATGACAACCACAAGTACAGACCAAATAAATAAATGATTGAGATACATATATAGGTGGCATATATGTATGTAAATGACCCAAAGTGGGAGGGATAACCAACACATTGATATGCTGACTCTAATGAAGTCAGATTAAAAAAGACCTCATCATTGTCTAGAAGAGGACTTCTTAAACTTTTTCCATTTACTATCCATTCAGTGCTTTTTAATCGGTGAATTGTGATGGGGTCATGACCCACAGTTTAAGAAGCGCTGGTCTGGAACACTGGGCTGAATCTAACAAGATGAAATTAAATAGGTTCAAATGTAAAATCTTATACTTGGGTCCAAAAAATCAACTTCACCAATACCAAATTGAGAAATGTGGCTAGTGCCTTTGTTAAAGATGTCAGAGATTTAGTAATATTGATCAACAATGTGACATGGCAGATAGAAAAAATAAAATTATTTGAGGGAATGGTGTATTAAGAGAAGCATAGGTTAAAGAAATAAGGAGATCATGCTTCTGTATTATATCTGGTCAGATCACATCTGGAGAACTGTGTGAAGTTCAGGGCACCAGAATTTAGAAAAGATAGTAGCAAAAGTATTTCCATAGTAATTGTTCTCAGACACAAATGGTCATGACATATAGAGATTGGTTAAAGGAGCTGGAGATGTTTGGCCTAGAGAAGGAAAGACTCAGGGAATATATGATATCCATTTTTAAGTATGTTAGTGTCTATCAATGTGGGGAAATGGTTAAACTTGTGTTTTTAAAGCCCAAGAACCCAGAGAGCATAAGTATGAAAAATGAATGAATTCTAAAGAGGTGGACTTTGGCTCAATGTCAGGAAAAACTCTGAGCAATTAAAACTGTCCAGAAAGGGAGAAACCTTACTAGAGGTCTTCAGGTGCATGCTAGATAGCTATTTTGGGGGTGCAAGAGAATGTTGTAAAGGAAATATATGTCCAGATAGAGATTGTAATTTATGATTTCTAAAGTCCCTTCCAGCTCTGAAATTCAATTATTGTGTTTCACCCCAGCAATAAACCCAGGGGCCCCTTATACTGTGATCTCTTCTGCAGAGTACATGGACTATTGCTTTGCTTTATCATCAGCATAGTCACACGAGCTTGTTCCACTATTCCCCAATCAATTGGCATCTATTTTGTTTCTAGTTCTTGGATGCCACAAAATGTTGCTATTAATATCTTGGCATATAAGGGCATTTTATTTCTGTCATTGACCTTCTTGGATATACACCTACATTTTACTGTCAGTGTCACTGAATATGAATATTTAGTCTCTTTTCATCTGGAGGGGGAAAAAGGCAAGAATCACAAAGAAAATAATGGGAAAAAAAAGGTAGGAAAGAAGGGCCAAGCAGTAGCAGCTTCCAAATCATAGTACAAAGCAGTAATCATCAAAATAACTTGATGCTGGTTAGATAATAAAAAAGGCAATCAGTAGAACAGATTAGGTATATGATACACAAAAACAGAAAACACAGGAATCTAGGGTTTGATAAATCAAAAGCCTCAAATTACTGGGGTAAGAGCTCACTATTTAATAAAATTTCCTAAGAAAACCAAAAATCAGCCTATTTGGCTGTCCTCCAAGCCTGGAAAGCTCCCTTTCATCAGCTCCATCCATTGGCTTCTCTGGTTTCATTTAAGTCTCAACTAAAACCCTGTCTTGTATAGTAAGCCTTTCCCAACTTTTCTGAATTTGAATACCTTACCTTTGTTAATTATCTCCCATTTATCCTGTATATAGTTTGTACATATTTGTTTGCTTACGAGCTCCTTGAGGGTGAGGACTTTCTCCTCTTTTTGCATCCCAAGTTCTTAGCATGTTATTGTTGTTCAATTGTGGTCAACTCTTCATGACCCCATACAGGGTTTTCTTGGCAAAGATGCTGCAGTGATTTGCCATTTCCTTCTCCAATGGATGAAGGCAGACAGAGGTTAAATGACTTGCCAAGGGTCACAGAGTTAGTAAATAAATATCTGAGGCCAGGTCCTGAACTCAGGTCTTTCTGGTTCTAGGCCCAGTATTACTCTATCCATTGAGCCATCTAATTGTCTCCAGTGTACCTGGTACATAGGTCCTTGATAAGTGTATATTAACTGACTGACTATTGCAGGGGTTTTGTTTTTCTTTTTAATAAGGGGGGATAGGATGAAGAGAAAACAGATTTTTGTTCATTGAGAAAAATAAATTTAATTTTTAAAAAAGAAAAGATGATTCAGGCAAGTAATAAGTGCAAGGGAAATCTTGTAGGGCACACACATATTCCACTAGTATTCTTAGCTGAGAACAGACTGGATGTGATAGGGACAGATTGATGACCCCATAAAGGTCTAAGTAGAAAATCAACATCATAACTAGGACATTCAGGAGTCTCTTCATGAATAGGGGAGAAGTAAATGTCTAGTGACCAAGAGCTGCTGACAACCCTTTGCCACATATGACCTCTAACATTGAGCCCACTTTCCCCTGGACTCTGTATGCACTGGTATTAGAATATGTCACAGACTTTTGGGGAGAGGGATCTTTCATACCAACTTTTCCTATGATACCACCTTAGCAAATGTCATTGGTCATTTTATAAATTGCTTTTTTAGGGCAGTTAGAGACCAATTCATATCTGTACCTGCTTTAGAAAAACAAGTCACTTTGAGGTGACTTTGGGGGAGGTATCTCAGTTTCCTCATTTGTAAACTGAAGGGTTTGAATCCAATGACTTCTAAGGTTTTTTCCATGATTCTGGTCTTCACTAGAGTATCAGGAGGAAAGCAATATTTCCCTAATTCTTGGGGGTAGGGGGAGAAACAGAATGAAAACAAGTCTTGACAGAATCAGAAACAGAATCAGCAATCTCCTAATGATGAGTCATATATTTTTGGACCTGAGCAAAGTAGGCATTGTTTTACTTGGCTATGGATACTTGTTACAAGGATTTTGTTTTCCTTTTTTTTTCCCCAAGGTGGTAAAGAGTGGGAAAAGGAAAAAATACATATTTTTATTCACTGAAAAAAACTCCTAAGTTTAAAAATTCTCTTCCTAATTTCCTATATGACCTCTTCATCTTTCTATACATTGGTTTTCCCATCTCCAAAATGAGGCAGTTGGACTACATGATGGTGATAAAAATTCACATTTATATGGTCTTTCAGGGTTTACAGAATACTGTCCTCACAATGATCTTGTTAGATAAGTAGTGCAAGAATTAGGAAAATGAAGTTCAGTGGGGTTCATTGATTTGTCTGTGTTCAGGCAACCAATTGGTTATTGGAGCCAAAATTTAAATGCAGATGTTTTCCTTTCTCCAGGCTCAGTACTTTGTCCATAATACCATGCTGTTGGTCTCTAAAAGCCTGGCCAGCTCTGTAACTTGATCCCAAAATTGGGGTTAGGGGAGAGAAACTTCTATAAGGCAGAGCTAGAAAAGAGCAATGAATTTGGAGATGAGAGGTCTGGAAACCAGCTCTGACTCTTCCAGAGAAAAACTCCAAATCTTTGGGCAAAAAGTTTTGTCTCTACGAATCAGTTTCCTCATCTGGAAAATGGGGAGTTAAGATTTGATGATCCCTAAATTCTCTTTCATCTAAAAATACCAACAATTCTACATGCCTAGTTTAATCATGATTCTTTGGCATCCAAAGGGGAAACCTTAACTGAAGCCAGTGATCAGCCCATGTCATGAAAGAGAGAATAAATTACCTGGGGAAATGCAATCCTAAGGAGAGTGAGCACAGAAACTGTTGTTATTCTTCTTAATGTCTTGGAGCCTGGCTAAACTATGGGCTTCAGTAATAGCATGTGGGTTAGGTTGCTTCATAGGTTAATTATACATGGTGTAGAAAGTATTTCCTTTCATCTGTTCTAAATTTGTTCTCTTTTAATTTTGTCAAGTGGCGCCTTGTTCTCCGATTAGGGGAAAGGGTAACTGGGAGGCTGCAATTGTCTTTCTCTGTGCCATCCATTATGTTCCCTACCTCTGTGATAGCTTGCTTCTTTTCTCCACTCCTTTCAAAATGAAATATTTAATCTTTCCTTGTACAGAAGCCACCCCTTCCCCCATATCCATCTGGTGTGCCCTTCTGGAGACCTTTTGTATTTCTGCTCTGTCCTTTTTGAGATGAGGTGAGAAGCAAAAGGGAATGAGGTATTCAAGATGAGGAGGGAGCATTGATTTACCAGATGGAATTATAATACTTTTCCAATTGTTTTCCAGTTCTTTCTCGAAGCAGACTAATGTCTTTGCTCATCTCTTGGACTGTCACTCTCCACTTTGAACAACTGGGTCCAATGGGCTAGCTAAGATAATGCCCAGTTCTTTTTTCACTCAAGAAGTTACAACTCATTCTGAACCCACAGGTGTGAATCAGCGGTTTAAATCATTTCCACTAAGGATGCTCGTTGCCCCAGATGCTCTCTTCCTTGTAAGTGAATACCCTGATCTTTCCAGGAAGGAATAAAATAAATTTCTCATTTTGGGAAGGTGGTTACATTTTAACTCTTTCTGGTCCTGGAGGTACCTGGCCTAAAAAAAGTAACATTGGCTATTATATGGTATCAGACACATAGTGGTCCTCTGGTCAATTTCCCTTCCCCATGGGAAGAAAATCATATGATCTCAGAGCTGGATCTTATAGCTCTTCCTTGATCCCCTTTCTGGCTGATAATGACCCTTTGCTTAGAATTCACAAAGTATTTGCCTTATAACTCTCTTGTACAATAATGATATATTTGGGTAATTGGGTTAATGTCAATTCCTTCTAGACTATAATCTCTTTGAAGGCAGAGATCTAAACTTTTTTGTGTCCCATAGAAAGGTGACGATGTGGCTTCACAGGCCAAAAAGGGAATCAGGCCTGGAGTTACAGATGAAAGGGGGCTTGAGACATTAATCATTCTCTCAATGATGTGATGCAGTAAGCTTTCAGATGGAGTATTCAAAAACACCTCTCCATGAAGAATATGGACATGCATATTGGAACCTCTTGAGAGGACAAAGACAACTCTTGATTTTCTTCTGGTGAGGAGGGGATTGCCCCCAAGATGATTTGATTGTCTGGAATTCTTAGGAGGATAAGCTTTTGTCAGAGGCCTCCTATAGATGTACCCACATCTAATGGTGAGCCGACAGACCACTCAGCCCTTTTTCCTTTTTAACTTCTTTCCTTGTAAGTTTCTTCTGGACTATATAGCATGGCATGAGGTATTTCTCACTCCTAATCTTTACTCCCAGTTCTTCAGGAATCACCAGCAGTTGCTTTTCAGCAGAAGCATCTGGGGAACTCTGTGTTCCCACAGGGCCTGAGAGGGTGCTACCTCAAGATTCTTTTACTTTCTGAGCACAGGTGGGAGACCACACCTCCTGGTAGTAGATGTTCTCAATCCAAGAGATAGCAACATTCAGGAAAGTGATAGAGTATAATGTATGAATAAAAAACATTTATTAAATCATTACTATAAGCCAAACACTGATAAATGCTGGAAATACAAGCACAAAGCAAAGACATTCCCTGCTTTCAAGGAGTTTACATTCTAATGGGAGATGAAGCATATAGAGAAGTGGTGCCAATAGATAAGTATTTCAATTTGGAACATTACAAAGTTGGTGAGTAGAGCCAAAGAGAATTCCAGTCAACAGGTCAAAAAGAATTTGTTAAGCATGTATATGTGCCAGGTGTTGTACTAAGGAATAGATGGATATCCTTTTCCAGGAACAATTGCATAGTTGATATGAAGCTGGTTCAAGAGTTTAAAAATGGGAGTGGGGGAATTAGAAAAATACATGTGGTTTAAGTCCTCTTCTGGCCTGGGCAGCAAAGCAAAAATATGGCTAGCAAAAATACAGCCAAGGAGTGAAGCAAATCATGCCTGATACTAGACCTAGATGCAGTCATCAACTTAGACCTTGAGGTCCAGGTTGGTTAAGGAGGCACAGAGCTGACCATATCACACCCCAGCTCAAAAATATTCAATGGTTCTCCATTAAGTCTAAGATAAAACTTCGATTTCTTGGTCTGGCATTAAAGATTCCCCATAAACCATCTCCAACCTACCTTCCAATCTTTTTTTTTCCCAAATTACTCCCCTTTTATGCTATCTGTTCCAACCAAGTTGGACTGTTCTCAAACTCAATATGGCATCTCCTTTCTCCATGCATTTTGTATAGGTCATAGAATGTCCAGAAGACAATTCCCCATTCTTAGTAACTAACACAGCGCATTGCACACAGTAAATGTGATTACTAAGTAAGGAAATGTTGAATTTTAAAAATTTGATTGAATTACTTGAAAGAAGGAATGGATCGAGAAACTAGGGATGTGTCAATAAGGCTTAGTGGAAGTAAGAGAATAGAAGAGGTAGAAGAATCAGAGGTTGTCACTGGAGAATGTAATAATGAGATTCCAGATCTTTGAGGTGGTATAGAAGATAGTGTCTAAAACCTGGCCATGTCAGTATTTGACTGAAGAAGAGTAGAAATAGAAGTCTGTAGTGGAGAGAAGATTAAGGAATTGTTCAGTAAGGTTGTCAGAGGGGTTATCCTCATGAATACTGAAAAAAGAGCTGAGACGGAGAAGACAACCACAATACTAATGTCATTGGAAAATCTCAGAGAGAATGACCTAAAATGCAGCAGATGATGACAATGAGGATGGGGAGTCAAGTTGAACAAATTGCATTTGTCTTAGAAAAAGAAAGGTCACTGAGGGATGATGGTGGAAGAAAACGCTGCACTAAAACAAGCAATAAGCTTTCATTAAGTGTGAGTGTATGATGTACGCTGTGTCAGGAGCAAGGAATACAAAAACAAAAACAAAAGTAGTTCCTACCCTCAAGGAGCATGCAGAGGGTATGGAGCTATCAGAAACAGCATGTCTATGCAAAGATATATGCAGTGCAGTAACAACAACATTATAGCAATAATAATGTTTATATACATATATGTGTGTATATATTGTATATTGTATGTAGGTGTGTGCATATGTACATACATATATAAAATGATTTAAGGTTTGCAGAGGGCTTCACAATACAGAGTATGACAAAAGTCTGAGGTGCATTTTTTAAGCTTTAATAGTTCAAATGCACTGAGACTTTTGGGACACTAACTTTTCTCATTTTTTTTTTCACAAGAACCTTGGAAGGTATTCTTCATTTTACAGATGGGAAAATTATGTCAGGCGGTGGTTAAATGACTTGCCCAGGGTCCCACAGACAGTGTTTGATATCAAATTTGAACTCAATACTTTCGAACTCCAGGTCCAGTGTTCTATTTACTGGGTCACCTAACTGACAAGTATGCACAGGGTAATTGGGGGAGGGGGTGTAGATATTAGCAGCTGGGTAAGAGGATCAGGAAAACCCCCTTGTAGAAGATGGCTCTCAGGCTGAACCTTGAAGGAAGGTAGGGATTCATAAAGAAAAAAGTGAAAAGAAGAATAAAGCAGCATGTGTGTATCTGTATGTGTGAGTATATACATGTATTATGAATGTCTCTCTCTCTCTCTTTCTCTCTCTCTATATATATATGTATATGTATACATAAAATTTTTCCCCAGTTACATGTTAAAACAATTTTTAACATTTTTTAAAGTATACTATGCGTCTGGGTGCTAAATGGGAGTGGGAAAAGCAAGCTTCCAGTAGAAGATCTTTGTATATATTTTTTATATTTCATTATATCAGCATGTGTTATTTCCTCGGATAGAATGTAAATTCCTTGAAGCTAGGGATTCTTTTGTCTTTGTCTCTCAAAGCCTGACAGAGGGCCTATCACATAGAAGATATTTAAAAAATGCTAATGGATTGGTTGTTAGGGACATAACATCCTCACCAGAGTGAGGATTAAATTGTAGAAGAGGAAGAAATGTTGGGTAAAAATGTGAGGCTGTAGGGGAGCTTCTTGCTGTAGATGAGTAGTGACAAATGGCGTGGTAGAACTGATGAAGAGATGGGGGAACTGGCTTAGATCGGGCCTGGAAAGGAACGGGTGTGATTAGAAGGGAGCTGAGGGTTTAGGGGAAAGCTGATGGGCCACGATACTTACGCCTTAGGCTATGAGACTGTATGACCAATACTGGAGGAAACAGTCTTCTTACAGGCATGCCTCTTCGATGGAGAATTTACAGAATTAACACACCTGGTGTTTGTGTTTGCCTCTCTCAGGTTTATTCCCCAGGTAGCCCTTTGTTCCTTGACTCAGAGAGAAAGACTTGGGGGTTGGGTTGCTGAGAAGACTCAGGTCTGTGAAGTCACTTCCACAAGAGGAAAAGTCTTGAAAGATACTGAAGAGATGACTGCTTTGGGTGACAGGAACCTCAAAGATAGTGCCCCAGTTAGCAACACTAGCCATATCACCCTTTTGCACCTGGCTCAGATCCTGGGTTCACTGTCCGCTTGAGCAGTCCATGTGACTGGTAGAGAAGAAGGGAGACAAGCTTCAGTCCTTACACAGAAGCCCTGCCTGCCTAATGCACTGACTGTTTATTATGGATTTCTCCTGATCTAATGGGAGTTGAAATTTCCATTAATTAAGAATATAAATAAATAAATGAGTAGGAAGGAAAGCAAGCTGGTGGCGGGTTGCCCAGAAGGCTCTGCTGAAAGCAGCCAGTTCACGCTTCATTAGCATCTTCTCTCCCTCTCCAAAGCTGCTAGCACAGCCTTTCAGCTTTGATACATATACAAGGAACTATAGTTTGGAAAAGATGCTTTTATTTTTCCCCTCTGGGGCTTCTCAGCATCTCAGAAGGAACTTTCCTGGCCTTAAAGGGCCAATTTCCCTTACCCTGAAGCACTTTTTCCCAGCCTTCCAAAAGGTAAATCAGGAACACCTAGTTGGACTCCATTTTGCTGCCATGATGAGCTATTGTGAGCAACAAAGCATTAGAACAAAGTACTAGGTTTCCTCCCTTATTTGGACCTTTGGAGTACTCAGGTCAATTATTTCTTTTCCATATTATTTGAATATGAAGTTACCATAAAGGTGAGCAGTCTTTTAGGAGAAGCTTGCTATTAAGTATAGCTGAGGCTTGCCAGGATCAAAAAGAACAGCAATGCAATTGGTCCAACAACACATATTTTATACAACAAGCAATCACTCAGAATTTAGCACTGTGCAACAAATTCTGGAAGACACCAGGAAAGATTGTCACATTCCATTCCCTCAGAGAACTTATAGTCTAATTGAAGGGGCAAGAGTAACACACATAAACTAAACACTAACAATATAAGTATATAATTGTTCAATCATGAGACTATAAGTTCAATTTTAAAATTACTTACTAAATACTTGTAATTTACAATCAGATGGCTCTGGAGGAGAAAGTGAGGCTAGTGACTACACAGCTTTTCCTCACTTAAATCTAATTCACTTGCATGTCATGGCATCACCTCCCTAACACCATGGTCTTCAAAAGCAAAGGACAAATAGCAGAAACAGTAATTTTCAGAGAATCGTGTTCAGCGTGAGGGAATACACTAACTCCAGACACCATTCAGTCCCTGCCCTCAGAGAATATACAATCTAGGAAAAGTAAATGGTTCAGACACAAATAACTACAGCATAATAAAAAAGGGAGACAGTGTGGTTTAGTGGAAAGAAAGCTACACTTGGGTCGAAATCCCACTGGGTCACTTATTACTTCTGGGATTGGGCAGGTCATTCAATGTGTTTTGTCTTCAGTTTTCTTATCTAGAAAAAAATTAAATAAGAGTAGGTGACCTCTTCAATCCCTTCTATGACCTCATGTTATATGGTAAGTATGTGAGATGGGTTCATTGTATGATCTATAAGGTCTTAAGAGAAAAAACTTATTACCAAATGGAAGAACCATAGATTTCCCATAGGCTGTGGCACAGAGATGGGTTATAAAGGTTATGAAGGAATTAAATAGATGCAAGTGGGGATGGTATTCCAAGCATAGGGAATGGCAACAACATCATCACCATCATCATTATCATAACAATAATTAGTATTTGTGTGTTTCACTTTAAGGTTTGCAAAGCACTTTACAAATATTTTCTAATTAAAATAAGGTGTTGTGAAATAAATCTTTATAACAACCCTGGGAGGAAGGTGTTATTATTATCCTTAATTTACAGAAATGGAAACTGAATCAGAAGTTAAATTCCTTGCCCAGGATCATGTAGCCAGTCATTTTGAAGACCAGATTTGAACTCAGAACTTCCTGACTCCAAGTTCTACCTTTTAGCTGCCTAAGCAAAATAAAGTGAGGCATGTACAATGATTAACAAGTATTCCACTTTCATTAGGTCATAGGGTACATAAGGAAAGAGAGAAATTCTTTTTCTTTTATGTTAATAACCAATTATTAAACTAAGATTAAAATGTTTCTTTCTGTTTCCTCTTTTGGGGATAGGTCATTCCTCCAGTTTCTGAAGGACATTGCTGATAGATAAGTTTGCTCAAATTCTCTGAGTATATGCTTCTCCATTTGGGTGGGACCCAGTCCTACTAGAAGACCTTATAAACAGAATTCAGTCTAGATGATGGTTCTGCCCTCAGGAAATAAGCCCCTGTCCTTAGAACCTTCCATTAGAATTTAGGGTGACCCAGCTTATGGAGGAGAAAACCATCCAGAGTGGTTTGTGTAGAGATGGATTCTTTTGTCCAGATTGCTGGAGGTGGCTGAATCTCATGATCAGGTCATGTTCTCAGCAAGAAGAGCTGAAGACTTTTAGCCTACCTCTTCATTAATATGTCCATTTCCTCATTGCTTATTCAATAATTAAGGTTGATCTCTGCCTGTCAGGGGTATCTGCTTTTCCAAAGGTGTTTAAGCATTTGATGATTTCTGTGGTCTTTGTCTTTGGTTGTTGAGAGAGACTAATGATCATCAATTCATTGATTATGAGCTAGCCTAATTAAAAAATTGATTATTAATTACCCAGGAAGTCAGTCTTGGGATTTTCATTCATCACAGAGAAGTTGTATTTCATGAACTAAATTTGCAAAGGCAGAATTTCATAGCATTGTTCAAGGCCTTAGATTTTACTTAGCAGAAGTCATTAAAGAGCTTTAAACAATGGAGAGGCAGGGCCAGTTTTATGCATAAGGAAAATGTCAGACAAAGGCATGAATAGTAGACATTATGGAAGGGGAAATGGAGGCACGCTGATGTACTGGGGGTTAATAGTCCAATTGATAATACGGATAGTGCCAGTGAAATTGAGAGGAAAGGACAAATGCAAGAAATATAGAAAAATACTCAGCAAGACCTGATAACTGATTGAATATTCAGTGAAGTAAAGGAGAGCTCTGCAATGCCTCATAAGGGAACAATATGAGTTGAAAGTTGGAGTAGTCAGGTTACCTGAAGAAAATAATACCTGAACTGGGCCTAGAAGGATGGGTAGATTTTTCTTTTTCCTTCTCTGACTCAGAGAAAGATGCTTAGAGTCTAAGATGGCTGCATGGAGTTAAAATCAGCAGGCAATTACTTTAAGAAGTTAAATCAGAGAGCTCAGTGGATTTGACACCAACCGTTCCATACCCTCTCATCTTTAAGGTCTTGTGGCTTAGCAAGGAGAAACCAGTGAAACATAGAAACCTTAAACTCCTGCCCTGCCCCCTAGCCCTCTGCCATCTCCATTGAATCCATGCTGCTAAGTGCTCCCAATTCTAATCCATGGGTCCATGAGTGAAATCCTGTCCCACCCATTCCCCATCCTCTTCCTCACGCTGCTCACCTTTCTTCACCATCCCATCCCTTGGTTCTATCTTCCTTTGTTCCTCTATCACTATTTGTCTCTGGATATTAAAATGTGATCACTGCCCGGTTTCCCACTGTCAATCATGGTCTTTCCTGATGAGTATTCAAAGACCTGGGTATACCTGCCCCATTTTATAAATTTATTATTAATTTATACTCTAAAGATAAGAGGTAAAAATGTAATATTTAGAACCATCCAAGAGAGGAATGAGCTGAAGAAGCAGTGGATTTCTCATAATAATAATGGTTGACATTTATATAATGCTGTAATGTTCTCTAAGCATTTTATATACTCTCTCATTAATTTTCATTATACCTACTTAAGGATTATAATAAAACCAACAATAAATAATATTTATATAACACTTTAAGGTTTGCAAACCATTTTAACATACTTTAAGTTATTCAATCTTTACAACAAGCCTGGGAGATAGATTAGTTATCCCTATTTTGCAGATGAGGAAACTGAGTCACAAAGCTGTTAAATGACTTGCCCAAGGTCACACAACTAGTAAATATCTGAGACAGGATTTGAACTCAGGTTCTTCCAAATCCAAGTCCTTTCTATCCAATGCACCACTGAGTTGCCCGTGTGTTGTTATAAGACTGAACTACACATATCATTAGCTTCATTTAAAGATGAGGAAATAATTGAGCCTGAAGAATGTAAGGCAACTTTCCCATGGTCATATAACTAGTCTCAGAAGTAGAAGATGACATAGAAACAGAGTGATACATAGAACACCAGGGTTAAAAAGATTAATTTCTGTGACCTGGAACAGCTTAGAGTCACTAGGATATCTATACAGAGAGAGATCTCTTTATACAGATATATAGACATAAACACACACAAAAGCTCTACCTAACAGAAGTTCACAGTACCTTATACCAGTATCTTCTTCCTTTTTTTTTTTTTTTTTTTTTGGTTTTTGGAGGGCAGTTGGGGTTAAGTGACTTGCCCAAGGTCACACGGCTAGTTTTTTGTGTGTGTGTTAAGTGTCTGAGGCCGGATTTGAACTCAGGTACTCCTGACTCCAGGGCTGGTGCTCTATTCAGTGCGCCACCTAGCCGCCCCCCTTCTTCCTTTTTTCAATCAACTGAAATATTTGCTGATTATTACAAAGTTTACAATTAAGAAATATATATATATATATACATACATACATATATATACATATAGCATAATTATATGGTATGTGTTTGTATTTATGAGAGAAAGAACAGGGTGTACACATGCTCAGCCCCTTTAGTCCTAACACCCAAGGCATGCCTCTGTACCCTTTCCCTTACCTCCTGCCCCCATACAAATGTAAAGTCTTGAATGATTCTGGTTCTGATTTCTCCTAGCATTTTTGTATTTAACTGCACAAATGCAGAAAGAGACCGACTTTTCCAAAAGGTGTTTTCTCTCAATACATCCTGGCCTTCTTAGTTTCCAAGCTGCAAGAATCTTAACCCTTTATTGAAAATTTGTTGCTGAGGTGGTGAGTTGGTCCAGCAAGAGGAAGAAGACTTGAGATGTTGGTAGGAAAGGTCAGAGTTTGAGGATGTGAGAAAGAGGAATGTCTTTGCAGATGATACACTATCAAATTCTTTCTGTAAAAAAAATAAACTATGAGCTGGTGCAACCTGAATTTCTTTATTTGAAGCCCCCAGGAATGAGAGAATGTTAGAGTCAGAGCAGTAACTAGACAGTTTTTGTACCCAGGGCAAATTACACAAACAAAGCCCAAAGTCAGAGACTTGAGTCCCACCTTCAGTTGGTGAGTGGTGGAGGGGGAAGCGTGGCAGGATTGCAGCCCACCATCTGGTAGCTTTCTCTTTACCCAATAATTCATGCTAGCTAGGTGAAAAAGAGGTATTGATTCTACCCCACTGATTGACTAGCAGAATGGTTAATGCCATTTAAGTTCAACACTGGAGGGTTGGTCCTAGGCATTTAATAAATGCTTTTTGACTTGACTTCACTTGAAAAAACCTTGAGGGTCTTGGCCCACCAGTGTAGAACCTGTCCCCCAAATCCAGTGAAGAGGACTGAGCAGAGGGTTGTAATGTTAAGTGCTCACTTTAAAATCTAATCCTGGTTATTGAAGTTGATGAGAGTAGAAGAGAAATTGCTGTTGGCTGCTAAGGTTCTGTGTGGTGAGGTGGGGGAAGGGGAGAGGTTGATTTAAGAAAAAGAGAAAGAAGCAAGGAGGGTCATGACAAGAAAATCAAATGATCATTTCGGCCTCCATGACAGCCAATATCCAAACTTCATAGTTTGCTCAGTGATATCCCATCAGTTTGATGATCTGGGAAATTGGTGATGCCCACACAGTCTCCAAGGTGATAAGCTGCTGAGGACCCTCCCCGATTCGTTACCACTAGAGCAAGCTTAGAACTCAGCTCTATGCTGAAAGAAAGGCTACTACATTAACCCCAAGCAACATAGAGGCTCCATTTTGTTTCTGATGAGGAGAAGATGAATGGGTCTCTTTACTCCTCCTAATGAACATTTCAATCTTCTAATAAACATCCTAATAAAGAAAAATTGAGACTTAACTCACTTTTATTATTGCAACTGACATGTCGCAAGGTCTTAATTGGGCTGAAAACAGCTTCCAATAATAATATCTGCCTTAATTGATTCATTAAAGTGGCCCCTACTGAGACAGAAGTGCTACTTCCAAGGAGGGGGGGAAGAGGAATAGAGGCCTGATTTCCCATTGAACGGCTATGATCCCTCCACCATGAACACCTGCCAGGCCAGTTAAGAAGGAACCCAGTAGCACCACATGACTAGAAGTCTTTCTAGTTCCTAAATAGAGGCACAACCTAAACTGTCCATCTTGAAGCAAGGAACATTGAGTGACCATACACCACATCCTGCTCCTTACAAAGTGTGAAAAGAAAGGGGAAGGTGGAAGAATAAGAACCTAAGCCATTAGCCAAAGAAATGAATGACTAATAACTAGGCAGTTGTAAGATACTTCTTCCTGATCCACAAATCTGTTCATGTCACTCCTCAGTTCATGACTTTTTAATGGTTCCTCATTACCTATGAAAGAAAATCTTTACTGTCTATGATCTTTTAAAATAGATTTTTGTTGATATCTTTTCTTTTTACATGGCCCAATTTTACCTCTCTATCCTTCCCTCTCCCTCCTCCCATGGCACTATCCTTTATAAAAGTAATTTTGTAAGGAAAAAGAAAAAAAATGGCACAATAGTTAAGACTTTGAAAAAAAATCTGTTCCTCACCCCTAACCCCCACCTATGCAAAGGAAGAAGAAGGAATATGTCTTCTTCTGTCTCCTCTTTATAGCCAAATGTGAACTTTGTAATTTTCAGTAATCCATTTCAGCTCTCTATAATCTCATACCAACTGACCTTTCCAGTCTTATTTCAAGAAATGTCTCTCCATGTACTTTGTATTCTGGATCAATTGGAAATTCCTGGCCCACAACCTGCATTTCCCCAAACCTTTGTTCATGCCCTCTTCCCCATTTCCATATCTGGAAATTCTACCATCCTCTAAGATTCAGCTCTGATGCCAACTGCTTCATGAAGCCTCCCCTGAGTTCCACCAACTAATAATGACCTCAGCTTCCATATACCATATGCAGAGCACTTTGTGTTTATATCAGGGAAACCAGCTTAGATGGGCTCTAGAGCTGATTGTTAATTGTTTAACGCAAGTATTTATACTTGAACGTTGGGAAACAACAATCAGGACTATTTTATCAGTATTTAAGTTTGAAAGTAATAGAGAAAATGTCATTAATGTAAATTAGGCTGAAAATTATGTCCTGCCTACATATTTTTTTCCAAGAGTCAGTTGTTAAACATTTGACAGTATACCACTGCTTCTATTTGCCCTTTTAAATTTTAAGCTATGTGAGGACAAAGCTGGATACTACTCCAGAGCCAAGTACCCTATGCATACCATATTAACTAAGGGGAGAACAGGATAGCTGCGTTCAAGTACTAAGTCTGTTTTGTGGGAAATCACTCTAAATTTGATCTATTTGACCCAGAGGCAAGAACTTGGAACAAAGGGTTGAAATTGGAGAAAGATGAAGTCAGGTAAATCTAAGGAGAAGCTCTGAAGCAAATGGATCTCTCTAAAAGTGGAATGAGCTGCCTCAACAATCAATTGACAAGCATTTATTAAGCACCCAGTATAGTTTAGCTAGGCGGCACAATGGAATCAGGAAGATTCCTCTTACCAGGTTGAAATTCAGTCTCAGATACTGTGTGATCCTGGGCAAGTCACTTAACCCTGTTTGACTCAGTTTCCGCTACTGTAAAATGAGCTGGAGGAGGAAATAACAAACCACTCTAGTATCTTTGCCTAGAAAACCCCAAATGGGGTCACAAAGAATGGGACACAAATAAAATGACTGAATACCATGTGGCTAGCATTGTGCAAGACTCTGACAGGAACAAAGACAAAAGGAGAGTCCCTGTCCTCCAGAAATTTAAATTCTAGTGAGTATGATAAGATATAAACATATACAAATATATTAAATAGATACAAGTAGAGGGAGTAGAGGCAGCTAGGGTGACTCAGTGGACTTGGAATCAGGAAGACTAATCACAAGTTCAAATGCAGCCTCAGACATTGTGTGAGCCTGGGCAAGTCGCTTAACCCTGTTTGACTCAGTTTTCTCTACTATAAAATGGACTGGAGAAAGAAATGTCAAGTTACTCCAGAATCTTTGCCCAAAAAAGCCCTCAAATTATGTTATGGAGAATTGGATACAACTGAAATGACTCAGTAGCAACAAAAACAACATCAAGGGGAGAGTAGGAATGAACCACAGGTGGGAATCAGGAAAGGCTTTATGTGAGGTTGGTTTTGAGCTAACTTTTGAAAGAAACTAGGCATTCTAAAAGGTTGAGTGTAGAGTAACTGTGTTCCAAGCACGAGGGATGGCCAGTCCAAATGCAGGAAGGCAAGAGGTAGAGTATTCTCGGTGAGGGACAGTGAAAGCCAAGTGGCTGGATGGCTATGTGTAAGAAGGAGTGTAGAGTACAGTGAGATTGGAAGGGAGTCTGCCAACAGCTTATGAAGACCTTTAAAATGAAAAATAACCGAGTGTACATTTGATCCTATTGTAAAACCATACTTTCAGAGCCCACCAGCAGCCTCTTCTCTTTTCTTCTACTCTCTCTGTGGACATCTTGTTTACTTTGAAATTAAGTGGGTCCAGGTATTAATAAGACCCTAAACATGGGATCTGGAGATTGATGAGCCCAAATAATTAAAAGCTTTCTTCCTCTTATTCCCTTGGGAGCACCTTGTGGATAGAAATGTCACAGTCAGTATCTGATCATGAGTGGCCACAAACATGGAAGGAAGAAGGAGGCCACTCTCAGCTAAGGACATATTTCTTTTCAGTTAACAAAGGGCAACATAGCAAAGAGAGGATGGCAAAAGATGAAAGTTCCAAAGTGCTTTCTGGGGCCCTAAACTTAAAACTTCTGCTGTACTCAGATATCTGTGCCCATCCAGGGAAAGAGTAGAAACAGCAACTGGCTGCCCCACTACCTCCCCAACTTCCCTCCCAAGTCACTGAGACATGCCTTTTCTTTGGTCAAATGCTTAGGAGCTCTGGTGATAAAGCATTATGGGATATAAATTATGAATGGATCAAACTCATTATCTCAAAATCTGTCTGTATCTTCTGTTCCTTGAACATGAAGAGACATGAGAGCAGTTAAGGTAATGAGCCATGCCACAAACCAAAAGCCAGACCCAGCACCCTGATGCTCAGCTTACAAACCAGCAAGAGAAACTTCATGTAGCCAGCACAAGTCCAGCACTTGCATGAAGTGAGGCATATTTAATAAGTATCTGGTCAATTGAATTAAATTGGGGAAGCTCTGGTTTCAGAATGTCTGGGAAAGCTAGGCAGGGGAATGGAATCAGAAAGACCAGAAAGAGCAGAGTTCAAATCTAACCTCACATGCTTACTAGCTGTGTGACCCTGAGTAAGTCATTTGACCCCTGCCTACATAAAACTGGAGAAGGAAATGACAAACTACTCCAGTATACTTGCTAAGAAAACTCTTGGACAGTTAAACTACAGGGTCACAAAGAGTAAGATAGGACTGAACAACTTGTATTGCCTGTGTGACCTCAGCAAATCATCTAATCTCTCTGAATCTGTCTCCTCATCTCTAAGATTAGAGGGGTTACAGCCCCAGGACCCATGCTCTATACACTGTGTTAACTTGCTGCCTATAGGACCATAACTCTAGACCAGGAAGGAATCTTCAGGTTTACCTAATCCAATCCCACATTACTGGTGAAGAAACTGATGCCTAAAGAGGTTAAAATGACTTGTTCAAAGTTACATGTGGGATAAGTTGACAGAACTAAAATTTGAATCCAAGTCTTCTGGCTCCAGATCCAGCGTTCTTACTACTGAATCATGCTAAACCTTTGATTTCTTTTGCCTCCTACTCTTGAGTTGTCAAATATGGCTAAAGGGAAAAAACCAAATCACTGCCCAAGGCTGGTTCTGCTGTAAATTCACCTGGGGCCTCCCTGCTACTCTGCAATCCTCTACTTTACCTCATGATGATCCTCTCTTACATTCCCCATAAGCCAGGATGTCACATGGGAAAAGAATTGGACCTAGAGATATGGAAGACCTGGGTTTGGATCCTGCCTCTAATGCTAACTAGCTTTGTGGGCACAGAAAAGCTGCTCTCCCGGCCTCCGTTTCATTGCAAAAATCTCATCAACATTTGCTGCCTTCGCCTTCTCACCTCCCATTTTCTTTTCAAACCTTTGAAATCTGGCTTCTGACCCAACCATTAATGAAACTGCTCTCCCCAACACCAACAGGCTCTTATCTGCTGAACCAAATGGGCTTTTCCAGCCTTCATTTCTCTTGACCTCTCCCCCTCTCTGCAGCTTTGTACACTCTTGACACTTTGCTTCTGAATACTCTCTCCTCCCAGGAATTTGATTACACTTGCTTCCCCTGTTTCTCCTCCTACCTATCTAACCACTCTTAAATTCCTTTACTGATGTAAAGGATTCTTGTCTAAGGCTTCTCTGTGTGTGTCTTTCTACATCTCTGTCTCTCTCTGTCTCTCTGTCTCTCTCTCTGTCTCTGTCTCTTTCTCCTTCTCTCTCTCTCTCTCCCTCTCTCTGTCTCTCTCTGTATCTTTCTTTCTCTCTCCCCTCCTCTCTTTGTCTTTCTATCTCTCTCTGTCTCTCTGTCTCTCTTTCTCTCCTTCTCTCTCTCTCTCTCTCTCTCTCTCTCTCTCTCTCTCTCTCTCTCTCTCTCTGTCCATCTCTGTGTATGTCTCTCTGTCTCTCTCTTTGCCTGTCTGTGTGTCTATCTCTGTATCTCTCTCCCTCCCTCCCTTTCCTCTCTCTGTCTCTCTCTCTCATTGTTTGTCTTTCTGTCTGTCTCTATCTGTGAAACTCTGTCTCTCTTTCTCTGTCTCTGTCTCTCTCTGTCTCTGTCTCTCTTTGTCTTTGACTTTCTCACTCTCTGTCTTTCCGTTTCTCGTCTCTGACTGTCTCTTTCTCTCTGTCTCTCTCTGTCTCTTTCTCTCTTCTCTGCTCTCATGGATTCAATTATCATTTCTAGGCAGATGACTCTCAAATTTACCGGTACAATACTCATCCCTCATCTGAACTCTAATCCCTCATTATTCATTAAACATTTTCACTCAAACCCCTATTGACAGCTCAAATTCAACATGTCCAAAAGAAACTCATTATCTTACTGCCCGTCCCTTGACCTAATTTCCCAAATATTCTCAGCTCTCTCAATAAAAAAAATAAAAAATAAACAACCTCTGCCCCATTATTCCCTCAACCTATTCTCACTTATCTTTCCTTCTTTTTTTCAAACAAGAATATCAAAAGTTTTTTTCTAGAATCTCTGCCTCCACTTTTCTAAGTTTCCATGCATCCCCATGAGATGTTTTTATAGTCCATCCTTCAATTTCACCATTCTGACATATCCATTCTGTCAAAGGTCACCCACCAGTGAAGTTCTAATTGCCAAATCCAATATCCTTAGCTCAATTCTTGCCTTCATTTAGTTCTCTGCAGTATTTGGTGCTGCTGCCACTAGGAATTCTCCCCTCCATGGGTTGTCGTGGCTGTTCTCTGCTAGCTTTCCTCCTATCCCTCAGAACAATCCCCCTCTGTTTCTTTCTTTGCCTTCTCTTTCTAATTCTGAACCTTAAATATAGCTATTCTCTGAAATCCTTTTGGCCTTTTATTACATGCTCTTACAGATTTACAGAATTTCAAAACTAGAAGAGTCCCTCAGAGAGGCCTTCTAGTCCACCCCATACCTGAATGACTATCACTTATCCAAAACTCTGTCATCCAGTTTTTGCCAAAAAAAAAAACCTTCAAGTAAAGAAGAAATTGTTATATTCTTGTGACAGCTCATTCCTCTTTGCAAAAGCTCTAATGGTTAGAAGTTTGTTTGTTTTTCCCCTGACATAAGTCTAAATTTGCCTGTCTGCACTGTCTATTGATGCCTCTTAGTTCAACCTTGTGGGGCCAGTCAAAAGACATATAATCCTTCTTCCATATGATGATACTTCAAAAGCCTGAAGGCAGCTGTTCTGCCATGCTCCCTTCCCTGCTCTTTCGTGTCCAGCTTTTCTCTACTTTAAACTACACATCTCTGGCTACAGAGATGTGCTGGAGCCAGCTCCTACTGGCTTAGGAGAGCCCATTGTTAAATTTTCAGTGTAAACATTTGTACCTCAAAAATCAGCAAAAGTTAAAAGTCAGGGCTTGATTTATTGTTTTGTTGATTTCTGGACTTAAGAAAGTGATAGACAAAATGCTAACAATAAAGACTGAACCTAAAAATGTGTCCCATGTACACCATTCACCTCAGCAACCTGATTGTTAAACAATGTGTTGGCAGACTGCTGTCCAGTCCCTTCAATGGGCATCACTTTGTTATTAAAATAAGGTACCCAAGACTGAGCAAAATGTTTCAGAAATGCTCTGGCTGAGACACATTGCAATCAAACTATCACCTACTTATGCCTGGATGCCAAATTTTTCTTTATTCAGGTCAAGAGCCCATTAATTTTTATGGCTGCCATAACTATCAGATAGCTCTTTGAGGTTTACAAAACCTTTAATACACATTATGTGATCTAACCCTGAGAGTAACCCTATATGATTGGTTGTTCATGTGCTCTTGTTATTTTACAGATAAGGCAACTGAGTCACACTGGGATTGTGACTCATTGATGGCCACACAGCTGGAAAGTGTTAGACTCTGGATTCAAGCCCAGGTCTTCCTGATTCCAATGATCAACGCCTTATTTTTATTCTGTTCTTTCCAGTCCAAAGATTATTTGCCTTGGTAGAAGAAACAGAAGCATAATCAAAACTGGGCATCAATTTTTATGCCATCCATTATGAACATCCATTCTTTGATCTCCCTCTTTTCATCATTATAGCTTTTTAAAAAGCCTTGTGGTTATTCTTAGCTTTTCTCACCAGCCTCAGCTCATACTAAGCTTTAGGACTGATAACACCATTCCTACAGTACAATGCCACTCTTTTGTATTCATCTTCAGTTGCCTACCCCTTCTAATCTTCTGTATGTCTTTGAAAGATCATAGTTAGTTGGTGAGTTCTCTGTCCATAAACATTAGTCTCTTTAGGCAGCTACCTTTTTCCTCCCCTTATAACAATTACTTCTCTTTGCCTCTTCAAAATTTCATTCTTTACAATCTTCTTCCCTTCCCAAAAAAACTTTGTCTTGTAGAGATTTAAACCATGGGATTCTACCTATCCTTAAAGTGAATCCTTGGAAATATGCTCCCCTTAAGCAATAAGGTACATATCTGATTTTCTTCTGCTTTTCTTTCTTTCTCTATTAAAAATTCTAAGATGGAGCAGTCACTAATCATTTAGGGTTTCCATCATTTCCAACTCACTACTGATAAGTTCATTGACTCACAGAGCCTCAGTTACCACCTCTATGTAGATAACTACCTAATCACCATCCCTTGACTGTTGTCTCTCCTGAACTTAGGTTAAGTATTTGCAAATTACTGCTGGGATGTCCTCACCAGGATGTTCTGCCAGCGCTACCAACTCAACCAAACTCATCAACTCCCCCACGAAATGCATTCACCTCCTGACTTTCTTATTTCTCTTGATAGCATTGCTAGCCACCCAAACTAAAAAACCTTATAGTCCCCATTACATTTAATGTCTTCCTCTCCACAGCCCAGCTGTTGATTATATTCAGCACTTTGAGAAGCTTTAATTTTATGTAAATGAACTGCCAAGGAAGACTGAAATCCCTCCATGCCTTAGTAGGGTCCTTAAGAGGGCTGTAATGAGAAGAAAAAAAGGCGTTATGGTGGCCAACCTTCTGTTAATGAGCCTATCTAATCTGAGCTATTGGTCTTCCAATGACACAATCTATTGCCAAGCCCATACTCAAAGGCTTGAACACCAGATGATGAAGTACCAAGAGAGATTAATCATAGAAATGATTTTTTTTAATCCCACAAAATGTCCTTTTGTACCATTGACAGAGGTAATTCTTATGTTATTGCTAGGGGCTACATGAAAACAGTGCTGATCTGAAAATATATGTACAACCACAATAAGCTCCAAATGGATATTGGAATTTAATATAAAAAGGTCATATTATAAATAAATTAGAATAAAACAGAAGGTGGTACCTTTTACAATTGTTGTTAGGGGCAGAATTCTGAACCAAATAAGGGATAGACATGATCATAAAATATGAAATCAGTAATTTTGATTACATCAAATTAAAGAGCAAGTCAATGTGGCCAAATAAGAAGAGAAACTGTTAAATGGATAAATCTTTGCATGAACCACTTCTAATAAATGTCTAATATCCAAAATAAATAGGGAATTGAGCCAAATGTATAAAGCCCAAGAGTCAGTAGACAAAGGATATGTTCAGGCTCTCAACAACCATGTTAAAAATGTCCCAAATCACTACAAATAAGAGGAATACACATTATAACAATCCTCTGGCTTCAACCCACACCCTTAAAAGTGGTAAAATATCCAGTGGAGGTTCGGGGAGGGTAACAGGAGGATGCTCTTGGCAGTATTGTGAGTTCATCCAGTTGTTCTGGAAGACAATTTGGAACCTTGTAATAAAAGTAACTAAATTCTTCATATCCTTTGACTTGGTGATCTCACCACTGGATACATATTTCGAGAATTTCAAAGACAAGGATAAAAAGCGCAAGATGTATAGCCACACTTTCTGTGGAAGCAAGGCTGTTGTTCTTGTTGTCGTTGTGTGTTTTTCATTCTTGAAGAGGACCAATGACATCATGAGGGAGAAATCTTAAAAACAAATTGGATGCTCAAAGACTGAGAAAGGGCTGAACAAATAACCCTGTGAAGTAGTAGCTATTATAATTTTATTTTCATTTTGGAAAGGGGGAGGCAGGGCAATTGGGGTTAAGTGACTTGCCCAAGGTCACATGATACTATTATTATTGTATTATTATTATTATTATTATTATTATTATTATTATTTTACAGATGAGGAAATGAAGTCTAAGAGAGGCAAAATGATTTTCTCAGGGTTACCAAATTAGTAATGATCAGAGGCAGCCTTTGAACTCAGGACTTCCCCACTCCCAAGTCCAGTTCTCTATCCACACTAATTCACCTAATTTCAGTGACCAATCTTGTTCCTAGAGAACAAATGATCTACTTCCTTCCATTTGAGAGATAGAAGGAGGGCTGTGGGAATAGAATGATACATAAACAGATGGAGTTATTCTGTTGATTGGTTTTATTAAACTTTTTTTTTCTTTCTTACAAATGTCAGCACAAAACCAACAGAACTTGGGTGACTTATGTGCGGTAGTGTCTGCAGGACATGTCACTAGAGTGGAGGAGAGAACGATATAGCAAAATGTAATGTTGCTATGTAAGAAACTTGTGGAGATGAGCCAAAATTTCCTCAGGGAAAACATGTATGGTCCCAGACACTCTTCAGGGAGAGGAAAATAGCAGATAGGTAGGGGAAGCTGGTTCCTTGACATGTCTCTGATTCCCTTCTTGTCTCCCAAGATACTGTCCAGATGGGCCTCCTTGGATGAAATCAGACACTCTCCTTTGGTTTGAGCTGAAATATTATCACACTCCCAGCTCAAAAGCTCATTTTTTCCTATATATTCTTTGATAAATTCTACTCTATATAACTTCTCCAATTTCTCTTTGCTGTTTTGCTTGCATGAATAGGTTTACTCTCTATTTGTGACAGCCTTTTATGCAACCAGAATTTGGTGGGCAGGGGATAAGGGCTAAAGGGCTACCCTTAAGAACAGAATAGTGGTTTTGGTTCTGAGCCTAACATGCCCATAGATAAGAGATATTTGAGGGGTGGCAAATAGATACAATTCTATCCTAATATTACTCTCCATGACTGGAGAAAAGAGCACTGGCCTTGAGCTGTTTCTGGGTCCTGCCTGCACTTCTACCCTTCCCCCCAGCTAGTATATTGGCTCTACCCTTGGCTCTCCTTCTCTCTGCAGAGAAGAGCTCCTCGCTATTGCCACCCATGAGCTGAGCTGCCTCTAGAGATTTAGATTCCATGTAGACATACATACATACATACACAGGGTAAGATTCAAGGTAAAGGGAAGTGGGGCAGGCATCAGAAAATAATCATGATGTTTAAAAAAATTAAAACTAAAATATATGAATACAAACATCAGGATTTTTTTTCAGATTCAGTTAATGACATGCTTGTTATCAGTGAGTAAACATTTATTTAGCATTTACTATGCTAAATAGTAATGTGTTAAGCATAGACGGTGCTTGCATTCTAAAGGGGGAAGACTATACATAAAAGCAATTTGAAAAGCTTCATAGAGGAGTGAGAGAAGGTGGGAAGGAGTGACTTCCAATGTATGAATTCCATGTTGAAGTGTTTTCTGGGGCAAGATAGAGTTGTCAGGAGTGAAGCTTGGAAAAGAATGTCCCTGATTACTACAGATAATCTGGAAGTAATCTCACTTCACCAATGTTGGATATGAGAATCCCCAAGAGGACTACAGCCACATCTTAGAATCTCAGAAGCCCTGAATCTCAAAATTTCTGAATTAGATGGGATCTCAGAAGCCACATGGCCTAACTTCCACCTAAGCAAGAATCTTTTCAATAATATTATAAACAAAATGGTTACCTAGCTTTTGCTTGATGAAGACCTCTAGTGATCAGGAGTCAGTTTACCTGAAAAAAACCCATTCCCTTCTTAGATAACTCTACATTCCTTACCCAGAGCCAAAAAACCAGGATGTCTCTGTGCCCTCAAGTTTACTTTTCAGAAAATGGATGATCCCTCTTTCAGCAACACACCCATCGGAGAAATAATGAATCACCAAATGAATTCCACTAAGAGTAGAAAACCTGCAGTACAAATAAACCCAATGTGCCCAGAGGACTTCCTATGAGATTCCCAGAGGTGTCAGTCCATAGGCCACTACCAGTATCTATAGCAAGGAATGTCCTTTCTTTCTAATAAAATGGAATGTGAGAGAGTGGGTTCTTTTTTTTTTTATTAACCAGAAGAGGCTATAAATATTCTCACTGTACAGAGATAGTAGAATAGTAATCATGCAGATGGTTGTCCACAGGGTGGGGGGAAAAGGTCAAGTCACTAACTCTTTCAATGTTCATTGGCTCCATGGAGATGGCCAACACAGTTTTTGTGAGGAGGATTATTTGAGAAAGAAATCTCACCCAACGTTTCCTCTCAAGTCTAGCTCACTTGAGTTATGACTCACCCCACTAATGCCCCACCCCAAGCACCTTGTAAGAGCAATCTGTTCATCTCTGTTCGGACTAGTGTGACTGCCTGCAAAGCACAGACATTCATGGGATGAGATACTTGGACTGGAGAGAGAATATGTCCCACAATTTCTCGGGGTAGGACCTAGTGCCCAAAATGCCGTAAGTGGACTTATTCATTCACCGTTTAGGTACTAAAAGCTTCCACTAAAATGTAATCATCTGTTTTCTAGAACAGGTAACCCACCCAACTCTTTTCAGTCATTAACACCTCTGCATAAATTAGCTTGTAAGAGTTAGCAGAAGATTAGCACAAAAGCAGAACCTGGTAAAGTGGGACCACAGTCAAGATAACAGCTCCCTATGCACCAGCCCAGCTCTTTGAGGGCAGAAAATGTCTCACTTATGTTTTTATATCTCCAGTGCCCTAGTACAGTGAGATTTTTGCCTAGAGAACTCTCAGTAAGGAAACAAGTAACTAGTCTGAGATTTAGATTTATTCCTGAAGCAAGAACCAATATAACCATCACCACCATTATCAAGGTCACCTAGGACATGAGAGGTTAAGTGACTTGTCCAGGCAACAAAAAGACAGGAATAGGTGACGCTGATGGAGAAGGTAAGCCTCAGTGAGCAGAGTCAGTCCCATGAGACTGAAATCAAGGAAGACTCAGCATTCGAGAGACGCCATGCTGTTACAGGAAATCAAAACTGCTGGGTACAATGTCTCAGGGAGAGGAGCGAACAAGCCACATCTATCCAGTCCTCTAAATGATGTGAGATAATGGTGGGGGAAGAGGGAAAGAGAGACAAAGAGACAGAGACAGAGACAGAGAGAGGGGGAGAGAGACAGAGAGGGGGGAGAGATAGAGACAGAGACAGAGAGGGGGGAAGGGAGAGAGAGAGAGAGAGAGAGAGAGAGAGGATGGATGAATGTATGGATAGACAGATAACAGATGGTGAATAAATGGATAAAGGCGGATAGAGCTAATAAATGGATAGAGATAATAAATGGATAAAGACAGAAGGATAGATAAATAGATGATAGATAAATGATGGATGATAAAAGATTGATAGATAGGTAATAGATACACAGGGAAATAAAATAGAGGTGGTGGACAGGAGTAACATGGAAAGTGAAAGTTAACCTTTCAGGCTAATAGTTTCAATCTTCTATGTGTAAAACAAATAGAGGGGCAGCTGGGTGGAGCAGTGGATAGAGCACCAGGTCTAGTGTCAGGAAGACCTGAGTTCAAATCTGGCCTCAGATGCTGACTAGCGTATGACCCTGGGCAAGTCACTTAACTTTGTTTGCCTTTGTTTCCTCATCTGTAAAATGAGCTGGAGAAGGAGATGGTGAAGCACTTCAATGTCTTTGCCAAGAAAACCCCATATGGCGTCATGAAGTCAGACACAAGTGAACTGACCAAACATCAAACAAAATAAACAGGTTGGATGACATGACCTCTAAGAATCCTTCAACTCTAAATCTACAATTGTGTCAGAGGCACCGTCATATATACACACATATACATATGTATGTGTATATATGCATATATTGTTCATTTATACATGCATGTGTATACATACAGACAAGTATGAGCACATATATACATGTATGTGCTGTCCTATAGAATGTGACACATAACAGAGACTCAGAAAATATTTGTAGTCAGTTACTCATTTTGTCAAAGAGAAGACAGACCCAGAGAGGATAAGAGATTTAACTTAGAGCACACAGGTAACCAACGTCAGAGTCAATATCTGAACTCAAGTCCTTCAGCTCCAAATCCAGAACCCATTTCACTGCACGATGCTGCGTGATATACTACTCTCTTCCTTTTCCCCATAAAGGATGCCCTCGATCATTTTAATAAGATATCACTGGTGTACAAATGGGGATCAGAAGACAGGGGCAGCAGGGGAGACAAGGTGGCATGGTGAATAGAGCACCAGCCCTGGAGTCAGGAGGACCTGAATTCAAATCCAGCCTCAGATACTTAATACTTACTAACTGTGTGACCTTGGGCAAGTCATTTAACCTCAATTGCCCTGCCTCACCCCCTCCAAAAAGCAAAGGAGGAGGAGGGGGGGGGGAAGGAAGGGGGAGGAGGGGGAAGGGACAAGGAGGAGGGGGAGGGGCAGGGAGGGCAGGAGAGTGGAGTAAAAAGTGTTGCAAGCTTGTTGGGGGAGATGAGTAGTATTAAGAGAACAAAAAGTAGTGTCAGAAGGTAAAAACAGATTTCTTCTCCTTCACAGTCATATGTTCAGGGGAGATATATTTGACAAAATGGAGACACACTAAGTAGCTTCTACCTACTTCACACAAGCTCATATCATGGAACAGGTGGCAGGCCGTTCGGTCCAGGTTGAGAAAGTATAAGACTTGTCGTACTAAAATACCATCCAAATTACAGGTTTTGAGGAAGACAAATCCCCAACAACAAGAGAAACAAAGAAAAGATTCCAAGAAATACAAAGGATACCTGCCATCTCCCAAGATTCAGGCTAGTAGCTCCATAAGGAAAAATCTGCCATCAGAGAGATCTAGTCAAACCCCATACTGGTACAAATGTTTGGGGAAGTTTATAAGCACCTTCGAGTTTACAGTTCCAATTTATAGCCTATTAAGTACTTCAAAAACTCCTCTCCCATATAAACCAAGGAGAAGCACCATTTTGTTAGCCAGGCTTTCTAAGAACTCCAAGCCTTATGCAGCTCTCTCTACTCATTTGAACAATGAGCTGTGGGTATGTTTTCCAGAATAAATTCCAAAGGAAGAAAAAGAATAAAAGATATAGGGGGAAAAAAAGATGCCTTAAAGGGTTGAACAAGTTTGCTAAAATGAGCAGATTATTTTCCCTCCAATTTTTTTTAAGAGAAAAAGTTGGAGAGAAAACTAAAGGAAGACACTAGATTCATATAGAACTGACTTCACCTACCAGTAAACATGATTCAAAATAGTAATGGAACCAATATATGAAAGTCATAATTAAAAAAAAAAATAAGCACTTGGCTCAAGAAACTGTTCTAGAGGAAAAAGTAGAGTCAAGGAGAACAATATGTATCTCTTTCTTGGGAAGAAAAGAGACTAGAGAAACTTGGCAGGAAAAGACATTGGGATTAATTAACTGCAAATGAGGAAAAGAATTTCTCTTCTAAACCAATGACCCCAAACCTAATGCAGAGAAGAATAAAGGAGAATGAATGGATTGTAATTGTCTAGGAGGAAAAATGGTCTAAGAGGTAAAAGTCCAGGGCTATTTGCATTGGGTTGTTAGTGGTGGGTTTCTTTTCTTTTATTCCTTCTCTCCACCCCAAGAAAAAAATAAAATGGAAGCCAGGGGAATTCAATGAGTGCTGGTCTCAAATTAATTGGAAATCCCATTAAATTTTTAAACAAAAAGCTCATCAGGCCATTCATTCATAATCATAGGGTCATAGAACCAGAGGATAATAGATTTAAAGCTGGAAGGAAACTGAGAAGTCATTTAGCCAAATCCCCATACTTTACAGAGGAGGACGTTGAGTTCAGTGCACTATTTTAGGCCCTGAGGGGAGAGATCCTACTGAGATGAGGCTCAGGGCCTGCCCCCATGCAGCTCATAGATTACAGACTTGAAGATTAGGCAAATGACCATCCAGAGAGATTTCAAATCCAAACTATATAAAAGGCATCTGGGAATGAAAGCCATGAAGTGAAACGACTTTTTTTTTTTTTTAACCTTTCTCGAATCATCCTGTTGAAGCACTCAAGTGTTAAAGCATTATGTGCTGTGGAAATTGACAGCTAGAGAGTCTGGCCCCAACTACTTGATCTACTTTCAAAACTTAAAGTCATTTTGGATTCCTTGGCTCCCACGTGCCTCTCTGCTAACCAGCTTCAATTCTCCTCATGGCCACCCCCATTATCTCTCTTCTGGCTTCTCTATTGTCTCCCCTATCCCAAGCTCCCAGGAACCTCCAACAAACCCTCTGAGTCCTGAATTGAAATCGCTCCTTGGCATTCCGACTCAGTACCCTCCCTGATCCTGGCCTGTGATCTCTCTTCAGTTCTGATTGACAATACAGCTGGGCTTATTTCAACTCTGGGGCTCTCCTGGAGAGACCTGCCTTATGTGCGGTACATGGTGATTTTCAGAGGTGGAAATAGTATCTGTGGAATCCACCACAGTTCCTTTTCCTCCTAATATCTTAAACTGAGCTGGTACCTCTCTCACTCAGCTAAGCACAAGGGTTAAGAAGCTCAAACTGTTAAATCTTATCCCTGAAACCCGCTGGAAACATTGCTATTAAAATGCTGTTTGAGCAGGTTGGAGGGGAGGCAAGGTCATTAGAATGCCATGTGTCTACAAATTTATTTCTATATGTGCACCGAAGCCTATAGAAAAGGAATTTCAGTAAACCCAGAGGAAAAAAAAGGGGGAACTGAGGAAGGGGAAAAGAGAAGTAAGGAGGGAGGGAAGGAGAGAAGCAAGGTACCTGGTGAAATGCATCAATTTCCCCATTTCTTCAGGCTGTCTCACCTTGAGTACAGTAATATTGCCACCTAGAGGCTGGATAGCAGCTTCTTGAAACTATATAATATTATTCCATAGATTTGACTTCCTTGTTGCTTTTGGGTCGCTGGGCTTCTTTAAAGGAAGAAGGACAAAAACTAGGGAGGGTAGTACAAAAACAATCAGCAGCCCCCAGCTCCTTGGTAAGCCAAGGTGAGAGAGGTACATGTCACCTAACATTAGCTGGAAAACTTTTTTGCAGTTTCTGCCTTCTTAACAATCCATGAATCAGAGAGCATTTGTTAAGCACCTAACATACTAGGCATTGTGCTAAGCACTGAGAATACAGACACAATAGCGAAATAAGAAACTTACTCAAAAGATAGAAGGAACCTAAAAAGGTCATCCTAACTACCCTCTCTCCCCACCCCACCACCTTCCCACAAGACTGTAGGCAGCTAGGTGGTACAGCCAATAGAACACTACATATGGAGTCAGGAAGACTTGGATTCAAATCCTAAGACACTTACTAGCTGTGTGACCCTGGGCAAGTCACTTAACTACTGTGTGCTTTAATTTTCCCATATGTTAAATAAGGATAATAATGACCCCTAGCTTCTTGGGGTGTTGTGAGATTAAAATGAAATAATATTTATAAAGCACTTTGTAAATGTTAAAATTCTATATAAATACTAAGTATTATCATTATTATTATTATTAATTATTACTACTACTACACATAAGCCACACCAGACTGGCAAGTTGCTGTTACAGCTTTTCATCCTCCACACCTGCCCCAGTCAGGAGTGTGATTCCACACATACTCCCTCAATCATCAGTGTGCCATGGATAAATCTGCCCTTGGTTTGCCCCTAGCACATGAACCTTCAATGTGTCCCTACTGCCTGTAGGATGAAAGGCAAGCTCCTTATCTTGGCATTCAAAGCCCTTAACATTCTGGTTTCGAGCATACCTTTCCAGGTTTCCTTCATATTACTCTCTCTCAGACCCTTTACATTTCAACAATAATAGTCTCAAAAATAGTTTCTCAAATTCAGTGTTTTATCTCTGACCTCTGTCTCTTTACCCAGACTATTCTCCTCATGCCTAGAATGTTCCAGCTCCTCCCCTCCTCTCTTAGAATCTATTTTCTCCCTCAAAGCTCAGCTCCTGGGTCATCTTCTATGAGGATCCTTTCTTTGTTCTACCATTTGTTAATGTTCCTTTCCTCAACAAATCATGCATACTTACATGATGCCATGCTGTATCCCTCTGGGTAGAATCTGAACTCCTTGGGAAAAAGAATTTTTTTTTTTATGATTTCTCCATACCCCTAAGGCAATGCTCTATGGTACTATGTTCTGTAATCTGGCATCCTACAGAAGAGTGAAGTCTCAGACATGGACATGTAATGGCAGCTTTTAAGTTCTCTACAATTCGGAGCACACCAGGGAAATTGGAAGCACATACTTCAAGAACCAGTGCCTTAATGCCAAGCACAGTGCTTTGTCCACAACAAGCACTTAACAGATGTTGTTAGGTTAAGATCCAAATTCTGCCTCATTTCTAACCCGAGTCTCTGCCCTGATTTGGCTGTAGCTCATTTCTCCTAGCTCTGTCTTCAATAGGAAGGGAAAACAGCAAAACAGCTTCGGTATTTTCTACGTTGTATTAGTGGAGAGTGAGACTTTGCTAAATTCCATCCCAGGCCATCTTTACTTTCAACATGGCTAGCTAGTCACATTTGCAGACCATGTCTGAACTGGGAGTGAGGTGTGGGAGGGCAGGGGTTAGGGAAACCAGTGGGGAGTGGATCAGCATATAAAGGAAGGAAGTATAAAGCTGCAGAAGGATATCAGGGTCTTTTTCTTCAGGGAAGTTATTTTACCTCCCTTTCAATTACTGTTATACAGCACACACACACACACACACACACACACACACACACACACACACACACAAGATTTCCCTTCCCACAAAAAACTTTGACTGAAAAGGAGAGAAAAGAAAAACAAAGGCAGAGTGAGATCCCTGTGCCTAGACTGGTGTTGAAAAAAACTACAACTATGTCAAAGTACGGGGTTTGGGGTTTTCGATTGACTTCTACTTATGAAACCAGGAGGTTCCCAGTTCTGATCTAACAAAACAACCCTAGGAGATCAAAGTGCTGTTTCAAAAATGGCAGAGAATCTCCATGTTTCAAACCATAGAGGACTCTTGGCAAGATTAGGAAGATTATTCAGGATTCTGGATAGAGTCCATATAGATCGCAGGATATCAGTTTCTGTTCAGAAAAACACTTTCCAGCTAGAAAGTGTAAGAGAAGATTGGAAAGGAAAAAAGAAGAGAAGGGAAGAGAAGGGAAGGGAAGGGAAGAGAAGGGAAGGGAAGGGAAGGGAAGGGAAGGGAAGGGAAGGGAAGGGAAGGGAAGGGAAGGGAAGGGAAGGGAAGGGAAGGGAAGGGAAAGGGAAAGGGAAAGGGAAAGGGAAAGGGAAAGGGAAAAGGAAAGGGAAAGGGCAAGGGAAGGGAAGGGAACGAAAGGGAAAGGGAAAGGGAAAGGGGAAGGGAAAGGGGAAGGGAAAGGGAAAGGGAAAGGGAAAGGGGAAAGGGAAAGGGAAAGGGAAAGGGAAAGGGAAAGACAACTTTGGGATCTGGGTGCTATTATTATCCCTAGTTTTATAGATGAGGAAAATGAAACAAACAGAGGGTAAGTGGCTTATTCAAGGTCATAGAACTAGAGAATGTCTAAGACTGTATTTGAACTTGGGTCTTGCTGGATGTGAACTCAGCTCTTGCTGACTCTAAGCCCAGCTCTCTAACCACTGTACTACCTAGCTGCATGCCTAAATAACTGGCCACCTGAAAAAGATTTAAGGATTTTAGCGGACTTCAAGCATAATATAAATCAAGAGTGCATTAGGGCAGCCAAGAAAATGAATTCAATTAGGCTATATTTAAAGAATTGTAGTGTCCAGAGTATGTAGCTGTCCCATCGAATCCTTTCCTGGTCAGAACACATCTGGAATATTATGCTTAGTTCTAGGCATTACATGTTATGAAAGACTTTGATAAGCTAAAGTATTGAGAGGAAGGTCAATAAAGGGGCTCAAGTTCACACCGTTTGAGGACTGGTTGAAGGAACTGGGGATTTTTAACCTAGAGAAGAGAAGACTCAGGAAGGATGTAATAGCTGTATTCAGGTATTTAAAGGACCAGTACACGGAAGACTAGTTTCTAGAGGGCAGAAGTAGAAGCAAGTAGGTGGAAGCTACCAAAAGGCTAATATAACTGTGAGGCAAGGGAGAAAAGCCTAATGATTCAAGCTATCTAAAAGTAGACTGTAGGTTCCCTATCCCTAGAAGTCTTCAAGCAAAGACTGGAAGACCACCTTGAAATATCTTGTAGAAAGATTCTTTTGGAGGTATGGGTTGAACAAGACAGTCTCTGAGGTCTCTTCAAGACTAAGTGCTGAAATTCCATGGAAGAGCCTGAATTGCAGCTAATTATTAATACCAATCTCCAAATCACCAACCCTCTAAACTATGGAGTCATCTTTTTTCTTCCATCACCCATATCAAATCACTTGTCAATGAGTCCTGATAATTCTGTCTGAAATGTCTCCCATCCAGCTCTTCCTTCTTCCTCTTTCGAGGATGCTATCATAAAATCCTATCAATCATACAGCTGATATGGTGTTTATTTGGACAATGTCACCCTCCATCCCTGCCACCATGAAGTAAACTTTGAGAGTGCAGGATCTATGAGAGATTGAGTTTAAAAGAATATATGGTGTGAAACAGGACAACTGTATGGACGAATAGACTATATAATTCCTCTCCACATACAGGTATTTGGTCAACTCCGGTCGTCCTGATGAATATCATCAGGTCACTGGACCAGATGGCTCTGGTGGTGAAAATGAGGCTAGTGACCTTACACAGCCCTCCCTTACTCAAATCAAAGTGAACTGAAAGTATTGTCATCATTTTCCTGGTGCCATGGTCTGCTTCTAAAACAAAGGACAAACACAACAACAGGGACTTACTATTTCAGGACTCCATATAGCTAACCGTAGTTGTTATATATATGTAGCTTTTATGTGTTTCAAAAGAGTTTGAACCATAGAAGTAAAGAGTCCTTCTAGGAAGAAAAACTATCCACAAGTAAGATTCTGGGAAGCGACAGACCTTCATTTAGGTTTTTTCCTAATATGATACATAGTATGCAATAATAAATGTTTGTTGAATTGTATTGGATTACATTGATAAAGTACCTGCCTCACCAAAAGAGCTAATGTTCAGGCTCTAAACTCTAATCTAAACCACATATCGTAGAGTCTACCCTTCCATTTATGAGGAAGATGGATGCCTAAGCTGAGAAATCCATGGAATCCATAAGGTAAAGGCAAAGAGAAATTCTACAACCATGAAACCACTGAAGCACCATTTCACAGAAACTCCAAGACCAACAGACACTAAATAGAATACAAGACCATTAAAAAATGATGTCAGCTCCCTTTGTGGTGGCAAAAAATTGGAAAGTAAGGGGATGCCCATCAACTGGGGAATAGCTAAACAAGTTATGGTATATGAATGTAATGGAATACTATTGTACTACAAGAAATGAGGAGCAGATGGACTTCATATTTACCTGGAGATGCTTATACAAACTAATGCTAAGTAAGAAGAACAGAACCAGGAGAAATTTGTACCCAATGACAGACACAACGTATGTGTGAAGACCAATATTGATACACTGGACTCTTCTCAGCAATGCAAGGTTCTAAGAAAACTCTAAAAGACTCAGGATGGAAGGAGATGTCTACATTCAGAGAAAGATCTAGAAAGAACAGAGTTTAAATGCAGACTAAAAGAAACTACATGCTCTCTTTTCCATGTTTGGTTTTGTTTGCTCTTTCCAATTATTCATTCCATCAGTTACAACCCTTCTATGCAACCAGACTAATGTCCAGTATGAAAGTATTTGCAGATCCTATACTTGATTGCAAGCCACCATGGAAGGAAAGCAGGGAGGATGAGGGAGGGGAGAAAAATTTTAAACTCAAGGGATGCTAGAACTGAATCTTGTAAAATAAAAGTAAATAAACAAATCAATTTTTAAATAAATAAATAATTTTAAAGAAAAGTGGTGTCAACAAAATCGGTTTGCTGACCTTACCTAAACATATCATCACCTAGGAATATCAGAGAGATGAGTCTTGCCTCCACTTGTGTGTTCTGGATAGATAGGATCCTTAAATTTTTGTCTTCCATGCATGTGCCTTAGTCATATATGTTCGCTATATGTATCTCCATGAGAACTCCCCACACATGTTTATTTTTCTCATTGGTGATATGTATTTTTGTGCAAAAGGGTTATCCTACTGTTATTTCATTCATTGTCTTAGTTTTGAACTCCAACTAGTAAGAATAAACACATTACTGGGGTATCACAAAATTTTTTGTTGTTTTGTTTTATTTTTAGTAGATGCAGACCCATGGAATACCTTAAACATGGAGTTACTCTTCTAGGACCTTAAATTATAGGAGATTCCTCAAGTGTTACAAGAGCATTTATTAAGTAATTACTATATAGAAGACATTGGGAGTATATAGATGAAAATGGAAAACAACTCTGTCCCCAAAAGTTTACAATATATTTAATAAATATTTGTTGAATTGGTTTGTTAAATCATTGTCATCTCTATCAAATTATATTTATGGAAGGTCACATTGTGGTGTAGAGAAAAGGGCATTGATTGATCTGAGTTCAAGTACTGACTCTGCAGACTATTAGTTATGTGGCCTTAAGCAAATGGCTTTACCTCTCTAGGTATCAGCTTATTCAGCTATAAAATGAAGATAGTGCATGTGCTATTTATCTCTCTGGATTGCTGGGAGGGTGAAATAAGACAATGTATGTTTTAAAAAGAACCTTGTAATTAACAAAATGTGGAAAGTTGTTCAATCATTTGGAAGGGTAGAAAGGCAGCAGCTGTTGCCAGGGACTCTAAGAACGCCAGATTATCTCCCACTCTAAGGCTGCCCATAGGCAACAGGGAAAATGAGAGAGATCCTGCGCCTCAGAGCTGGTATTTAGAACAATCTATTATACCCTGGTGGTTGATTGTTTGTTTTAGAAGGAGAAAGAACAAGAGTGTCAGATGGGAAAGATCTTTCATGGGTCAGATAGGTAGATCGGTAGATAGATAGATAGATAGATAGATAGATAGATAGATAGATAGATAGATAGATAGATAGATAGATAGATAGATGGACGGACAGATAGATAGATAGATAGATAGATGAGAGATGAGAGAGATGAGAGAGAGAGAGATGAGAGAGAGAGAGAGAGAGAGAGAGGGAGGGAGGGAGGGAGGGAGGGAGGGGAGGAGAAATTCAATAAGTCCTGACTAAATAAGCAGGTAAGCGGCATAGAGGATAGGACACTGGGTTTGAAGTCAGGAAAATCTGACTTCAAAACCAGTCACAGATATTTACTAGCTGTATGAGTCTAGGGAAGTTACTCAACCTTTGTCCACCTCAGTTTCCTCATCTATAAAATGGGGGTGATAATAGGTCAAAATTTACGGGGTTGTTAGGAGGTATACATGGGATAATATTAGTAAAGTGTTTCACAAACTTTAAGGGTTGGTTTGTTTGTTTAATGAATGCCAATTATCATTGCTGCTGCTGCTGCTCTGTGCCAAGCACTGTACTAATGACTGGGAATACAAATATTAACAAAAAAAGAAAGGCTAGCCCTGACCTCAAAGGCCTTACATTCTAATGGGGGAGCAGAGATGATTTGTAAGAGGGAGCTGAAAAGTAGAGGGGAGAGAAGGGTGAGTGGAACAACAGGAAGCAAGGCAGAAAAGGAGGTTGGATAGACAGATTGTCAAGCCCACTGTGAAGTGAACATGGTTGACGTGGGTACTTCCTCAAATGTAGGTGCTGGGAAGGAACTCATCAATCTAAAGTTATGGATGGATTTATGCAGAATTAATAAAAGGATGGATAAAAAAGAATGTATTTATTAAGTCTTTCCTATGCCAAAATACCCCAGTTTTGGGGATAAGAACTTACTATTTGACAAAACCTGCCGGGAAAATTGGAATATAGTATGGCAGAAACTGGGCATAGACCATTATCTAACACAATATACCAAAATCAAGTCTAAATGGATTCATGATTTAAGTATAAAGGCTGATACTGTAAATAATCTGGGGAAGCAAGGAATAGTTTACCTGTCAGATTTATGAAGTAGGGAAGACTTTATGACCAAAGAAGAGTTGGAGAGCAGTATAAAATGCAAAATGGATAATCTTGATTACATTAAATTGAAAAGTTTCTGTACAAACAAAGCCAATGTAAACAAGATTAAGAGGGAAGTGGGAAATTGGGAAAGAATTTTTACAACCAGTGTCTCTGATAAAGGCCTCATTTCTAAAATATACAGGGAATTAAGTAAAGTCTATAAGAATACAAGTTATTCCCCAATTGATAAATGGGCAAAGGATGTGAATAGGCAATTTTCAGAGGTAGAAATTAAAGATATTCATAAGCATATGGAAAAATATTCTAAATCACTATTGATTTGAGAAATGCAAATCAAAGCAACTTTGAGGTACCACATCTCACCAGTCAGATTGGCTGAGATGACAAAACAGGAAAATGACAAATGCTGGAGAGGATATGGAAAAATTGGAACACTAATGCATTGTTGATGGAGCTGTGAACTGATACAACCACTCTGGAGAGCAATCTAGAAATATGCCCAAAGGGCTATAAATAATTGCATACCCTTTGACCCAGTAATACCACTTCTGGGGCTGTATCCCAAAGAGATCATAGAAGTGGGAGGAAGATCCATATGTACAAAGATATTTATTGCAGCTCTCTTTGTGGTGGCAAAGAACTGGAAATTAATGGGATGCCCATCAATTGGGGAATGGCTAAATAAGTTGTGGGATATGAATGTAATGGAATACTATTGTGCTATAAGAAATCGAGAAAAGACAGTCTTCATATCCACCTGGAGAGGCTTATGCAAAGTGATGCAAAGTGAGAAGAGCAGAACCAGGAAAAATTTGTACACAATCACAGATACATCGTATGTGTGATGACCAGCTTTGATAAACTGGACTCTTCTCAGCAACACAGAGGTTTAAAACAACTCTACAAGTCTCAAGATGGAAGGAAATGTCTACATTCAGAGAAAGATATAGAAAGAACAGAGTTAAAATGGAGACTGAATCAATCTATATGACATTGTTCTTTTTTCATGTTTGGTTCTCTTTCTTTTTTCACATTGTTCATTCCATTGGTTACAATCCTTCTATACAACCAGACTGTTGTACAATATGAAAGTATTTGCATATCTTATACTTGATTAAATGTTGTCATAGGAGCAGGGGAAGGGAGGAGAGAAAATTTGAAACTCAAGGGGTTGTGGAACTGAGTCTTGTAAACTAAAAGTAAATAAACAAGTCAATTAAAAATGAATAAAAATAAAAATAAATGTCTTTATTATGTGTTGGGCACTGGGCTCAGTGTTGGGAGTATAAAAACAAAGGTAGACTGTCTCTACCTTCAAGGAGTTTGTTTTTTAATAGGAAAAGATTACACAAAGAGGGAAGTAGTGGTCAGACAAGAAAGTATCTTGGGAATGCTAGGTCTGGTAAGCTGATCCATAGGACAGCCAACTGATAGACCCTTTCCATGAACAAAGGTAGCCTGGTGACATAGACTAGATCATTGAACCTAATGTAAGAAGTGGGAAATGAGGACCTCTCGTGCTGTGAGTTAACTAAAACTTGAAAATCCTCTTCAAAGTACTAAGGAGAGGTCCGAATAAATTTCTAAGAGAGATCTGAGGAAGTATAAATCACTCTGACCTGAGGGTTCAGTTTCATGGGTTTCTTTAGCAACCTTCAGCAGCCCCAAGAGCAAGAAAGAAAAAAGTCAAAAGGTATATCATATACACCTTAAAATAAATAATTATTTCAAAGAACTTTACTTTTAACCTTCCACTTATACAGCTCACAATCTCTCAGGCCTTAGTTTATACTCTGAGTCACCGTGGTCTAAAATCCTCATCTCAGTAACACCTGCAAAGAAGAAAGCATTTCTCAAGTGCTTCCTAGTGCTGGGCATTGTGCTTAGTGTTTTGCAAATATTACTTCATAGATGCTATTAGAAGCTTTCATTTTGCAGCTGAGGAAACTGAGGCAGACAGCAGTTAAGTGACTTGCCCAGGGTTACAGAACTGAGGTCAGATTTGAACTCTGATTTTCCTGACTCCAAACCCGGCACTTTACTTTACTGAGCCTCCTAACTGCCTTAAGTATATTGATAATATATTGGATTTGTATAATTCTTGTCTATTCCAAATACTTTCATATGGAGCAGTGGTCTCCAAACTTTTTTGATCATGCTCCCTCACCAGTATAAATAAATAAATAAATAAAATTTTAAAATTTGCATGTACCTCCAATATATGCATATTTATTTAATCATACATATATACACATAGACGTACTCCTATACTAATAATTAGGTACATTACAAATCTTACACAAAAATACAACAGTTTCAAGGGTAAGAGAGATGAAATATATTGAATCTCAGAGTCAACAGAGAGACGTTGGAGTTTACTGAGGAGAGTAACATAAGCAGATCTGTGATTTAGGGATATTACCTTGATGGATAGGTGAAAAAAGGATTGGAGAAGAGGAACAATTGAGTAATAGGAGACCAATTAGGAAACTGTTGCAATAGTCCAGTAGAGATATGATGGAGGCCTGAACAAGGATGGTGGCTTTGTGAATAGAGAGAAAGGGGATGGAAGTGAGGGAGTTTATGGAGGTAGAAACGACAAGATTTGGCAAATGATTGGATATGTGAAGTGAGAGAAAGAGATGTCAAGGCTGATGCCAAGGTTTTAAACCCACGTAACTAGAAGGATACTGATGTCCTTGACTGAAACAGAAGTTCAGAAGACAAGTGAGTTTGAAGAGAAGAATAAGGGGATGATATTGGTTATGCAAACTGCAGTTCTTCTCTATCTGTTCATCCTGTGTGATTCATGCTATCCCATTGGAAATGAAAGGTGGGGGGTGGGGAAGCCTGGGCTCATACCAGACTCTGTCCTGGAACACAGAACCCATGCCCCTCAAGAGTTCCCACCATAGTAATAAGACTTTGGAGGTGTCGGATGTGAGTACATGGGGTAAAAGGTCTGGTCAGCTGTTGGCAAGGTTGTCTGGGGGTGCATATAGGTTATAACTACCTATTTCCATCAGAGAAGAGGGAGGACTTAGGAGGCCATTAGGGATGAGGGAGACATTAGGGAATTATGGAGAGAATTAGGGAGAGGGAACAGTGGGAAAGCACTGATGATAATGGGTAAATGAGGTGGTCTACTTATGTTGGAAAAAGTGGAATGAAGTAGTGGGAGGGATGGTCGGTTGTAACCCATCTTCTCAACCTCTGATGGAAAGTATGATAATTCCTAAAAAGAGTCCAAGTTTTGTTCCATCCTCTTTGCCTCTTCAGAAATCTAAGCATAGCAAGAGATATAATTAATGGCCATCAGACTAGGTATAGGCATTGACCAGTAAAGAGTAGAGCTACTTCTTTCTCTTAAGAAAGTAGAAAAGAGTAACTATGAGTCATATATTGAGGCATTTTGAAGGGAACAAGGATAGCAAACTTGAACAGGCTAGACCCAATTTCCTTGGCTTCCATTTTCCAGACTACAGTCACCAGTGTTGGGATGTTAAAAGCTAACCCCCTAAAACAAATATTCCAGGGAACCTACGTCCTAGTCAAAGCTATATCTGCAGTTAGATCATAAAAGCTCAGCCGTCACTTGGTTGCTGGGTTTCAGACAAAGAGAGGAAGCATTTACGTGCTGAAAAAAAAGCATTTAAAAAATGTTGAAGCTCTCTAGTGAACCTGAGGTGAAGGGCTTCTTGAATATGGGTAGGCCAAAATGAGCACAGTGATTTGCGGCCTGCAGACTGTGAATGAGTTTAGCTGACAACAAGATCACAAGTAGACACAAAGCCTATCTGGCAAGGTTAACAACAGCAGGGAAGAGAGGTTACCCTCTTCCAACAAGGGTATAGTCCTTTCCTGAGCAGAGATGAAATAACAGTCAGCGAGTGAAACCTTGAGGACTGTAGGCAGACAACTCACTAAGAGAAGCCACATGTAGCATCTAAAATGATAACCAGTTACTTTTTTTTTAAGAGTAAAAATTTAGAGCCTACCATGTTCTAACCTTGTGGTATAAATTTCCAGATTTATATTTTCCAGTGTGGCCCTAACACAGATAGCTAAGAGCCCAGTGGCTTTGTCCAACGAACCCAGGAGCTGACTCTGAACATACTCTCATGATGTAACCTAGAAAGTAAATTCAGGGCCTGGTTTATTCTCATCTTTCTGTCTCAGTGCCTTGAATTGTGTTATTTGGTTTGGTTTGTTTTTCTGTGGTTTTGACCAGTCCTGTGATTTCATGGAACTCCCAGAGAAGAAGTCCCAGCTACCCAAGTAAATCCATACCTACTCTACCTTTTAGAAGAGTACCTGGGGGCACTGAGAGGTTAAGTTATTTGCCCAAAGGTGATATAGCCACTGGCAGAAATATACACAGCATGTATTTAATAAATGTTTGCTGAATGAATGAATGAATGCCTACTGTGGGTGACTAGAATATTACTTTGAGAAGCACAAGAGAGCCCCTATCTAGAAAAAAAGGGGTCAAGATTGTGAGAATATACTGGAAAATAACCCTGGGATGGGAGACAGGAGACAGGAGACCTCACCTAGGCTATGTCACTAAATATTGTTTGGGTAGAAAAATACCTTTCATCCTTAATTTAGTAAAAAATCAATAAATAAACAAACACAAAGATGTCTTAGGATAAGAACAGGAGTTTATTCTCTTCCCCAGGAGAAGAAGGCAGTCTGCCCCACGAGACATCATGGGGAAGAGGCACATTACAAAGGATGGAACCAGAATCTATAACTTAACTTAGTCAAGCCCCCTTTCCCAACTGTTTCCTCTGTCATTGGTGGAGAGGCATAGCTCACCAAATTCTTCCCAACTGGGACAGGAAGAAAAAAGAGGGGGGGAGGGTCCCACCAAGGTGGGAAAACAGACAAAGGAAGATAAAAGTGATTGACAACAGCAGTGGAAGAGGGGGGAGGAAGGGAAGATTAACAACCCCAAATTGAAAAGTTTTCACTCATTCCACACAATAGCTTTGAGCTTCATTTTACTAACTTATAAAATGAAGCCATTGAACTATTCTGTCTCTTGCCAGCTCTAAAACCCAGTGACCTGTTATCTAAGGCAAGGGTTTTTAACCTTGTTTGCATCATGGACCCCTTTGGCATTCTGGTGAAGCCTGTAGACCTCCTCTCACAAAAAGATTTTAAATGCATAAAATATGGGTAACATAGAAAGGAAATCAATTATATTGAAATATAGTTATGGAAATGTTTTAAGAAACCAAGTTCTTGAAAATGTAGCATCTCTACTCTATTTCACAAACAGTATCTGAGTTGAACCCCTGCCCGGTGAATTTTAAAATGATCATGCCTTTGAGAATAACAGGAATCTATGAATATGGCCCAACCCATGCCCAAAGGGCATTAATAACCACTATAACAAGCATATCAAGCAAGTGGTCATCTAACCTCTTTGCCCAAAGAGGTAAGGACTTGGTAAGGACCTTTCATGATTTCCAGTCATTAAATCCCAGTGATCAGCTTCTGAAATGAATCTACTCTATGACCAATTTCAAGCCTCCACCAATAGTAATTTTGGTGACATTCCTGGGTATTGTTCTTTCACTCTGGCAGGCCCCAAAGTCAGTCAGTCTTCCTGTGTCCTACTCAAGCCTCAGGCAAGAGACAAAATGTGCCCCAGGTAGAGCAAAGCAAACTCTTGAAAAACTTGACAGCTGGAAAGGGGGGGGGGTGGGATTGGGGGAAGGAGGATATTTAAGCTTCCTAATTGAATCTTAAAAACAGGGTAAAGACTGGAGAAAGGATCATATTCAGTGACAGTTCAGTATTTGAGAAAAAAAAAGACTGAAATTGTGACTAGGAATTTCCTGAATTCATGCTAATTCTTTCAAGTCCCTTTGACTTTAAAAGGCTAAACTTCAAAAGATAGGTTTGCAGCCTCTGGCAGGACCTACTTCTGGTTTTATAATAATGACAGAACCTAATGGTGATGGAGACTGGTTCCCCCATTGAGTGTATTAATTCAGATGACTGTATTTATCCAATTCAGTAAACATTTATTAAACCCCCTTTTATGCGTTAGGTACCAGAGACACAAAGATAGATTTGACACAAACCCTACCTTCAAGAAACCTTTGATCTTTTAGGGCAGAAGTTTTGGAGAGAGAGAGACAGAGACAGAGAGACAGAGAGTGAGAGACAGAGAGACAGAGAGACAGAGAGTACGTGCGTGCCATGGATCCCTTTGACAGTCTGGTGAAGCCTACATATGCCTTCTCAGAATAAAGTTTGTGAATGCATAAAATGCATAAGATGTAGGAATACAAAGAAGACCAATTATATTGAAATATAATTATCAAAATATGTTAAGAGGACAAGCCCTTGAAAATGTAGCATGGCTTCCCTCTTGAGGAAATGGTCTATGAGTTCAGCCCCTGCACAGTGAAGTTATGAATGTTTCTAAATGGCAAGAAAAGAAGTAAGAAGGGCACAATCTTGTTTTGTGGATTAGGAATAAAACTCACAGCTGAACAGTAAGTGTTGGTACTTTGGGATGGGACCTAATTTAGCAGCCTCACAGTTTGCCTAAGTGTCGATTCAACCACTGGAAATATGTAATTGGATTTTAACTTGTGTGGCTTTATTATAACTTCATAAATGTCAGGAGCGGGGGCTCTTTACATGTGGTTTCCAATACCCTTTTTTCTTCTCTTTTTTATTATGAATCTGGCAAAAAAACATTTGTATATACAAAGAAGGGGGGAAGAATTCTATAGAAAATGACACAGCTTGGTTTTATTTTCAAGTGTATATTAAATGTAATACAATAGCATATCCTCCCCAAAATATAAATGCCCAGCTCAAAGACATACATACACCCTCCCCTTACTTTAAGGGAATGTGACATGTATATAGGCAAGTACCAAGAAGAACATAAAAGCACCAAGGCAGAGCCACACAAAATGCATGAGGAAATTTGAAAGGGACAAAACCACAGAATCACAGGCTTCAGAGTTGGAAGATACCTCCAAAACCTGAAAAGGCCCCGTATCTACAACTCTAGACATTCTGCTTTTGTTTATGGGCTCTAGTGAGGGGACAAAGACATAGTATAGTGTTGCGTGCTGGTGCTAATGTCAGAAGAGACTAGGGTTTAAATCTCATCCTCCAACACTGACTCCTTGAGTGACCCTGTGCCAGTCACTTAACCTCTCTGACTCTCTGCTTCCTCAAGTGTCAAATGAGGGTGAAAATAGGTATAGTATTTACCCCAAAGCACTGTTGTAAGGATTAAATGATAATACACTTAAAGCACTTTGCAAACCTTCAAGTCCTATATAAATGTAAGTTGTTATTATTATATTATGGGAAAACCATTACTTCCCAAGGGAATTTACTTCGGGTTTTGGAAAACTCTTAAGTGTTAGCATTTTTTTTTTCTCCTTAAATGGAGCTGAAAGGTGCATCTCTACAGCTTCCTGCCATTGTTTCTACATCTACCCTCTGCTACCAAGTAGAACAAGTTTCATCTGTCTTCCATGACTGATAGCCCTTCAGTTACTTGAAGATAGTTATCATCCTCTCTCCACCACCCCCCATCATAAGGTCACACAAGTAGCAAGTGCCTGAGGGGGAATTCGAACCAAGATCCGCTGCTCCTTCTCATGTAAGATTCTACACCCTAATTACATACCAGCCTCCAGAAGAAGGTGAAGCAACCTCTCCTGGACCAAATCCATGGCTAGGGTTAAACAAAAGCACTCTGTCACTTCTTCTCTAATAAATATGAATGAAGAGAGGGTCGTTTCCGCCCCCCCCCCCCGGAAAAGGATGTAAATACCCTTCCGAGCAGACAGCTCTAAGCAGATTTTCCCTCTTCCTCTTTCAGATTTCCATTCCTGGGACCTCTCCTCCAACCTCCTGGGAACCCTGGAGTGGTTTGCTGCTAACTGGCCCTGTCTCCATCCTCCATATTTCCATGGCAGCACAGAGTCCAATTCCAACACCCAGATTTTCTCCACTTTGCCAAGAGAGCCAACAAAAGGCTTGCAAAAACAAGAGAGAGAAAATATTGTTAGGAGTAAATAAATCACTGAGGCATGAAAGGAATCTCTACAAAGCACACATAGAGACACGGGCCAACATAGTAGAGGGCAGGGCAAGACCAAGAGGAATAAGAGCAAAGCCGTGTTCCTGCCATTCTCCATAGCACAGGCTTTGTCAGAGCCTGAGAAACGAACTGTTCTAAATTGCTAATCAATGTTAGGTACTAACAGGTAGCAACAGCTAATAACAAAGAAAGGATCACCTCTCCTCAGTGGTAATTATTTCTGACATAGGTCTCCAGGAAGAGTGTCAAGACTAGGTTAGCAGCTCCAAGTGATAATAACCCAAGATTACCAAAAATTCATAATGTCTGAAGAAATGGGAGGTGGTGGGGGCAGGGGGGAGCAATTAGAAATACTTGTCATTATGGTTGCATTGTGAATAAGGGGGTACCCACTTTGCAGCAGTTTGGGTTGGATTTCAAGTGCTTAGCTTCAGCAAAACTTCTCCAGGGCAGATGAAGCAGGGGCAGAATACATCAAAATTTCAAAAATAACAGAGTGTGAAAAATACATCTCTTATAAAGGTGTCCAAATAATGGTGTGCTAGATAATAAAAGCTTTTCAAATCTGTAGGGCCAGGAGCAGTACTACTTTACCAGTCAGGAAAGTTGCCAGAAGCAACAGGGGGGCTGAGGCCCTGCTCTCCCAGTATTATCTTGGTGACATAGCAGCAATCTATGGTCTCCCTCACCCCCACCACAAGCCAGGGGGGTAGCAGAGAGAGGTAGCCATGTCCCAGCCACTCAGGCTTTATTCTGCAATCAGTCACTTTGTCAAAGGAGGCGTTTGAATCAAAAGCACCCCATGCTGAAGCTATAGGCTGATTATGTGGCTGTGGGCACTATATCAGCCAAGGCTTCTTGGAGAGATGGGAGAGGGTATATACCATACAGCTTTTCCATTGCTCTTCCCTTGTTCTAGAATGGAAAATTACAATTTACAAGGAAATATGATGAGGTTCGTTGGGGTCTCCAAAGCTTCTTTCAAAGCAAAGCTCCAACTTTCAAGTATCACTGCATGATATGCCCTCCTTTGGGCTATGGAGGGGGAAAGTAGGGACATTTACAACATGTGCTTACATTATCATGGTTCCCGGGAGAATGTATTTGCTGCCCAGTTGATAAATTCCTTGATTTACCAACCCACTGGGATTTATTTAGCATAATTCCAGTGCCCCTTTGTTACTGCTCATATTTGGAAACCAGTCCATTGTTAGCAATAATTCAATCCTATAAAATTCTATGCCTTTTTTCTTAATTTTAGCAAAGAATTAAAAATAAAGTAGATATTACCAATTAGGGAATAGTTAAACAAGTTGTGGTAAAAGAATGTAATATAAAATTACTTTGCTATAAGAAGCAATGAAGACTGGGAGTAGTGTCACATGCATATAGGCCCTGCTCTTGGAAAAGAGGAGGCCAGCAGATTGCTGAAATTTGGGAGTTTTGAGCTGCACCAAACCTAACCACAACTAATATGATGCACTCCTGAGAGTGAAGGACCACTGAGTTAGCTAAGGTGAGGCTCAATGACCCAGGACAGAAAATCAGAACAGAGCTAAAGCTTCCATACTGATCAGCATTGACCTTGGTAAGAGAAGGAGGGCCTCTCTCAAAAATAAATAAATAAATAAAAATGAAGAAGCAATGGATAAAATGAATGCAAAGAAACACAGGAAGATGTTAGAAAGTAACATGAAGTAAAGTAAGCAGAACCAAGGAAATGATAAGTACAATGTCTATAACAAAAGGAAAAACAACAAAACAAAGCTGAATTCTTTGAGATTATAATAACCAAACTTGGGCACAGACAGAGAGATGTAAGAAACTATTTTGAGGGGAGACTAGGTGGTACAGCAAGTAGAGCAGTGGCCCTGGAGTCAGGAAGACCTGAGTTCAAATCTGGCCTCAGACACTGGACACACTTACTAGCAGTGTGACCTTGGACAAGTCACTTAACCCCAATTGCCCTGACCTCCCCTCTCCAAAAAAAAGCAAAAAAAATTAGTTTAAAAAAGAAAGAAACTTTTTTGCTCCCTTCTTTTCAGAGGTAGTGGGCTGTGGGTGTAGAGTATTACAGATAATTTCAGATATGGTTTTGTTGAGCTATTTTTTCCCTTATTTATTGAAAAAATATCTCTAAGAAGAGGAGAAAATATACATTTGGAAATATTGATAATATAAAAACATTCTTAATGCCACCTCCCCAATAAAAATTTGTTCCTTTATCCTCTGCCAAACTATTGCCAACACCTTTGTGGGAAGGGCTCAAGTGTCTCAAATGATTTCATTTACCAACTCTTAAAGATTCTTTAGCAAGTCATAGAACCTAGAATGACTGAATCTTACTCAATAAAGCAGTTACAACTTTTCTAGATGGCATGGGGCTCGGGAGGGAGGACAGGGGAGAGAAATATAATGAGATCTAAAAAGCTGTAGACTTCTGAGAAAACTTTTCAGTTTGTAACAAATTTGAAAATCCATGAAAAACAACTTCATTAAATTAGCAATATGATCATAAGGCCTTTCAAACAGCATGAAATTTGACTATCATTCCTGATACCCTCCAGCATCTGTCACAGAACCAGGAAGGAATGGGGACAAGGACTGGGTCTGTGTTTGTCTACCAGTATGGGAAATGCTAAGAAACAAAAAAGGGAAAACAGAAGTTCCCCATGTGTCTTCTCAATTGGTTTGTGCCACCTTAGGTTTAACCAGGTCTTTCTTGCTTCAGTCTTTCTAGTCTACTTCTCAACACCCCCTGGAGCAAAGAGTCACCTGGAGCCCCATTTTTATGCTGGATCTCCTTTTTAAGAGACAAGTTGGTTTTGAACCAATGAGGTCCCACAGGAACAGAAAGCTTTCTCCTGCCTCCCAATAAAATTCCGAGAGAGAGAGAGAGAGAGAGAGAGAGACAGAGAGAGACAGAGACAGAGACAGACAGAGAGAGACACAGAGAGACAGAGAGACAGAGAGAGAGAGAGAGACACAGAGAGAGAGACAGAGAGAGAGAGAGACATTAAAGGGGGAGGGCTAATGTGCTTAGGAAGACCCTTAAAACCATTTATTAATAGGAAGCAGCCCCATTCCAAGTTTAGAGGCCAACTGACTTCTATTACGCACTTACCATGTGCCAAGTGTACCTAAGTACCAGGAGTACAAATATAAGCAGAAAGAAAAATAGTCCCTGCCCTCAGGAAGTTCATAATCTAATTCTGGGATAGTAAAGCCTTTCTGTAAACTAATAGATTTGTGGGTTTATAAATGAAGTAATATTCCACGATAGTTCTGGTGGTATGAAATAATGAAAGTGCCCACTTGTTGGGCCTCCTATGGTTTTAGTGAAAGAAAGGCCATACTCAGCAACATAAACATGATGAGTATGACTTGGCCCTAAAACGTACCTGGATTGGGGCATAATGAGGCTTTTTAAAGAGAAGGTTACATTCTCTATTATAGACAAGTTTCTGTATGTGTTTCAAGGGAAGGTCAGGAACCATCTTTTGTCTTTCTTTTTATCTCCATATTTTGTACAATACCTGGCACATAATAGGCTCTTAGTAAGTGATTGTTGACTAACAAAGTAAAATCAATAGCCCTTTCTTGTGGGGATGGGGGCCTGAACTATAAGTGTGGTACAGTATCACAACATTGGATGTGGAGTTAGGCGACTGGGTTTGAACGCCAGCTCTGCCACCTCATACCTGAGGGATTGCTGTCTCAGCTCTCAGTTCTTTATCTATGAAATGAGGGTGTTTGGTTAGAGGACCTCTAAGGTCCTTTCCAGCCCTGAATCTTTGATAATCATCAGTGGTCTCCTAAGTCTAACCATTGTAGAACCACAATTTTTTTATTTTTTTAAGTGTGATTTTGCCACACCAGGCAATCTTGGGCTTGTCTTTGATGCAAGTTCTGCTTCCTTGATCCATTATAGCCCAATACTGCACCACTTCACACACTCCTCTGTACAAGTTCTCAGTCTCACTCTTTCTGCCCTGGTCACTACCCCCTCAGAGCAGTTATAACCCAAATGCAAGGTGGATATGCATAGCAACAGCTGGACAACTGCCCTGGGACAACCCTCTTCCCTACCAATAGCTACTCCCACCCCCTCAGACACCTAGAGATGCATGCTCATATAATAGACGCCTTTCTGCATGTGTCTGGATCATTTAACTTGGAGGCACCTTGTTTCTTAAAGAAACTTGCTGTGATTCCCTACTATGTGGATAGGAATAGACTCTTCTCATTGACTATCAATCCTGAAACATGTTTCCTCTTTAAAAACCATCAGACTGGGACACTTGCTCTTTTTTCCTATGACATGCAGAAAGGCAGACAAGTCTTAATCAATCACAGTGCATGTGCCATGAACTCAACTGGTAAGAGTTATCTCCCCTTCTACCTTGTCACCTGAGAAACAGGCCAGTATTTTGTTTTTGTCCTATTTCATTTGTTATTCTCCATTCTAGAAAGGCTATTTTTTTCTTTTTATTGTGCTTACCACAATGCCTGGAACATAGTAGGCACTCAATAAATGGTTATTGGAATGATTAGAATCCCCACTGGACCCAGAGTCAGAACATGGTGACATTGGAACCAGGTTTCCAGGTCTGATGTGCAGCCAGTCGGCTCAGCGGGGATATCCTAAACATCTATAAAGCCATGCATCAACAGCTTTCCAGAAGAATGCTGCTGTGAACAGGTTTCAATGTTCTGTTTACATAGTATAGTAAACAATCCATTTATTCAATAAAAAATCAGAGCAAGTCATTCATAGAAAATCATAATATAGCATTCAGAATATTACAACTTGTCACAGAAAATAAAAATACAGCATTCACAACAACTTATCACTAAAAGGCCACATAGTTTTCACCAAAGTGGTCACATACTTTTAAACAAAGTACATTCAGAATCCTTAATTCAATCACAAAGTACAAAAGTCAGTTATCCACCCCTAGGTCACGGTAAATCATAATCTTCTCAGGCAGTACACAGAATCCAAGTAAGTCTTCTTTCAGCTTGACTTGAGGCTGGCTCTCAGCTTCCATGGTTCTTCTTCCATGGTCTCAGCTCCAACTGTCACCTGGGTTCAAAGGCAGGCAGATCCCAGTTCCTTGTCCAGCTCCTTGTCCAGTTCTTCATCCAGTTCCCATTCCATATTGAAGTTCACAGAGTCCAGTCAACCTCAAATCCTTCACAGTTCCTGTTTCTGGGAAGACAAAGCTTAAGAGAGCTACACTAATAATCATACACATTGACGGCACCATCATCAATTAACTATCTGCCTGTGAAATCAACTCAGATGCACCAACAAGGTCTAAGAAATCAACACAAATCATCAACACAGACCCACAAACAAGGTCCAAGAGGTCAGCACAAATCATCAGTAAAGTCCCAGAACCTCCAAAACCCTCTTCCAGGACTTCTGTAAACATACAACCAGAAAATTCTCTTTCAGGACTTCCAGTAAGGTCCCAGGGCTTCTATGCAAAGTATCACAAACAAACATCAACACAAACAGAGCATACAAACAGACCGCTGGGATACCACAAGTTTTCTCCTTGACTCTGCCACCACAAGAGTCCTCTTCTCAATTTTTGCTGTCTCTAGCCCTGGGATTCTCCTTATATAGTCATTAACTCCTCCCCAGGAGTCCACAAGTTCTAGGGTTCACAAGTTGTGGGGTTCACACATTCTGTTTCTTAACAGATTTGATACAAGGCTCAAAAGAAGCTTGAACTGAAACAAGGTATTAATTCAATAGCTGAAACAAGGTGTGCTTGTTACTTCTGTGCTTGCCATTACAACACATTACAACATCCTGGGTCCTTGAGACTCAAAATCAAGGGAGACTTTGAACTTGGAAGTTGAGAATGTTATATGGGAACTGACCTAAATTGCAAAACTAATCTCTTTTCCCTTCCCAGAATATTAGGTGACACAGGTGGGGATAATGACCTCCAAGGTTTTGAGGGATTTAGGGGTCTGGAGGGAATAATATTTGTATGTTTAACTCTTGTTCTTCCTTTGAAGTATATTTCCCTTTGTAAAAAAAACTGATCTGACCATTAAGTGGTTAAATAGAACTGAGGTACAGGGGACCCTTAAAAACTGAGGGAACACCAAGGGCGAGATAGACATTGACAGAGAGCTGAAATTCCCTAAATCCTCATAAGATTCCAGAGAACCCTGGGGGTGGGGAGAAGTGCAAAAGATCCGGCCTTCAGGCAGTGAGGACTAGGGTAATCACCATTACACTCTATTTTTTTTTAACTGCTACAGGTGTGATCACAAAAATGTAGAAAACACTAATCTATCTGATGAGCTAGAGTAAAGCCTTGTTGAATAGATGTATTTTCTGGTAGCCGCCCCAAAGCAATCCCTACCAATTTACCCAGCTTCCTCTGGGTCAGTAACCTTTTCAGAAAAGAAAAATACAAAGAAAAGAAAAAGTCAGAGCATTCACACACCTCTACACAGCCATACACAGAAAAATAAGCATGCATGTGTACGCATGCACACACACACACACACACACACACACACACCCTTTGCCCCTGAGGATGGAATTAGTCCCTACTGGAAACCAAATTGTAATGATGAAAGACTCCATAAGTAGCACTTGTATCAAAAAGGACTCAACATCTGGAACTGCAGGATAATACCTCCTGTCTTCTGTGGCCATTTTAAGTCTGGCCCTTCTTGCACACACCAACAGTTGTTTTGTGAAGAGCAGGAACTGGAATTTTATGGCTTGGCTTCTGGGAAACACAGATGCTGCAGGCAGTGTCGTGGTGGGGTGGTAAAGGCACTGGGAAACGTTGGAAGGCATTCATTATCTTCCTGCAGCTGTTCATTAACCCACAGACTCTGTGTGCTAACCGACTATGGGACTGGCAGCCACTCAATTCCAGAGGAAAGCAACCTAGGAGGTTTGACAGGTGAAGGGAAGAGCTACATGAAGATTAAAACCCAAAAAGGCTATAGGCCAGTAGGTGCCCTGCTATGACTTTCTGGAAGGGCAGGCAACCATGAAAGCATTTGTGTGGGGCATGTCTGAGCTGTCAGCTTAACTTTTCATCCAACAACATCTGGAACAGCCTCTATTCATCCAGATGCTAAAAGACCTATTATGACTTTACCTGGTCAGGGGGAAGATCACAACAGGAATGTTTGGATCAGAGACCTATAAAGCAGAAAACTTTTAAAGCTATATTAAAAAAAAAGCCAGGAAGTTAGAAAAAAAAAACAATCATAGAAGCTGGCAAAAGAGCCTCCACAGTAGGAAAGAATATTATTCTCATGCCTCATCTTGGCATGGAAGTGACCCTGTGTCCTTGGAGAATATTCCAGCAATATACAAACTCCTTAAGGTCTTACCAAAATGGGCAAAGAGGGCCTAGCCAACAATGGACTATATGCACGTTTTCAAAGGGTTGGTCCAGTGAGATTTGGAGATATTCATAAGTGGAAGCTTGAATTGAGAGGAAAAGGAAGAAACTAATTCAGATCATCTACCCAGTTGTGGAGCAGTATGCAAGCACTCACATGGATGGTTTCATGGGTCCCTGAATTAAGTTGGTGAAAGGTGTTTGGCCCTGTACTCTTAGAGGCCAAAGTTTCATGTGTAGAAAGTAAAGATAGTACAACCTTTAACACTGATATAGAGGAAAACATTTCAAACTTTAGCTCCATTTAATCTATTAGAATGTCTTAGTCAATGAGCATTTATTAAGCGCCTACTCTGTGCCAGGCATCACGCTAAGCAATGGGAATCCAAAGAAAGACAAAAGACAGCCCCTGCCATCAGAGAATGGTATGATGGGGAGATGACATGCAAACAACCATGTATGTAGAAGATACATACAGGATAAATTGGAGATAGTCAACAAATAATGTCATTGTCAACTAGATAGAGTTGTGGATAGAGTTAGAAAGAGTTAGAGTTAGAGTTAGAGTTAGAAAGACAAGGGTTCAAATCCTGATTCAGATACTTACTAGCCTTGTAACCTTGGATAAGTCACTTAAGATGTCTAGGTGGCACAGTAGATAGAGCACTAGATCTAAGACATGGAAGACCTGAGTTCAAAAGAGGACTCAGACCTCACTAGCTGCATAACCTTGTACAAGTCACTTAACTTCTGTCTGTCTCGATTTCTTTTACTGTAAAATGCAGACAATAATAGCATCTACCTCTCAGAGTTGTCCTGGGGATCAAATGAGAATATATTTATAAAGTGCTTTGCAAACCTTAAAGTGCCATATTAATGTTACCCATCATGATTAACCCAGGCATGAATGGTTCCCTAATAAGTAGCTACATGTGGATAGTGGATAGTGGATACAGTGGGGGGTCTGGCCTCAGTTCAAGTCCAGTCTCAAATACTTACTAGCTGTGTGACCCTGGGCAAGTCATGTTACTTATGGTTGCCTCATCTATAAAATGGGGGTCATAATAGCATATACCTCCTAGAGTTATTGTGAATATCAACTGAGGTAACAATTGTGAAGCGCTTAGCACAGGGCCTGGCACATTGTAAGCACTGGACAATGTTAGCTATAATTTTTTAAATTTTTATTAGCCCCAAATTCTAACACAATAACCCAAGATGAGACCAATGACCCCCACCTAGGCTGGCATTCCCATTATCTTTCATCTAGTTCAAAAACACAAGACCAAAACAAAGTCCTTGTTTCCACACCTGTTACACATTCATTCCCAAGCCCATTCCATCATGAATGTGTCTACTTCAAAGGACATCTTCGGATCCGGTCTCCCCAATGAAGCCTTTCTACCCCACCCAATAACACACTCACTGCCTCTTAGGACCCCCCAGAAGAGGAAACACAAGTGTTATCTGTTGTATGATATATCAAGGGAGCTCCAAACCAGTGAATCACTATTGGTCAATTGATCTTTAAGCCCAGCTATAGATCAGGAATGTGTGTAGCATTCCTCCCCATACCTTACAGGTATTGATATAGAACAATCTCAAACCTGAAAAAAGTTTTTAGAAAGAAGTTTGTGATTGCTGTGGTTGTTTGTCCTAAGGTCTTGAAGAGGATCAATGACATCAGGAGGGCAATGTCTTGATTTGCAAGTGAATTGGATTTAAGTAAGGTGGGGCTGTGTAAAGTCATCAGCCTCATCATGGCAAGTCAAGAGAGAAGTTTATTAAGTCACTCAGCAAAGGGGAAAGCTGAAAAAAGAGGCCAGCACCCTCAAGACGCAGTAAATTTGACTTTATAGAGAGTTCAAAGGCACAAGGAAACAGCTGATTTACACACGCATAGGCAGTTTCTAAATAAGGCACAGAGACTGTATGAAATATATAACAGAAGGAAATTTCTTGCAGTTCTTGCAGTAATCTCTATGTGAAAACAAGGCATGCTGACTGTTAGACCTCGAAGGTGTCTGGGGTCATTATGCACTGCGCAACCTGCACATCCTGCACATTCTGAGTTGGTCTAGACAAGACCGGTTTTTTGCTACTCAGGATGAGGCTAATTTCCCCCACCCAGGCATTTCTGAGAAGACTCATGGTTAGAAACTGCTAATATGAAATCCTTGGCAATTTGGGGTACTTCCAGAAAAGAGACATTACAAGAGCTGGTGACAATGGCCCTTCCTTATAGCATCAAGTAATCATTATCCTTTTCCTCCTCCCCTACAAAAATCCATTCTTAGACTGTCAGCACTCCAAAGACACATTATCAACAATGGGCTTTTTACTTACCAAACATCTGAAAAAATAAGTGGTGATCTTTAATCTGAATTTTTTTTTAATCTAGGAACCCGGTGATTTCTACTTTGTTATCTCGCCACCTATGGATCCAGTCTCTATTCCTTTGTGTTTCTCCACGTTCCTATACCAATACACCATCATCTTGCCAGGCCCCTAGATTTACAAATTTGGCATTATCCTCATCTCATCACTATCTCTTACCCCCCTTAAATCCATCCATTGGCCATGCCTGTTGATTTCACTTCTGCAACACCACCAAATATTCCCCCTTACTTCCCCTGATACAGGCCACCTCAAGCCTGGACCACCGCAAAACCTCCTGGTTGATCTGCCTACCATGTGTCCACCCACCCCTGTCCATCCTCCAGCCAGCCACCAAAATGATTTTCTTAAAACACAGATCTAACCATGATTCCCCCAACTCAATAATTTCCATCACTTCCAGGATCAATACAAAATGCTTTGTTTGGTGTCCAAAGCCCTTTATAACCTATTCCTTCCCTACCTTTCCAATCTTCTTACACCTTACTCCCTACCATATCTTCTTATCCAATGACACTGCCTCCTTTGTTGTTCCCTGAACAAAACACTTCCTCTTGATTCTGAGCATTTTATTGCCTGGCCTATCCTTGCCTGGAATGCTCTCTCTCCTTATCTCCAACTCCCAGCTTCCCTGACTTCTTTCGGGTCTCAACTAAAATCCTACTTTCTACCACAAGTCTTTCCTGTTGCCTTTTTTTAAAGAAAAAAAACACATGAATCCCTTTAAAAAATGTTTTTACATATTTTTAATTTATGGAATAAAGCAAGAATTTTAATAACACAGACTAATAAAAAGATGGTTTTACATGAAACTGCAAATCTATCATGTACAACTTGCTGTTCCTTTTATATACATAATAAGGTTATCATATACATTTATTTTTTTCTTCCTTTGCTTCCAGCCCTAGAGATGACTACCATTAGAAACAAAAATGTACAGATGTAAAAATCTTTCTAAGCATACTTCTATTTATCAATTCTCTCTCTGGATGCAAATAACATCCTAATCCCTCTTAATTGTAGTACAATCCTCTGGTGATTTTTTTACCTAATCAACCTGTTTTTTACTTTTTACTATATTACTATTAGTTCTTTGCATGTTGCCCCTCCCACTAGATTGTGAGCTCCTTGAGGTCAGCGACTGTGTTTTTGCCTGTCTTTGTATCCTCAGCACTTAGTACAGTGCCTGGAAAATAGTAGGTACTTAATAAATGCTTGTTGACTTGTTAATGACTATAATTCTAGTTCTTTCAGATTGCCCTCTCATTCTTACTAAGATGTGGTCTTCCCTCAACTTCTGAGATCTCATTTCAGGAGCTCCACTCTCTTTGTGTAATATTCAATCTCCCTTTCCATTTGTTCCTTCCCTAGCACCTACAAACATACCCAGATTTCCCGCACACACACATCATTAAAACTGTCTTCATTTAATCATGACATCCCCTGAAGCTGTTATCTATGTAGCTCATCTCTGTCACTGCCAAACTCTTAGAAAAAGCTGCCTCTTACTTAGTGGCTCTGCTCAGTCTCCTCACACTCACACTTTAGATCCTTTAATCTGGCTTTTGACCCCCATCCTTCAATAGAAATTGCCCTCTGTGATGTTAACAGTGATGTAGTAGCTGCAAAATCCAATGGTCTCTCCTTAGTTCTCATCCTTCTTAACCTTTCTATAGCTTTTATCAGTATAGACTGTTTCTTCTTCCTCGACACTCTCTTCTCCCTGGGTTTCTGAAACACTGATCTCTTCTGGCTCTATTCCTACCTGTTGGACTCATTTCTCTTGGTTGCCCTTGCTAGAACATGATCTGCGTTGTAGTCCCAACGTATGAGTGTACCCCAGGGCTATGTCCATCACAATCTGGCTCTAAACTACCTTTTTAAATTTATTCTATATTATTTCCCTTTACACACTGAACATTCTAGTCTAACTGGTCTATTGAATTCATTACTTACCAAACATCTGAAAAAAAAAAGTGGTGATCTTTAACCTGAAATTTTTTTAATCTAGGAAACTGGTGATTTCATTTCATTCATGAATTTCCTAGCATTCCATTTCCTAACTCAGTGTTTTTGCATAAGCTCTCCCCCATGCTGGGAATGCTCTCTCTCCTCACCTCCACCTTAAGGAATCCCTAGCTTCCTTTGAAGCACAGTTTATATGCAACCATCTACAAAAGTACTTTCCTAATCTCATTAATTCTTACTGCTCTCCCCATCTCCAAATCACATTACATTAAATTTGTATCTACTTATTAGTGCATTTTCCCCTTCAATAAAATGTAAGCCCTTTGAGGGCAGGGGTTATTTCATCTTTAGTTTGGTATCCCAAGTACCTAGTACAGAGCCTGGAACATAGAAGGTACTCAGGGAACGTAAGAGATTAGAATCAATCTCTCTCTCTCTCTCTCTCTCTCTCTCTCTCTCTCTCTCTCTCTCTCTCTCTCTTTCTCTTTGAGTAGTTCTTTTCCTATTTCATAATAGTTCCCCTTTTTGGTATTTTGCTATTTTTATATTATTTTTGTGAGTATGACCCATTTGTGATGATTGTCTGTGATAAATCCTTCCGGCAATGGGAAAATCAGTGCAGAAACTCTCCTATGTCTAAGTGGTGTTGATATCTGCCTGGCTTTAAAAAAAATATGTTAAGCGGGTTTACAAGTTCACTTTAATTGACAGGAGAAAAAAAGAATGTGCAATTAAAAAGGTGTTTTTAAATTATTTTTAAGTGGAAATTAATAGAAATTATCCCCACCAAAAGCAGGATAATAAAGCATGTTTTCTATTTAAAGATTGCTAGCAATAACTCACGTTTCTACAGTACTTTAGGGTTTATGGAGTCTCCTTAAAATGACAATCCTCTAAGGAAGGTAATTCAAGTACTATTGTTGCCACTTTACAGGTGAATGAAATGAAAACGTAGAGAATAAATTTCTCATGGTTTCCACAGCTGCATTTAGAAGCAGGATTCGAACACATCTCCTGACTGCAAATTCAGGACTATTTTCTACTAAGTAGACCTGTCAGCTGAGGCAACAGGCAAGAAGGTGCTTTGTATTCTGTTCCTACAGACTAAGGCATGTCAGCTATTGTTATAAATAGAATGAGACACACCCAAAGGACCACGGAACTAAGTTGGCTTTGTAACCCACAAACATGATTCTAGGGGTCAGGGAAGATTAGGTTTTAGAGATGGGAAAGACCTTTCACTAGTTCAGTCATTGAATGCTAACCCTTTTGTTTTAAAAAGTGATTTGCTGAAGGTCACACAGGGAGTAAACAGCAAACCCAGAATCTAAACCTAGTCTTCTACTACAAATTCACCATCCTTCTCTCCACACTACGCTTCTTCTGCAGCTACCTATAGGCAAATAGTGGCACAGTGGATAGAGCTTTGTAGACACGAAGACCTGAGTTCAAACCCAGCCTTACACGCTAGCTGGAGAACCCTAGACTAGTCACTTAACGGCTCTCTGCCTCAGGTTCCTCATTTCTAAAATATGGCTAATAATCACATCTGCTTCATTGGATTCTTGTAAAAATTAAATGAGATGATATTTGCAAAGCACTTAAACAGTAGGAGCTTAATAAATGCTCATTTCTTCCTTCCTCTTAAAGTCTTCACACCATGTAACCTTCACGCCATTCAGCCTAACCAGGACAGAGAAGCACTTAAGATACTGTGTGTTACCTCATCTGTAAAATGGGAATAATATTTCCTTAAAAGTTCCTTATGTTTGAATTGTACTTTACAGTTGACACACTTCCAGCTAGCAATGTAGTGCAGTTATAGGGGAAAGAGAGGAGGGGTCATGATATTAGATTCCAAAACACAGAATAAATTAAAATCATGAGCTAAGCCTAAATCATGGCTCCTCTTTGTTCATTCAAATATATTAAGCACCTACTTTATGCAAGGCACAATGCTTTATACTGGGGGGTCTTCCACAGATGGAAAACGGCACAGTTCTTGAACTCAAGAAGTTTATGACTTCGGAGGGGTGTGTATGATAATTGTTGTTCAGTCATTTCTTTCAGTCATGCCTGACTTTTTGTGAATAAATAGCAATATACTAGAATATGGTAAGCAAAAAAAGATACAATGTGCCCTAGGATAAAATGGAAAGGTGGAGGTCACTTTTAGTTGGAGAATCAGAGGTTTCAGGTAAGAGGTGACAAAAGCTCCCTCTATGCCAATCCAGTCTCTACGCTGCCAAATTGATAATCCTAGAACAAATCTGCCGTGTCATTCTACCATTCAAAAATTTTCTACGGCTCCCTCTTACCTCTGGGATAAAATCCAAAATCCTCAGACTGGCATATAAAGGCCCCTACAATTTCAGTTCCACCTACCTGTCCAATCTTATTTCCTGTCCCTCGCCTACATATATTCTTCATTTCAGTCAAACTGGCCTGCTCACTGTATAACACTGTATAACATTCCATCTCTGGCCTCCAGGCCTTTGTCTAAGTGGCTCTCCGTGCCTTGAATGCCCTCACTCACTACTCATCCCCCTTCATAGAAGAATCTCTATCTCCTTTGGAAGAATGTCTGGGGTGCCACCCAACTGTTAGAACACTCTTCCTCTTGAAGCTATTTCATATTAAGATCCTGGATTTAGAGCCAGGTAGACAGCATTTAGCCCAATTCTTTCATTTTAGAAAAGACAAAACTAATAAAGAGAAATGGGATTTGTCCAAGGTCACACAGATTTGAAGTAGACGAGTCAGAATTCAAATCTAGTTCCTCTGAGTGAATATCCAATAGTCTTTCCACTGGACCAGCCATACTTAGTACTTACTTATGGAATGGGTATAAACAGCAGCATTCTCTTCCCCCTGCCTTGACTAAGCCACACACATGCCTCAGAAGAGCTGAAGGAGGAGGGGGAGTCTATGATTTACAACAATTACATTTGAGTAGTTATGGTAGGAATTCTACCCCTTTCTCTTTAAATTCCCATTGCCTAGAATAGAGCTTTGCCCATAGTAGGCATTTAAATGCCTGTTGAATTGAATTGGTGTCTTAGATGGAAGAGAAGGCCTTCAACCCATGTGGCTAAGTAGAAAGTAGGAGGGAGTAGAAGGGAAGTGGCAGGCCGTATTGCTCCGTCAGAATCTATCCCTCCTAAGTATGAAATGTTCTTTTCAAATGGAAGGGTAGATGGTCCCCAGGGCCTCTCAATTACCAAGAACCTAGTTCTGGCACTTTATGGGTTAAAGGGGAAATTTACAAGGACATATCTCTTTCCTGAAACATCAGGCAGTCCATATGTATACATTTCTCTCCACTAAGACCTAATTTTCTACCATTTGCCTTGATTTGCAGTTCCCTTTTCCCCATTTCCTTGATTTAATGCCCAATTATTTTTTGTCCCATTGCCAGTAAAACAAAATATTTCATAACCACTTCTGTGGGGTTTTTTGGACACTGCTTTAAATACACGACTTACGCCTCTTGTATCACAAAATTTAGAGGGATCTAGTGAACACCTAGAGATGAATTCTGCATTTTTCACAGGAAGCTGATCTAAACTTGGCATTTAGAAGCGTTCTACTGGGCTTTCACGGGGTCCCCAGTCTTTTTCAACCTATCTTCTATTCTATAGACATGGGCACAATTTGACAGCATCCACATCAGAACCAGATTCCCAGTCCCAGGCCTCCCTTCCTTTTCCATACTACAACCACCCACAAATTTTCCCCCTTACTTTCTCTTCCCAGATAGCCTGATGTATTGAAAACATCAGTGAGCCAGAGATCAGGAGGTTAGATATGAGTTTTACCTCTGCCACTAAATATCCATGCAATGTTAGGCAAGTGACTTAAACCTCTCGAACTCATTATCCTTCTTAAAATTTTTGGATTTAACTCCATGACCTCCAAGGTCCTCTCTAATTATAAAAGTCTAGGATTTCCAGGAAAATGAAGATACCATGAAAAAAGAAATGGCATCAGGACCCCACAGTCTTCAGGTAAGAGCTAACTGGGCCAAACATGTTCTAAACATGAACATATCTCCCTTTTACGGTATCTATACATGTGTGCCCATCCTTCCCACTGATACCATGTGTATTTGCAGGAGAATGTACACCAACCAGGTTAACAGAGGAGATGGCTTGTAGCTATTGACCACAGTATACCATTTCAATAAATGTTGTTCCTTTGCAAAAACAATCAGATTATGATTTCTGTGATTCTTCAACATCCTAGAAATGGAGGTAAAAACACCCTCAGGCAGGGCCATATAGCAGCCAACAAAACCCATAGATATCCTTCCAATTGTCATCAGTCTTTGTGTAGAGAGGAGGTGAGCTCTGGCCTGTAACTAAAGTCTGTTGTTCTTGTTCAGTCATTTCCAACTGTTCGTGACCCCAATTAGGGTTTTCTCAACAAAGATCCTGAAGCGGTTTGTCATTTCCTTCTCCAGCTCATTTTACAGATGAGGAAGCTGAGGCAAACAGGGTTAAGTGACTTACATAGGGTTACACAGCTAGTGTCTGAGGCCAGATTTGAAATCAGGAAAATGAGTCTTCCTAACTCTGAGCCCAGCACTTTATCTACTGAGCCACCTGGCATCCTACACGTGCTTATTCTTTATAATATCTAATTCTTTTAGGATTTCCACATGGGTAGAAGTCAACTTTGCATCTTTTCTATTCTTCAACTTTTGGGGAGTTATGGTACCCTTATTTCTTTCATTCCTTAGCAACTCTGATTCTGCCCCTCCAAAAAGTATTATGTGGGTAATGTTTATTTTCTAATGAAGTGAAATAAAAACAACTTTGTTCTGACAAAGTTTTTTTTTTAATTACATTCTGTAAAGAAGAGTCCCAAAGTCAGGGGTGCCCTGGAGCCAAGTCCCACTGACTCAGAAGAACTAGCTGTTAATTGTCAATATGAGCATTTACACCGTGGAAATCAGAAAACTCTAAGTCAGGGCTTGATTCATTGTTTGTTGATTGTCTAGATTTAAGAAAGTGATAGAAAAATATTAATAATGCTGGTTAAATTTATGTGTGTCCTAGAGCACTGGCCCTGGAGTTAGGAGGATGTGAGTTCAAATCCCGCCTCAGACACTTACTAGTCATATTATCCTGGGCAATTCACTTAACCCCATTGTATCAAGAAAAAAAAAATGCGTTCTGAACATTTGGTGGGGGAGGGAGCTGGTTGTTAAACTTTTAGCATCACATCCCTGCCCAAAGACCTCTAGGCAAATGTTTTGTTGCTACTTTTTGTTGTTACTATAGCCCGTCATATCTACATATGGAAAAACAAACAGGCAGTTAGACTGGTGGAAGTAGACCCCTTGGGCTTGGCTTGGCTCCTGGTACCTATTTTCTCCACTCCCTCATCTAGCGGGAGATTTGAAAACTACAAAACCTGGACCTGCAGAGAGGTACCATAATTTCTAGTCAAAAAAATCATTACCTGGCTGATTTGTGGTCCCACCTGAGATTGAAAATTAGGAGAGAGATGGCATGCTCACCATAAGCTAGAGTGAGGTCTTTGATAGAGGAACCCAAACCCCAGCCAAGAAAGAGAATGCAAAGAAAAAAAAAACTAAGCCAGAGGTCCTTAGCTAGATGAAAAGACTCTACTTTTTGTTCTAAAGAGGATGGTGCTTAGGGCCAAGAATCTTTTCCACTGAAAAGATAGGCCTTAGTACCAAACTGCCTGGGAAATAAGACAATGGAGGTTTTGTGCTGCTCCTAGGGTACAATTTTCTATTGTTTCCAAACCAGCTAAAAAAAGCTGAAAAGCTGGACTTGAAGCTGACAGAACATGGCATCTCAGGAAGAGATAGCCAAAGATTTCAACTGAACCAAAAACTGGAAGCATTGGAGTGTCCAGCCAAGCAGCATCTGGCAGAGATGTTGTGTCCAATGGAGTGGCATCTGGGGAAGGCATGGCCAGCAGAGCAGCATCCGGCAAAGTCTCTGAGTCTATTCATGAGGAAGCGGCATCTGATCATGAGGGCTATACACCCTCCTGACCAGCATCCAATAGAGACGACAGGACCAGTAAGGAGCAGGCCTTTTGGGAACAGGGCAAGGACCAGAGGAAGAACTCAGCAGCCCTACAGGAGCAGACTTGGGCAGACTCTGTGTTGGTCTACTCTTCACACTGACATGTGAGCTGATGTGTAAACATAGATATGCTTGTGATAGAGAAAAGCCAGTGACCATGGGTGAAATGTTTTGTTCTTTCAAAATATTTTATTGATACTTTTCTTATTCTGCCACTTTATAAAAAGTCTTAGTTTTGAACAAATTGTGTCCTTTGGTTCACTATTAAAGCACATTGGTCAGAAGTTGTGAACTCTGATTGTAAGTAATGTGGTGATGTGGACCGTTGGAGTACACGCCCCCCCCCCCCATGGAATGACTATAATTTGGGGGAGGTCTAATCCAATGTAGAAATGGGAAAATTAATCAAATCTTTAAAAAAAATTGTCCATATATTTCCAAATGACTTCAAAGGCTTTACACCAAGTTGACCTTCCTGGTCCTGCTTTTGAATCCACCCAAGTACATATCCACAAGTGAAATCATAGAAACAGTAGGACCATAGACATAGAACTGTGAAGGACAATAGGGGCCACTGAGTTCAGCCTCTTAGTTTTACAGAAGAGGAAGCTGAGACATAAAGGAGTTACAGGTAGCAGTTAGTAAATATCTGACATGTGATGTCACCCCAGGTCTCCCTGTCTCCAACTTCCACATTCTCTCTATTATTGTGCAGCAAGAGCAGCATGGTTCCCTAGGAATTTTTAATAATAGTCACCCAATCCTGAAAACATATTTAATTTGCAAAGGTTCTTCGAGCCTAACCAACTAATGAACATTTTTATCTTTTGAGGAAATACTGTTCACACCTTGCAGAAGTTGTGCAAAATTAGCCTTTTCTATCTTCAGCTTCAGATCAGCCTCCTCAAGTCGATCCAACACTTTTGTCCATCCTCATGCAGAGAAAATGAGGTCATCCAGTTACACCAACTGCTCCATGTAGTTTGTTTCTCCAAGAACCTTCTCCATAAGCCGATGCAATGTGGCAGATGCCTCCAAGGTGCCTCGGAGCACATACTGAAACTCACAAAATTCAGCCAGTCAGATGAGAGCTGTCTTCATCTTGCCTTCTCCGGCCATCTGGTAGTATCCACTGCCCACTGGCTTCTAGTAAATAGCCTGGGGAATCCTAAAATCTTGGCCTGGCATACAAAACCACTTTAGTTGTCTTGTTCAAAGTCCAATCGTTTACACGTATCCAGCCCTTCCCAGTCTTTTTTCATACTGCTGTTTTAGGTGATACATATGGACAGCTGGACTTAACAGAATCACAAAAATCACTGAATTTGAGAATGGCAAGTCTATCTAGCCCAATCCATACATACTGAATCTCTACTGTAACATATCCAACAAGTGGCCATCCAGTCTCTGCTTGGAGATCCCATTCCACTCTGTGACTCAATGTGTTATGAAGCTCAAACTGTCAGGCAATTTTCCTTTGCCTCAAGCCTAAATACACCCCTTTCCAACTTCCAAACCTTGCTCTTGGCGCTATCCTCTGGGTTCAAATAGAACAAGTCTAGGGTCTCCTCCAGATGGCAGATCTTCAAATACTTGAAAATAACTATCATTTTGCCCCTGGGTTTGCTCTTGACCAAAATAAATATCCCCAGTTTCTTTAATTGATCCTCATCTAACATGGTACAGGGGGTGGGGGTGGGAGGAATAGCAGCTGGGTGGCACAGTGGATAGAGTGCTAGGCCTGGAGTCAGTAATACCTGAGTTCAAATCTCAGATACTTACGAGCTGTGTGACCCTGGGCAAGTCACTTAACCCTTAGTTGCCTCTTCTATAAAATGAGTCAGAGAAGGAAATGGCAAATCACTTCAGTATCTTTGCCAAAAAAAAGACAAAACTCAAATGGGGGTCATGAAGAGTTGGACACAAGTGAAAAGACTGAACAGCAAATGTCTAATATGAACTTAAGGCCTTTAACCACACTGGTTTCCCTGTTCTTTATATTATTCTCCAGTTCATCAATATCCTCAAATGATGGCATCTAGAATGGCAGGTTATGGGAACACCATGTGAGGTCTGAGGAAGACGTCATTGATTATATATATATATATATATATATATATATATATATGCAAACTAGCACTGAGGGGACTTCTTGTCTTGCTGACACGGAACCATTAACCAACATTCTTTGGATCTCTCCACCCATTTAGTTCTGAACCCATCAGACTGCCTTTTTGTCTAATCCATATTTTTCCTTCTTCCCCACAAATAGTATAGGATAACTTATCAAAACCTTTGCTAAAAATGAGGCGAACTACTATAGATCCACAGCATCAACTGCTAGTTTGTGGTTGTGGTTGTTCATTCATTTCAGTCACGTCTGACTCTTTGTGACCCCACTGGGGGTTTTCTTAGCAAAGATACTGCAGTGCTTTGCCATTTCCTTCTCTAACTCATTACACAGATGAGGAAACTGAGGCAAACAGGGCAAAGTGACTTGCCCAAGGTCACATAGTTAGTAAGTGTCTGAGGCCAGCTTTGAACACAGGAAGAAGAGTCTTCCAGATTTTGGCCCAGCACCCTATCCACAGGGCCACCTAGCTGCCCTGACTTCTACCTAGAGAGTATCATCCATCTCAAATTAGGAGAGCCCTCAGAAGCCAGCCAATCCAACCCCCTCATTTTATAGATGAAGAAAGGGGAGGTAAAATGATTTGCTCAAGGCAATTGTGTGCTAGTAAACATTTAACAACCATCTCAGAAATTAAAAAAAAAGGGTACACATGACATACTTTTAAATTTAATTGTCATTACTAACATTTTCTCCATTACTTTATTAAGTTCAGACAATCAACAAAACATTAAATCAATCCCTGATTTATAGTGTTTGTTGATTTCTAATGAAAATTTAACTATCAACTTTTGCAAGTCAGTTTGATCTGACTCTAACCCATCCCTGGTCCAAAGTCACACAATCACAATGAGGTGGGTTTTGAAACCAGGTTTTCTAAATCCAGAGGCCTTTTCCCTACACTCTTCTGACTCCTCCCCTGTTCTTAGCTCTAGTTTCTGGGACCAAACAGAATAAGCATAACCCCTCGTCTACATAACAGCCTTTAAGGTACTTGAAAACTAGTATTGTTGCTCCCCTCCCCCCCAATTTTCACTTATCCAGAGTAAATATCGCCAGTTCCTTCAGCTGAGCTTTGTGGCATGGAACTGTGACCCTTTACCATACTAGTAGCCTCTTCTGGACACTCTCCTGCTTATCCATGCCCTTTCTAAAAGGCAGTGCTCAGAACAGAATACAAAGTTCCAATATGATCTGACTAGGGCTGTATGAAGTATTCATCACTTCATCCCAAAATTACATTAGCTTTTCTTTTACTGTTTCATTTTGAACTTGTGGTCCACTAAACCCCTCAGGGCTTTTTTCAGATCCCCTCTATTCAGTCATGTGTCCCCATTTTGTACTTGAGAAGCTGATTTCTTAAACCCAACTTGAAGATTTTACATTTCTCTATATTAAGTTTCATCTTATTGAAGTTATCCCAATTTTCTGAGCCTGTTGTAATTTCTTAGAACCTTAACTCTGTCATCCAGTCTATTAGATAGCATGTAGACAACTTTATAACCTTCCTTGAACAAAATGTTCATCATATAGTAACCGCGTTTAGAACAAACATAGCTCAAAAATTATTGTTTCCTTAAAATATATGTTGTTTATTTTAGAGTTCTTAGCACAGTGTCTGATACAGAGTAGGCACTAAATAAAAGTTTTCTCTCTCCACATCTATCATCCTATTAACTATCTATCAATTATCTATCATTTGTATATCATCTATCATGTGTCTATCTATAATGTATCATGTATCTATTCATCTAGCATCCATCTAGTTATCAAGCATTTATCTATCAACCATCTAACATTTATCTATCTGTAATTTATCATTTATCTTGCTATACTCAGTTGTCTATTATCTAATACCTATCTATCTATCTATTGGCACTAAGCGCCACCTTCCAAAAGGAGACTATGGCAGGAAGGGAGGGTGTCTCAAAACTAAAAAGAGATCAGAGTCAGGAACAAGGTAATATTTCAGGTGGAAGAGAAGTCATACCCAGAGAACTGTGCATTGTTTTTCTTTCCTACCTTCCTTACATAAGCTTTGGGTTGGAAAATGATGGAGAGTGGTATAGCAATGGGGACCCCAAATAAAATACACTCTTGTCCCAGAACACAGAGACTCAGAGAAACAACAGTGCTTAATTCTCACAGTGAGCATGGTGACATTTGGGAAATAGCTCCAGGCACAGCCTGGCCAAATGCTTCCAATCTGCATTCTATGGGGCAGGAACACTCAGAAACCCCTGGTGCCCTATTACCATAACATACTGCATTTCTATGGTATCCTAGAGGGCTCCCATTATAACTTCAGACTGTTCGCCCCTCTGCACAGAAGATATTTTGACTGCTGTCCGGAAGACAGGAACAGCTGGGTTGTTAAAGTCAACAGGCTCCCACTTCCACATAGACCAGATTGTGTCATAATTGGAAATGTGAAATATGGCTTCCGTTGTTTAAGTTTCAAAAGGCAGGGTGAAACCTGTTTTCATTGCCTCTAAATCCTGCAAAGACACAGAGTTGCTGCTGAGGAAACAGGGGTAAGAGCTCTGTATGCTTAAAGGAATCCTGAGGGACCCAGGGAGAATGGATGGGGTTCTTGAGCAGGGGCTACAGATTCATGTCCTATAGAAACATTGAAAGAAAAGAAGGAAACAGGCATTTTCCTAAGCACCTCCTATATACTAGGCATTGTGCTAAGCACTTTATAAATATTACTTCATTTGATCCCTGTGACAACCCTGGGAGGTAGATGCTATTATGATCACCATTTTATGATTGAGTGAACTGAGGCAGACAGAAGTTAAGTCACTTGCCCAGGGTCACATGTGTCTGTGGCTAGATTTGAACTTATCTTCCTGCCCAGAGACCCAGTACTCTAACCATTGCTCCATCTAGCCTTTTCTAGAGCACTGTAGTTAACTGAGTTTAGGACAGAGGATAGGTAACAGTCCAGAAGAGTAGCCCAAAAAATCTAAGCCCCTCCTTGTTTTGTATGTCTATATAGCCCTTTTAAGGTTCACGATCTATTTTATGTGCCTTGTTTGATTCTCTGGACAGCCCTGTGTGGTGAATATTATAGAGCTTAGCACTTGTTCTATGGAGGAGGAGGGACAGCCAGGTTATGTCTGCAGTGGATAGAGTGCCAGGTCTGGATGCAAGAGAATCTGAGTTCAAATGTGACATCAGACACTATGTGACTCTGGGCAAGCGACTTGACTTCATTTGCCTCAGTTTCCTCATCTGTAAAATGAGTTGGAGAAGCGAATGGCAAACTGCTCTGCCTCTCTTTGCCGGGAAAACGCCAAATGGGGTCATGACGGGTCGGATGGGACTGAAAAAAGTGACCAATTGGTGAGGAAATTGAGGTTCACATCAATTTAATGAGTCATAGGATGAGTGTTAGAGGCAGAATTCAAACCCAGATCTCCAGTGAATACAAGGTCAACCTTCTTTCTTCTCCAGCCATTGGGGATAACCTTGAACTTTTCTATTCCCACAGGTGCTAGGTCTAGAAGGGAATGTATCTAGTCCAGCCCGCTTTGGGGGCATTCTCCCTCTGGACCTCTGCAGTCCTTACCGCTTACGATAGGGCGAGAGTCAGGAGCAGTGACCAGAGAGTTTCTGATCAGCCCTATGAACCCTCTCAATAGACCTGAGAAGACCACAGGCATGGACTTTTGTTAGAAAGGACTACCGCCTCTCATGGAGCTAGACATATCCCTTAGCCCTTTTATGGAAAGACACGGGGTCCCCTTGCTGAGAGGATAGAATGAACTCTGATTGGTTCCCAGTGAGAAAGGTTGCCCCAGAAATAACCAAGACTAAAAGTCAGAGGAGACAAAGTTTTGTCAGACTAAGCATCCTTTCTGTTGTCTAGAAAAATAAAAGCTATAAATTTTCCTTGTATTTCCAGAGCAAGAGTACAGCAAAGTGTATGTTTTGGGGGAATGGAATTTCTCCTCTCCCCCAAATAATTCTCCCTACCCTCCAATCAAAAAGAAAAGATTGTCTTATAGGAGAAACACATGACAATGTCAGGTAGACTATGCTTGCCTAGGTGAGAGCCTGAGATGGGAGTTCTTAGATTCTCATTTAAGTGGCGACTAGGCAGACTAGGAATGAGGAGGACTTTATCTTCCTGAAATCAAATCCAGCCTCAGACACTTACTGGCTGTGTGACCCTGGGCAAGTCACTTAACGCTATTTGCCTCAGTTTCTTCATACGTAAAATGAGCTGGAGAAGGAAATGACAAACCACTCCAGAATATTTGCCAAGAAAACCCCAAATGGGGTCAGATGTGATTGAACAGCAAACTCCAAATTCCTGGCTGCCTTCTTTTTCTTCTTATTTCCTGAGCACAGATCAAAATCAAGCAATCCTAAGAAATAGAATGGATGCTTCCTGTGTTGGGATTTATCTCAAGGGTAGTCCTGAATTCAAAAGTTCCTACATTTGAGAGAGGCACCAGCTACCCTGAGATTTCCTTAACAGCATGCTTTTAACACAAATGTCAATAGGAACTAGCTTTTAACACAATTGCCAATAGGAACAAAAGTCATACTATGACTGAGAAAGAGGCTCAGGACCTGGTAAACCCTCCACGATAATTGCTATGAGATGCTTGGACAGCAAAGGTTCCAGATAAATGGGAAATATCCATCTTGTAGTCCCATAAAGTGTCATTATTTTCTGGGGGCAGTATAATATAATGGGCTATTAAAAGTGTTTTATATTCCTTGTATTTATTCATGCATGCTGTGATGCTTAGGCATATTTTTTTTAATAATGGAGCTATTCTCTACCTGATACCAGTATTATGAAGAGAATACCTTTGTGGGAGAGGACCGTGTTCCTCTGATATGGGAAAACCCTGAGCAATATTACATAAATTTATCTGGAGTTTTACTCTGGGTAAAGGCAGAGCCAGAGAGAGAGAACCTGACCCCTCTGTAGTCAAAGCCTCTTCCGTGTGATTCTGGTCTCTTGGGCAAGACAACCTGGGGTACATATAACTCCACTTATACCACATTTGCCACAACTGTATCTATAGCAACTTTTTTATTGTTGACATGTACTACTGACTTCTCATGTATGTATATTTTTTCTCCACAGCTAGCCTGGAAATTCCTTGAATAGAAACCATGTGTTGTTTCTTTGCGATCTCATTAGTTAAAGAGTGGGAGTTGAATTCACTGAGTACAGTATTTGTTGAATTAATAAATCAGTTATTAAATACTCCCTTTTTCCTGTTCCATAGAAATCCAGGATCTCTGACTTCACATCTCCAAAGTCTGACCCTGAGGTCCTTCAGGGCAACCGAGATAGAATCCAATCAAATCCAATATGCCTTATCATCATCATTAATAATAATAGTTAGCCTTTATATAACATCTACTATGTGCCAGACATTATGCTAAGGACTTTACAAATATTGTCACATTTATTGCCTTCCTACTATGTGAAAAGCACTAGAGATATAAGGCAAAAATTAAACAGTCCCTGCCTCAAGAGCCATACATTCTACTGGGGGTTACAAGTTATTAATTTTACATGTAATAACTGAGGAAAGATCAAATGTTCACAAATAAAGAAATTAGAAAGGTTTTCTAGGAATAAATGAGCCACACTGAGCTTTGAAGAAAGATGGAGACTGTAAGAAGCAGAGATGAGGAGAGAAGGCACTCCAGGCACAGAGGACAGATTATGCAAAAGCAAAGTTGTGGGAGGTGGAATACCAAGCCCAGAGAACAGCAAGTTTGGCCAGAACATGGAGTGCTTTGGGAGTGGCACAGGAATAGTTATGATCTGTGCACTTTTCTTAGAAAGAAGAGAAAAACAAGATAGCCCTGGATTTGTAAAGGGAAAAGAAATTCCAAGTTTATCATCTTATTTACCCCATGCCTGCCTTTGATATCTATGATATCAAATCATATCAAATGCCTTGTTTCCCTCTTACATGGAGGTGAGAAACAGGTCTGTTTAACAACTGTAGTGAAGTTATCAGAAAGCCTAATCTTGCCTTTTCCAAAGAGACTGATCCGTAGCCAGAATCTTGCTGGTGGCCAAAAAAAGGTTGTCCGCATGCCAGTCCAGGGACATTGTTCTCTGCCAACAATTTGGCTGAGAGTTAAGGTTGAGAAAACATCAATAAAATGTTTTTAAAGAGGAAATTGCCCAGGGTCTCACTCCAGAGAGAGATGAAGAGTAAGAATCTGACTCAATGTAAATAGGTCAGTGGATGTGCTTATGGATTGGCAGAAGCAAAAAATTGGGGAGAAGGAGGAGAAAAAGTGGAATAAGGATATGACCTTGTGTTTGAGGCTGGATTTTAGGGAATGTAGGGATGTAGAATTATTGGACTTCAGAGCTAGACCCAAGAATTCACCTAGACTGCTACCTTACCTGATGTAGGAAACCCTTCAGCCATGTCCCCATTTTGTCTGATCAAAAATTCACTAGAAATTCATCAAGGTGATATAAGTCCCTAGAACGATTTGAACTATTTGGGGCTGCCCTTGGAAAACCTATGTCCCATTCCAATGATTTGCAGCACTCAAAGCATCTTAAATATGTTATAACACCCAGGTTACAGACAGCACTTTAGTCTTAAAATCTCTTGGGTTTTTTTTCCTCTTCCAAATGTATTTCTCAAGATGTCAACCCACATAAAGTAATAAATGAAAAGGTCTGCATTAAGCTCTTATTGTATACCAAAGTACTGAGGATTCAAATACAGAAGTAAAGATAATCTCTAACCTCAAAGAGGGAGAGACAGAATATATTGGGGGTCACATCCAAAGAGGGGTATTTTAGTTTGGAAAGTCACATGAATAGTGAATGGTGTCCTAGACTTACACACCTTTTCTGTCATGAATGGTAGAATTGATTGGATCTGGAAGAATCAAATATTGACTCCAGTAAAAGAAGAGCAGTTGAATGGGAGCAGACAAGGAAGGAATAAATTCTGCTTTCGGATAAACCCTGTATGTTGCAGGAGGAGATTCAAGAACGAAGCAGGAAATGAGACAATACAAAGGCACCCATCCAGTAAGGAGAAGATACCAACTACTATCTAGAAAGCATCTATATGGCCCAATAGATAGAGAGCCAGGCCTGGAATCAGGAAGATCTGAGTTCAATTCCGACTTCAGACAGTTAATAGCTGTGTGATTGAGGGTACATCGTTTAACACTGCTTGCCTCAGTTTCCTCATCTGTAAAATGAGCTGCAGAAGAATATGGCAAACTACTCCAGCATCTTTGTCAAGAAACCCCAAATGGGGTCATGAAGAGTTGAAAACAACTCAACAATGCCGCCTAGAAAAGGCTCTAGAGCCAGAGAAACTCAACAAATCACAGACCAGAGACTAAAGAGGACATTTTTTATTTATAACTGGAAAGGTCCTTAAAGATCTTTCATGAATCAGTTGTTGTTCAGTCATTTTTCAGTCCATTTTCCAACTCTTTGTGACCCCTTTTGGAGTTTCCTTATGAAGATACTGGAGGGGTTTGCCATTTCCTTCTCTAGCTCATTTTGAAGATGAGGAAACTGAGGCAAACAGGGTTCAGTGACTTGCCCACGGTTACACGGCTAGTGTCTGAGGTCAGATTTGAACTCAGGAAGGTAAGTTTTCCTGACTCCAGGCCCACTGCTCTATCCACTGCAGTGCCACCTAGCTGTCCCCAGAATGAATAAGCATTCATTAACACTATATTGTACCAATACAGTCATGCAAACACCCTTTGCAAAGACACGGAGATAGGAAGCTGAAATCTTATATCTGAAGAACAGCAAGTTACCCCATTTAGGTAAAATCTAGAGTAAGCCAGAGTCTGATCATGGTTCTAAAGCAGAGGATTTTGAATTTTATCCTAAAGGAATAGGGAGACCCAGAGCTTCATGAAGTAGCAATTTCAGACCTCCTTATTTTACTGATAAAGCAATGGAATCCCAGAAAGGTTAGAGGCATCATGGACCTAGTGCTACAAGGATCCTCCATGGCCAGCTGCTTCATTATACAGTTGGGGACTTGGAAGCCCAATAAAGTTAAATTCAAGTTCACACAGATAGTTGTAAGCAACTAAGTCAGGATTCAAAGCCAGGCTTTCTGATTCCCAATACAGTTTTTTTTCCTCTTGACCACATTATTTTCCCTTCTAGAAGTCCTTTCCCTTTGCTCCTAGAAGCATTCAAGGCCAACAACACTCTTATTAACACAGGGACCCACAGAGGGGATGGAGGTAAGTAGCCCGACAGGGCCAGAAGTTCACAGAGACACAATAATAAATGCAATGAGGAAAAACAAGCTGTTAATCTCATGTTAGCCATCATCAATTGCAGATGAAAAATAGAGCTGAGGCAAGGCATGGCTTTGATATTATCGGAACTAGGTTATTTTCCCCCTAGGAATAGCCAGACATAAATATGATTTGGGGTTTTAAGGAATTTACTCCATGATGCTTTATACAGCTAAAAACCTTTAGCTTGTTAGCGGCTGACCCCAATGAGTCAAGGGCAGCAGACAGACTGAGATACTAGATCAGAAAACTGAAAGGGATGCCAATAGCAAGCATTCTGCACACCCTATGAAATAATGTCCAGGAAGCTGCAGAGAAACTTGGCACAAACATGGGCATGGCAGCTGGCCTGCTGGCAGCAACAGTGACCTGTGCAAAAGGGGAAAAGACAGGGCTTCTTTGCCTATGACACTCCTGTTTTCCTGACTCACTGGAGGTTTGGGAGGATGAAAAATGTGAAAGAATTTTGTCCTTGTCACCAGGAAGAACCAGGACCCCAGAGTCCCTAAAGTAAAAGCATGCCTCCTGCTACTTAGAAGCAGGACTGTTTGGGAATGCTTAGGCCCCAAGTGGATGCCCTTCACCACCACCACACTCCACCCGTGGCTCCAGGGCCTTATGAGGCTATGTAAGAGACAATCCAAGCAAGTTGAAGATTTAGAAGTGCCTAGTGTTGCTCCTACATTTCTGGAGCAATAGCACACACCCTGTATTCTCAGGCCACTTACTGGGCCTTTATAATCATTTGGAGTTGCAATCTGAAAGACAATTTAGAGACAATCTAATCTCATCTTCCTACTCTAACCAGTAAGGAAACTGAGTCTAAGTAACTTTATAGAATCATAGATCCAGAGCTGGAATGCACCTCAAGACCATAGAATTCAGCTCCTTCATTTTACATTTGAAAGAACTGACACCTACTCAGAGTGATTAGCCAGAAGCCTCATAGTAAGATGCAGAAGTGGGTCTAAAACCCACAGACTCCTGATTCTAACTCTAATGATCTTCCCACCGTGTTGGTTTCTTTTTCTGTTAAAGCAATGGAAAGGAAGGCAGGGAGGAGGACTTGTACATTGTTCTCAAGTCCCCTCATCTTCAGTGAAAGTTGCCCATTCACCCCTGAACAGGTCATCTACAATCCTGCCTCTTGAAGCCTTTGTCTGTACTATTCCTTTTGCTGAAATAGTTGCTTCTCTGCTTCACAAACAAGTCCCACCTTCTCCATGAAGCCTTCTCTGATCACCCCAGCCTATAGCCACACCACCCTCCTCTAAATTCCCACAGCATATATCATGTTACCTTGAATTTTTCTTAGATAATATACTATTTCCACACCTAGATGGTCAATTATCTATATATAGAAGATGCTCAAGAGCTACTTACCAATAATGATGGTGAGAATGATGATGTTGATGTGTCCCACCTCTGACATTAGCAATGGGACCAGAAGCATCCACTTAACCTCTCTGAGACTTGGTTTTACTCTCCACAAAACAGGGACAATAATAGTTGTACTGTCCACCTCTCAGGGTTATTGTGAGGAGGCTATTTCCTAATGCACTATATAAATGTGAGCTTCTGATTGCTACAAGATGGGTCTTGATTGTGGTGGTGTTTGGTGGTGATTCCACTGATAGTGATGGTGACTCCATTGGTAGTCATGATGGTGGTAATGAGGATTCCTATCCATTCCATTCCATAATGGGGATCTATATTTGTAAAGAAGGAGAAGCAAGTGAATAATAATCAAGGACACAACAAAGAACTGGAAATTGAAGGCATGCCCATCAACTGGGGAATGGTTGAACAATTTTTTAGTATTTGATTGTGATGAAATATTATTATGCTATAAGAAATTATGGGGGAGGCTAGGTAGCTCAGTGAATAGAGCACCAGCCCTGGAGTCCGGAGAACCTGAGTTCAAATCCAGCCTCAGACACTTGACACACTTACTAGCCATGTGACCTTGTGCAAGCCACTTAACCCCAATTGCCCTGCCCTTCCCCCTCCAAAAAAGCAAAAAAAAAAAAATGATGAACAGGATACTTTCAGAAAAATCTGGACTTACATGAACTGCTGCAAAGTAAAGTGAGCAGAACTACAAGAACAGTCTACACAGTAACAATATTGTACAACAATCAACTGTGAACGTCTTAGCTATTCTTATCAAAACAATGCTCCAAGACAATTCTGAAGGACTTATGGTGAAAGATGCTACCCATCTACGAAGAAAGAACTGATGGAGTCTGAATGCACATTGAAATACACCGTTTGTGGGGCATCTGAGGGGTGTACTGAATAGAGCACAGGCCTTGGAGTCAGAAGGACCTGAGTTCAAATCCAGCCTCAGACACTTAACATCTACTAGTCGTGTGACCTTGAGCAAGTCACTTAATCCCAACTGCCTTGCCTTCCCCCTTCCAAAAAAAAGGAAAAAAAGAAAAAAATATACTATTTCTTTGGGGGGGGTTATTTCATTTTTATTGTACTAGTTGTACTAAGTATGAATGTCATAGTCCCAGCAATCTCCTCAGCTCAGTTGGCTCAGTGAGATCACTTCTGTTTCCTACACTTACTCTCCCTAATAAGATATTTCTTCAGGAAAGTGCTAGTATCACATGGAAGTGAAATGTTATAATAATAAAAAGCTGAAAGTAGAAGTCTCTTGTCATCCCAGAGTAAGAGAGTTCTTTATGAAGCAAATTATATGGCTTCAAGTTCAAGCTTGTTTCAGGAGAGAAAAGATTCAGGAAGAAGAAGAGGGGAGGAAAGGTGCAAAAAAAAATTAATCCATAGATTTAGAAATGGAAAGAACTTTAGAGACCATCTAGTCCAAACGCCCTCATTTTATAGAAAAGGAAACCAAAGCAGGGGAACCAGACATCAGACAGGTAGTATCCAGGATGGGATATTTCAATACTTCCGGGACTCATGGATTCATTGATATGACTGATCACTCTACTGAGGCAGAGACATAAACATTGATTAAGCGCCCACTATGTGTTAGGTCCTGTGCTAAGAACTTGACAAATATAATTTCATTTGAGACTCACTTGAGATTTCACAACTCTGTGAAATAGGTGCTGTTATGATTCTTATTTCACAGTTGAAGAAACAGGCATATCTTAAATGATTTGCCCAAAGTCAGTAAATATCTGAGGCTGGATTTGATCTTGGGTCTTCCTAACTCCAAACCTACTGCTCTCCCCACTGCACCACCTCGTTGTCATGGTAGCCAACATTTATATAAAACCTTCTATGTGCCAGGCCTTGTGCTAAATGATTTACACACAAATAATCCTCACAATAATACTGTGAGTTCTATTATGACCCTCATCTTACAATTGAGGAAACTGAGGCAGGCAAAGACTTGCCCAAAGTCACAGAGCTAGTACGCATCTAAGGCTAGATTAACTAAGGTCTTCCTAACTCTAGGCCTATTGCTCTATCTACTATGCTACCTAGCTACCTAATGAATGATCTTCATAAAATGTGGAACAAAAGTGTGTATGTATGTGTATGTGTATGTGTATGTGTATGTGTGTGTGTGTGTGTGTGTGTGTGTATCACCCTATCCAATTGATCCATGATGGTCCTCAAATGATATACTGATCAATGAACCCCTATTGGATCCAAGTTGGTCAATGGACCCAATCCTGAAATCATTCCAATTTGATCATACATTCTGAGCTTTCCCTACTATGTGTGGCCATTAAGAACCCAGGATCACCTCGGTGCATCACATAGCATAATCTGAGAGATAAGGAGCCTTACAAGCCTCCTAGGCCTGAACAAGCATCCTCTCAAATACCATATCTAACTAGCTGTCCAACTTTTGCTTGTAGATGTCCAGTAAATGGGAACTTACTGCTTTCCAAAACAATCCATTCTGCAGATCTCTGATTGTTAGGAATATGTTGTTATTTTTTCCTGACATCAAACTTGACTTTGTCTCTTTATGATTTCCTTCCTTGTCCCCCCACCCCCAGTTTTTCCTTCTAGGGCCAAACAGAACAGCTCTAATCTCTCTTTCCCATGACAAATCTTCCAAGATGCTGATTGTGACTCCCTCAGCCCAACACAACCCAAATCTTCTCTTCCCCAGACTCAAAATGGTTGCCTACTCTTGAATGCTCTCTGGATTACACATGCTTTTCTCAAATTGTAGTGCCCAGAACTGGACACCATATTCTATGTGTTCTGTCCAAGGAAGAGGGTACAATAGAATTGTCACCTCCCTGGTCCTGGACATACTGCCCTTTGGAACCCACAGGGCTCCTATATGTGAGTCCAGATATCCAATCTCCTTGACCCAGAGTCTCAGGCTTCACACTCTAGTGTCTTAGAAGTAGCTTCGGGAAGCTTCTAAGCTGAAGGCCAAATTCTGCTATCCAGTGGTGTGACCTTGAATCAATGGCTTCACCTCTCTTAGACCCAGTCACCTCAATACTTTAATGAAGCCTTTTCAACCAGATGATCACACCTCTAATTTCCTGTTCTATCCTTCAGTGAGAGGGCCACTCTGTTTCTGAAAATTGCTGATTTATCATAAGACCCAGAATTATGATCTTTCCCAGACTGGGAACTCTTCTCCACTGTCCCAGGCCACACAAACTCACAGGCTGCATATGTGTCAGCGTATAACCCTCGGGAGAAACCGAGCCATTCAACTGTCTTGTGTGCATGATAAAATATTGATTAGGGAATTTTAAATTTTGAAATGATTTAGGAGTCCCGAGATGGGGAATGTAATGTACTGTGCCCGGCTGCGTTATGAGCCATCTATCTCCTGTCAGCAAGCAGCAAGAAACTGACAGAATCAATACAAACGTGTCTGAAGACAGGCTTAACTCATTTCCCTCCCCCCTGGGGCGACAAGTGGAGTGGGTCGGCAGTGGGAGGATTGGGGGCAAGAGAGCCAGTCTGAGCACCCGACTTGCCAGGCAGAAAGGACAGTGAGAATAACAGATTGCCTTTTGCATTCCTTTCCCATTGGCAGAAACCACTGGGATGAACTGGCTTGGTTACCTCTGACACAAGCCTGGGAATTCACCAAAATCATGCTGTTCAGCTTAACCAAGAATTTGCTTAGGGTTGGAAGGAAACTCAAAGGCCATGTAGTCCAATCCTTTCATATTACAGAAGCAGAAACTAAAACCCATGGCCATGAAGTGACCTACCCAAGGTCATACAGGCAATAAGGCTAAGAAGTAGGATTTGAATACAAGTCCTATGACCCAGAGCCAGTGCTCTTTCCACAGTTTCAAGTTGAGTCCATAAGAGAAAACTGGTTGTTCTAAGAAAAGTAATGGGCTCCCTCATCTTCAGGGGCTTCTTTGGCTAGTGGCCCCCATTCTCAGCAATATTTCCTGGCACATTTAATAGATGTGTAACTGCCTGGTAATGGTCCAGCTCCTTCCTGTCTCAGATGCAGTTCTGTGCTTCAGAGGCATTTATTAACCATGCTGAGAGAGTTGAAGAGATGTGGGGATTTTTTCCAGCAAAAAAATAGTACATGCAGCAGGCAAATAAACTGACTTGTTTAATCCTACCCTCAAATACACAGTCAGAAGGGATAGGTTGGACACCCCCAAGAGAGGATGGCAACACTTTTTTGATATGGAATACTAGGGAGCATGTCTGTATTAAAGACCTATTTACCCTGTCAGGAAAAATAAAACCTCCATTGGCTGTTGACATATTGGTCCTTTATTTTATGACCAAGTTCTCTTGACTAAGAAGGTTTTATGGTTAATCCATTCTCCTGAGGGATTCCTCATAACAGTCCAGTGGAATGACTTTTATTCAGTCTTCTGTCAGCCCCATTTCATGGATCTGCCCTTGATCCCAATGAAAACTCAGTCTTTCAGTCTTTCTTCCCTCTTCCTCTTGTCATACCTCATCACTCCTCTTTCCACACACTCTTTATACATTCACCTCATCAGGGGCCATCACCAGTCATCTTGACTTTTGTCTTGCCACTGGACTTCAAGAATTTGGAAGAGAGTTAAGTTGGGGCTTTCCCTAATTCTGCCTCGCTTAAATCCAATTAATTCACAAGTCAAGACGTCATCTGTGATGTCATTGGTCCTCTGTGAAAGCAATGGATGAACAACAATATGAATCCATCACTCTCTTACAATTCTTGATACGTATGCTATGATTAAGGCTGAAAAATTCTAGAGGTAGATTGAGCACTAATTCCATAGGCTGGGCTTGTTCAGAAACACTGAGCAGTATGGACCCCACTCAGGCTCACTCATGCCCTGAGTTCTGGGTCTGCTTTCAGCTCCCACCAGGTTTTTTTTTTTTTTCATTTCCTTTGTGGAGGCTCTGAAGGATTCTGAAAGTCCCAATTCATACACGAAACTCAACTGAAATCTACTCCAAATCGTTCTCTCTGATCGGTGCTATGAGTGACAAAGCACTAGGTCACCAGGTGAGCATGCAGGGTCTTAGAAATCAGGACAAAGACAGGATAACGCAGCCTTCTTGAAGACAAACTTATTTCCCATTCAAAAGCTCATTCCCCCTTCTCTAAGCTCACATACACCCCAGGGTTCCCAAAATCCTAAGAGATTATCATATATTCTAAACTAACTAACTTTACTCTCCTTCATGCACACCTCTGCTCTCTGCATCAACTCCTGACCTTCACTAAAGTTTCTGTTCTCTTGGTCTACACGCCAAGGAGTTTATATCTGGAGTCTACCCACTTGTCTTTCTTAACACCAGTGTAGGAATCATCCTAACTCTTGATAAATAGCTTGGGGGATAATTACTAGTTGCAGGCAGCCACATGCAGCTTCTCAACCCCAGCCTTGAGCACAGAACTGAATCCTCTTCAAATTATATCATTAAGGAGAAAGTAGCTTGGAAGACTAGGAGAAAATGAGTGGGAATTTAAAGACTGGGAGTGGGGAGCAGGGAGAACAAGGGCATTTCTGCAAAGGGTAATCATGAGATTTTATCCTTCACTGCTTTGAATGACACTCATTCATGAGAACGGCCCTTCTGACATTTATATGGGCTTCTTTGGGGTCCACTGGTCCAAGTGAGGGAAGGGAGGGAAGGGAATAAGCATTTATACAGTACGTACTACATGTCAGGGGGAGGCCAGGTGGTCTAGTGGATAGAGCACTGGACTTGAAATAAGAAATACTTCATCTTCCTGAGTTCAAATCTGGCCTCAGTCACCTATTACCTATGTGGCCCAGGGCAAGTCACTTAACCCTGATTGCCTCAGTTTCTTCATCTGTAAAATGAGATAGAGAAGGACATGACAAACCACTCCCTTATCTTTGCTAAGAAAACCTCAAATTGTATCATATAAAGTTGGACACGACCAAACAACAACTCTGTGTCAGCACTGTGCTAAGCACATTTTACAAATATTTCTTATTTGATACCACAACAAATGCATAAGTTAGGTCCTGTTATTATCCCCCTTTTTTTTAGTTGCAGAAACTAAGGCAAATAGAGGTTAAGTGACTTTCCCAAAGTCAAACAACTAATGTCTCAGGCAGGATTTGAACTCAAGTCTCCCTAACTCTAACTCCAACATTTTATCAAGTGTCTCAACTTGTTGCCACTATTAGAATGTAAATCTATCAAGAACAAGAACTTTTATTTTGTCAGTGTATCTTCAGTGTCTGGTTCAGGACCCGGCACACAAGAGTTACTTAATAGAAGTTTGACTAATAAATACATAAAGTGATAATACTATGAAAAGATTGGGAGGCAAGGCAGGAAGCACGAGAAAGGGGTAGAGTGTGGGTACTGGAAAAACCCATTCAAAAGAACAAAACAAATGGAAAAACTGAGACTTTACCCTGGACACAGGGTTAATAGTCTCTTATACTCCTTCAGTAGCACTGAAATGGTTGACCCACTTCAGCATTTAAGAAAAATTATTAGTTAAAAGAGGAAGCTACACAATGGTATGCCGGCCACCTCCTCCTTCTGACTCCCGTAGGACCCCAAGTGAGACTGTCCCCTCCCTACCTGACTCAGGGAGGTCAGTGCCTAGGGTCTCTTTCTCTAACGCTCCCCAATTAATGTCTTAAAAAGTGGATATAAAGGGCACTTTTTGTGTGGCATCAGAGTGTTTTGTGAAGTTTTCTCCAGGTATGAAAAGACTAGTTATGTCTCAGGTCCCAGGAAAAAGCTGATGGAGTTAATGATGAGGTAATGACAGGAAATAAAAGGAAGAGATGGTGAAGATCTGATCATGATGTAATGCTGCAGAATTACAGGAGCAGGATGGGAAGTGCCATTGCCTAAGGCCCTGGGTTTAATAATGGAAAAATAAAGCAAGGAGCCTACATGGGGGGAAAGGTGAAGGGAGAAAGGGAGAGGAAGACGACATATATGTATAAAGTATACCCAAAATGCATGCAAACGAATTACAAGAGAAGTCTTGGAAGGAGGCACAGGAGTCTGGGAGAATTGGGGCAAGCTTCCTGCCGGGGGTGACGCTTGAGCTGAGCTTTGAAGGAGATCAGGAACCATAAGAGGCAGAGAGGAAAAGGAAGTGCACCATGGACATGGGAGAAGTCATGAGGATGAAGAAAGAAACCTGCTTCAGGTGAGTGAGTTCGCTGTGTATGTTCTCCATTTTTTGCAAGTCAGTAAGAGGAAGGCATTTTCTACTCTATTTTGTACTTAATTATAAGTGACATTAGAGAAAGAGCAGGGTTCCCTAAAGGACCTTGGACAAGAAAGTCACTTAACATCCCTGTGCCTCAGTTTCCCCATATGTGAAAATAAGGGATTTGGACTATGTGGCCTCTGAGGTCCTTTCTAGTTCTGTCTAGATCTTTCTCCCAGCAGTTCTGAGGCACCTTTCCTGACTCCATAAACTCATTCAGGTCCCGCAGATGCCAAATTCTCTCCCATTCCCTCAAAGCCTCATATGCAAATGGCATCAGGTGTGGCCATGGACCTGGCAGAACACAATGGCAATTATGCCCACATTGAGCCTGACTTCAATTAGTGTATTTAAGCTGAAGAGGAAAGGCAATCATTGCTTAGTCACATGAAATTGGCTCTTTGCAATTCTAATGACACAGAGCTCTACCAAGCAAGAAGAGAGGAAAAAAAGAGATGGGGAAAACTGATAGCAGGATGGCAGTACAGCCATCATGGCCTTTGGGTCTTTTGTTTTGTTTCATCCCAGAACTTCTATTTAAATGCATAGATACTCTCTTGATTTTCTGATCCCAGTAGGAAGGTAGACCAGAGAATGGGTGCTATGTGTATTCCCCTTCATAGCATCTCAGTCCTCTTTTGACAAAAGGTACCCTCCTTTAGAGACCAGGCACAATTACCATTCCTGGAAAAAAAAAATCCATTGGCCAATAACATGTAGGTCCTTCATGCATAAATGGCCTCTGGTTACCCCATGCCTCCAGACTCTGTGAAGGTGACGTCCCTATGACAATGAGCTAAGACTCCCTCCCCATAACCAGAGTATCAGGAATAGTGTGAAAGTAAAGAAATGGTAGTATTTGAAGAAAAGCAGAATATAATTGTGGAAACAGAAAAGACCCTGGGAAAATTAGTTAACTACCAAAGGAATAATACTCAGCCAAAGTTACAGAACCATTGACCACTTTGTAGGAACTTTCAAAGAAGGGAAATTGAAGTTCTAAAGATGAACCCCCACTCTCTGGCCATGAACGATCTTACAGATTTTCATCAGGGCCACATCAGATCCAGGATCCACGTTAGGATAGCTACAACTTGATCTGAGAATTGGCCTTTCCTCACTATCCCAGACTTTATGTGCTCGACCTTCAATGAGGCCAAATCATGACCCAGCCCAGGCAGGGAGGCAGGCAGCAAGCTCATTAAGAGCTCAGATGAGAGAACTCAGTCCAAACTAATGAGATTCAAAGTGAGCTTTAAATGAGATTGGCTTTTTAGCAATGCATAGCAAATGTTCTCATCCCCTTCCTGGTGTGGGGCATCACTGACTTATGAAGCCTCTGACCTCATGCAGAGGAGGTTTGAGGAAAAGAAGTGATGGGGCTTATTTTGCCACTGATTCTGGTTTTGCTGTGTGTGGAGGTATTGGATTGCTAAGGGGTTTCTTTAGATTTTCATCTCAGGAGGAAGTGCTGCTCTTGTAACAAGCTCCAGGCCAGAGCACTTTAGGTCTCCCATCAAGAAGTGAAAGGAGAAACCTGCTTCAGTCAAGTTGCCAGTTTATGTTATCCTTTTTTTTTTCTTGGCATGTCGAAAAAAACTTTTTTTTCTCTCTTTATTTTGTATTTTTCATAAGGTCTCTTGTAGAAAAAGCAGGCTCACTAAATGACCTTGGATAAATCTCTTAACCTCTGTGGGGCTTCAGGTCCCTCATTTGAAAAATGATTGGTTTGAACTAAGTGGCCTGTGATACACCTCCACCCTCTATCTAAATCTGTGATCCTATGATATCAGTTGTTAGAGAGAGAGAGAGAGAGAGAGAGAGAGAGAGAGAGAGAGAGAGAGAGAGAGAGAGAGAGAGATGAATAAGAAAGAGGGAGAAAGATGGGGATGTATTCCATAGTCTGTTTATTGCAGACCTATTTCATACAGAGCCAAAGATACATGGAAGATACAAGGTTTATATACCCTTAGCAGAGTGCAAGGAACCACCCTTGGTCTCGATCTTTCTCTACCCCAACCCAAAGCCAATCACTCCTTAAGCTCTTTATCCTGGGACTACATCCAGAGGCACAAACAGGGTGTTACAATCAAGACTTGCAAATTAACTCAGTACTTTCTTTAGATATTCATGAAACCAATGAGAGCATCCACCCAACAAGATTATACTTTCTTGTTTTGTTTTGTTTTGTTTTGCTTTGCTTTTTGGAGGTCAGTTGGGGTTAAGTGACTTGTCCAAGGAAACAGGGCTAGTTTTTTGTGTTAAGTGTCTGAGGCCAGATTTGAACTCAAAAAGATTATACTTTCCTTGCATATCTGCCTCATGACCTTTGTAGAACTGGGGAGCTATGTGGCCAAGGACCCTGAAAGTCTTGGCCTACAACGGAGATCCATATATAAAGAGATGGTACAATTAGGCCTGGGAAAGTATCTGTGGTCTTCATGCCTGAAATCCCTTTTCTAAGGAGAATGAACACTATGGACAAATGACTATGGGAGGGAAAAATACATTCATTTTCCAAAAAGTCATCAGATGTTTAGAGACAGGAAATAATTCAGTGACTTTCGTTCATTACCAAAGACCCATCAAATTCTCTCACAAAGGCTGTAGTCATTCATTCTTTTGGTAAGGGAGATAATACAAGGGGGAATTCCATTTTACTAATTTGAAATTATCCTTTTGTTGAGTGATATTGAATGAACCTATGAAATACCATTGAGCGAGATGATTTCACGCTTTAAAAAGTTCTTTCATCTAAAATCTTGACTATCTAAGTGTTTGAACTACCAAGGGGTCCCTCCATCTGCTATTCAAGTCTCTTTGAGAAATTAATATAGCCTTACTGAAGAAAAAGGGGAAAAAAGGGGAAAGAAAAAAAAACATCACAACAGACTCTCTAGCATGCAAAGCTTTCTAAGAAAACTTTTTCTTTTTCCATCATGAGAATTAATTGCATTTTCTATTAGTATAATCTCTATGCTATCCATTTGAGAAAATGGAATCAAAGAGAGAATTCCTGGGTGAAGGCATCCTTTGAATGTTAGAAGTAGAAGTGATCTTCCTCTAATCCAACCCTCTCATCCTACAGATGGGGAAACTGAGGCCCCAAGAGGTTTAGTCATTTTGTCCAAATCCACACAGAGAGTTAAGAACAAAGCAGGTATTAGAACCCAAGTCTGCTGACTCCCAGGGGCCAAGAGGTTTTCTATCATAACAACCCACTTCCTGGTAGCATCTTATCCTCCTATCTTCTTTCCCAACATCACCTATTTCTTTTTTCATTTTACCCATAAGTAACATCCCCTTTTCTTAAGGGAGAGCAGTACATGCACAATTTACCTTGTCTCCTCAAAAAGTGACTTCAGCTTCTCCAGAAATGGACAAGAAGGCCAATACTGACAGGGGAAAACCTAATAAATTGCTATAGAGAAAGGGATATTTGAAGAGTTTGCTTCTTGTACTTTAATCAATCAACAAGCATTTATTTATTTAGAGATTATAATATGCCATGCACTGTACTGAGCACTGTGGATCCACAGAAAAATTGAATCTGAAGAGGGATGATAGGTGTTTCAGGGACCCTAGTGACCAGAGGCCCTTGGGGGGCAGTCTGTAATGAATTCACAGGTTCAAGCATTCTAAGTCAAGTTGGTAAAAGTTTATTCTCACTCTATACAGCAGGCAGGAGGTCTTAGGGAACCTGCAACCTTAATGGGATAGAGTTAAAGTTTTTATAGGATAATCTTTAGTATAACCTGTGCCAATTATGCTTACTACTGAGTAAATGTGGGATTGGGGAGGAGTTAAGGAGCGGTCAGTGCTTAAAGGAACATGCACTTTTAATATCTACTGCACAGGCATATTGCCCATAATTTACTGAGAAATAGTCCAAGGGGGGCGCTGCACAGAGGTGTTGCTAAGGTGTCGCTTGAAAGGTCCTCTAAGTCAACTAGCCCTCAGGGCTGACTGAGAAGTGCCCAGTCTGCTACCCATCAATGTCCTGTTTGACCAGATGGATGTTGGTAGTCCCAAGCTAAGGAGGGTGTGCATAATGGGACTTATAGATATCCAGTAAAAGATTCATAGGTGCATCTGGTTATTATACTAAGGGGAGATGAACAGTTCATGAATGGTTGCTAGGCAGAGTGCTAGCAGTGGGGGGGAAAGGGCAGAGATAATGTTCTGAGGCTGGGGAGATTAGAGGCTAGGGAGAGATGTGATTTTTGCAAACTGATGTGATTTTACAAACTGGGGTTCAAGCACAGGCACACAGGCACCCAAGCACCACATCAAATCCAGCCCCTGCCCTCAAGAAGCTTACATTAAAAAATGGAGGATACTATGCCTTTTTGAGAGTGTAACGGGTGATTGGAACTAGTCAATGAGGCTAGGGCTTAGGGGGATGGACACCCAGGTTGTTTAACTGGTACAATCCCCATATGGACTTTAGGTATGCTCATACATTTTATAGCTGGTTCCTCTTCACTAAGCAAGTTAGAAGTTAGAAGGGAGTCAGAGACTAGGAGTGATGATTCCAAAGGCAGTAACTAGCCAAAGTGAGGGTCTCTTACTGTTGCCCTTTTCTTCCCTGGCTGCTTTTGAAGAGAGAGACAATGTTCTAAGATTTTGGAAGGGGAGAGGCCTCAGGCTCTCTCATAGCGACCTGTGGCCTAATAATAAAGGTCTCTCTGAGCATTTGTTTTTTTTTTTCTTGTTTTTAGGTGTTGGGAACAGCTTTGTGACTTTGCGAGCTTCAAAAGGTTGGCAGAAGTCTGAGAGCAGAAATTTGTGCTGGGATGTGTCAGAAGCCAGATAGTGAGGAGCACAGTTCTGAGAGATCTGCTTGACCCACCCCAGCAGTAGCAGAGATACCAATCCATCCATCCATCCATCCATCTTGCCACATTCAATTGAACTTGATGGAGTGTGTGCTGCATATTGAAACTGCATTAAGGCTGAGTTCACTCTCCCCAAGATGCAAGGTTGTGTAAGGGAAGAGTTGAGTCCCAGGTGGTATGTGGAGGGGGGGGGGGGGATGTTTGTAATGTCTTTTCTAGCTAAATCTTCTCAGTAAATATCCCTTTGTAAAGGCTAATTGGTGTTGATTGTTTCAATAGAACTGAGGTGCTAGTCACAGGAAACCAACAGTGAAAGGAACCTACCAGAATAGGGCTCAAACCACTAACTTTAGAGAAGACCCACTCCCCCTTGCAACCCTGAAGTTGAGGTGTAGTTCGCTTTGTTCTGAGAGAAATAATTAAGCATTTATTAAACACTTACTGAGTACAAAGCACTATGCTGAGCACTGGGGATATAAATGGATAAGTTGATCAGTTCCTGCTCTCAAAGAGTTCACTTTCTAATGGAGGAGACAAAACACATGGGAGGTCTCAGGTGAAAGTCAAATGGAAAAGTCCTAGGTCCTTTGTTACCACTTACACTTGCCAAATTCAAATCAGGCCTCAGACACCTACTAGAGGGATAACCCTGGGCAAGTCACTTAAACACTGATTGCCTCAGTTTCCTCACCTGTAAAATTGGGAAATGATAGCATATATCTCCCAGGGTTGTTGTGAGTATCACGTGGAATTATAAAGCACTTAGCATAATGCCTAACATACAGTAAGTACTACATAAGTATTAGCTATCGGGATCTGAAGATTTACAGCTTTTTCCTCATGGCCTGTAGTTCCTGGAAGGCTTTGGGGCAAATGGTACATGAGTCCTGAAACTTATTTTTCAGGAGCCTTGTGGGACAAGGAAGCAGACTTTGAAGACGAGAGATGGAGAAACTTAGAGATGTGGAAGGGATATGGTCAGGAAATGAGGTCAGGAAAGAGGAATGAGTAAGGAGCCCTTCCTTTACCTCCAGCAGCAATGCTGATGGGAGCTGTTCCTGGGTGTAAGAATAGAGACTAGTACAGTGGGAGCAACCTTCTGTCTAGCTGAGTCAATGAACTCCTGCCAATCCAACTCACCCCTCTCCTGTCTCCCATTAACCATTTTTATTTGACATTTCCCAGGTTGAAGATTATTCATCTCATATATAAAGGTGGGGTTTCCGCTCCCACTCCAATTAATGTAATCATGAAAGGCCTATAGAGTCAGATTGAATCAATCAATCTAAAGTATAAACTTTGTGCAAACAAGTCCTTAATCAATTTGAGAGGAATCAATTGCTTTGATCATTAAATAAAACAGATGATGCCATCCAGAAATTACCTTGAGATTGACTTAAAGACTCAGACAGTCCTCTGGGATTGTATTTAACACAGCAAGCCAGTTCAGGAACGCACATCCCAGCAGCAGGTTAATCTATTGGGGGGGGGGGGGGAACTCTAGCCAAGCCCCTGAGAAAAATGGAGATGACTGGAGGTGGTGGCATTGGCTGCTGGAGTGGCCATGGCAAACCCAGAGGAACCACCCACAAACAGGTGTTAAAGGCAATGTCTCAAGATCATCAACAACTTCAGGGAATGAGATGTCTGTTGACAAAGAGAGGTGCCTGTTGTGTTTGTCCTTCATTTTCGAAGAGAACCGTGATGTCTGGGAGATGATGACTTTATGGATCATACCAGGTCACCAACTCTCAGGGTCTATCAGAGAGTTTCACCTCAGGGAACCTCAGGAGTGCTCTACAAAGTTACAAAAAGACTTCCAGTAACCAAGAGCTGTAGTGAACCCTTAGTGCTCATGTGCCTGACTTCCTTGTGTGTTTGAAACCAGTCTCCCCAAGAACATTGTGTGTATAAGAGGAGAATGAACCCTTAATTTGGGGGGGAGGAGGAGGCAGTATATACTACTGTCTATACTGTCTATACCTGTTTAGTAATTACCCTTTTAAAAATCCAAGCAGATAAGGGGGTGGGGAAAACACTGGTGGGAGATCCTGGACAATAATGGTAGACACCCCAGCAACACTCAGGGCTGCCCTCAAATCCTGAGGGAGGATTAGTAACAGCTACTCAGTGGGGCACAGCCCACCAGTGCCAGTAGAAGGAGTGGAAATCTCCTCAGAGGCTGTGCTACAGGAGGAAAACAAAGAGAATCGGATGGTTTTGCTTCCCTTCTTTGACTGGCAGCACAGTTATACCCACTCAGTCCAGGGATCCACTTCCTTTACTTCTAACATTCTTTTAAAAGCCTATTTTGTTGTTTTTGACATCTTCCACCTACTTCCACTCATTTTATCACATCGCTAACATTATTCTGATATTCCTCCCCATACCAGGATATACTCTCTCCTCACACATGCCACATCCAGAGGGAGAGAGAGTTCCAATTTAAAATACAGAAATAATCAGGCATTCTTGTATCCATCATAATATAGGGAGAAAACATGTTGGATAGGAAAATATATTGTATATGTACATACATATACATAAAATACATGCACATGCACATGCACATGCACATACACATACACATACACATACATATACATATACATATACATATATGGAGCACCACCACTGCTGGGGCAACTCTTTTATCCTCAGGGTTCTAAGCATAACTCTAAGGAACTAGAGTTTCTAGTACTTTAGCGTCTAAATTCTCACTGGTATGTTTTCCATTATCAATCAACCAATAGACCTCCATGAGCTTTTATAAAAAGGGTTTACTGGGGGTAACTAGGTGGTACAGTGAATAAAGCACCAGCCCTGGAGTCAGGAGGACCTGAGTTCAAATCTGACCTCAGACACTTAACACTTACTAGCCGTGTGACCTTGGGCAAGTCACTTAATCCCAATTGCCCTTCCAAAAAGTGAAAAAAATGGGGAGGGGAGTTATAGTAATAACAGTTATAGTAATAACAATAACAACAAAAACATTTCTCCTCATACTGGGATGCACTTTTCTTCACACACCTGGAGAAAGTGGGTTCAAAATAAAAGTGCAAAGAAAGTCAGAAACACATGTAGAGAACAAGTGTAGTTGAGGGGTAAACAAGATGCTTGGCCCTGAGAGTCCTTTTCAAATTTAAATACATCCCTTATAAAGTTTCTTTTTTATTAGGTATAGGTCTCTATGAACTCCAAGGATCAATGCCTTTCTAGATCCCATATCTGGTATTTCTTTCCATCACCAGAAATAAAAATCCCTAAAGCTATGAGAATCCTAGGATGAGCATCTTTCTGCATTCATCTGCAGAATTCTAATGGACTCCTTACTGATTCTGGTTGCCAATGAGATAGATGGTAGTTCTTCTAAGCTTTCAAAATTCTGGAGATTTTTTTTAGCTTTCTTTTTTTTTATTAACTTGTTTGTTTGCTTTTAGTTTACAAGATTCAGTTCCAGAATCACTTGAGTTTCAGATTTTTCTCCCCTTCCTCCTCATGCCCCACCCCCACTATTGTGGCATATAGTCATGTATAGGATCTGCAAACTCTTTCACATTGTACAACAGTCTGGTTGTATAGGCGGTGTAGCCAATGGAGTGAACAATGGGAAAAGAGAAACAAAACCAAATATAGAAAAGAATGATAGCATGTATTGCTTCAATCTCCATTTAAACTCTGATCTTTCTAGATCTTTCTCTGAATGTAGACATCTCCTTCCATCCTGAGACTTGTAGAGTTGTCTTTTGACTGCGCGATGCTGAGAAGAGTCCAGTTTTTCAAGGTTGGTCGTCACACATATGTTGTATCTGTGACTGTGTATAAATTGTTCCTGGGTCTGCTCTTCTCACTTAGCATCAATTCGTATAAGCCTCTCCAGGTAATTATGAAGTCCATCTCCTTCCCATTTCTTACAGCACAATAGTATTCCATCACATTCATATACCATAACTTTTTCAGCCATTCCCCAATTGATGGGCATCCCTTAAATTTCCAGTTTTATTGCCACCACAAAAAGAGCTGCAATAAATATTTTTGTAAATATGGGACCTTTTCCCACTTTTATGATCTCTTTGGCATACAACCCCAAAAGTGGTATTACTGGGTCAAAGGGTATGCAAGTATTTATAGCCCTTGGGCATAGTTCCAGATTGCCCTCCAGAATGGTTGTATCAGTTCACAGCTCCACCAACAATGCATTAGAGTTCCAATTTTTCCACATCCTCTCCAGCACTTGTCATTTTCCTGTTTTGTCATCTTAGCCAATCTGACTGGTGAGGTGTGGTACCTCAAAGTTGTTTTGATTTGCATTTCTCAAATTAATTGTGATTTAGAGCATTTTTCCAGATACTTAAAGATATCTTTAATTTCTACCTCTGTAAATTGCCTGTTCACATCCTTTGACCACTTATCAATTAGGGAATGACTTACATTCTTGTAAATTTTACTTAATTCCCTGTATATTTTAGAAATGAGGCCTTTATCAGAGATACTGGTTGTAAATATTTTTTCCCAATTTCCCACTTCTCTCTTAATCTTGGTTACACTGGCTTTGTTTGTACAGAAACTTTTCAATTTGATGTAATCAAGATTATCCATTTTGCATTTTATAATGCTCTCCAACTCTTCTTTGGTCATAAAGTCTTCCCTACTCCATAAATCTGACAGGTAAACTATTCCTTACCTCCCCAGATTATTTACAGTATCAGCCTCTATACCTAGATCATGCATCCATTTAGACTTGACTTTGGTGTATGGCGTTAGATGATGGTCTATGCCCAGTTTCTGCCATACTATATTCCAATTTTCTCAGCAGTTTTAGTCATATAGTGAATTCTTAACCCAGGAATTGGGGTCTTTGGGCTTATGAAACAGTATATTACTATAGTCATTGACTACTGAGTGTTTTGTACCCAATCTATTCCATTGATCCACTACTCTATTCCTTAGCTAGTACCAGGCAGTTTTGAGGACTGCTGCTTTATAATAGAGATTAAAATCTGGTACAGCTAGGTTACCTTCCCTAACATTTCTTTTCATTAATTGCCTTGATCTTATGGAATTTTCGTTCTTCCAAATGAATTTTTTCACTATTTTTTCTAGTTCAAAATTTAATTTAGGTAAAATTGTCATTTTTATTATATTAACTCTACCCAGCCATGAGCAATTGATGTTTTTCCCATTAGTGAGATCGGATTTTATTTGTGTGATAAGTGTTTTGTAGTTGTGTTCATAAAGATACTGGGTTTGTTTTGGCAGGTAGATTCCCAAATATTTTATAATGTCTACAGTAACTTTAAATGGGGTTTCTCTTACTATCTCTTGCTGTTGAACTTCATTGGAAATATATAGGAATGCTAAGGATTTATGTGGGTTTATTTTATATCCTGCAACTTTGCTAAATTTATTGTCTCAAGAAGTTTTTTTCTTGATTCTCTAGGATTCTCCAAGTATGTCATGTCATCTGCGAAGAGTGAAAGTTTAGTATTTTCTTTGCGTAATTTGATTCCTTTGATTTCTTTTTCTTCTCTAATTGCTACTGCTAACATTTCTAGTACCAGACTGAATAAGAGGGGTGATAGTGGATTCCTTGTTTCACCCCTGATCTTATAGGAAATGCTTCTAGTTTATCCCCATTGCATATAATACTTGCTGATGGCTTTAAGTAGATGCTGCCTATTATTCTAAGGAAAACTCCATTTATTCCTATACTTTCAAGTGTTTTTAATCAGAATGTATGTTGTATTTTGTCAAAGGCTTTTTCAGCATCTATTGAAACAATCATATGGTTTCTGCTAGTTTTAT
>CM053593.1:58484820-58497594 GCA_028646575.1 Pseudocheirus occidentalis
CTCTCCCACCTCAGAATTTCACCTTTTCAAGTATCATCCCTTTGTATTCAATTCATCCTTTACCTTCTATATACACATATACACTCATGCTCAGATATGTATTCATATGCATATATAGCCTCCTATTTAGACATATGTGTAAGTATACTTATATATACATTTGTATTCCCCTCCCCTATCCTAATACTAAGAACAGTTTCCTAAGTTACTATGATTGTTTTTCCATATTGGCATGTAAATAATTCAAATTTGATAAGTTCCTTTTGATTTTTTCCCATGTTTACCTTCTCATGCTTCTTGTGTTTGATTGTCAAATTTTCTGTTCAGTTCTGGTTTTTTCAGCAAGAATTCTTGAAAGTCCTCCACCTCCTTGAATGACCACATTTCCCCTAGAATAATGTGCTCAGTTTTGCTGGGTAGTTGATTCTCGGTTTTAATCCCAGCTCCCTTTGATCTTCGAAATATCATATTCCAGGCCCTTCGATCCCTCAGTGTAGAAGCTGCCAGATCCTGGGTTATCCTGATAGTGCTTCCACAGCATTCAAAGGTTTTCTCTTGGCAGCCTGTAATATTTTCTTCTTTAACTGGGTGTTCTGGAACCTGGCAATAACATTTCTAGGAGTTTTCTTTTGGGGATCGATTTGAAGAGGTGATTGGTGAATTCTTTCAAGTTCTACTTTGCCCTCTGATTCTAAAACATCAGGGCAATTTTCTTTGAGGATTTCTTGAAGGATGCTTTTCAAGTTCTTTTTCTGGTCATGGGTTTCAGGTAGACCAATAATGTTCAAATTGTCTCTACTGGATCTATTTTCCAGGTCAGTGGTTTTCTCAAGGAGATATTTCACACTGCTTTTTATTTTTAGTTTCTTTGTAACAGTTTAATAGTATGTAGGTTTCTCATAAAGTCATTAGCTTCTACTTGCTCTACTCTAATTCTGAAGGAAGTATTTTCTTCAGAATGCTTTTGAGAGTCTTTTTCCATCTGGGAAATTCGACTTTTTAAGGCATTCGTCTCCTCATTGGCTTTCTGGGCCTCTTTTTGCCATTTGAGTTAATCTATTTTTTTTTTATAGTGTTGTTTTCTTCAGTCAGGTTGTTGACTCTCTCTTCATGATTTTGTCACATCATTCTCATTTCTTTTCCCAAATTTTCCTACACTTCTCTTATTTGTTTTTCAAAGTATTTTTTCAGTTGATCCATTGCTGCTAGGAATTCTTCAAGTGTCTTGGAAGCATTTGATATGGGAGTTCTGACTGTGTTGTCTTCCTCCCATTCCATACTTTGATCCTTTTTGTCCACAAAAAATGATTCTAGAGTTTTATTGCTGTTATTTTGCTTCCTTTTCCTCATGTTGGCCAGTCAATTAATTGGTTGGGTTTTTTAGCTCTGTGAAACTCTGCTTCCAGGAGGAAAAGCTCTGTTCCAAATCACTGGGGTTTTCCCAGCTGCCAGAGCTATTAGGGAGGTGTTGCAGCCCCTGCCCCTGCTTTGGCTTGCTGAAAGCACATCCCAGGACCACCACCCAAGACCACAATCCGTATCCAGGCCGCTCAATGCAAGAGCACTTGGCCCTGATCAATCAACTCAGCCCCATTGTGGAGTCCGCAGGCCAGGGGCTCTGAAGAAGCCCAGTGGGGGCAGCCACCAGTTACAGCAGCTCCTGCCCTTCCCCCACTGCTTCCTTGCCCTGGGGTCAGATTGGCCAAACTGCTTTTCCTCCCCCAAATTTAGTTTCCAAGTTTCACTTTCACTTACCATCTAATCCTGGTTTGCTGGATGTGAAGATACCCTCAGGTGCTGTAGATCTTCTCTGAAGTAGACTCTCGCTCTGGCGTGCGTGGCTCAGCTCCTCCTGACCACCCTGGGGCCTGGCCTGGCCACATTTCAGTTTTGGGCTGGGCTGGTCTCAGCTCCAGGCCTGCCGGCCTGCTGGATGAGCCCCTCCTGCCTAGCTGCCCCTCTCCAATCCCTGTTTTTCACACCTTGGTAGATGTGGAGTTGCTGGAGGCTGCAAATCTTCTCCCTTGTAGACTGGCTGTGGCACAGCTCAGCTTGGCTGGGCTCCTTCCTACCACCCTGGGCCTGGCCGCGGTTTTGGTTTTAGGCTGTGCTGGCTTTGGCTCCTGGCCTGCCACGATGAGCCCCTGCTGCCGAGCTGCCTTCAGCAAGAGATGTGTTTTCTATATTTTTGTGAGTCTGAAAGTCCTAGACTTTGTCTGGGGTCATGATTTATGGGTGTTTAGGGTGGTTGTGTGGGAGCTGCGGAACCTTGCTGCTTCTATGCCGCCATCTTGGCTCCACCCCCGCTACCCCTGCTTTTTTTACTTTAGCTGAGGCATAGTATATTCTACTCCATCCTTGTACCTTTACCCTATGTATATCCCCTTGTTTCAAATATGTTTCTTGTAGACAGCATATTATAGGATTGTGGTTTTTAATACATTCTGCTATCTGCCTCCGTTTTATGGGAGAGTTCATCCCATTCACATTCACAGTTATGATTACTACCTGTGACTTTCCTTCCTTCTCATTCCCTCCCCTGTTTATATCTTTATGTCTTCCTTTTCCCTTCCCCTCCTTAAAAATTTTCCCTTTGGCCACCACCTCCCTCAGTATCCCCTCCCTGTGTTCCCCCCTCTTTACCTACCCTTTCCCTTTGCTACTCTTTCCCTCCCTATTGACTACCTTCCCCTTCTTATACCCCTCCCCCTTCTATTGCCTGTAGGTCACAATAGATTTTTATTCTTAACAGTGTATGTTATTCCCTCTTTGAACCCAAACCAATGCTAGTAAAATTCATACATTTACTCCCTCCCTCTTTTCCCTCTATTATTGTGTCTTTTCATGTTACAATCTAAACTTAGCCATTTGTATTGATCCCTCTTTAAGTAAGAACAACTGAGAGTAACGATCATATGATGCTCATCTCCTTCCTTCCCATCCCTCCACGTTAGTATGTTTTTTCCAATTTGGTCACTGTAGATTTGAATTTATCTCCTACCTCACTAATTTCATTTTTAAATCTGTTTTGAGATTCTCCAAGAAGGCTCTTTGGGCTTGAGACCAATTCAGGTTTCCTTCTGTGGTCTCCAGTGTGAGTATAGAGTCTGTGTTGCCTTCTGAATTTGGTTGTTCTTGCTCACTATAAAAAGATTTGATGGTCCTAGCCTTTGCAGTTTCCTTCTTCCCCATTGTGAGCACTTATGTCCTGGATTTTTAGAGTGGCTGTCCCCTTCTGGGGTGTTGAAGTACTGAACTTCTCAGGCTGGGACATAGGGGTTTGGTAGCCATATGCTTTGAGTGTGAGGACTGAGGCCAAGACCAGGACTCTCAATGATTTCCCTGAACTACCCTGAGGCTTACAGAGTAACCTCTGGGGGTGAGGTGGTCTGGCTCCTTCAGGTTTCCACCTCTGTGTCTCTGGGCTACAGCTTAGGCAGGTTCAGTAGCTGGAAGCCAAAGGGCCAGGCTGCAGTTGTTGTTAGGGCCTGCTGGCACCATCCTCCTGGGCTTAGGGTCCGTACTGTCTTCCTTCCCCTTTCCTCAGCCACACCCAAGCCTTGGGCTGTTTCCACTAATTCAAGATTTTACTTTGGGTGGGGTATTTAACTCCAGACTTTCCTGGGTCAGGGAAGGGGGGGAATCAGAGCAACTAAACTTTATTCCTCCATCTTGGCATCTGGAAGTTTGGGTGTATGATTTTAAACATCCAAGTTGCCCCAGGGAAAGCTGTTGAGCCTGCTGTGGGTCCCAAGTTTTTTCTTACCTGGTTTGATGATCCTCTGTCCTGTGGTGAGACGGCTGCAAATCCCTTTGGCTGGGTAATTCTGCTGGCTGGCTGGGGCTTCTTCCCAGTCTGTCACATTCTGCTCTCAGCTCCATGCTGGTACGGTTCCTGTGTGCTCTGGGTTCTCCTTTCCCAGACCTGAGTAGGCACTTTCCTGGGCTGGGAATCTGCCACACTCTGTCTCCCACTGGGTTCTGTCATTCTTAAATCCATTTAAATTTACTTTTTAGCCTTTAGGGACAGAATTGTTCAAGACCTTGGAAAGGCTACAATTTGCTTTCCACCATCTTAGCTCCGCACCCCACCCCTACCCCACCAAGTTCTGAAGATCTTAATGTAGTCAACACCATTTCTGAATACTATGTTGACTAAGATTAGGGGGAAAAAACACGAAAGGGAGGTATCATGTACTAATGGACACACAGCAGCCAAGTGGGAGACAGGGAAGCTAGACAGGGAAGCTGGCCCTTTCTCCACCCAGCAGCACCAACCAATTCTTGCCTGACACCCATCAGTAAGGAAAAAATATTGAGGATTAGGGACATTTTTTCTATATGTTAATTCAGGATTTACTTAGTGTCTCCTGAGTCATCAATTCTTCTTGCTAGTTAGAAAGGCTTCAAATTTCCAGCTGCTTCCTCTATCTCTCTAATACCTGAACTCCTTTCTCCTACTCACTGCAATTTACAGCCTAACTGGGCTCTCAAACACTTGGCAATCCCCAGCTCATATTCTACTGTTGCCTCACTCTTTCTTTAAGACCACTAAGTCCTCCTAAATCACTAAACACATGAAACCAAGTTGTTAGGAACCCTCTTCCATTTCTCCAATTTCCATGATCCAACAGCTAGTTTTCAACACCATATCTCTCACAAAATTATTGTTCTTTATATTTATTTACAATTTTATTTGATTAATAATAATGCTGATACCAGAAGCTAGAAGTTACATATCACTTTATGATTTATGAACTACTTTTCAAATATTATCTCATTTGGTCCAAGACGGGGGAAAGGGCTATTTTTATTCTATTTTATGGGTGAGAAAACTGAAACAAACTGAGGTTGTGATTTGCCCAGAGTCCCACAGCTAGTTAAGTGTCTGAAGTTAGATTTGAATTCTGATCTTCCCAATTCTGGAGCCATGAAAACATGTTATAAGCTATACTAAGTAAGCCTTATATGTAACTAGTTGTTATTGATTGCTGTATGCCACTGTAGGCTCTAGCATGCAGTTCCTCTTATTTTGGAATTTGTAGACTTTGTCACAGGATTTTTTAAATTTCTTTTTTGACACCTAGTTTCTCTTTATTAGTTAGGATTAGATCCAGAACAGTGCTCTCCTTCCTCCCTTCCTTCATTCTTTAATGGTTGCTCCTTCCCTCTATTGAGGCTACTACCAACACTTTCCTTCACAGAGGGCTTACCACTTTCCTGGTAACTCCATTCCCCATCAGCAGTTCTATTTGACTTCTGTTCCTCAGAACATGCCCTGACACCAGGTACCTCCTGGATCCCCCTTTTTCTGCTGCCTTTTGTGTTTTCTTCCCCCATTAGATGGAAAGCTCCTCAAAGGAAGGAACCATTCTTTTCCTTGTTTGTATCCCCAGAACTTAGCACAGTACCAAGTGCTTATATAATGTTTATTGAACTGAATTACTGATTATCTCCAATTTATCCTATCTAGATCTTGTGTGTACATAGTTGTTTGCCTACATAGGTCTCCTCTATTATATTATGAATTCCTTGAGATCAAAAGCTGTCCTTCATGTCTCTTTGCATTCCCAGCATTGAACACAGTATAGTGCTTGGAACACTATAGGCAAATAATAAATGCTCATTGACTTGACTTACTGACTTCGAGAATAAAATTAATAACAAAAACAACTCAAGAGAACTTATCTCCAGTTGCTTTGATTTTAGCTGCCAGAAACCTCCGGCAGCTACCCAGACGATGAAGTCTCTCATCACTACTATATCCTGCCTCTGGGTGTCAGCTATGTGTTCTGATTTTGGAATTCATCATTCACTTCCTCCTTCTGGCTGTGGTACCTGTTGTATGCTCCCTAGCACAATGTCATTTATTTCCCCATCCATTAATACTCATCCAAGTACTCTTCACCATGCTTCCTTGCTCAGGTTGTAAATTTCCTCACAGCAGTATCCTTAAGTACTTGCTAACTACTATTATTGAAGAGATAAAGATATCCACATCCATTCTTCTGCAGCTAGTATAAACTAGGAAGCATCTATTCCTTTTTAACCGATACAGTCTTTGTCCATGACTTCCCATAAATCTTCTATGGAGGATTTATCCAACATGCTAGTGGCCTAGCCCTGCTTCTTTTAATATTTCATAGATCCCGAGTTCCCTGAGAGCAAAGACTGTCTGTCTCATTCTTCTATTTGCATCCTCAGAGATTAGCCCAGGGCTTTGCACAGAACAAACACTTAATGACTGCCTTTTCTATTGTTCATTCCCCCTCAGCAGGCCCACCTATTATTCTTCATCTTTGCTACATAAACAGCTGACCTCTTTTTCTGTTCTTATGTCCCTTTAATGATGTATTTACATGACAATTCATATGCAAGTCATTGTGAATAATATGGCACAACTGACTTATACCTGCCATATTTCAGCCAATTTACACCCATGAGGATAGTTTCTTAATAAGTAATGCTGCTTCATTGCCTTTATTATCTAATCTTATGGTTTTTTTTATTAATGTATAGCATTCCATTGCTGCTATCTGGTCATGAGCCGTATCCTATAAAGTTTCAGTAATGCCTGTCAAGTCAAATTTAGCTTATTGCATTAAAAGTTCTATAATAAAAGGGTGGGATACTATGGATTTTAGAGAGAAAAAGAAAGACTCAAGTCTATCCTATTGACAATTTCCTCCCCATCTCCACATCAGCTGTGAGGGCAAGAGCTCAGAAAGAATCCTCTGGATCTGTGAATGGGCTTCATACTTGGAGGCAGAAGACCCTGGTTCATGTCTTAATTCATTGATTTAGACTAAAACTACATACAAGGTGCCCCCAAACTCTTACTGTGCTATTAAAGGCTATAATGGCACACTAAGACTTTTAGAACACCCTGGAGAAATGTCTCTTCCCCACCCTGGGGCATAGTTCCTCTTCTGCACACTTCACTCCTTATAAAAATGAAGAGGCTAAAATGAATGATCTCGAAGCACCCTTTCAGCTGCAATGAACTAATTCTGTCATGAGGACTGGCACCAACAATATGATGAAGATAAAAAAATTTTAAAAGACAAGAATTTTAATCAACATGATAAATAATCACCATTCCGCAGGACCACTGGTGAAGTATATTATCCATGGGTTGGACAAAATGGCCCCTGAAGTCCCTTCTAAACCAGATATTCTGTGTTTCTATAAGCCTGTGGTCAATAGTTGGAGAGATTGGCCTGGAATTGTGATTGGAAGGAGGAGCAGAAGCTATGAAGAGAGTGTTTTCTTGATGTGCATTCAATGTGTTGTGAATGTTAGTTTGCTTGAAATCGCAATGTGAGGACATACATAGTATGTGGATCCTGAGAGCCACTAAACTGCATTTACAAATTGGACTGAATTAGGTGGCTAGGTGGCTAAAATAGGCCCCAGAGTCAGGAGGACCTGAGAACTCAATCCAGCCTCAGACACTTAACATAAAACTAGCCATGTGACCTTGGGCAAGTCACTTAATTCCAATTGCCCTATCTTCCCCCCTCCAAAAAGCAAAAAAAAAAAAAAAAAAAAAAAAAAAAGAATTGGACTGAACACAGTGAAAACATGGAATGGCATCATCTTCATCATCATCATCAAGTACTATGACCTATTTGTTAGTTAAAACGACAGGCAGCATTGCTAACCAATCATGATCCTGTTTGGCAAAAGAGATATTACTGATACATCTGATACTGATACAATCACCCTAATTGTTTGTCCACCACCTAGCTAGAGACAAGTGAACTCTCTATGGTGCTTGGAAAGTCAGTGACCTTCTGTTCCTCAGTTCTACTTTCCTCCTCGTCACATTGCAGACTTGTTTTCAAAGTATAGATGATCTGAGGATTTACCCATTCAGAAATTAGCCTGCCTGTCTCCCCACCTCAGCAAACCCTGCCTCCTTTTTAAAGTGCATATATTCCAATAAGCCCTAGTTATGTAACTTTGGCATGATAAAGTCAGCTCTCAAATCAAATAGATAGACATGCTTGGATATTACATATAGAATCAGTAGAGTAAAGGAATGTCCAACTCATGGTTCCAGTAGAGTCAATCTTTAAAAGATACTTCAACTCTTAACCTGGTTCTCAGCTCACACCTGGGTGTAGAACTCAGAACCTGGTGCAAACTGGAATTCATGAGGTACAGTGTATTTCCCAGTCTCAGCTATCTGGTTGCTTGCTGGGAGCTCTGATCACTTTTGACTTCATAGAATTGGGTGAGTGGACTCAGCAGTAAGTCCTAGCATGGAACAAGGACATTATCAATGTCCTAGCATCCTTCCCCAACCTTAACTGGGACACCCCTCTCCTCCAGTTGCCTCTCTTGCCCCTTCTTAGTGCCCTTCTCTGGTCAGCTCCCCAAATAACACATGTAACAGATGTGAAGAAGAGCAGACAGAGTGAAAGTAGTGTTCCCTCAGTCTTCCCAGACTCCTCACCATTAGACACTGCCCACCACCATGAAACTTCTCCCAGTCCAGAGAGAGCTAGGATGAAAAGCTGTAAGATCAGAATCTCTCCTTATGAACCAAATCACCGAGCAAGCATTGTACTCTAGTTCAGTTGGTTTATTACTCATACTCTGAGAATATGTGTATGGGCATCACAGGTCACGAGTAATAATATCACCCTTATTCTTAGATATTAAATCCGATGAATTACTTGGCCTCTCCACCAATATTCTTCTTTCTAAATCTTGCCATGATGTTTGATGATATCTGGCTTAGTGATGTATGTGAGCAGTTTTCTCCCTCCCCTTCCATTTTCCATTGAAAGCTCTTGATCAGATTCTAGTCTCCAGAAAAATTTCTTCTTTCTATCCCTTGTCCCATCTTGTCCCAATAGCACAACATCAATCCTTTTCCCAAAGTACAGGTCTGGAAATCCAAATTCCCTTCTCCAACACCATCTCCTTAACCAACTGTTCACTTTCCATATCTGACTTTCTCTTCTGAAATCCATATTTTGAACAGGAAAGTGATTTTTAAAATACCACTTATACCCCTAGGTCCTTTCATTCATTTGTTAGGATGTCATGATCCCAGAGAAGCTTTTAGTATCATTTGCCTGTACATGAATCACAAGAAGTGGCTATTGGTATGAGTTCTGACAAGTCTCCAGAAGTCCTCTGTCACATCCCAGATGCACACCTCAGAAAGGAAGCACATTCCCCAATTGTGTGTGTCAGAAAGACATATGGCTGCCCCAGTACCACTCAGCAGGTAAGCACAACCTTCATGATTCATCTCTTCTTCCCGTGAGAGGTGTTTGACATATCGGCAGACCCTGCAGAGATCCATCACCATTTCTTAGAACACGAGAAACTGTTTCTCCCTCCTAGGGTCCAGCTCCCCCTTCTTGACAGAATGGCCTCAAAACCATTACAGAACTCCCAGGGTTTAGTTGTCCTTCTCAGTGGCATATTCTTCCACACTCCAGCGTCCTGATTGGTTTGGTTTCACTTGTTTCTTGAGATGCTTTTGACTCTTTGCTATCCTCTTGAAGAAAAGTTTCCTCTGTAATGTTTTCTATGTCATAAGGCATGGTCTACTCCAAAGCAAAGAAGGTCACAGAATCACAGAATTTCAGAGATGGAAAGGACTTCAGCAGCATTCTGGTCCACATAATGCCTGGAAAAGAATCTCCATTATGACATCACCAACGAGTGGTCATCCAGCCTTTGTTTGAAAGTATTGAGTAAGGGGAAATCTGCTCCTTCCCAAGGCAGACCATTCTACACTGGGAGGGCTGCAATTCTTAAGGAGTTTTTCCTGACATTAAGTCTAATTTTACCTCTTCACAAATTCCTGTCATTACTCCTCATTCTGTATGTTGAACCCATTTTCCCCCAAGCAAAAGATTTTTAGATACTTAGAGATGCCCCCAGAACCTTCCAATTTTCTGAATAAATATTTCTAGGTCCTTCAACTGATACTTATACAGAATGCACACTATCCTAATTATGTTCTTCTGGATACTCTCCACTTTACCATAGACCTTTCTCAAATGCAATGCCAAGGATGCAATACAATGTTCCAGATGTGTCTGACCAGGGCAGAACATAGCAGAGCTGTCATCTCACTATTCCTTGTGGCTAAGACTCTCTGAATGCAACTCAAGATCATATTAGCTCAAAAAAAAAGAAAAAAAGATCATATTAGCTCTCTGGGTTGCCATATTAAATTGTTGACTTATGTTGAGCTGGCAATTCACTTAATTGGGGTCCTCGACCTTTTTTTATATATATATATAGACCTATTTTGGCAGTCTGGTAAAGTCTATGGATTCCTTTTCAGAATGGTGTTTTAAAATTCATAGTATTACAAAGGAAAATAATTATATTGAATGAAGATATTGTAAAAACAAAACCAGAAATAGATAACCAAAGTTCACTGACCCACATTAAGAACCACTACACTAAAACTTTTCAGTCTTTTGCATGTGCCTACTGTCTAGCCATACCTTTTCATCTTGTAATTATGAAATCAATTTTCCTCTTCTGTTTTTCTTCTTTATCAATTTGTTTGGTGATATCATCTCTCGTGGATTCAATTATCATCCCCATGCTGTTTTCCTTATGCAGTCCCAACCTCCAAATTTGGATGTCAAGCTGTCTATCAGACATCTCAAACTGAAGGTCCTACAGACATCTTAAACTCAATGTGTCCGTAACTAACCTTTCCTGTTACTGGTGGTAGGAATACAAAGATAGGCAAAAGACAGTTCCTAACCACTGATAGAGGAAGCTAGGTGGTCCTGTGGATAGGGTGCCAGCTCTGAAATCAGGAAGATTCAATGTAAGTCCAAATCCAATCTCTGACACTTGGTAGCTATGTGACCCTGAGCAAATCACTTAACCCTGTTTGCCTCAGTTTCCTCATCTGCAGAATGAGTTGGAGAAGGCAATGGTAAACCACTCCATTATTTTTGCCAAGAAAACCCCAAATCAGGTCACAGAGAGTCAGACATGACTAAAAAATGACTTATCAAACAAATGGTGGTGGTCAAGGGCACCATAATCTCCGTAAACACTCAGATTCACAGTATAGGTGTCATTTATGCCTCTTTATGCTCTCTCATCTCCCTCCCATCAGAGGTCGAGTCCTTCCATTTCTACCTTCATGGTATCTGTTCTATATGGGCCCTTCCCTTCTCTGACACTGCTACCACCCTGGTGCACCCCTCGTGACCTCATACATAGACTATGGCAAAAGCCTCCTGATAGTGTCCCTGCCTCAATCATCTCTTCACTCCAGTCCATCATTCATTCAGCTCTCAAAGCAATCTTCCTAAAATATTGGCGATAATGTTACCACCATCATCACCCCATTCAATAAAATTCAGTAGGTTCCAATCACTTCTGGGATGAAATATTAATTTCTCTATTTGGTATTCAAAGCCTTTCATAATCTGATCTCCTCCTACCTTTCCAATCTTTTTACATCTTAGCTCATCCCCACATAACTCTATAATCTAGTGGCACAGACCTCCTGTTCCTCACGAAAGATAATCCATCTCCTGACTCCAGGCATTTTCACTACTCTTAGTCATCTCTACTTCCTAGCTTCCCTGACTTCCTTTAAGCCCCCATTAAAATTCAGTCTTCTACAAGAAACTCTCTTCTCAGTCTCCCTTAAATGCTAGTTCTTCTCCCTGTGAACACCTCTAATTTGTCTTGTCTACTAGAATGTGAGCTCCTTGAAAGAAGAAAATGTCTTTTGCTTTCTTTGTATTCCCTGGGCTTAGTACACTGCCTGGAACATAGTAGACACTTAGCAAATGCCTTTCAACTTCATTTTATATTTATTCCAAATGAGTCTTACCTTCTTAGATTTAGTCCAATATTTAGCAATGAATTTGGGAGTTAAGAAACTTGTATTTAAATCTTGACTTCAACAGTCACTAATTGTTTCACCTTGGATGAGCGACTTTACCTTTCTATGGCTTATCTGTATGACTCATTCTATTCCTCATCTGTAAAATTAGAATAATAATAATACTTACAGGCTCCAGGCCCCAGAGAAGTTTATAGTCTCCTCTCTTACTCTATACTCTCCAGTCATGGACATAGGTTTTAAGATACTCCCTGGATCCCAGGGTAAGAAAACTCCCCCATTCGTGAACTCCAAAGACTTTTCTCTTTATAATCTTGACATTGTTCACCCCCATTTTACAATGCCTAAATCATCTAATCTTGGAGCTTTAACCTAGAGGAAACTCCTTCTCTATTATCCAGATCCAACCTGAAAGCACTGTCTGGGGAGAAATGAGTCTTCTTGGACACTAACATGACCAACATGGCACTTGTTTTAAAGTAGGCTTCTTGATGACATTGCCTTTAAACTAGCATCTGGATCCTTCTCATCAGAAGGCTTTGTGCCTCTCAGCCAGTCTAAATCACTGTCCTTCCTTTCCCTGAATCTGAATCCCTACCTATACTGTCACATCAATGGCATCTCCTCTGACTTTTTATTCCATACTCAAAACCCTCCAAAATCCTTTCCACTGAGTTCTCCTTTTCAACTTTCCTGTACCTAAATCATTGAGAAGACTCACAGTGACACAAATACCCAAGGTCCAAGCTGTTGTAGGCCAAGACTTTCAGGGTCCTTGGCCTCATTAGTTCCCCAGTTCTACAAAGGTCATTAGGCAGATATGCAAGGAAAGTATAATCTTATCGGGTGGATGCTCTCATTGGTTTCATGAATATCTAAATAAAATACTGAGTTAATTTGCAAGTCTTGATTGTAAC
>CM053593.1:58497694-58520562 GCA_028646575.1 Pseudocheirus occidentalis
TATCTTTGGCTCTGTATGAAATGGCTCTGCAATAAACAGACTATGGAATACATCCCCATCTCTCTCCCTCTTTCTTATTCAGCTAGAAGCTCTCTCTCCCTTTATTTCACTCAGCTGGTAGCTAGGCCCAGACTTGCTAGCTGCAGCACCAACCAGCAAAAGATAGTAAATGATTTTTCCTCTTGCACCATGTCTTATTCTGTGCCTCAGGTCACAAATCCAGGTTTCAGATACTATGCCTGGAATTCTCTGCTTTATGGACTGCTATCAAACATCTCACATGTTCCTTACCCCAAAATTAACATCAGAGCAATGAAAAATCTGCCCATGTTGTATACCCAGATTTCAGCAAAGACTTTGATGAAGTTTCTTTTAATATCCTCACAGACAAGAGAGAGAAACATAGGGTGTCTTTGGTATACAGTAAAGATGGTTTTACAACTAATAAGATATCTGGATGCAAAGAATTAATGGATCATTGTTGATCTAAAGGAAGGTCCCAAGCGCTATGCTGCTAGGTACCATCTCAGGCTGTGTTACATTCCAAATTTTTTTATCACTAACTTAAATGAAGACTGAGAAGACAATGTCTTTTATTACAAAGATAAGATGCAGCTCAGAGGGATAGTTCAACATTGGATGACAGAATTTGGCCAAAAAAAAAAAACGATCTTGGCAAAAATGGAACAATAGGTCAAATCTAACAAGATTAAGTTTTATAGCAAAAATGTTCAACAATCCAAGAATAGGTGAGACAAGAATAGGTGAGAAGAGAAAGATCTAGACAGAACTGGGAGTTCTGGACAGCACCTGCTGACAATTTAATCGGTCAATAACATGACTTACAGTGTTTGGGACCTTAGAGGTCATCTCATTCAAGGATCCTTAGTCTGAGCTTCTCAGACTCCCAATGGGATCACTGATAGATTTCACAAGTCCACACGTTTAGATGGGGCAAAATACATCATCATTTTCACTATCTTTTTCTGAAATTTAGAATGGCCTATAGTTATGAATTTTTTGAAAACAGTATTCTGAAAAGAGGGCCCATAGGCTTTCCTAGACTGTCATAGCAATTCAAGACACACAAAAAGATCAGGATTCTTGATCTAGTACTCAGATTTCTTCCAATTCTGATAGTTCGTAATTTTGCAATTTAAAACATGAAGTTAAAACTGCCGTAAGAAATAAGTAATTGAGTGACTAAGCTCCAGAGAGATAGATTGTAAGGGTTTTTACCTTGATTTGTTCTACTTGATCAGAGCAGGGGTGTTAACATCTTGGGTTTTACTGGTTTTACTCCAAGAAGTTTTAGATTTTTGGTACAATTCCAGCAGAGTAAATGGAGGATTTTTGTTCCCAAAGAGTCTTCTTATGCTATATGAACTCCAACATACTCTTTGTTCCAATGTCATTGAATCCAATGCTATTCTTTATACCAGACTCTCCATCTCTTGTCTCTAGGCTGGATCTTGGCCATGCATGGGATTCTCTTTCTTCATCTCCATCTTTTAGCTTCTGTGGCTTTCTTCAAGTTCCAACTAAGAGCCCACCTACTACAGGAAGCCCTTGGCAATCAACCCCCCTTAAATCCAGTGCTTTCCTTCTGTTGATTATCTCTAATTTATTCAGTAAATTGCTTGTTTGTACAGCATTGTTTTTGTGTTGTATTCCCCATTACAGTGAACTCCTTGAGAGTAGGAACTGGTTTTTTTTTCCTTTCATTGTATCTTCAGCACTTATCAAATGTTTGGCACACAGTAGGTTCTTAATAAATGCTTATTGACTTGACTTGAGAAGGCATTTCAGACTGGATCACGGCCACTGAATAAGAATGATAGACCTGGGTGCTAGTCCTCATTCTGCCCTTTACTAGCTGTGTGACCTTGGACAAAGTCATTTAATTTCTTTGGGCCTCAATTTCCTGAAATTTATTAAATGTAGAGGTTAAGCTCCATGATCTCTTTGCTTCTTCCCAGCTTTAACAAACCATTTTACGAATTATTCAGAAAATTTATTTAATTCTTGACTTCTTGTCCCCATTGGCTGTCTAGATCATATATCTTTATCTCAGCTTGAATTCCTGTAACATTTCCTTCACCTGGATAAACACTAACAATTACATTTCTAAAGGACTAAAGCAATGTTCATGGAGGTCGACATTACCATCAGTCAAATATACTCATTTGTGTATATTGTGTGCCTTTCCTCCAGCTAAGGTCAGGATTTCACAATGAGACATTTCTGTAGAGAATTAGGATTGGTCTAATGAGCAGTAGGGAACTTCCAGAGCTCTGAAGACATTGTACATTGAGAAGAAGGAACTAACCCCACACCGCTCCATCAATTTGATATTTTTTTCAATGAATTTGTCTTTGCTGATCAATTACATACAGGCTTGAAACCTACAGAGAATGGTAACAAAAAACGCTTTTGTTGTATTTGTTCTAGCAGGAGCAGAGTATGTGTTATTGTCACCAACATCATCACCATCACCAACATTTATGTAGTGCCTGCTACGTGCTAAGTATTTTTACAAATATCTTATTTTAGCCTTACAATGGCCCTGGGAGATAGGTGCTATTATTATTCTCATTTTACAGATGGGGAAACTGAGGTCATCACAGTTAAGTGACGTGCCCAGGGTCACATAGTCAGTAAGTGTTTTAGGCCAGATTTGGATTCGGGTGTTCCTGGAGTCAGGCTCTATCCACCACACTACCTTGTGCTTTGCTGCCTTCAGTTAAGCTCACTGTGGCTCTGTTGTCTACAAGACCAAGAATCTGCCAAACTGGGTGAAAGTATTACCAACCTCCCTAACCGTATGAATGGAACATCACAGCACTGTAAGTTCCTTTTAATCTAATTTGGTATAGATTCATTCTTTAACAGTTTGGATGATTGCCAATAGGCTAATAATAATAGTGATATCTAGGATTTATATAGTGTTCTGAGGTTTGCAAAGTGCTTTTCAAATATCTCATTTTATCCTCATAACAACCCTGAAAGATAAATGCTATCATCATTCCCATTTTAGAGTTGAGGAAACTGAGGCAGAAAGAGATTATGTGTCTTATCCCAGTCACACAGCTAGAAAGAATCTGAGATTGAATTTGAACTCAGGTCTTCCTGAGTTCAAGCTGCAGCCAAGAGCTTGCATCTAACACATTGAAGCACACAAAAGTCCCCTGGCTAGTGTTTGCAGCCAGAGACAATTGACCAAACCCTCAAATTGAGTTTCTGCATACCCTTCAGTTGTTTGTTGTTGCTCAATCATTTCAGTCATATCCAGTTTTTCATGACCCATTTGGGGTTTTCTTGGCAGAGATACCGGAGTGGTTTGCCATTCCCTTCTCCAGCTCATTTCACAGATGAGGAAATTGAGGCAAACAGGGTTAAATGACTTGCCCAGGATCACCCAGGTAGTAAATGTCTGAGGCCAGATTTGAACTTCAAGTCCAGTGCTCTGTCCACTATACCACTTAGCTGCCCTTCAGTTGGTAAGGTAAATCAATTACATGGGTTTTTTTGCTTATATAAAGCAAAAGGCTCTCCACTCATTGGGACCCTTAGCAGGGCGTAAATCAGCTCTTTGAGGGCAGGGATCCTTATTTTAGCGTCATAGTATTTTAGAGCTGGAAAGAATTTGTACAATAATCTAGTCCAACCTGCTAAATTTATGAATAAAGAAACTAGGGCCCAGAAAGGTGGAAAGACTTTCCCAGAATCATATAACTCTAATTCATCTTTTTAGACCCTACAGTCTATCCACAAATGGCTTTTCCCATAGTAAATGCTCAATAGATGTTGAATAAGCGAGTGAATAAATGAAGGAAAGAAGGAAGGAATGAGTAAGCGCATGAAATGAAAATGTGTTTGGGCTCAAGTAAAATGTGTCTGGCCTTGGTAATCAAAGCACAAACAGCAGCATAATTCGTTAATTTGCTGATTGTTCTTTCTGGCTACAAACAGTCACTGAAATAACAGAACACAAAGGGAAAGTTCCTTTTAATTGAGGAGAGGGACAAGGGAAGAGGGTCAATACAGCTGCTACCAAAGAAAGCTGTACTGGAAACAAATCACTCAGCCAGAGTGACTGCTGCTAGTAATTTAACTATTCACTTGGCATAGTCATTTCATTATTTCAGGCCACTAAGATAGCATTAAATCACTGCCCCTGTGTAATAATAGTACCCAGATGCCTGGAAAATCCATCCAGAGCGACTTAATCACTCAGAGAATACTCATCAGTGTATTCATCAATGAGCTCTGATCCATTGCTGGGCAGAACTAGGGCATCTCTTCTGCTTCTGAGCCTGAAATACCCCAGAAGACATCAAAGGCACATCTTCACAACCATGAGACTATTCCTGGCTTTGTTCTCCTAGCTGAGATTAAAAAGGGGCATTATGTGGCCCTGCATAAAGAGAGAAGCAACTAATTTGCTGCATGTGTGTGATATACTATTTATATTTCTTTGTGTGGTAGTTAATATGTTTAGCCATCTCTAATAGACTCCATAAATGCTTTCCAAATCCGGTTGCAATGGTCTATTTGCTGCCTAGTACAGCATATAATCTTTTCCAAGAGTGGTATTGATCTTGTTAAGTCTTCTAGCCATCTAGTCTTAGGAGCTCCTTTTCTATAGACAAACCACCTGTCTGTTTTTGCTTTTTGTCCATTAGCAATGCCTGAACAGCCTTGTTGACAAAAAATGCATCTGTAAGCTAGAGTATTACCTGCCCCTGCCACACACACACACACACACACACACACACACACACACACACACAACATGCTTTTCAATAGATAAGGAGACCTTAGTGTGAAGGTCACTTAACCATAACCAAGATCAACAGCCAGTTTCTTAGAGAGAGGATGGTGATGAAAGGAAAGAGAAAGGTACTTCAATTATAAAACAAGGCAAGAATGAAATCTTAGACTTATAAAATCTTAGACTCAGAGGATGTTAGTGTTGGAAAGCATCTTAAGGATCCTCTTGCCCAGTCCTCCATTTTGTACAATGTAAACTCCCATAAGACTAGGACTATGTCTTTTTCATCTCCCATACTGCCTTGCAGAGCAATGGACCATTGATAATATATGTTTTTTAATAAATGAAACGGAGGTTCATAGTAATGAAGCAATCTGTTCAAGATCATACAGTAAGTTATTAGCAGGGATAGATTTAAGAATAGCAATGGAAGCACCACACTTGGCCACTGAAAATTCTGAGAACTTTGGTCCTGGTGTCCCTTGCCACGTTTCCTGAGTTCAATATAGGCTGCCTTAGAAAATCAATTTTACAAATCACAGTCTCTACCGGGAAAATACTCTCTATACATAGACTATGGAAACCATACTAACCCAATAAACAACTTTTTAATTAAGACAGAAAAACAATATAGATAATAAGACTCCAGTAACAGGTACATTCTCTCATCTCATATACAAATGGATATAATCTGCCAAGGTAGTATATGGGGAAAATTTATGGGGATGGAGAGAACTATGCCCCAGTCCATGTACAGACAGAATGAAGAAACTGTCATTCATCCCCCATGTTCCCTCAGCATACTTTCAGCAGTCAGCATGAAAATTTCCTGCAGCTCCTTAGGGCTGAATTTTCCTTCATTGTGGCACTTTTCCTCTACGTGGAGTTGACTTCATTGGTTTCCACCCCTATAATGCCAGTCTCTCCAGCTCAGTAGACCATAGCCCATGACATCACACTAATCCAGTCTAACTCTCTGATCTCAGCTGCTCATGAATATTTCCAGACTCCACTATCCATGTGCTATCCCACCCCACCATCTATTACATCCAGCTGTCTTCGAAATGATTGCCCCTATCTTTTCTTCCTCCTTCGAATCTGTGCCTCCTAAAGCAATCCCTGTATCCAAGCACAAAGCCCCATTGGATTCTGACATCCTGGAGCTTCCCCCAGTGAACCAAAAACTATCCCTGAACACTTTACAGTAGCTGACACCAAGCTACAAAATGATTTCATTTGATCCCCACAACTCACCTATGAATAAAGTGACACAAGCTTTATTGCCACAATTTTTTACGCTACATAAACTGGGACCTAGATTAAATAACCTGCCCAATGTCTCATAACTAACAAAGGCAGAAACAGAGCTACTCTCATCACATCCAGTGTTTTTCCCCTACGTCATGATCCCTTCCTAGTGGCAACTAATTTAAAAACAAAACAACAAAACCTTTACAACATGTGAGGCTTGGGAGAATCAAGTGACTCTGGAATCGAGCATAGCTTGTCATTTCATTGTTGCAGGCACCATAAACATCCTACCAGGAGGGTGTGATCGAAGGACTATTGACTAAGGAAGAGAAAGAGAAAGACTGCCTCTGAGAAATTACGAAGGGCTTTTAATGACCCTAGACTTCTCCTTGAAACAAAGGATTATGGGTACCATACAAAAGCAAGGATTTTGGAGCCAGAGGTCATGAGATCATAGGACCATTCGTCTAGAGAAACCATTCTTAAACTTTTTGGACATTTAAAATTTATTGAGGACCCCTTTACTGAAGAGCTTTTATGTGGAGTGTAGATAGACAGATAGATAGATAGACAGACAGATAGATATTTTAAAATATATATTTATATATTGTTTATATATTTACATATTATATATGATACATATAATATATAATATATATTTATATTTATTTACATTAAAATTAAAAAGTTTTAGTACTATTACGAAAATAGTTTTAAAAAGTACTTTCTTCCCAATTTAGAGGCAGATGGGTGGTACAGTGTTTAGAGTCAGGAAGATCTGAATTGAAACCTAGCCTCAGACATTTACTAGCTGTGTGACCCTAGGCAGGTCACTTCACCTGTCTGCCTCAGTTTCCTTAGCTGTAAAATGAGAATCACATTAACGCCTGCTGCCAAGGGTTGTTATGAGGACCAAATGAGATCATCTTTATAAAGCATTTTGCAGATCTTAAGGTGCTACACAAATGCTAATTGTCATTATTGCTTTATTTTTATTCTTCTTGTCATTATTAGCAAAGTAATCCTATGAGGTTGGCAGAAATTATCCTAGTGTTACTTCCAGGTCCTGGCCATACCTTGGTTAATTGAACCAGATAGAGCCTGTCCTGAGCACTGACCACACACACACACACACACACACACACACACACACACACACACTCACACATCTACAACCCCGCTAATGATGTGCCTGCTCCTGAACTCCATCTGTTCAAATTCTCCCTCTTAAAACTCTCCCACTAAAAATCTTGTCCCAACTTTTCATTAATTCCTGCTGGTACAAAGTACCACGCTCCCTTCTGGTCCAGCCTTCTCTAGTCTCCACCTGACCAACCTGCTGATTCTTGAGCTAACCTAGGTCCGTAGCACGTGACACTGGGTACAGTACAGCGGTGAGAGACCCCAGACGTGGACCAGGCACGAGAGAACACCTGGCACCTGGAGCAAGAGCTGGACTGGAAGGACAAAGGGCGAAGAGGACAGAATTCAAAGATGGGAGGGAGTAATGACCTCCTCAATGGCCTCTTTGAAGGGTCTGTCCTGTTAGCGGAGCAGCAGCCTCACCATATTCCACACTAGTCTGGAAGACGGTTCTCATCCCGTACGAGAAAGGGAAGATGCAGACGGCCCAGCGTGTGGCAGCGCCCTGTTCTGCTTTGTCTTCATGATCTCCCTGAACACTGTGTTCATGCGTGGATGTGACGGAGAGAGGGAGAGAACAAGAGAGCAGACACAGTCTTCACCCCCTTCGACATTCACGCTGACCCGATTGTGTCAGCGCCACTTGTCGCCCCATCTGTCACCGTGTCAGTTCCTGCTGGGGCCCCGGGATCCACAGAGGTTACGCCACGTGTCCCGCCATTTATCTTGCTGGGCTTCCGTGCTGATGTGTGTGACAGTTTTATTTGTTACCCTGCAAAGCAGGGTCTGCTCTTTCAAAGAAAGGAGAGGAAAAAAGGAAACACACAAGTGGAGTGTGGGACGGGACTAGGCGAGAAGTGACTGCTGGGAGAAGCCTGGGTTTGAATGGGGAGAGAGGAGAGGAAGAAGAGTGATGGTGGCGGCTGAAATAGCACTCACAATAACTAGGTGATGATTTAAAGCTTACAGAGCGCTTTATTTTGTTACCTCGTGTGATCCTCGTGACAGCCCTGTGTGTATGGGCCGTTCTCACCATTTTACAGGTGAGGAAACTGAGGCAAAGAGAGGTTAAGTAATTTGCCCAGAGAAGCAAAGTGAACAAGCATTTAAATATCCCTACTGTGTTCCAGGTCCTGCACTGAGGACTTTACTGATGTTATTTCATGTGATCTTCACAGCCCTGAGAGGTGCGCATTGTAAGCCCATCTTACAGTATAGGAAACTGAGGCAAAGAGAGGTTAAGTCACATAGCCAGGGTCACATAGCTAGCAAGTATATGGGGTAGGATTCAAAGGCGGGTCTTCTGGACTCATCTAGAAAAATGATCAAACTCATGCAAAGTGTGCGTGTGATGGGTGTGTATGGAAAAAAGAGTCATTTTTATTGTCATGAGAATAATGGGGAGATGAACAGTATAGTAGAAAGTGCCCTGGATGTGGAGACAGAAGATCTGGGGTTGGATCTCGCCAAGTTATTTAAGCTCTCTTGGCCGCAGTGTCCTCATCTGTTAAATGAGGAGTCAGTACTAGTTCCCCTCCAAGGGTTCTTCCCAGTCTAAATCTTAGAGCCCAGGTGTTATTTGGGAAATCGGCTTCCTTGCCACGCTGTGTGTACCCTACACATACTTCACTTTTTCTACTTTGTCAGACAAATAAATAATAGAGACACGGGGACCTCTGTCCCACTGTGGAGTTCTGGTCCCTCAGAATTGCCAACTTCTTGGGCTGTGACAGTAAATCATTGTCAGCTCTCAGGGCATATGCAGACTCTGAGTCAGTCAGTCTCTGGGGAAGAGATGGCAGCCCTGGAGCTGTTCTAGCTTCCTCCCCCACAGAGTGCTCAGTCTGTCTGAAACCCCTGGGTTAAGTCTGTTTGATGGACCTAGTCCAAGGGTCGCAGCCACGTGACCACCTGCCCAGGAAGTTTTTGTCCATTCTCTGTGACAACACATCTAATAAATGAAGAGAGGGAGACAGTTTGCTATTCTGTCATTTCAGTTGGTTCCAACTCCTCCTGCCTCTTTTCATGCCAAAGATATGGGAGTGGTTGGCCCGTTTCTTCTTCAACTCATCTTACAGATGAGGAAACTGAGATGGGGTTAGGTGACTTGCCTGGGGTCACAGATCTAGTAAGTGTCTGAGGCTAGATTTGAACTCAGGTCTTCCTGGTTCCAGTCACTGGCATTCCATCCACTGACCCACCTAGCTGTTCTACAGAAGCCTAGTACTGTCATGGGAAAGAACATTAGTTCTAAAGGCAGAGGAACCAACCTCAAATCCTGCCTCCATCACTTACTGTGCTACCCAGATGACTGATTGTATGCATAACACTAACCCTCTCCAGGCCTTAGCATCCTCACTTGTAAAATGAAGGAATATAACCAGAAGGTCTCCAGGGTCCCTTCCAGCTCCTACAACAAGAAGTCTGAAGTGTATCATCAGTCTGCTTGCTGAGAGCATGGATCCCATCCCAGCCCTTTAATTTAATTTGTTTGGTTGATTAATTGGTCTAAGTATGATGAGGTTACACTGAAATATAACAAATTGGAAGATTCCTTCCTAGTCCCTGTGTTTCCAGGGAAGTCAGGGCAGAGCCTTGTGGCCTGGGCTAGAATAGGCATGAGGACCAATTCCAAGTGACATCTTCCAATTGCAAAATCCACTTGTATAGTTTGGAAATCCTGATTGAGATACCAGAAGTCAAGGAGAAACTCAGAAGGAGGACAGAGAACTATTAATGAACTTCTAACTCCAGTCACATTTTTGTGGAATCTTATTATTTTAGGATATTATTCAGAAATTATTATAGCTAGCCCCTACTATGTGCCAGGCACCCTGCTGCATTATATAGATTTCATTTGATCCTCACAAGAGCCCTGGGAGGTAGTTGCTAATGTTATTTCCATTCTACCACTAAAGAAACTAAAACAAATAGCATGTAAGTGACTTGTCCAGGATCACACAGCCAGTCACTGAAGCTGGATTTGAATTCAAGTTTTCCTAACGCCAAGCCCAGCGCTCTATCCCGCACACCGCCAAGCTGCCAAATTGTTCAAATGTTGTATTTTTGCTGGTTGGCATCCAGAAATGTACATGTGACACAGTTTCAAAGTCATGTTGGTCCCAAACTGATTGTAAAGGCAAATACTAAAGAAGCTTCCAAAAAAGTCGAGTAATGGCACTACTGTGGAGTCAACTACACAGACTTTCAGGGTGATGACTATGAAAGATAATACTCATTTTGATACATGCATGATAATAATAGTTAATATACATCGGTATATCGGTTCCCATTTTATCCATATATTCCTAATCATTTTCCAGATGGGAAAAATTTGTTCCAGTGGCTCTAAAGGTGGCTGAAGCAAGATTTGTGGAGTGCTCAGAACCTGGTGAGACATAGAAGGTGCCAAAGTTGTCCGCTGAAGCCTGGACCATCACCAGTCATCCTGACTTTTGTCCTGCCACCAGCACCTCTGGTGTGAGAGTTTGCCCAGCTCTTTCTAGGGCTGCTTTGGTGTCCACCTTTGGTGTCCACCTGCCACCCATTTTCACCTGTGGCTCCACAAAACTGTAGCATGCACAGTGGTCACATCTTGGTAAAACCTTATTGGCAGATGGGCTAAACCAGGTTGAGGTAACCAACAGGCCTCAAACCAGTCAATGAGTAAGGGGGGGTGTACCCCAAGCAGATGATGACTTCCCCTGTGAAATGTGGGGGATGAGAACAATTTGTTCCAATGACCATGAAGGTGGCCAAAGTAATTGCAAAGTGCTTAGAGCTTGGTCAGCCATCAAAGATGCCAAGCTCATTCACTGTATCCTGGGTCATTGTCCATGGTCCTAACTTTTGTCTTGCCACTGGACTTTGATGACTCTGGAAGAGAGAGTGAGGGTGATGACTTCGTGCAACTCTACCTCACTTAAATGCTGAAGGTTTTCCTTCCCTTTGTCCAAATAAACCCTATTCTCTAAAAAACAATTTTCTCTAGACCCTACAATTCCTGTGAAATATCATCCTGCATCTCTCTTTCCCTTTTTGTTTTCCTTTTTTAAGAGGAGGGAAAGCAGGGCAATTGGGGTTAAGTGACTTGCCCAAAGTCACATTTGGCAAGTAAGTGTTAAGTGTCTAAGATTGGATTTGAACTCAAGTTCTCCTGACTCCAGGGCCGGTACTCTACTTGCTGTACCACCTAGCCACCCGTTTCTTTCCCTTTCTAAGTCAAACTTCTAGAAAAAGCTGTCTATTCAATTGCTTCCACTTCCTCTCACTCACTTCTCAACCCTTTGCAATATGGCTCCTAATCTCATAACTAAACCAAAGGTACCACAAGCTCTTAATTGCTAAAACATATGGCCTTTTCCCAGTCCTCCTCCTCCTTGACTTCTTTGCAATATTTAACTCTATTGACCTCTCTCTTGTCTTACACACTTTTTTTCTCTCTGGATTTTCACAACGCCGATCTCTCCTTCTTCTCCTATGTATCCAGAGTCTTCAGTCACCTTGCCTGCTTCATCATCCATATCACATCCTCACACTGTGCATGTTCTTCAAGCCTCTGCCAATGGTTTTGGAGCAAATTTTAATAAAAGGACTTGCATTATCAATATCATGGGGCTCTGATGAGGGAGGGGTTCTGGAAATTCTAAAATATATTGAAATGTAAGTTGTTAGGGCCCTTTAAGAGAGTGACCAGGTCAAAGCCTATGTGCATTGCAGTACCTCTGGAGGGTAGAGGCGCCTGGGTATATGTTCTGTCGAAAAACCGTATGTTCTGCTATGCTCTGAAGCTTGTGGGAACTAAGCTGGAAAACTGGCTGTTCCAGTTAAGGCAAAGAGCATGGTGACCAGAACACCAGTGACATTGAGCAAGCACCAGTAACAGGAGAGATCTCCCCTCAAATGAGGAATGTATGGCAGAAACGCATGTAGGGGCCGATCTGGAGAGGTATAAGGGGAGGGAGCAGCAGCAAGGAAAGGAGGAAAGTAAGGAGAAAGGAGCAGAGAGCAATGACTGAATAAACGTGGCAATGAACTCCGTCGTGGGGTCAGATTCTTCTGTATATCCCGGAGACGTCCGGAAGGACCCTAGGGGCAGTGGATAGCTGTTGTGGCAGCAAGGTAAGTATAGCCCGGCAGCCTGGCTCGGCTGGATTCCAAGCAATGTTATTGTTGTAAACAGCTATTCTGATTCTTTGGGGAACACCAAAGTACTTTCATTAGATAGGTGCCACTGGAGGCCTCCCAGAATGCAACAGTGTAGAGAAGTTACCATCTTGACTGTGATTTTATAAATCCTCCAGAGAAATTCTTCTCCAGATCCTGAGATCTATCATTCTTGTTTGCATATTTTTTTTTCAAGGGAAGCGAAAATGAAAGACCAACATGTTACTCAGGTTATCTCTTTTACTCTTCCAGGATCACTATCCTATTTCTCTCAATTGTACTCTTTTTTAGTGCTTAGCACAGTGCCTTTGATTGCTCAAAGAATCAGAAAAGCACCCAATAAATGTTTATTGACTGACTGGCTGATTAGTCTAAGTTCTCACTGACCCCTGCCTGCTTGTTCATCCCAAGAGTCTTTCCATTGAATGATGGGTTCTTTGAATCCATAATAGTAATCAGTAAATCAATAATAATAAATAATAATACTCTGTACATTCAGAGAAATAACTGATAAAATAGAAGTATGTATAGAATAATTTTACATTATATACAAACATCTATTTGTATCTCTCTAATGATAGCCATCTCTAGGGCGGGGTGAGGAGAGGGAAGAAAAAAAAGAAATGTACATGATAATTTTGACGTATGTTCAAAAGAAATGTTGGTTGTCCTTTGTTCTCAAAGAAAATTATGACATCAGGAAGGTGATGTTGTGACTTTCAAGTGAATTCAATTTAAGTGAGGGAGGCTGTGCAAAGTAACCAACCTCACTTTCTCCTCCAGGGCCATCTGGGTCTAGTGACACAATATAGATCAGGAGGACAGGAGATGGCTCCAAATGCATTGGGAGACTTTGGTCTTTTTAAGTTAGTATCTTCCTAGGTCTGCGATTTGAAAGGAATAGCAGATTTTACTTAATAGATTTACAATTTCATATGCAATCATCTTTTTTATTGTATTATGTTATTGAAATGCTTTTTTATTCCATAAATTAAAAATAAAATTAAAAAACAAAGGAATCAAACATTCATAAGGAAATTATTCACTCATACCAGATACAAGCATATTATAAACTAGAGATCTAGGGAACCCTCATGGACCATTAGTAGTCTATAGATACATTTCAGAAACCATTTCATGAGTTTGCTTTGTTTTTTTTTAATTAAACATTTTTTAAATATATTTTCCAAAGGAGAATAACATTCTGAAAGTCTTGGAAAATTATTCTTTTAAAATGGTCTTCTAAAGTCTTCTAAAATGTTCACATCATTATATAATAATTGCTCCAAGAGGATCAGCTTACAGCATTTGGAGGAATTCAGTCATTGGTTTGACTGTTCTCCATCATGAGGAAAAAAGGTTCTTATCATTTACTAACTACTATTTGGAAATGTGATCAGTAGTTCCTGAGCTTAACAGAGAAATGGTGGCATATACCTGTCATAAACAATCACTTGTCAACCCTGCTATCTGCTTTACAGGGGGCATAAGGGTGCCTGAGATGCTGAATACCTAGAGAACCAAGATAATTGTTTGCCTTTGTATCCCAATATCCTTAGCCTAATTCCTGGCACATGGTATGTGCTTAGTAAATTCTTGTTGGCTTGATCTTTGCCCATCAGCCACAAAAAAAATGAAGGGCAGAGGTGTCAAACATGTGGCCACCACCACTAGCCAACATTCCTATAGCAGAACCAGAGTGAAATGCAAGAGGGAAATATTTAACAAAATAAATTTTAAAAGATAGTAGAGCATACTTAATTGCTATTATGTGGTTTCCTAAGTCAGTATGAAATGGCAAGGATCTTTATGTATGATTCAATGCTCCCAGTTTCTATTTAGGTTTGATAAACCTTGTGAAGGAGACAGACAACTGGGTTTGGGGTTAGAAAGGTTAAGGTTCAAATCCTGATTCAGACCCGAGTTGTATGCCTATGGGCAAATCATTTAAACCTCTTTGACCCTCAGTGCCATCACCTGTAGAATAAGAAGAATAATAGCACTCACCTCACAAGATTGTTCAAAGAATCAAAAAAGATAGTGTATATAAAGTTCTTTGTGAATCTAAAAGCTTTATATAAATGTCAGATATTATTATCATGTGATTTAGCACTTGGAACTCTTTGAAGGAAAATACTGTATAATCCAAGACATGATGAAGTAGCTTGGTATTCCTTATGAGCATGTGGCATGTTCCATGTTTTCCTTTTAATTAGAATAAATGGCATCCTATCATCCATTAGACAAAAGTTGGGTTGGAGAAAGGGAGTAAGAGAGTCTAAATCATCCTTCAGGATATATTTTGGGGGAATTAATGTACCAAAATTTATGTAGGACATACAGGGTTAGCTATGAATCAGTTTTTACTGAAGAGGAGTAACTATTTGGAGAGATATTGAGTGTTAATGGCTAAGCTGAGTAAATATAGTAAAAATGACATTTCCCAAATTAGTCTCTTGTAAACCCCATCTGTTCTGTAGCATCTGACAATGAAGACTTCCACAAAGGTGAATTTTCTAGATAAATGAAGTTTATATTTTGATTGTCAAGTCTTTTTTAATTTTAAGTCTTTAAGAAAATCTTCCTAAAATGCATTATATTGTTATGAGTAAAAACAGGTACTTACCAACAAGAGGAAAGAGAAGGGGGGATAGGGAAAGAGAGAAAGAGGGAGGGGAGAAGGGAGAGAGGGTCCCAAAATCACTAAACTATGCTTACCCTTCAACATAGCAACACTACTTCTAGGTCTGTACTTTAAAGTGATCAAAGAAAGAGGAAAAGGACTCCTAGGTATAAAAGAAAGCAACTTTTTTTGTAGTGATGAAGTTCTGGAAACTAAGGGGGTTCCCATCAACTGGAGAACAGAAAATTAAAATATGATATATGAATGTAATGTATTACATTACATTGTATTACATATTACATATATGTGTTACATATTGTAATTATTACATAACGTATTATATATTACATATATGAATGTAATGTATTACAAAAGTGTGATGTAATAGTAATTTGCTATAAAAATGAAAAAAAATGAATGTTTTTGGATAATCTTGGAAAGACTTACTGAACTGATACAAAATGAAATGAACAGAACCAAGAACACAATTTATGCAGTAACAACAACTTATGAAGGAAACTTCTTTGAAATACTTCACTCCAAGCACCGCAGTGAACAATTTTTTTTTGGAGGAGGAAGGCAGGGCAATTGGGGTTAAGTGACTTGCCCAAGTCACACAGCTAGTAGGTGTTAAGTGTCTGAGGCCAGATTTGAACTCAGGCCTACCTGACTACAGGGCCAATGCTCTATTCACTGCAACACCAAATTGCCCCTAGGGAGCAATTATTAATGAAAAGGACTGGTGAAGAAGCATCTTCTGACAGGGAGGTAATGGACTTGGGGTGTACATAAGACCATAAGTTTTCGGATATGGTCAATGTGAAGATAGTTTTGTTTGACTCTTCATATTTGTTACAAAGGCTATGTTTTTAATTTTTCTCCATTGGGGGACAGGCAATAGATATAGGATAGAAGAAAGGAAGGAAGGAAGGAAGGAAGGAAGGAAGGAAGGAAGGAAGGAAGGAAGGAAGGAAGGAAGGAAGGAAGGAAGGAAGGAAGGAAGGAAAAGAAAGAAAGAGAAAGAAAGAAAGAAAGGGAGATATTGGTGAGAAGGGGTGAAAAAGGGAGAAGAGGGAAAGAGAATGAGTTCTTTGAGACCAATGTAATTGTAAATAGTTCAATTATATATCTATATAGATTATTTTCCCCATGAATGCAAATGTTTTGTAGTCATCATACCCTTGTTCCTTTTAGTCTTCCTGTGAGGGATACCTAAGAAGAGAGAGGCAACATGTAAGAGCACTGAATTTAGACTCAGAAGACCAGCTGCGTTTGAATCCTGGTGCTGCATCTAACTACCCAGGTAACATGGATACATCAATTTACCTCTCTGAGTTTCAATTTCCTCTTTCGTAAGATGAAGAGTCTTGACAAAATGATCTGTAATGAAAGTCTCTGATCTAAATCTGTGATTTGATGATAGGATTGATTTTCAGAGACAGCTGACCTTTTTGGGATCACCATCAATGGTAGCAGGTCAAATACGGAAACCAAGTCTGTACTGCCAACAAAGAGTTATATTTGTCACTATTCTCTATATTTGTAAAATATTGTTGTTTGTTTCTTTTTAAAAAATATGGATTATATACAATTTTAAAACATTCATTGAAGAAATAAGGAACAGTTTGAATAATGGGAAGGACATGCATTAATCATGTTGACCTGTGTCAACATAATAAAAAATGATGATACTACCTAAATTAATTTATTGATTTAATGCTGTACCAATTAAACTACCAAGAGGATACTTTATAGAGCTAGACAAAATAACAATAAAATTTATTTGAAGGAACAAAAGGTCTAGAATCTCAATAGAAATAATGAAAAAAAAGTAATAAAAAGGAATTGGACCTTCCTGAACTCAAATTATACTATAAAGCAATGATAATCAAAATTATTTGATACTGGCTAAAAATTAGAAAAGTAGATCAGGGGAAGAGACTAGACAAGAAAAAACTGGGAATAGCTGGACTTAATAATCCAGTATTCAATAAACCTGTGAATATAAATTATTACTAGGTATAGAACTTCCTGTTTGACAGAACTGATGGGAAAACTGGAAAGCAGTTTGGCAGAAATTAGGTTAAAACCAATATATTAATACTATATGTCACTGAAGAGTCATTTCAGTCTTGTTTTCTTGGCAAAGATATTGAAGTGATTTGCCATTTCCTTCTCCAGCTCATTTTACTGATGAGGAAACTGAGGCAAACAGACTTAAGTGACTTGCCCGTGGTCACATGGACAGAAGAGGCTGAGGCTAAATTTGAACTCAGGAAGATGTGTCTTCCTAAGTCAGGGCCCTATCCGATGTGCCACCTAGCTGACCCTATGTATGCAAAAAGAACAACACTAAAAAAAATTTATACTGATTATGATGTAATTTTAATAATTTTGTAACAAAATAAGAAATGAGCAAATGTTATCTTTAACCTCCTCTCTAGTTGGGGTACTACAGGTGCAGAACATTGTATACACTATCAGAGTTGGTTGATGTATTGGTTAGCTTTGCTAAACTATTTTTTGTTTGTTTTTTACAAAGTATGATTACTTACTGGGATGGAGAGTCAGAAAGGATATATGCAGAAAGAAAGGTGATTTTAAAACAACTATTAATAAAAATTTACAAATTTTAAAATAGTTTTTGTTGAAATAAAATGTACTGATTTATAAGAAACAATACAAATTTTTAAAAGGAATTGTATACATTCCTTCCTTATTGAGCAGAGCACATCTAATATAATTTAACTCTCTCTTGATGTCTCTGGTTCATTTTTTGGAATATCAGTTCTGTGCCATGATGCCCTCAGCTGAGTGTGTTAGAGATGAGGGAGAGGTCCACAGAGCTGTTCTTATTGACTCCAAATGACCTTCAGACTTCATTGTTTTTATAGTTTAGGATTTACTATTTCTTCCCTTTCTGTTGGCCCTCACTTCCCCATCTGTCTGTCTCTGTCAGACAAATGCTCCTCAATAATAAAAATAACAACAGTAAAACTCACACTGACATAGCATGGTAAAGCTCCCCAAGCTTAACCTTTGGGAAGCTAAAGGCTGTCAGGGAAGGCAGGGTGTTAAAGTGGCCTGGGAGCAGGGAGACTTTGTCTTGAATCGTTCCGGTGAAAGTGACACCCTGCACTAGCAAAGCCACTAACTTGGTCTCTGAGCTATGGTTTCCTCATCTGTAAAGTGAGAGTGGTAAAATTTACACTCCCTACCTCTGAAAGTTCTTATAAGGGAAGTGTCTTGTGGAACTTAAGTGTTAGCTTAAATGGGAGTTATTAAGACAGATAAATGAGAATTTCAGATCATTTGTCTTAATCTTACAGACAATTTTAAGTCAATAGTCTTGAATCTGAGAGTAGCTCTTGGCCTCTTCCGTGAAGTAAAATGTATGGGCTTTGTGACAGGTACATCCATTGCTATTCACACCGCAATTGACTAAAAGGCACAGTGAATATAAACTTTACTGGGTTCACTCTTTTGTTCTTTACCAAAAAAAAGAAAAATAAGGCAGAAAGAGTGCATGTGACTCAAAAGAACAGAATGCAAGCAGAGACTCTCCTCCAAGGAAGAATCTCTCGTGCACATTTTAAGATCACACAGTATTCTTTGATAACTGTAGCTCCGGAGGTAACGGTTCAATAACATTCCAGTTTTAAATATCATTTGAAACATAAAACAGAGATAGGTGTTTGCCACTGGCATGGAAGATGTCCTGCCCTGGGTTCAAATGAAAGAGCAATCCCCTCTAGATGATGAGTGCCTCTGGATGTTCCTGTTTGTGGGTAGTATTTTTCAAGCCCTAGATCATTAAGGGGGCTCCTCATTGAGACCTATGCTTATTCAAAAGAGATTAGCCTTACAATCCATACAGGAAAAATGAAGTGGATGAAAAATGGCATGCAGTTGAATGGTCAATCCATTGAGTAAGTCTACCATTTCATCTTGTGGATGCCATCATCCTTCTAGTCACCCAGGCTCTCAACTTTACAGTCTTTCCCCAACTCTTCCCATATCCAATTCCCATATCCCATTGCCTATGTCCAATCAGTTGCCTAGACTTACCTATTCTAATTCCGCAATATCTCTGATTTTTGCCCCTTTCTCTCTTCCCACAACCTCTACCCTAGTTCAGCCCCTCATCACCTTTTGCCAGAGGTCTTATAATAATCCTAAAAATGGTCTCCCTTCTTCAGTTTCTCCCTTAATAGAAAACAAATAAAAATAAGTTGGATTACACTGGGAAAATTGCACCTTTAACTGTCCCAAATTGCTCCCTACCATAAAAACTCCTTTTTTCAAAAGAATACATTTTCTTCTGGTAATGGCATAGGATTACAAATTATGTTAATACCACAATCTGAAGAATCTGGGAACAAGGAGGCTGCAATATCTTTCCAACAAAGACCTTTCCTCAAGCAGTGACATAAGGGGTATCATTATCATATTCTTAGAATAGGAGGAGAGCCAGTCCAGAGGTGGGGGAGCAGAGAGGAAGGGGTGAGGAATAACATGTACTGTAATGCTAACTATGTAATATGATTCTGTCATTGTATAAAACAGCAAAAGGCCTGGAGGTAATTCACCAGCATGTTAAATAGATCTTCTCTGAAAGAACTTAGGGAGAACATGAACAAAAATTGTGTATGATGCAAAAGTAGGTGTGGATAAATTATATTCTCACATTAGCGGAATCAAATATCAATTGAAGTCATAAAAGTTTTTCTTTTTTGGTGGGGTAGTGGTGGTCAAGGCTATAGTGTTGATACATAAGGAACATGATTTAAAGGAATCTGTTATTATCTCCTTATAAAATTGTTTGAAACTTTGTTGCTAGGGACAATTCACATACATTTATTTTTATGTGACATTTTATCCTTCCTGATGGACTATCGTTCTTATGTAAAACACTATAATTTAATAAAGGTCATATGCTCCCATGCACCCCCAACCTGCATTATTCTCTTCACATTGAACTTAAAACTGAGGTCAGGGTGCACAGGACCTCACTGAATCTCACTTTCTCAGTTCCACTTTGTTAGAAGGTGCCTTTCAAAGATAGCTTTTCTTGCTAATCAATTAAAGTAGCAAGAATTTTCGAAATCACTCAACTATTCCAGTCAAAGGGGCGAAAGGACGAAGGGCAAGATGAGAGGTGAACTGCCTGATCCGCCTAATGAAAATTTCAAGGAGCCTTGGTTTATAAACACTGCAAAATCCATTCCAAACAAAAACATCAGCTTTCACCAGAGCTTGGCTATCAGCCAGCAGTGAAGGAGAGATTGACCTGATTTCGGGTTGATTGCACAATATGAAAACTGACTTTTTTCTCCCTAGACCCAGAGTTAATAGTTTCATTTGTGTCCTCCTGATCAACAAAAAGAGAATGCTTCTTTATAAATCAAGCATGCTCAAAGAGAAGCCCCCTGCCTGGATGGACCTTTCCCATACCACAGAGATTCGCTGCTTCAAAGTGAATGTATATGTTTTGATGCAAAGAAAAATCAGCAGAAACAGTATACACAGTGACTATAGCAAATGCACGTGAAAAAATTCCTGCAAGAAAGCTAAACTGAATAAATGAAAAGCCAAAAATGGTCCCAAGGAAATTATACTTAAATGTAGGATCATGGGTTCAGAGCTGAAAACGGCCTTAAAGGACATCAGTTCCCACCCACCCATTTTTATGGATGAAGAACTAAGGCCCAGAGATTTAAGTGACTCCCTCAAGGTCATACAGGTCACAAGGACAGGAGCAGAGTCACGATTTGAACACAACTTATGTAACTGAAAACCCTGACTTCTTTCCCATGTACTATGCTGTGTCTACTGTACAGACCTCCGTGGATGTATGCACCAAGACTTAAGACACTACTCCCATAGAATATGGTATACTTTACTAGACAGGTCGTTCTGTTTGCTATTTTTTGCTTAATTGTTTTTCTTTGTTACAAGGGAGGGTTCGATTTGGGGGAGGGAGAGAGGGTGGAAATTTATAGATGACATCAAAAAACAAAAATTATCAATAAAACTGATCACTCTTTCCTTCATTTTTCCTTCCTTCCTCCTTCCTTTCCTCCCTCTCATTCTTTTCTTTCCTCTCTTTCTTCTTCCCTTCCTCCTTTCCTTTCTTCCTCCATCCTTTCCTTACCTTCTTTCTTCTCACCTTCCCTCACTCTATCCTTTGCATCCTGTTTCATTCCTTCCTTCATTCCCTCCCTCCTTCACACTTTCTTTCTTTTTCCCTTATTTCTTCCTTTCTCCTTTTTCTCCCTTTCCTTCCTTTCTTCCTTTCTCTCTTTTTTCTTTCTTTCATTTCTTTTTTTCTCCCTCCCTTTTCTTTCTCTCCCTATCTCTCCCAGACTGGAAATTCAGTAGCCACTTATGGGTCTAACTGACCCACACTGTTGATCAGCAAAATAGTTTTAACTTGCTCCATTTCCAACTGAAGCTGTTTCTTCCTTCCTCTTTCTGCCTGATGGCTCCCTACTCCCAGGAGCTCCCTATGTTGGTACCAGACTTGATGCTGTCATCCGACTGACTTAGTACAATGCAGCTTAGGACTCCTAAATTCACCAGCCTCAGCCTCCAGTAATAAGGGACTACAGACTTCAGCCCATCCTGCTAAACACACTGCAGCAGGAGATTACAGAACTGAGCAGATGCCAAAAGAAGGTAAGAGAAGTCACCATCACGCTGGGTATACCCTGTACAGTGAACTTCCTAAGAGAAGACACAGACAAGAGTCATATAGGGTGAACAGGCAGAGTGTAATCTGTATCATTAGAGGAGACAAGGTGATCCAGGAGATCATAGAGCCATTTGAATATTTGGGTATAGTTAGTTGATCAATAAGCATTTACTAAAGACCTGATACAAACCAGGTCCTGCACTAAGCATTAGGAACAATAATAGAATAAAATACCACAAGGAAACACAAAGCAAGCATTGCCCTATGCTGATATGCTGGCCTAAGTGACCTCTGCAGAGGTGAAGGCATTTCTGTGCAACTGTAAAACAAAACCACAGATGTATGTTAAACCTGCACACAGTCAACTCTCAACTCCCAGCGCTAATGAAAGGGAAAAACAACCACTTGGGGAAGGGAGGAGAAGGCGGAGGGGGTGGTTGGAGAGAAGTAAAAATATTTCTAGCTAGAATTTATCTAGTACTTTACAAAACATTTTCTCATCTCATTTGATCACAACAACAGCCTTAGGAAGTAGGTGCCATAATTATCACCATTTCACAGGTAGAGAAATTGAGGTAGACAGAAGTCAAGTGATTTGCTCAGAGTAACACAGTAAGTGTCTGAGACCAGATTTGAACTCAAATCATCCTGACTCCAGGTCCAGCTACTTGCTATCAAATCTTTTTTTTTTGTAATAAATTTTATTTGTTTTCTTGTTTACATCACTCATTTTCATGAGATTTTTGAATTACAAATTTTCTCCCCGTCTTTCCCCTACCCCAACCCCAAAACAGCGATCCCACTGTAGAAGCCCTCTTCTGGTCTGCTCCTTAACTTTCTGGTAGGGCAGGTAGGGCCTCCCTACCCCAACCCCTGTATATCTTAATTCCTAGTTGCAGGTATTACAGAGCTTTAAATTCTAGATTCTTTTGATTCCTCCCTTGTCACCCACCCCCACTGGAAGGACAACCAATTCAATACAGGCTGTGTATGTGTGATTATACAGGACATCTTCATAGTGGACATATTGTGACAGTGATCATATGTCCCTCCTTCCTATTCCTCCCCCACCTTGTTCTGTTCTCTACCCTGTCCCTGTTCCTTTATTGAAGTGTGAGCATCCAGCATCCCTCCCCCAGACCCTGTCCTCCCCTCCATCATCCTGCCTTTCATCCCCATGCCCCCTACTGTCTTGTGTGGCATGATGACAAGTTTAG